>CM060428.1:74507412-75748054 GCA_030545235.1 Helianthus tuberosus
TGATATTCCGTTTGAACAAGTGATTTCGCTTCAACTTGTTTACATCATGGCTGAAGAGTTTTTCAACACGTTTTACAACGCGTTTATCTCGGATACAATGGATGCTTCAGAGGTTACACCTAAAGCGATAACTAAAACGATCAAGGACAACATCAAACATGACAACTTTTATGGAACCTATTCAAAACCTCCGAAGCTGGATAACATTGAAGATTGTGTATGGTGGAAGGAGAGGTTTGTCAATTAGACGAAGGCATATGCACATGAGAGTTGGTTTTGTTTGAAGTTTGGATATGCTAACCCAACAAATGACAAAGGAGAAGAAATTCTGATTAAAGATTTTTCAGAGGAAGACAAAAAGAAATTTTCATATGAACAGAAGATGATTGCTTTGATTCAGCAATCAGTTCGAGATGACATTTTTTCATTATTAATACATGATGGGTCATCGCTGTCTGTGTGGAAAGCTTTGAAGGCAAAAGCTAAGGGGGGTAAACAAATTCAGAAAAACAAAATCGCGTTATTAAAAAAAAGAATTTGATTTATTTGATAGTTTAAAAGGAGAGATAGTGAGGCAAATGATTGAGAGGTTTTGCCATTTAAAGATTGAACTTGAAAGATTTAAAATTGTAAAAACTAGAGAAGAAATTGTAGACAAAGTAATTGAAGCGTTACCACGAGCTGATCAGTGGCAAACATTTGTTTTTATCTTGAAAAATGATGATAAATTTGATACAATTTCTCTTGATGCATTGTTAGAAAAGATTGAGAGTCATGATCTGGAGCTACAAAAGCAAAACAAGATGAGTGGTTCATCGCATCATCAGAATGTTGGTCTATACTACAAAGACAATGTACCTTCGGAGAAAGTTGCTAGTTCACCAAAGACAGCATTCAGTGGTGAAAAGATGAAAGAACCACAAACAACATCATCAAGTTACCATTCTGGATATCATTCATCTTCAAAATCTAGTTCTGATGAAACTGAGGAAATTCTGTGCAACATTGCTCTCAAACTGAAGAATTCTCCGTCAATGAGTATCAATGCAGCTAAGCAGCAAATGAGTTTCCTTGCATCTGTTCTGGAGTTGTATGAAGGTCTGGTGGCTGGCAAAATTGGAAAATCTGAATTAACCAAAGAAGACTACGACCAGATTGATCCGGAAGAGATGGAACTCATTGACATCCATTGGTGTTTGGCAAGTTGCATTCGCAGAGCTCAAAGATATATGGAGATTACAGGGAAGCAATCATTGGGTGGTCCGTCAACTAAACTTGGATTCGACAAATCCAAGGTGACCTGCTTCAGATGTAAGCAAAAAGGTCATTTCAAGAGAGAATGCACTAATTCTGCAGCTGGAGGAAATGAACGTCCTTTCAATGATGATTATTATCAAAAGGCGATCTACCACCGAAGCAAAGAAGAGCCGAAAATGATTGAAGATAAACCCAAGTCAAGGGCTTGTGCAGTTTTTCATGATGATGAAGGATTTGACTGGAGTACAATTTGTCCAGAAGAAGATCGTCTTGATTATCGATTCAAGATTAGAACAAAAGAAGATTCAGAAACTCCTTTAAAGAAACATGATCATTATGCCTTTGTTGCTGAAATAAAAGAGGAAAATCAAGAAGAAAAAGGCACAGCTGAGATCAAAGAGAAAACTCGAGAAGAGATTTTGAGAGAAAAGACTAAAAGAGAAAGATTCATTATGGGATGCAGAATGGAGAAAATGCAGGAAGAATATGAGAATGTTGTTGCGAACAAAAGATGGGATAAGAAACAAGACTGTTATGTCAACAAACAAGGTAAACCGGTTGTTCCAAGAAGTGACATAGTTCATGATGATGTTCTCCTTGTTATTCCTTGATCCGGCGAATATTACTCCAATGTTGCAAAAGACAAGACATATGTGAAAAGGCTGGATAAAATCATCAGGGATGCTATGACGATAAAACTGAGGAAGAGGAATGAAGAAAGAATGAAGAAGAATATTGAGAAGATGGTTGATGATTTAAAGAAGGTTGCTGAGGAGGTCAAGGTTGAAGAAAAAATGAAAGATGGAGTTGAGAAAGCTGAAGAGAAGGTAGTTGAGAAAGAAAAGGCTGTTACTGAAGAACAGCAAGTTAAAGAAGCCAAGAAGAAGAAGGAAAGTTCGATAGAGGTGAAAGTTGAAAGTTCAACAGATGTTGCAGTTGTTTTTGCTGATGAGAAGCAGCAGACAGAAGCTGATCAGACAGAAACAGAAGCAAACACCGAGGTGCCAATCACTGAAGTAAATTCTGATTCTGATATCTTAACTAAAACTGTTGAACAGTGCAAGAAATGCATGGAAACGTGCAGTGCTTGTACTGAAAAAGACGAAAAGATAAGAACAAGAGATCTTGATTTCACAAAACTTGAAGAAGTTTTCAAAAACAAGTGCAAAGAAATGTTTGAAAAAGAACAAGTTTTAAAAGAAAATAATGAAACACTTTCAGAAAATGTAAAAAGTTAGAAAAAGAAAATGAAGTTTAGAAAGAAAATGTTTCGAAAATGACAGAAGAATGTTCTCAAAAAGAAAACGTTTGTCAGGAAATGAAAAAGGAGTATGATTCAATAAAATTGGCTTATCAAATTACAAAAGAATCATATGAAAAAGTAAAAAGTGAAATGAAACTTGTTCAATCAAGATTGAAGTACTGCTCTGAAACATCAAAGGAATTAAAACGAATGTATGAAATAAAACAACAAGTGGTAAATTCTTATATTGAAGATGTTGCTAAACTTAAGCGTAAGATTGCTGATTTAGAACAGGATAACAACAAATTAAAAAGTTATCACGCGTCGTCATATGTGCTTGATCGTATTTTCAACATAAAACCGGATGGGAAAGATTCTGAGCAAAACACGAAAGGTATTGGCTCAGAGTTTCATCAAGTTCCACCACCGGAAAAGTTTGTATTTTATGATGAGGAAAAGGTCGAAAAAGCTTTCAACATGGTAGATCAATTGCCAGACAACATTGATATAACCTATTCCAAATCTGATGATTCTCATGATTCAGAGGTGGTAGGTAAAGTCGTTGAAAGTGTGTTGAAAGAAGAGTCAGTTGATACAGGTAAATCTGAATCACAGGATGAAAATGAAGGTAATTTTCATGATGGATATCTGAAAAACTCAAAATCCGAGAAAAATTTGAATGAAGATTCAAAAGGATTGGTTTATACCGTGATTGGATCGGACAAATTATTCTTAGATATTGTATTCCCGATTCAGAATGTGATTTCAGAAAAGGTTGATAAAGTTTTCAAGATGGTTGAAATTGAAAAGTCTGAGATTCCAAGGTTTGCTGGAAAAGGTCACAGAACTTTTTATAACAAACCTGGTTACAAGAAGAAAAACATGAAGGCTGCGTTGGGTTATAAGAAGAAACAGAATTGGAAGAAAAATGAAACACAAAATTTTCAGGCAAAAATGAGTTTTGTTCAAGGAAAAAGTTTTGAAGAAGAAAAAGAACTTCAATTTGGACAACAGTCTAATGAAAAGTTCTTTGCTCAAACGAAGGAGCAATAACCACAGGTCAAAAATGTATCCAAGAGAACATGTTTCAAATGTGATCAGATGGGACATCTTGCACGAAAGTGTCCGAATCTGAAACCTGTGGATGTTGATAAAAAGAAGTCTGAAAATGTTGAGAAACAGAAATATGAGAATGTGAAACAAAGGTCGACCAGATTTGATTCAAAACAAACTTGGAGGTATAACACAAACAAGTTTGTTTCGAACCAAACTTGGAAATCAAACCCGAATAGGTTTGAGTCTAGACAAGCCTAGAATTCTCACACACCCAGATTTAGAACAACACAAAGTTGGAAAACATCTGTTGATATGACAAAACCCCAAGAGTTTTGGAAACCAAAAGTTGTTCTTCAGAAACAAAACGTTCAAAACGAGTCACATTTTTACAAAAGAGGTACTTCGAAGGTCAAATATGGAGTGCTAAGAAACAAGTGATTTTGGTGAAAGACGAGAAAGTTGAAGTTAAAGATTAAAAAGTCTTTGTTCAAAATGACAAAGATTTTCCGAAATTGAATGATGCATATTGTGTTGAAATGCCTAAGGTCAAACAGACCTGGGCAAAATTGTTCAAGTAATCAAGTAGTCTGAATGTGCAGGTGCTCAACAAAAACAAAGATTGTGAGAATGGAAGTTGGAGCAGCCTGACACAACGAGGAGAGGAGGCTGCTGAATCCTGGTTTGGTTAAACAGGGAGTTTGTTTGTTTTCTGTATATAAATAAACAATATTTTCAAAACCCTAAAAAATTTGAAAAATAAAAAAAAAACAAAAATATGTTTTTAGTTTGTTGAAAATTTTGAAAAACCAAAAATATGTTTTTAAATTTGTCAAAAAATTGAAAAATTTAAAAAAAATATGTTGATTGAATACGCCGAAACCCTCACGGCTGAACAAACATGATTAATTTCTCAAGATTGAAAAACGGTTTTTCAAACTGTAAAATATCAATGTGTTGTAAATCATGGGGGTAATTATTTTCTGCAAAACAGAGCACATTAGCAGAAAATGGATGGCGAGACAAAGCTATCAGTATTGGCTGTCAAATTTTCTTTAAATGATTTTGCATTTTAGGGGGAGTATTGTTGTTAGAAAATCCAAAAACATTTGAAAATTTAAAAAAGTCAAAAACATGATAAAATTCAAAAATTGAGTTTTTGTGTAAAAAGAGGAAATGATAGTACATCAATAGACAGTTACAGTATGCTAAAGAATTAGAAAGTCAAAATGTGTTAAACTATCTCACCGTGGATGTGTCGATCGATATTTATACATTTAGTAAACTTTTTCGGGATATAAACCTAAATTCAAACTTGCTTATTTCGTGGGGAACATTACTTGGATATATAGGTAACCCCTGAAATCTCGTTTGAAGGACCCCTCTTTCTGAGATACTAGGTCTTTATGCTTAGTGATATCTGGGGTATTATCCCGGGACTTCTAATTTTGCGGAAGCAATGGCCTAGTCCCCGTATAATACTTTCTGCTTGCTTGAAATATAGCGCTGCCCTCAGCAAAAATGATGAAACAATAAAATTGATAATCATTGCTGTTGAAGAAAAGATCCTCTAAAGGGGACACACCAAAAGTCGAAGCCGTCATCTCTCTGCTGAACGGAAGTTCTGACCTGAGCTCTCACGGTTCTTCGCAATTTAACCCCTTATAGATATCATCTAGGTATACTCACCTATAAAACTGAATATTGGGATCAGGATATGGGAGTATATTTAAGAGGTGGGACACATGAATGAGTTTAAGTTCTTAATACACCTAATTCGTATCCTGAATCAGTTGAAGTTTGTGTGAAAATTTAAGTGGCTCAGTATATCGACAATCTAAGTGAATTGTTTAATTCTTAATGTGTAACTAAGCTCAACGGTACTTGTGACTTGTCATAAACTGATATGATCCTCTAACGCAAACTCAAACAAAAATATTGTGTGTAAATATGTTTGTATATATATATATTTTTTTTTGCTTTATATTTCAGAAATACAAAAAGATTTTTTATTATGCTTTATTTTCGACAACCGATGTCTGAAATGCTGAGTGTCAAAATCTGAGTAAGCTGATTGTGTTTCTGAAAATAAAACAAGTTCATTAATTTGAAACTTGAATTTTAAACAAAAATCAAAAACAGTTTGTGATATCTCCAAGGTCATTAGTTTGGACTTGGATGATAAACTGTGAGGGATTTGGATGCTTATATTGTTATAGAGCTAGTTTTCGATTCGATTCGATGAAACTGCCAAATTCATGTAAATTGTTTTGTTTAGAATGTTTGAGTGAGCCAGGTTATAATTTCTGGAAAATTGGAAGCTTAAAATGTTGTTACTTATAGACGTATGAGTGATTGCAGATATTGTACCAGACTACGATCCCGGAAGCTGAGTCTAAGGGGGAGTCTGAAGATGAGCTCAAAGCTACGGGAGCTTGTAACCTGAAAGCAAGGTGTCGATCCCTAAAGCACGGAAGCTTAACGAAAGGGGGAGCCTGAAGAAAGAGAGAGCCAGAGTTAGATCCTGGTACAACATTCGAAGATAGAAGCTGATCAAAGAAGATAAAGATTGATGGATGCTTACAGTGTTAGACAATTTGGATAGAGCATGAAGACTGATCAAGACTGAAGATGTGTCATGATAAAGACTCGACACTGAAGACTTCGTCAACATCCAAGGGGGAGTCTGTTAGTGCACTATGTCTATTGACTTCGTCTTGTATCGAGTCATGTATCGAGATAGGATAGGATAACCAGTGCTCGGGGTGCTAGAAACTTAGATTAGTGAGTTTGCTAGTGATTCCTCTTGAAAGTGTCAAGGACAAGTTCAAGCGAAATCAACAGAGTTAATTTCGCTTGAACATGTCTTGGTCGTTTCAAGAGAAATCACATTCACTATAAATAGGTGAGAATTCGTGTCATTCAAAACGGAATTAGGATCTTGTATTTGGTAACGAGGTGCTGCCGAATTGTCTCCTGGTGCTGTAATTCTATCAGATTAATACAAGAGACATTATAATTACATCGAGCGTCCGTTTCATTGATTCCGCCTTTGATTCAGATAAACAACTCTTCTGATCGACTCATTCGGGTCAAACAACGATCCTACACTTCTAAGTTAGGGTATGGATGTGTGTTGATGCAACATAAAAAGGTTATAGAATATGCCTCTAGACAACTTAAGAATCATGAAGAGAATTATACAACCCATGATCTAGAGTTAGGAACCATAATTTTTGCCCTTAAAATTTGGAGACGCTATCTTTACGGTAGTAAGTTTACCATTTTCACCGTTCATAAGAGTTTAAGATATGTTTCCGGGCAAAAGGAGTTGAATATGAGGCAGAGACGCTGGATGGAAATACTTAGTGATTATGATTGTAGTATCCAGTATCATGCAGGAAAGGCTAATGTAGTAGCTGATGCTTTAAGTCGAAAATATCATGAAAAGCCAAGATGAGTACGTTCTCTCAAATTAAATCTGCAGATAGATTTAAATGAGTAAATTAGAGAAGTACAGGAATCAGTAATCAAGGACGATACTGAGAAATTAAAAGGAATGATTAAGGAATTAGAACAAGAAACAAATGGAATTTGGAGATTCCATCAGAAAAGGATTTGGATACCTAAACAAGGAAACCTACGCCACCGAATTTTAGAAGAAGCCCATAAGTCTAAGTATACGATACATCCTGGAAGTGATAAAATGTATCAAGACTTAAGAAAGAATTTCTGGTGGATAGGAATGAAAAAGGATATAGCAGCCTATGTGGCCAAGTGTTTAACCTGTTCACAAGTCAAAGCTGAACATCAGAAACCCTAAGGTTTATTGCAGCAATTAGAAATGCCTATATGGAAATGAGAATTGATAACAATGGATTTTGTTACCAAATTACCTAAGACACGAAAAGGTAATGATACAATCTGGGTGATTGTAGACAGATTAACCAAGTCTGCTCATTTCTTACCGATGAAGGAAACTTTCAGTATGGAACAATTAGCCAAGTTATATGTAAATGAAATAGTTTCATTACATGGAATTCCTTTGTCTATTGTTTCTGATAGAGATAGCCGTTTTACTTCTCATTTTTGGACTAGTTCCCAAAAAGCAATGGGAACCAAGTTAAATCTAAGCACAACCAATCATCCTCAAACGGATGGACAAAGCGAAAGGAAAATCCAGACAATGGAAGATATGCTTAGAGCTTGTGTAATTGATTTCAGAGGAAATTGGGACGAGCATTTACCATTAATAGAATTTTCCTACAATAACAATTATCATACCAGCATCAATGCTGCGCCGTTTGAAGCACTTTATGGATGAAAGTGCCGAACTCTAGTCTATTGGGCAGAAATTGGAGAAAAGCAACTGTCTGGACCAGAGATAGTGCAAGAAACAACGGACAAGATTATTCAAGTTAAGGAAAGACTAAAAGCAGCACGCGATCGACAAAAGAGTTATGCTGATAATAGGCGAAAGCCGTTGGAATTTCAGGTAGGAGACAAGGTATTGTTAAAAGTTTCTCCTTGGAAAGGAGTGGTTAGGTTCATAAAAAGGGGAAAGCTAAGCCCTAGGTTTGTTAGACCCTTTAAGATTATTAGAAGAATAGGACCAGTAGCTTACCAGCTACAACTGCCAGAGGAAATGGCAGGAATACATGATGTATTTCATGTATGTAATCTCAAGAAATGCTTAGCAGATGAATCATTAGTAGTACCTCTTAAGGACATAGAGGTAAATGAAAAGCTTAAGTTTATAGATAAACCCCTACAGATTGAAGACAAAAAGATCAAGAATCTCAAACACAAGAGATTAGTTCTAGTCAAAGTGAAATGGGATTCCAAAAGAGGACCAGAATACACTTGGGAGCTCGTATCAGAAATGCAGAGGAAATATCCACACCTATTCCAGTAGACCTCGAGGACGAGTTATAAAACAAGGTGGGGAGGATATAACAACTTTCCTAAAAATATTTAAAACATCCCTATACGTCTAAGATACACCCCATATACGAAAAACAAGCCTGAAATACCTTTATTTTAACAAAAATCAAATAAAACAAATAAAAAAGGTGTCTCGCGGCCCACGACGGGTGAGACTTAGGGTCTCGCGGGGCGTGACGTATAGTTACTTGCCGGACATCTAATTTGACGCGTGACTCGACACGTGCTGAGCCTACACTCGTGACTAACCTGACCTAAGGCTTAGCTATAGCGGTTGGCGGCCCGCGATAGGCTTAGCCTGTGGGCTCGCGGGGTGCGACGAAGTCTTAGAACAGGTATAAATAGAGCATCGACGGCACATTTCACACTCGCTCACAAATCTATTTCTCTCTCAAAGATATAACTCGAAAATTTCGGGTATTATACCCACTAAATAGCGAAGCTTTGCCTCGATGTAAGTATTATAACCCCCGTAACGCATGTCAAGGCTCTGCCTGACTCAGTCATTGGAGTTCTGTCTTGGGAAGGGTATAGCTAATGTAAATTGGGTTATTATACTAACGCGTGTGCATTGTTTAAATTAATAAATTATAACCAGGAAGTCACCAGGAAATACCTAAAATAGCAATGTGAATAATTCCTCTTTTTGTAAACTGTTTTTACAAAACTTCAATTATTTAAATTACAATTCACAGTGATTGAGTATTTGTAAATATACAATTATCGTCAGTATGTTGGGTTTTTGTATACATAACTTGTTACTACACTGTGAGTAGTAGCATGACCACAAGTCAGGATTGACAGTACCGTGGGTGGTAATTAAAGTAGATGTAAAAAATGTAATTGCGGGTTACCCTCAATGCTGTAAAATGATAAAACTTGTTTTGATTAAACTGGGATTCACTCACCTGTATTTCCCACTGACAAATCATTTTAAAACGCGTTTCAGGTATCAAAATGTGAAAGCTAAATAGAAGCCAGCTGGAGAGAACTGAAGGCACGGAAAAGTGGCTATAAAAGTTACCTAAATAAAGAAGACATTTTATTTGAATAAAATAGGGGTTATCCCTATAAACATATTATGAATGGAAATTTGGGTTTTACCCATGTGTTTATTATTTATAAAATGAGGTGTTTTACTCTGATAAAATATTTCCTAACTACGGTCCTGATGAAAATTTCCGCTGCCAAATTAAATAAACACCAATACCATCAGCTCTGAATAGCTTGTGGCCGGCCGCCTCCCGGGGCAAGGGGTTGGGGGTTGCGACATATAATTACGTTCTTGTGTCTGATCCACTTTCGTACAAGGATTTCGCACGTGATACAATATATTCGCAGTCATCAAACTTACGGAATCGATCCAGAAATGATTACACAAATCCTAAGAGAGACAAACCCAACTGAATAATAGAGAGAAAATATCTAATCGACTGACAAAAGATAAACCCTAAACTCTCTGAAACATGATATTAAAAAAGATAAAGAGTTAAACCTGTAACACCCGAAAAATATTAAATTATAGCTAACCAAGATTAATTAACTAAGTTAAGTCAACTAACATATTATGATTTATAATTAATCTCTAGTTGAAAAGAATGGAGGACCTAAAATTGTAAATAGATGAAACTTGGTTTTTATAAAACAAAAATTTTAAAATCATAAACACACAAATGTGTGTGTGACCAGGGATGAACAAGGACTCCCCCAAGACCTAAATTCTACAAATTGGTAAATTGAAGGTCAATTAGGAGTTCAAAATCATGCATGAATTAGTGATGGCGATCATCTAATCCTAGGGATTAAAAGGTATGTCACAATTTGTTATTTGGTGATCATAAGAATGATTGTTGCAAAGTGAAATTATGATTTCTGTATAAATTGATGAAAATTATGTAAGCTAGATGATGTAAACAAACTTAGGAACAAACCCTATGTGAAAAATTTCGAATCAAATGCCAAAACTACAAGTATCTGAATGAAACACTAGGTGTGTATAAGTAGGTTTTTGTGTTTATAAAGAATACATGAACTATGATGTTGTGAGTAAGGTATTTGATTACTTAACACTTTCAATTTTGATACTAGTTAATGTGCATCAACCACTTTGGTTATAAGGAGTATGTATACGTGGTTAATTGACAATGTCTAGACCTAAAATGGTTAGTATATAAATCTTGTGCTCAAGATGTTTGATGAAACGCCTAAGAAATCATGAATTGATTAAAATGTATGAAAGAAATCACGTAAATGAAATTTTAACAAATTACGTGACATATATCATAATATTAGTTCTAAACGATAAATCGAATTGGACTCTATAGGCAAATTGGGTGAATCATCAAGTGGTCAAGACGGATCGGATACTCGCTTAAAAGGAAAGCTCTAAAGGTACATAGCTTATGCATCGTAGAAATTCTTATTTTTTTTGTATTAGCGTATGATAGATTATTATAGATTTGTTGTAGAATCCGGTTTGTACATATACAATGTATTTCGTACGGACGAACTGGGAAGTCTAAATAATTAACTAATAACAAGATTGAATGTTTGAAGGTGATGGACTTCACTAAAACATTCAAATGGGTCAAAATAAGAAGTTGGTATTAAGTTGAATGTTTGAAAGTGATGGATTTCACTAAAACATTCAAATTGGTCAAAATAAGAAGTTGGTATTAAGTTGAATGTTTGAAAGTGATGTATTTCAGTAAAACATTCAAACAGGTCATAATAACGAATCTATGAAAGGTTTGGTTACATAAAAGCGATGGATTTCGCGAAATAAACCAAACGGGTCAAAATGATAAAAGTATTAAAGGTTTGGTTACATAAAAGCCATGGATTTCGCTAAGTAAACCAAACGGGTCAAAATGAGGTCTTAATGCATACTGGAATGGTTGCATAAGTAATGACTTCGGTATAATACCCGGGTAATGGGTAGGATTGCAAATAAGTGTGTAAACTGAGAAATAGAGACGCAGATTAATAGTCAAAAGACTCGGTTTGTGTGTTATGACTAAATGGACAAACAATTTCGCATAAAGGAATTGTGCTAACAAAGTTCAATTATGTACAATTGAACGGGTTGAAAATCTTAACGCATACCGGATAACGGATGCATAAATCCCATGAACGGAACACTGGATAATGTGAAACTTTTATATAATGTGAAACTTTTATAGTTGTAATGTTCATGTGAGTTTTGAACATAAACAAATGAGTTTATTTGATAAAACATGAACGGGTCAAAATTTTGGTAAATAAATACAAAGCTGAGAGCTTATAAATTAAGAATATTGTTATTCCGGATGTTGGATTTCAAGTCCACATGATAGAAAATCAAATTACGATCATGTAGGAAGAAATAGAAGGTTAAACGGGTGAACGGTTTAAAAGTTATTCTAGATTTGGTGTTAACGGACAAACTAGCTAACACAGCAACAAAAATCATGCAGATCAAGGTGTCGCCGATGCTACCCCAGTATTTTAAGTTCTCCGACGCGCTATCTGACTGCCTATGGCAGTTAAGCGTCGACGCTAAGTTGTAGACGGCGTCGCAGACGCGGCCCATGGCCGTCGCCGACGCCACCCATGGTTACATGTTGCTGATTTTGTTGTTTAGTGATATAAATTATATTATTTGTTCCATTTTACGTTATAATACTAATTTTTAGGACATTCGCAAATACGTTTGGATGATGATCAAGTCTCTACTGAAGAACCAAACATAATGAAGAACCTAGTTTCCGCACTTTTGTTAATCAATTGTTCAGAAATTCAATATCTAAGTGTTATGGGAATACTTTATGTAACTACAAACATGTTTTATTGACATAGTTATGTAATGACTAGTAATTTACATATAATATTTTGGAAATTTTATTTAAATCCAAAGGTTAGTGTAGTTAATAGTAGAATTTTTTCACATAATAATTTTGGGTCTTACAAGTTGGTAATCAGAGCTTAAGGTTAAAGATTAAAGGTATTCGGTTCAAGGCTTGATCAAGACATCCGGTAAGAACTAGCTATAAATGAATTTTAATTGAAAGATTTAGAGAAGTAAATAATATAGAAGTGTATGGGAGGAGAGTATTAATACGCTTGAACCCGACAAATACACTAAGTATAAAAGGTGAGTGATGTGTGTAAAATGCAACATATAAATTACATCAAATAAGGCATAAAACTAACCCTTTTTTAGTACTAATGTTGGAAAAAGTGTGTTTTTGTCTTCCTTTTGAATTTACAGGGTCAAATGAGCTTAAACGAACAAAAGGAACAAAAATACTGCCAAAACCAACATAAATACAAAGAAAAGGAAGAAACGTGGCATGCCCGACCCCTCGACAACAACTCCCAAAGCAAAAACAAGAAGAAAGCTGAGCATGGGGCTGTGCCCAGCTGAGCATGGGGCTGTGCCCAGCCCGACACGGGGCGTGCCCAGCTCAGCACGGGGCCGTGTCCAGAATGGTCAGCCCTGGCACAAAAGACAACCCTATAGAAGCTTCTATTGCCCACCACGGGGCCGTGTCCAGTGAACACGGGGGCGTGGCGAAAGTACAGCAGGCGCATTAATTGTAATTGCGAATTACAATTAATGAAGAGAGAGAATGTCAGACAAGCACGGGGGCGTGCCCAGCGGACACGGGGGCGTGTGGAGCTAATAAAGACAAACTGTATTAATAAAGAAAGAGAAAAGGGTGGACGCGGGGCCGTTTCCAGGCTTCTGTACAGGCTATAAATAGGAGTGCTTGGCTCAAGCTCAAACCATCCCTTGGCACACCACCTCTCTCACACTTCATCCACCACCCACCACCATCACAACACCATCATCCACCACCATCATCCATTGTCCATCGTAGAGTGTGTGAGTCGTCTCGGGATCCAAGATTGATCGTAAGAGTTCTTGACAATCAAGGCCATGTTTGCCTAAGTCTCTTACATCACTTGGTGAAGACAAAGTGTCTAGTATAATACTTTTTATTTCTAATCTTTTGCACTTTTTATTTGGTTTTGTATTAATGACTTTAATAACTAGTTACTTATGTTGAAGGTGATCTTTCCTTATCGTTTGTCCGTGGTGTCTTGGCATTATTTTACTGTCTATATAAAATAAAGGATTTTCACCATTCATATCTCCACGGTCTATATGGAGGTATGTTGGCTACCTGGTCGGGGGTTAAGGGAACGGTTTGGTAAAGGTCTTGCCATTGTTCAGCGTTTAGAGGTCCTGCAATGGACCTGGGTCAAATTTAGTAGGACCTCCTTCAATGCTTCACGGTATTGGATGGCGGGGGTCCAAACTCTTTGATCCCCTCATAAGTTAACTACTATTAATACTATAACCCGGCTATTTAGGATTGTATCCCTGCTGACTCAGACTACTTAGCCGAGGGTAACGTCACCGCCAAAAGCGGGGCCTACCATAATATTGCATTAATAACTTAATTCATTATCTTCCAATAATCCACCCTTTTAGGATTGTATCCTTGCTGACTCAAACTACTGGGGTGAGGGTAACGCCACCTTCAAAAGAGGGGCCTACTACAATAACTAAGATAATCTCTTAATTATGTGCAAAAGTGCGGAAATAATCAAAGGTTATACTAGATACGAGTCGGAACCAAGTGATTCATCTTGTCTATCTGTTTTTATTTTTATTTTATTTTCAGCATTTTAGTTAGTTTTTATTTTTCTTAGTTTAAAACATTTTTCTAAAATTTTTATTTTGATTAGACGTTGAGGATAAACCGGTACTAAAAGCTCTTGTGTCCTTGGACGACCTCGGTATCTTACCAACGCTATACTACGCTCACCATGGGTGCACTTGCCCATATGTGTGTTTAGTGTTAGTAAAATATCGTGTTTTATAAATTTAAAACTTGGCTAAAATAAGTGTTAAAGGGGCTTAAAATATACACCTAATATATATAACACTTTACCGCACATCAGTGAGGCAAGTTATATACTTGACCAAACCGAAAAAGAACGGTATATCACGTATGATTAGGTGTGATGAGTACAAATTTCAAATAATGAGATGGAAATGAATTGAACAAGTTATTAATCAACTTACTGTGGACATTTCAGTTAAAGAAATGTATGGTGCAACCGGAGGAGATAAGACATCTCACATAACGGAAGAGATGCAAGAAAAGATTTCCGAGGAAGTTGGAAAAGCTTTGGAAGCTAGTCTACCACAATTCATGGATAGACTACAAACCACAATTCTATCAGTGGTAGAAGACAAGATAAATGAACTCAAAGAGAGTCTCACGCAAGAAAGAGACAAGGGTAAGGTGAAGGCATGCCCGTATAACAAGTTTATGGCATCTAAACCCCCAATTTACAATGGCGAAGTTGATCCAATCTTTTTGTCAATGATGGATTAGTGATATTGAAAGGGTTTACAAGAGAACTCATTGTGATATAACCGAATTCGTAGCTTACGGAACCGGTCAACTAAGGGGATAAGCAAAAGATTGGTGGGACAATCTTAAGAAGGAACAAGGAATCGAGACCACGAGAACTATGACGTGGGAGGAGTTCAAGGTACCATTCCTTAAACACCATAGCCCAAAGGCCGTGATCAATAAGACAAAAGAAGAAATATTCAATTGAGACAAAAGGGAGAATCAATTGATAAGATCATAGGGGTGTTTCTTGATAAGCTAAGGTTCTGTGACGAGTTGGTGCAGACGGGAGAGCAGAAGATTTATTATTATTATTATTATTATTATTATTATTATTATTATTATATGCTGAGTGCGGAGTATCGGGAGTTTATGACTCCCTCAAAATACGAACATCTCATGAAGATTGTGAATGCCATGCGGGAAAGGGAAATAGAGTTAAAGAAACAGATCGAAAGAGGTGAAAGGAGGGCGTTGGATGCAAATCCAAGCCCACAAAGAAACGGAAAGGGAATGAATTTTCAAAGAAAGGAAACACAAAAGGGGGATAACCTCAATGTAAAACATGTGGAAAAGCACATCAGGGTGAATGTTACTTCAAAAAAAAGCCATGTGCTACATGTGGGAAGGTGGGATACAGGGCTTCCAATTGCCCCCGTAAAGTGTAGGTGTGCTATAAATGCTATAAACCAGGACACAAGAAATCAGAGTGCCCAGAATTGATTGGAAAGAAAGAAACGACCGACACGAAGACCGAAGCCCCGAAGTCAAAGGCGAGATCTTTCCACATAACGGCGGCCGAGGCCAAAATTGAACCCGATGTGGTTTCAGGTGCATTTGCTGTAAATTCAATTCCAGCAGGAATTTTATTTGATATGGGTGCGAATAGATCTTTTGTTTCACATTGATTTATTCAACATCCTACGTTTATATTAACAAAATTGCTTATGCCTCTAGAAATATAAATAGGTAATAACAAAAGTTTTCTTGCTTGTGATATGTGTCGGGATTGCAAATTGAGCATTGATGATGAAGAATATCTAGTTGATTTAATACCCATGTCAATGGGAGAATTCCAAGTGGTATTCGGTATGGATTAGCTATTTCGACATCACGCTAAACAAGGCCGGCCCAACAGGCATTAGACCCTAGGCCCAAGCCTAGGGCCACCAATATTGAAGGGCCACAAATTTTCGGTATGTTTTCGACATAATAGGCCCATATACGTAAACACTAATACACGAAATATCCTAAGCCCAATATCACATATGCTACAACCCTTAAGGTGCTAAACCAGATTCAGGAAATAGAGAAATGTGAATGGTGAAACATGAAAAGACTGAAAGAGCGGTGAATTATCAGAGTTCAGACGTGCGAATGGAATGATGATTCTCATAAATTGCAGTGTCTTTTGGTTATCGATATCGAATCATCGTCGATTTGGGCGGTATAGCACCATCTTTAGGGATTTTAGAAGATTTGGGGGTAATCATCTCAATTGGAGAACACACGGGTAACAATAAACAATGGCTATTTTTTAGTTTTTTATATACTAATCATGGGAGAAATTAGTATGCATATTTTTATATTGCTCAAACCCTCAAACATAAGCTTGAATCAATTTTGTGATTTGTCGATTTGATTATTTGGAATTTGAAACAGTGGCACTCAGTTTTACGATTTAATCTTGTGGATGGCTTGGAATTTGGAAGACAGTGGCACTGACTCAGGTTAGATATTCTCATTTGTTGTTTAGGGTGTATTTGCATAATTGCATATTTGAATTTGTTGTTTAACGCTTATACTTGTTTCATTATTTGATGATCTCAGGTTCTTGTTTAGGGAATTAGGATTTATTTGCTGATTTCAAGTTGTTTTTAGAGAATTAGGATTTAAACATATACTATATCTAAAGAAAACATATAACTTTTAATATACTATATCTATAGAAAACATATAACTTTTAAAAAAAATTGAACTTCGCTAATTATAAAATTTTTAGTTTATAATTGTTGGTCCCAAGCCGGGTAAAGGAGGGTTTTGTTACTAAATATGTTGAAAATGATAATTTTGCGAAAGGGCCTCCAATTTGTAGTTCGCTTAGGTCTCCAAAAACATAGGAACGGCCCTGACGCTAAAGTAATATGTTACCGTGAGGAGATACAACTAACATCTCTGAGCAAGGCATACCTAACTTACATACGTGATTCGAATAAAGAGTCACCAGAGATTAAAGATGTACCGGTTGTACGAGAGTTTGAAGATGTATTTCTAGAAGATTTACCGGGGATACCACCCGAGCGTGAGGTGGAGTTTGGGATCGAGTTAGTCTCGGGCGCAAAACCGGTAGCTAAGGCACCATATAGACTAGTGCCATCGGAGCTACAAGAATTACTGCCGCAACTGCAAGATTTACTCGACAAAGGATTTATTCGGCCTAGTGCCGTGGGGAGCGCCGGTATTATTTGTAAAGAAGAAAGACGGAAGCATGCAAATGTGTATTGATTATCGGGAGTTAAATAAACTTACGTTAAAGAATTGTTACCCGCTTCCGAGGATCGATGGTCTGTTCGACCAATTGCAGAGCGCAAGTTGGTTTTCAAAGATCGACTCAAGATCGGGTAATCACCAGCTGAAGGTGAAAGAAAAAGACATACCGAAAACGGTGTTCCGAACGCGTTATGGACATTACGAATTTCTTGTAATGTCTTTGGGATTAACAAATGCACCCGCGACCTTCATGGACCTCATGAACCGGGTTTGCAAACCAATGTTAGACAAGTCAGTGATAGTATTCATCGACGATATTCTCGTGTATTCGAAGAAAGAAGCGGATCACGCGCGCCATTTGCGCGAAGTACTAGAAACGCTTAGGCGGGAAAGACTTTACGCGAAGTTTCAAAATGTGCATTTTGGCTACGAAAGGTACAATTTCTTGGGCACGTTATAAGTGCCGATAGGGTGTTGGTGGACCCATCCAAAATAGAAGTGGTGTCGAAATGGAAACCTCCGAAGAATCCATTAGAGATTAGGAGTTTCCTATGACTTGCGGGTTACTATAGGAGATTTATTCAAGATTTCTCCAAAATCGCGTCACCTTTGACTAAGTTGACCCACAAGGATGAGAAATTCATTTGGGGAAGTGCAAAAGAGAAGGCCTTTCAAGTACTTAAGGAAAAATTAACCAGTGCACCGATATTAACTTTACCGGATGGAACCGACGATATGGTCGTATATTCTAACGCATCCAGCTTGGTCTCGGGCATGGTTGTAAAACAAGGTTTTCAAGTCCGAGTACTCTCCGAGTAATCACTACAAGGTAGGCTGCCGAGGCGACTTTCTTCAACTCTGCCTAATTATTCGGAATCAATCAAATACAGTTAACCTCGGCCAGAATCGGATCAAATAGGTCAACTCAGGCCAAATTTGACTTAAAAATTTATTAAAACAAATTTTTATTCCTATCATATTAAAGAATGATTATCATTTTCATGGATTTTTTTATAATTACTAGTAAATTTATGTTATTTGCCATATATATAATTCCTAAAAACAAATTTATTTATAATTTAGCATGTCCGAGTGCTCCCCGAGTACTCTCCACCTAGGCCGAGTACTCTTAACTCCCCGCTCGACCGACTAGGGAGTGCCTAGCGACTTTTGCAACCATGGTCTCGGGTGTGTACTCATGAAAAGGGGAAAGGTAATCGCATATGCCTCAAGGCAATTAAAAGTTCACGAAAGGAAATACCCGATTCACGACCTTGAGTTAGTGGTAGTGGTTTTTGCTTTAAAGATTTGGAGGCATTACCTGTATGGTGTGAAATGTACCATTTTCACCGACCATAAAAGTCTTAAATATGTCTTTGATCAAAAGGAGTTGAATATGAGACAAAGATGTTGGCTAGAAACGGTGAAAGACTATGATTGGGAAATCCATTATCACCCCGGAAAAGCCAATGTAGTGGCGGATGCCCTTAGCCGAAAGGAAGAATATACTCCTATCCAAGTATGATCAATGCAATTGGTGGTAACTTCGGGTTTACTCGAACGAATACGAGTAGCCCAGATTGAAGCAGTGAAAGAAGAAAATTGGGAAAAAGAACGTATAAAAGGCCAAGTAAAGGATAGATAAACGGCGAAAACGGGTTGAAGACCCGGTTCGGGAGAATATGGGTTCCAAACACGTGTGGTTTCAAGGACCTTCTTCTTGATGAATCGCACAAATCATGATATTCGATTAACCTGGGGGCGACCAAGATGTATCGAGATCTGAAAAAAAATTATTGGTGGCCCGAGATGAAAAGAGACGTAATGAAGTTTCGAAAAAATGTCTAACTTGTTTACAAGTAAAGGTGGAGCATCAAAAACCTTATGGTAAACTGCAACCGCTAGATATACCGGTTTGGAAATGGGAACATATTACTATGGACCTATTAACCAAACTAACAAAGACGGCTCGTGGATTCGACGCCATATGGGTAGTCATGGATAGACTGACAGAGTGCTCATTTTATTCCTATGCGTGAAACTTATACCTCTAAAAAGATGTCTAAGGTATATATGAACGAAATCATAGCACACCACGGGGTGCCGATATCCATCGTGTCCGATAGAGATACGCGTTTCACCTCAAACTTTTGGCGTGATTTTCAAGAACGAATGGGTACTAAGCTATTTATTAGTACCGCATATCACCCACAGACTGATAGGCAAAGCGAGCGAACGATTCAAACGCTAGAAGATATACTTCGAGCATGTATTATCGATTTTGACGGTAATTGGGATGTTTATCAACCGTTAGTTAAATTTTCGTATAACAACAGTTACCATTCAAGCATCAGAATGACCCCATACGAAATGCTTTACGATCGGAAATGTCAAACCCCGGTGTGTTGGGGTGAAGTGGGTCCTCGCGAACTCGCTCACATAGATGTAGTGAGAGCTACAAATGAGAAGATCGATAGGGTCCGAGCTCATTTAAAATTGGCCCAAGATTGACAAAAGTCTTATGCAGATAAAAGATAAAGGCCCATCGAGTTTCAAATAGGTGATAAAGTAATGCTTAAAGTATCTCCGTGGAAGGGGATCATTCGATTCAGAAAAAGGGGAAAATTGAGTCCAAGGTTTATTGCTCCCTTCAAAATAATCGACAAGGTCGGCAAGGTTGCATACCGTTTGGAATTACCCGAAGAATTAAGTGGTATACATAACACTTTCCATGTTTCACATCTTCAAAAGTGTTTGGTCGATGAAACGGCCTACGTACGTTACGACGACATTGAAGTAGACGATAAACTGAATTATGCTGTAAAACCTATCGCAATTCTTGATCGAAAGGTCAAAGGCTTAAGAAACAAGGAGATCGACAAAGTGAAGGTCAAATGGGAGTATAAAAAAGGATCGGACACCACTTGGGAGTCCGAAGAAGAAATGAAACGAACCTACCCTTCGTTATTTGGTACGTATTCTAGTTTCGAGGACGAAACCTCTTTAAGGGTGGTAGACTTGTAACACCCCAAAAATATTGAATCATAGTTAACCAAGATCAATTAAATAAGTTAAGTTAACTAACATATTGTGATTTAAAATTAATCTCTAATTGAAAAGAATGGAGGGCCTAAAATTGTAAATAGATGAAACTTGGTTTTTATAAAACAAAAATTTTAAAATCCCAAACACACAAATGTGTGTGTGCGACCAGGGATGAACAAGGACTCCCCCAAGACCTAAATTCTACAAATTGGTAAATTGAAGGTCAATTAGGAGTTCAAATTCATGCATGAATTAGTGATGGTGATCATCTAATCCTAGGGATTAAAAGGTATGTCACAATTTGTTATTTGGTGATCATAAGAATGATTGTTGTAAAGTGAAATTCTGATTTCTATAGATGAAAATTATGTAAGCTATATGATGTAAACAAACTTAGGAACAAACCCTAAGTGAAAGATTTCGAATCAAATGCCAAAACTACAAGTATTTGAATGAAACACTAGGTGTGTATAAGTGGGTTTTTGTGTTTATATGGAATACATGAACTATGATGTTGTGCGTAAGGTATCTGATTGCTTGACACTTTCAATTTTGATACTAGTTAATGTGCAGCAACCACTTTGGTTATAAAGAGTATGTATACTTGGTTAATTGACAATGTCTTGACCTAAAATGGTTAGTATATAAATCTTGCCCGCAAGATGTTTGATGAAACGCCTAAGAAATCATGAATTGATAAAAATGTATGAAATAAATCATGTAAATGAAATTTTGACAAATTATGTGACATATGTTGTAATATGAGTTCTAAACGATAAATCGAATTGGACTCTATAGGCAAATTGGGTGAATCATCAAGTGGCAAGACGGAGCGGATACTTGCTTGAAAGGAAAACTCTAAAGGTATGTAGCTTATGCTTTCTAGAAATTCTTGTTTGTTTTGTATTAGCGTATGATAGATTATTATAGATTTGTTGTAGAATCCGGTTTATACATATACAATGTATTTCGTATGGACGAACCATGAAGTCTAAATAATGAACTAATGACAAGATTGAATGTTTAAAGGTGATGGATTTCACTAAAACATTCAAATGGGTTAAAATAAGAAGTTGGTATTAAGTTGAATGTTTGAAAGTGATGGATTTCACTAAAACATTCAAATGGGTCAAAATAAGAAGTTGGTATTAAGTTGAATGTTTGAAAGTGATGGATTTCACTAAAACATTCAAACAGGTCACAATAACAAATCTATGAAAGGTTTGGTTACATAAAAGCGATGGATTTCGCTAAATAAACCAAATGGGTCAAAATGATAAGAGTATTAAAGGTTTGGTTACATAAAAGCGATGGATTTCGCTAAGTAAACCAAACGGGTCAAAATGAGGTCTTAATGCATATCGGAATGGTTGCATAAGTAATGACTTCGGTATAATACCCGAGTAATGGGTAGGATTGCAAATAAGCACGTAAACCGAGAAATGGAGACGCGGATTAATAGTCAAAAGACTCGGTTTGTGTGTTATGACTAAATGGACAAACAATTTCGCATAAAGGAATTGTGCTAACAAAGTTCAATTATGTACAATTGAACGGGTTGAATAATCTTAACACATACCGGATAACGGATACATAAATCCCATGAACGGAACTTCGAATAATGTGAAACTTTTATAGTTGTAATGTTCATGTGAGTTTTGAACATAAACAAATGAGTTTATTTGATAAAACATGAATGAGTCAAAATTTTGGTAAATAAATACAAAGCCGAGAACTTATAAATTAAGAATATTGTTAATCTGGATGTTGGATTTCAAGTCCACATGATAGAAAATCAAATTACGGTCATGTAGGAAGAAACGAGAGGTTAAACGGGTGAACGGTTTAAAAGTTATGTAAGATTTGGTGTTAACGGACAAACTAACTAACACAGCAATAAAAATCATGCAGATCAAGGCATCGCCGACGCGGCCCATGGCCGTCCCCGACGCCACCCCAGTATTTTAAGTTCTCCGACGCGCTATCTGACTGCCTACGGCAGTCAAGCGTCGATGCTGAATTGTAGATGGTGTCGCCGACGCGGCCCATGGCCGTAGCCGACGCCACCCATGGTTACATGTCGCAGATTTTGTTGTTTAGTGATATAAATTATATTATTTGTTCCATTTTACGTTATAATACTAATGTAAATGTGAAATTTCAGTATTAGGACATTCGCAAATACGTTTGGATGATGATCAAGTCTTTACTGAAGAACCGAACATAATGAAGAACCTAGTTTCCGCACTTTTGTTAATCAATTGTTCAGAAATTCAATATCTAAGTGTTATGGAAATACTTTATGTATCTATAAACATGTTTTAATGGCATAGTTATATAATGACTAGTAATTTCCATATAATATTATGGAAATTTTATTTTAATCCAAAGGTTAGTGTAGTTAATAGTAGAAATCTTTCACATAATAATATTGGGTCTTACAGAACCAGAGAGTGCTGAGACAAAAGATGTGTACAAAACTCTCAAACTTATGAATAAGACATGCAAGATATCAAAATTCTAGAAACTTTTGATGGGAAGAAGCAAGTAACAGATATCAAACCTGGACAAGACTCATCGAAACATCTACACATTTAACCCAATCTTGAAAACAACAACAAGATTAATCGAGTAAAGAAGATGATGACGACAGACAATCCCCCAATTTTTCAAAACCCTAATTATTGATTTGCTTTACAGCAAGTTTGCCTTGAGAAAACCTAGACACCTGCAAAACCAGCGGAAGAACAAGAATTGTCTACGAAAGTGAAACAGAGTCGGGCTCTAATACCATGTCAAAGAAATGGAACTAACAGAACTTTATTATGGATTATTACGACAAATCTTTGTAAATCACTCAAAGAACTCTCAATACAACTACACAAAGAAGATCAGATCATTAACTTAACGATCTGATTACATCAGAATTAACACATAAACTCAGATGAAGATAATCCTAATTCTACGATGATATTGTGTAATGTTGAAGACAGGGAGATAAAGAAACTTGTATAGGAATGTTGTCCAGTTTGTGTATATCTGAAACCCTAGGCTGAAGTCACTCTTTTATAACATGAACTCCCGAACACAGCCTGTTGCCTAAGCCTATTTATATCTTTTAAGCCCATCTCCAAGTCATGCATCAGTCCAACTTGCAACACTCCTTTGATCAGCTACAATTCAACAAGCCTAACAATAACTTGTGACAAGCAGTCCACATGTTCAGCCACCTCATATACAAAAACAAAACAAATATAAGAACAATAAAAAAATAAATATAAAACTTAATATTATGATATATTTTTAACAGAAGAGAAACAGTCGGTGGCAATGGGAAGAGAAACAGTTGGCCAGTCAGCCTACATCAATCATCATCCTCTTCAACGCTAAATTTTTAACCTTATAAATAGCTATATTTAACCTTATAAACAGTAGTTGCTATATGAAATCTGAATCAAAATTCGAAAATTGTTAACCTTATAATCATCTTTTAGTCATTCAGTGGAAAAAGACCACAGGATTTTACTTCGCCTTAGGCCCTCAAAATGGTTGAGCCGGCCCTGGAGGCGTGGATATATTAATATTGCAGAAAATGCTTTTAAGAAAATGCTATAGTTGACTCTTGCTTAAAGTTCCTACATATTGCATAAAATGCTTTTAAGAAAATGCTATAGTTGACTCTTGCTCAAAGTTCCTACCTTTGAAACAAGCCAATAAAGAAACACCTTAGGTAGAGTACAAGTGTTATTTCAGCTATAACTGGGTGGTAGAGGCTTTTGCCTTTTGGAGAAAAGATCAGGATTCAAATCCTGGCATGGGGTGTAATTTAGTATTATTGGTGTAGTTTAGAAGTAGAAGTAATGTAACCTTTGCCATAAAAAAAACGGTAGAGTACAAGTAATATCATTCATACCTTGTCTAGTAATGTTCAAGTTTGTTTGAAATCATATCAATGCATTGACTTTTTATTCTCCATCAATAGGCTTCTAACATGAACCAAAACATACCTTTGAGACAAAAGGAATTGTGTGGTCAAAGTCAGAAGCCTTTGAGGGAGAGCAAGAAATCAATGCATTGGAAAGCATTCTTAGTTTCTTCTTTTCCCACTTATCATAAACCATGACAAATTGTATTGACCACAATCAAAACATAGATTTTCTACTCTCCTTCAAAAGGCTTCTAACATGACTCATAACAAACCCTTAGACTAAGGGTCATTATAGGCCAAAGTGAGAAGCCCTTGAGGGAGAGGAAACAATCAATGCCTTGTAAACGCTTCTTAAATTCTTCTTAACCCATTGATCATGAAATCATGACAATTTTAATTAGACACAATCAAAACAATGACTTTTTATTCTCCCTCATAAGGTTTCTAACGTGACTTAAAACATACTATCGAGACTAAAAACATCGTATGGCCAATGTCAGAAACCCTTGAGGGAGAACAAATAATCAATGCCTTGGAAACACTTCCTTTTAATGATCTGATTGGTGTTGAACTATGATAAGCCTTATTGGACAAGAAGCCCTTTTATAAGCCAAAAAAAATGAAAAGATTTGACTGTTACAAAGAGGAATACAAATGATTCATTTTGGTGGGGCAGACATATCTTTGGCCTTTGACATTTAGTGCCAATAATAGATCTTGCTAGCACTATGTAGTAGATAAGATACGAGTTATAAAAGATTAAAAGCATACCATACCAATCCACAATAATCAATGACAAACAAGCATGATTCGAATTATTTAATCATACAAGACAAAAATATTAAAGATGTATATCGTTTGTTAGTGAAAAACGTGTTGGATTAATAGTCATATTAACATTTTGTACAAAAGTAAGGAATTTGTTAGCTTAAAAACCAAGATAACTAAGTTTATAGAAAATTTGAACATAATTGGTAACTAATGGCATCGAGATGCAACCTTCATTACAACGTTGATATGGTTGTGTTGAATAATAAGAATTTTATAGTTTCTTTCATACACAAAAACCTATTTTTGTTGCTTCACGAATCCACCGAGATAAAGACCAAGATCATTGCAGCGGTAAATCGAAACAATTTATTTAAAGAAAATTTTATTTTTTGATTAATCTCAAATGCATTCAAAACAACGTATCATTGTAAGACAACGTAATCTGTTGATAAAGAGTTTTAATAAGTAATTCCAAACACCCTTTATCATTGTATGACAACGTAATAAGTTGATAAAGAGTTTTAATAAGCAATTCCAAACACCCTTTAAAAATATCATTTTATATATGTTTGTTGATTCGGATATGATAGCAGCGGGTTCAGGTCATTCGAAACGGGTGGGCCAATGACCATGGGTTACCGTTAGAGAAAAATGGAGCCCCATTATACTTTATAGAGGTTAAAATTATCATGCATATGAAGAACCCCACGTTCACATGTTCATTTAAAATAGTTAGCGAGCACTTTGTTTTTTTAGTTAAATTTGCATGCTAAATTGTAATTTGCCCTGATGATTGAAATGAAATAAAAATGCTAAATTCTTTTTAAAAAAAATTGCATGCTTTCTTAGTTGTACTTCCTGCATACTAGCTAGTAGTTTAGGTCCATAATTAGTATACGTGGGTATGGTAGGTTTCTATCTTTTTGTTCATATATGTATTCACCAAAACTTAATGAAGGAAAGGCAGTGAGTTTTGAGTAAAGAATTTGTTTTGGTTAATTTTCTCTTAATGGATTTTGAGGTGAATTAATTGTGTCTATGCTAGCTCAATTGTGGTATATTGAGTGGTGTTCTTAGACCTGAATTTATAACCGGGGTGATGATTTCTATATCTTCGGGAGTGATTCGCAGCCCTACTGTTGGTTTTGGTGGTGTATCTGTATCCAAAACGAACCATAGATCTATCTTTTATTTTATCGTTTTATTTGAACCGGTGATTTGAGGGTCATACTCCTATCAGGATACTTTGTGATTATACATATATTGGTAGTGTTCCATTAATCCTGGAATAAAGTTAAATTTGAAACTTTGTTTGATATTTTTTGGTGATTAGGGTAATTCGCATAATCACGAGCGAAGCTTTTAAGACCATGTGTAGTGGGCAATATTCACCCTTGGGCGTTTTGTGTTATATGGCAGCCCAGTCAGCAATGGGACATTATTGGGCGTTTTCTAAAATAGGTGTAGTGGGGATGGAGCATTATTGGGCATTATGTTTTGTAGTAAAATAAAATAAAATAAAACATTTAAAAATCTTATTGGCCAAGCAAATGGAAGCTCAAATGTGATTGGCCAACAATCCCCCATTCAGCGTTTTTCAAACCATGCCAAGGGGCTTTTTTTGCAAGATAACGCCCAATCAGGGCCAGGGGGCGGTGAAGGGCCGTTTTTGGACAATTTTTTTTAAAAAAACGCGATAGGGCAATTTTTTAAAAAAAAAACGCCCCACTACGCTTGGTCTAAGAGGCGGGAGGGGGCGGTGAAATTTTTTTGGTGATTAGGGTAATTTTTCGCTCAGTAGTAGAGAGTTGTAGTTTTCGTATACAAATTTTTGGATATATACATTTTCGACCCCTAGTTTTATAGAAATTTTTAGGTCTGGTGACTTCCGCCCCCGATCGGAAATCTAAAGTTTCACCACTGCGCATAGTATGTGACAATCACTACAAAATACTAAATTATTGTGAGAAACAAATTTAAAATGTTTACTTCATATTTTAAAATTTTGTCTCTTATAAATACAAACATACGTGAGTTATGTACATACGAAACCATTATGTACCGTTTACCTAACGTATGCATTACCTATACGTGTGTATATTGTTTACGTAAACAAATATTCAAATTATTTTGTTCATATATTTTTTTTTTTCAAATTCTAGGAGAGATTCATATATATATATATATATATATATATATTAATTCAATGAGAGATAGTTGGCAACATTACATTTCGTACAATAAGGAGCTGTTTGATAGCCTCTGAATGGTCATTAAGAGGTTAACCTCTTAATGGAACCATTAAGAATTTTACCAATGAGAAGGTAGAAGAATGTGACATGTGATGATTTACCATTCAGATGTTACCTCTTAACCATTCAGACTTGAGGTTACCTCTTATTCATTCAGAGGTTTTAAACCATTAAGAGGTAGCATCTGAATGGTCATTAAGAGGCTACCAAACAGCCCCTAACATATACATGCTTACTAAAGTTATTTAAAGTTACAAATATATATATAACATCTAGGGTATGTTTGGCAAAAGTAGCTGTTGGTTGGAAGCTGGTAGCCAGTAGTTGTAGCTTTTTAGATATATTTGATGTTTGAGAGATAGCTGGAACTTTTAATAAAATGTATAAAATGACAAAATGGACATAACTAAAAATTTAAAAAGTTTGTTCATTAAAAAGTTCATTTATTTTTAGAGGTTAAAATATTCATTTTTTTCCCTAAAAGCTTGTAGCTCATTCTAAACGCTACTAATAGGAGCGTTCAACCAAAAGCTTCGAGCTCCTTCAACCAAACAATGTTTTTTATTGAGTAAGAGCTTTTTCTTAAAAGCTAAAAGCTCCTAAAAGCTCCATGCCAATTGGAACAAAATTTTATTAGTTATACTTTGTAAACACCCTCTCCATCATTAATGATGTATAATTATTAATAGATCTAGAAGGTTGGCCTTTGAGACAATTGACGAGATAACAAATCTTTCATTTATATTCTGATACAAACTACAAAGAATAAGCATCTAAAATCCATATATATACATTTGACATTCCCAGCTCGAATATTAACCTAAAAGAAGGGGGTTGACATCCATCACTTCTTGTTATTTCATAATCAAAACGCATAACTCACAATTCGATTATCATAATTTAAAGTTTTTTATAATTATTGAATTATTTACATCCTAGTTGTTAAAAGTCATCGCCTCTTGCATCTAGACCCATTTTTGAGGCGAGGCAGTTGCGCACTTGCGCTTTAAGTCGAGGAAATTGCGCTTTAACTCCCCAGGTAATGGTTCAGGCGCACATTCCGGCAAGATTCCTAGATTCCGGAGAGTTTCCGGCTAAATTCCGACAAGACTCTAGCCAAATTTCTACTGTTAATCAAGGAAAACTATTTTTCTACGCTAATACACTATTATTTTGGTACTAATTAGATGATATAAAGTGTTATATAATAGGCTTTGTTTATTTTATTTGAAGAATAGTATTCTTTTTGTAATACATAATATATTTTTTTTAAATTTTCATTATGTGCTTTTTTTTTCTCAGGGCCTCGTTTTTTTTGCGCTTTGCGCCTTGAGTGCGTCTAATGGCTTTAATAACTATGATTTACATATTATGTAAATAATTTTATATAAGGCTTTTAAATAACTAACCGCTTCATGTATGAATATGATTTCAGACAAAATATCAAATACATATACCTTTAACGTACAAAACGTACGAACTGAAGGTTTTCCTAAAAAAAAACGCGGTGACATTTTCGTAATTATTTTACTGTAGAATAATTATCAAAATTACTCTACAAATGATCTTGTAAGGTAAATTTGATCTTATAGGGTAATTTTATAAAATGGCCGTGTAGGGTAATTTTGTAGAGTATTATAATTACTCTACAAATGATATTGTAGGGTAATTTTAAATTGTATGTTGTTTGATAAACTTGTAGAGTAATTTTGATAATTACCCTATAAGATCAAAATCTATACTATATAATAAAAGAAACCTGATTTGGGACACATGTCATTCAATGAGGGCATCAATAATTTATTGATAAATTTTAAATTAATTAAATATTATATTAGAATTTTATTTTGATTGTAAATCTAAAGTCTAAAAATAAATAAATAAATAAATTTAATCTCTTTATGTTATGTTGTAGAAACTACACGATATCGTTTGAACAAACATATGATAATAATATATAGGATATAAATTACGAAAATCAAACTATAATGAATAAACTTGTGTCTTGAGGACACGTGATTAATACAATTCGTTTAAAACATATTTAAAGATTATTATCTTTTATCCACATCTATATCTATACTTACTATATAATAAAAGAAACCTGATTTGGGACACATGTCATTCAATAAGGGCATCAATAATTTATTGATAAATTTTAAACTAAAAAGATTTAAATATTATATTAGAATTTTATTTTAATTGTAAATCTAAAGTCTAAAATGTGTTTTAAATCTAATCTATAATTCATGGATTTAATTTTGATTTGAAATTATTAAACAAAAACCCATAAAAGTAGAAACCATTTAATCAATTTCGTAAGTTTTACTTTCCCTTCTAGAATCAAAAACGATTTTTGTGATAATTAAAGTTTTGTCAAGAATATAAAAAATCATTATTTAATATTCAAGTTTTACTTTCCCTTCTAGAATCAAATTAGATTTTTCTGATAATTAAAGTTTTGTCAAGAATATAAAAAATCATTATTTAATATTCAATATATTACATCAAATATTTACAATTAAACTCCTATGTTTTTTTACTCTTCATATGCTATGCATATTATCTATCTCACATAGAAAACATCATGTATTTTAGATAAGTTAGATATATGTGTTTTAAAACAAAACTCTTAACATACATATTTTTTCCTATTGTAACTAAGATGTAGAGGTCTGTGAAAGGTATCTTCACATTCGGAATGTCATAACTTTTTTTTTAAATTTAGATTTACTTAGTTGTCGTATGGTGTCTCATGTCTTTATTTTTATTTTTTTACTTATATATATGTTTCATTGGTTCAATTGTACATGTAAAGTATTACACTATACATAGTATTTTCTCAACTATAGTTAATTGGTTTTATTGATTCATTTTTTGTCTATTCATTTACATTACTTTTATATGTCTAGAAGTCCCTTTTCAAACCTTTCAAATGGTATGGGACATATTACATTATCAATAGTTTTTATTGGTTTCCTTACTAATTGTGATAAAAGTAATTATTTCGTACAATTCATATTGGTTTATAGCTTTGAATACGAGCATACCTTATATTAATGTTAATGATAACGAAAGTGTGGAAACTATATTTGGATGGTAGAAAATATAATATTATGCCAACATTAACCCGTCAGATTAATCTATTATTAGATAAAATCGGAGACGTTACCTTTGAACAAGAAAATGTCACAATAAATATTAGTAGTGGTACAAAATTTTAAGTTCTTATGACAAATCCTAAAACAAATAACAGATCATATTATTATAAATGACTATACAAACTTCAATATTTATTTCGTATTTGGTATGCATATTACTCTATATTATACTAGGTTTTTACCCGGGATTGCTTCCCGGGCTCGGGAAAGTTATTTAGATTAATTAATTAGTATTTGTTATTAATACGACCGCATTACATCAACCATCTCATTCAATTCAACAAAAATGTCTTGAAATCACCGCATTATATCATGAACTCATATTAGAGGACAAACAAAAGCACAACAGGACCATAAGAATAACATCATTTCCACTTTTACATCAATGCATTTACATGATAGGGGGATTTGAGATTTTGAAAAAATCTTTGTTTTTGTACCTCTTTTACAAAATAAGATGTTGACCAAATTTGAAACAGATGTTAACCAAAAGTCAATAAGATATTGACAAATAGTCAAACAGATGTTGAGCTTAAACAAATGTTTGGTTTAAGACCAAACATCTGTTTATGGCGAAACATCTGTTTAAGGTTAAACATCTGTTTAAGTCCAAATATCTGATATAGAAGAAGAACATCTGTTTAAGGCAAAACATTTGTTTAAGGTTCAAACATGTGTTTAAGGTCAAACAACTGTTTAAGTCCAGACATTTGATATAAAAGGCCAAACATCTGTTAAAGGGCAAACATCTGTTTAAGCCTTAACAGATGTTTAACTTGTTAAGATCTACTGTTTTCTAACACAGTTTTCCTCTTCAAAACATTGTTGAACCTAACATAGGTTTCCATTAACTATTGACCAAAAGGCAAACAGATGTTCAAACCACTATTTGTTATTGAAGTTCTTTAAAAATTTAGATAGAATTCAAGAAAATGGAACAATGACTTAAAGAACTATAATTTAACACATAATCTAATTGGTCAAATATAAAACATAAAGTGCTAATAACAGTGTTTTATCATCTTAGCCATACATAGCAACAAAAACATCAACTTAATAATTTAAGAAAAAAACCTACAACATCACCATCAAAAAATTCATAATTAGTATCTGATATCAGAACAGACTTAAAATGTGTTTGTTAAACTGATGTAACTTGATTTAATACTATCTTCTGTTGCGAAGACACGTATGTGAAATGCAACATATCACCAAACCTTAAGTTATTGTCAGTCATAAACTTTCGCCAACCTTCCAACGCATAACGTGGCTTCAATTCATTTAACTCCAACTTAACATCATAAACCTGCACAACTCCAACCATGTTTTGAACTTTCAAAGGATGAAGATCAAGAAAAAGACCTGCTCGTCTCGCAACTTCAGCAGGAAGACGCTACATGTATTATGTGGAAAAAAATAATAGTCAGACAAATAAACGTAAATCATTAGTTTATTATAAAAAATGGTATACCAGCCTATAGTCTCCTTTGCGATCAAAATGAAAGAACTCAGGGTCAAGAGGATGTCCAGAATGTTTTTTTGCAGTCTTTGCAATCTTATTTCTACGGTTAAGCTGTTTTTGAACGTTGGCAGCTCTCTTCCCCTTGATGAAAAAGTAAACATACAGAAGACACTATTTCTCAATCTTTGGAATCAAAAGCGTCGAAACACCAGCATCTTCATCCTGAGAGAGTTCATCACTGATGCGGCGCTTTGTCGAGGAGCAACCTAATGCATCATCCACATCGAACACTTCACGAATATTACGTTTTGTTTCATCAGAAGACGGATTCTTAGTGCCTACAAGTGCTTGGGATGCAGGTGTAACATTCTCACCGCAGTATGACAACTCATCCTGATATAAAAAGACAATAAGTACTAACGTTTAAAAAAATTTACTACAAATAAGGAAATTCTCATATAACCTTCATAAGGTCAACAGGAGTAGACAAACTGCAGGATTCTGGAACATCCAACGATTCGGACTGCTCATGCTTTAAGTACATAATACATAATAACATAAAATACACACAATGGTATAAATATATTTTAAAAGGATATGTATATCAAATTAAAAGAATGACATAATGAAGATTTAGACCTGGTTAAGATTGAATTTGGCGCAGAGCGCGGCAAGGATCTCATCATCGTTAGTGGCCATTGAAATACCATAGTTTTCAACCTGATGCTCAATGTTATAGTCTTTAACACTTATGATGAAAGCATACCTCTTTCCAATCAATTTGTCAAAGATCTCAGGATATGGGTTCGGTATCTCTCCAGAATTAACAACCTATAATTTTATAAAAATTAATATAATTACAATGAGCAGAATGATTCCATAATTTCAACATACAATTTTATAAAAATTAATTTTAAATTATATATAGTACATGGCCAAATAACTGAATGCATGTATTTGTTACCTGATCTTGAATTGAAACTAAGTCTTTGGCAGTTTTCTTAAGAATCTTGTAAGCTTCAAAATCAAACAGTGTCAAAGACACAGTACCGGAAGAGTCTTGCACCCTGATAGGTATCTTGAACCTATCAAAGTTAAAAACAAATGAAAACATTAGTATTACTAAAAACAAAAGTGTCGTTCATATTAGTATTTAGTATAAGGAAATAAAACTGTAATCTCAAACCGCGGAATAGAATAGATGTCGACTCCTTCACATTTATCATTTGTACACACCAACGATTTTTCATGATCAACACCAGGTAAACCATCCGGATTTTCTTTCGTTACAAATCTTTCCTCCACACCTGACTTACAGTGGTTACAACCATTGTAATACCAAAGTTTATCAGTGCATATAGCTGTGATTGTGCCAACAACCAAAACCTTCTTTGTCTATCAACATCAAACAAAAATAATAACACTTAGAAAAGACTTTTAAAAAACTCAGCATGTAGAGTACTTATAAGAAAATACACACCGTTGATATGGTTCCCAGGAAACCAATAAGCATGAAATCAGGGTTATTAAGAAACTCATCTTCAACACTTGAGATGACGTTTGAATCAACATAATCATTTGATGAAGATGAAGCAGAAGCAGAAATTTTCTCTACATATCTAAACAGATTCATGTGATGAAATTAAAACGTAAAAAATAAATGTAGGTACAAAATAATACTGTTCAATGTTTATATGCATACTAATTATACCTCTTTCTAAAAGAGGATATCTCTTCAATGTCAGTGTCAATAAAAAGTCTGCTTAGCTCAAAGCCGTTTGCAACGCCACGCTTGCCTGAATTTAAAATTTAAACCAAATGTAGATCAATATAAATAGTGTCAAATTTAAAACATATAAGTAAATCTAAAGATAAATCTATAACAATAAAAAAATTAAACTAATTAAGTTAAAATTGTACCTTTGTAAAGGTTGACCATACCAAAATGACAAAGGATAACAACATATTTCTCTCGTTTCTTATCATTCATGTAAGCAAACATGTCAATAGCAAAACCATCCCACAAAGTAACCGGACACTTTTGGCCTCTAAAATATTAACATAAAACATAATAACATCAAGCAACCTTATAATGGTTTAAACGTCAAAATGCAACAACTTAATAAAAAGAACGCACTCAAGGTCTTCAAGTCTAAGATTAAGTCTCTTGCCCTTGCTCCCATCCTTCTTTGACGTATCCTCTAGATTGAAACATACATCCACATAACCAATCCAATCTATAAACAAAAATATATTGTGAAAAGAAAACAGCATTAAGAAGTGATAAGAATAAAAAAAACAATAAGACAAAACAATAGATATATATCATGTAGTGATTTACATACCAATAACTGTATTAACTTCAAATTTATTTTTAACAACATCCTTGAGGTTAACGAAATTAAAACGGTATTTCAGTCCAGACCAGTCAAAGCATTTCTCAACAGAAGTATAGAAATAAAGTGATATTTTGTCGTTTCTCTTGGTATACTTAGCAGAGGACTTATTAGTAGCAAGAGAAGGTTTGGTGATAAGAAGACATTCATCTAACTGAAGAAAGTGTTTGAATTTTCCTAGCATCTTATGCAAACAGCTGGCTTGTATCATAGTTCCCTAAGAATATGAAACATCCGATTAAATAAAAAAGGTGTTATATTCATTTGGATATTCATATGTCCAAAAAAATTATAACACAACTATATACGGTACCATCTCATCCATGAAGATCATATCAAGACGATATATTTCATTTTTGTTATCATTCATCATCTTCTTCGAAATGCTAACAATCTTCACTCTAATCGAATAGTTGTTTGAGAATGTATTAAGATCGTTAAGCATGCCAACCTTTGCAACCTCCATTTGAAGACTGTACATAAAAAAAAAGAATAAGCAAAATATAAGTATTGCTAAACGTAATATGATAATACAATAAGCATGGATGTTCTTAAAAAAAATATCAAGGTTGAAATTCAAGCTTACCGATTATCCAATAAAAATTTTAACTGAATGCAGTGGCAAATGTAATTTCAAATGCAGGGAGTGTATATCTTTATATGCTGCTTTATTAAAGTAATAAAATATTAGAAATGATATGCAAAGTAGGCAAAAAAAGAGAAAGAACGTCAATTTTAAATTACCATTTTGTATATTAAGAATTTCAATATTTCAAAATTACTGACTTGATTTCAAAGCAATTTTCATAATGACTTTTCTATATTTTATTTTAAATTTAATTAAGAAACAATAACCGTCAATTTGAAATTCACATTTTGCTTAACTCAAATGTCCAAAGCTCAAGAAATTAGCATTAATTACTAATTTGATTTGCAACAAATAGTCATTAACAATCAAATGTTTGAACCACTTTCAATAATACAATACCCAAACAATCAAGATGAGGAACTTAATAATCATCCAAGTGTATTTTGTGTTACCTTATTTATTAGTATAAAGATGAAACTGTTCAATTAATAGTACAGATCAAACCACTGAAGTGATGTGATAAATACGCTTACATATAAACCACTGTGATGATAAACACTGTTACATACAAACAATGATGCCATAAAACCGGTTACATATAAAACACTGAGGTGATCACATCTAACAACCTAACAGACTATAAACACTGATGCGAAAAACACTGTTAAATATAAACACTTAAACACTCTTAACATCCAAGTGTATAGGAATTTTATTTTATTAAAATAAAGATGAAACAACTGTTCAATTAATAGTAAAGATCAAACCACTGAAGTGATGTGAAATACAAAAATGTTCCTAAACACTGTTACATATAACCATTGATGCCATAAAAATGGTTACATATAAAACACTGAGGTGATGACATCTAACAACCTAACAGTCTATAAAACACTGATGCGGAAAACACTGTTACATATAAACACTTTTAACATAAACAAATAAAAAGAAACATAGAATAACTAAAGTTGATGCTGAACCACTGTTATGGTTTGACACTGTTATTGGACGTCATAAATTTCAGATTTAATTTCAAAGGTAAAAGTAGTGTAATATGCTGCTTTAATAAAATAATTAAATATTAGAACTGATATGCACTGTAGGAAAAAATAAAAAAAATAAAAAAAGAGAGAGAGAACGAAAAATTTAACTTACCATTTTGCATATTTTGAGTTTCAAAATTACTGATATTGTCAGTAACTACTGACTTGATATGAAAGCAAATGCCATAATGACTTTTTTAAATTTTATTTTAACTTTAATCAACATATAATAACCGTCAATTTGAAATTCAAAATTTGGTTAATCAAATGTCCAAAGCTCAAGAAATCAGCATTAATTACTGATTTGATTTGAAACAAATAGTCATCAAGAATTTTTTTTTATTTTTTAATTTAACTTTAAATTTTATCATGAAAATAATGTTGGTGGAACTCTTATGTAATTGGAATGTAAAGATTAGGTAAAATGGTAATTTGATTGTAATTCTAGTTTTCATTTGATAATTTCAATGTATCACTAATTAAGAACATCAAAAATAAAAACGTGAGCACTGACTATTTTTTAGGGAAACCGCTGATGGTCAATATCAGTGAATGTCAACAATGTAAAAGTGAGCAGTGGCTATTTTTTCCGATCAGTAGATACCAACCAGTTTTCGAAACACTGATGTTCGGTCAATCAGTGGTCAACATGGAGATTGAAGAAACACAGGTTGTGTATCCGCAGTGGAATACTTGAACAATCAAATGTTTGAACCAATTTCAAGAATACTATACCCAAACAATCAAGATGAGAAGCTTAATATTCATCAAAGTTTATATGAATTTTATTAGTATAAAGATGAAACAACTGTTCAATTAATAATACAGATCAAACCACTAAATTGAAGTGATAAATAGTGTTACATATAAACACAGTCTTTTAAATTACCATTTTGCATATTTTGAATTTCAAAATTACTGATATTGTCAGTAACTACTGACTTGATTTGAAAGCAAATGCAATAATGACTTTTTTAAATTTTATTTTAACTTTAATCAACATATAATAACCGTCAATTTGTAATTCAAAATTTGCTTAATCAAATGTCCAAAGCTCAAGAAATCAGCATTAATTACTGATTTGATTTGAAACAAATAGTCATCAATAATTTATTTTTATTTTTTAATTTAACTTTAAATTTTATGATGAAAATAATGTTGGTGGAACTCTTATGTAATTGGTTGTCAACAATGTAAAAGTGAGCAGCGGCTATTTTTTCCGATCAGTGGATACCAACCAGTTTTCGAAACACTGCTGTTCGGTCAATCAGTGGTCAACATGGAGATTGAAGAAACACAGGTTGTGTATCCGCAGTGGAATACTTGAACAATCAAATGTTTGAACCAATTTCAATAATACTATACCCAAACAATCAAGATGAGAAGCTTAATATTCATCAAAGTGTATATGAATTTTTTTAGTATAAAGATGAAACAATTGTTCAATTAATAATACAGATCAAACCACTGAACTGATGTGATAAATAGTGTTACATATAAACAAAAGTACTAAACCCTGTTACATATAAACACTGATACCATAAAAATGGTTTCATATAAAACACTGAGGTGATGACATCTAACAACCTAACAGTCTTTAAAATATTGATGCGGAAAACACTGTTATATATAAACAAAGTCTTTTAAATTACCATTTTACATATTTTGAATTTCAAAATTACTGATATTGTCAGTAACTACTGACTTGATTTGATAGCAAATGCCATAATGACTTTTTTAAATTTTCTTTTAACTTTAATCAACATATAATAACCGTCAAATTGAAATACAAAATTTGCTTTAATCAAATGTCAAAAGATCAAGAAATCAGCATTAAAATAGTGATTTGTTTGAAACAAATTGTCATCAAGAATTTTTTTTAATCTAACTTTAAATTTTTTGATGAGAATAAAGTTGGTGGATTTTTTCCGATCAGTTGATACCAACCAGTTTTCAAAACACTGATGTTTGGTCAATCAGTGGTCAACATGGAGATTGAAGAAACAGTGGTTGTATTTCAGCAGTGGAATATTTTGAGCAATCAAATGTTTGAACCAATTTCAAGAATACTATACTCAAACAATCAAGATGAGGTGCTTAATATTCATCCAAGTGTATAGGAATTTTATTAGTACAAAGACGAAACAACTGTTCAATTAATAGTACAGATCAAAACACTGAAGTGATAGTATAAATTCTGTTACATATAAACACTATTAACATAAACAAAGATAGAATAAACACTTTTAACATAAACAAACATAGAAGATGTTTTGTTGATGAAGAACCACTGTTGTTGGAGAGTGTTTCACATTTAGTTGATCGGTGCTTGTCTGGACTTTGGTCTTGATCAGTGGTTCTTCATAATTGAACAGTGGATGATGTTCATCAAACTTTATGTACAACCATCCTTATATCCAACACTTGTTAGGCAGATCAGTGATGTGCCATATTAACTTGTTATAACCACTGTCAATGTAGGAAACTTAGCTGGGCAGTGCCTATTGGTGGAAACTTCAGTTTACCTACAAAAACTGATGAATTTAGAATAAATAACGCAAACTATTGTTAAGTCAAATAGCTGATGGAAAACTTTTTAACCACTGCTAGTAATTAAAACACCGATAGTGATTAACAAAACTACGTTTAATTGCTCAAATTGAGATGACGGGAGATCTGCAAAGGATTACAAATGAATCAATGCACCAATAAACAGTAAATCAAAACGTTAGAAAAACCCAAAAAAATAAATCACACCAATTTAAGTTACCTTGGTGATGTCCTAAACTTTTGCACTGGTATCACGAATCAACACACCTGGTATAACCTTTCCCATTTCCAGCTCCTCAACAACCGTCCGGCAGAGGTTGCTTCTAATCAACAAACTCTATAATCCAACAAAAAAGGTCTGGAAAGACAAAGTACAAAACATATCAAAATAAATCTGCTCGTAATCACATGATACAACAAACCAAACATACCAGAGTCACCGATTAAGAGGAGGTTGTACAAAAGCGTTCATCGAGTACGATAAGGAGATCTGTTTCTTCTTCTGAGGATAGAAAAGGGTTCATCATGTTCAGTATGACAAAATAGATAAAACGAAATAAAATTTCTAGATAAAAAAGTAGATCTTACATGATTATTCTCTTCTTCAACCACTGGACGGTACATGATTTAGGGTTTCAAACGAAGATGTATCCAATAGAAGTAACCTCTGCCGTACGTTGTTGAGGAGATGAATATGAGAAGAAGAAGAAGAAGAAGAAGAAGAAGAAGAAGACTAAACATGAGAGAGGATAAACATCGATCGGAAATAGAACAGAGCAGAGAGAGAAAGAAAGCAAGAAGCCCTGAATGAGTAAATGAAGGAGGATATAAATAGAAGAGAGCAGTGGCACTGTTAGGCGGGAAAAAGGGCATTTAGGGGCTCTCTGGTGTTGACACGTGGCCCAAATAACTTTCATTTATTATATATAATAGATATACTTAGATCATATTATGAACATATTTTTTTTATTTCACATTATAATTATGATTCACCCCGTGTATTACACGGGGCAATAACCTAGTTACCTTATAAGATCATTTGTAGAGTAATTTTGATAATTACCTTACAAATAAACAATTAAGAAAATATCAACACGTTTTCATACGTTAAAACTGTTTGTATGCGAACTTCAAAGATTTCAACGTTGGTATAGGAATACTTTTCATATATTACATATTAAGAACTTCAAAGAATTTCAACGGCTTTTAAAACGCTAATTTTATATTTCTGGAATTGGATTTGATTTATTTATATCCCGTTCTCGGTGAAGGTCACGTTTATAGTAGTATGCATAATTTAATTTAAACTAGTAAAGAATCCCGCGCTTCGCGGCGGGTTAGTGTCAAGAGTGTTCCTAAAACAACATAAGATAAGACTTGAAACGAAAAGTCACTACTATACCGATAATCACCGATACCAATGCTACTCCCAGGTTTGATCCTTTGTCCCTTGACTTTTACCTAACTTGAGTCGTAACCGGATAACTTGCAATACAACATGGTACTTTTAGCACCTTCGTTAGTTGATTAATTATAAGATCAAGAATAACTATAAATAAGCATGAAGAAATGATCATTCCATAGAACATGCATGTATCATAAGTATGATACCATGAAGTTTCTCAATTTATAAAGCTGCAAGTCAAACACAACTTTCAGAATTATATATATAATAATATTTGTGTAATCTAACCTAATGAGTACTAACAGTAAGTCCTAAATAATAATTAGTGGGAAAAATACAATTTTAAGAACTCCCTTATCATACATGAAAACTTATATAATTAAACACAATCACGAATATGGAAGTCTTGTTGCCAATTGGTCGTACAGGCGCATCCGAACACAATCTTTATCATAGAACTCGTATACCCTTTGTATCTTCATCGTTGTCATCGCCTATAGCACAATAAAAAAAATGAGCTGCACAAAAAGATTAGATAAGCTTTTCCGATCTAGCCTTGACTTGGTTGTATTAAATTGGCTGAACAAAGAGCCTTTTTTCTGCCAAGAACAAACAAAAAAACAAACGCCGAAGGCCAAGCTGGCCAACGGTAGTAGTATTCGTTAAAATTACCGCCGAAGATTTGACCACCGAGGTAGAAAGTTTGTGGTTGACGAACGGTGCCAATTTGAGCAACGCTGGTTGGCCTCCACAACTACCTGAATACCTTCAGATCTCCCCTTCGCCCGAATCTCCTTGTTTGTTTAGACATCCACTTGATATTCGTTTGTTGAATTGTTTTTTTTTTTCACCTGGTCAAATTTTGATCACATATTAACAACCACTAAGTTCAACAGCGGGTTCTTTTCTATACTTCCATTTGGTTAAAGCTCAATATAAATTCACATGTCTCAATTTAATCATATTGATTTGAAAATTAGTTTACCCATCTAATTAACATTAGTTCATAATCGGTTCACATTAGTTCACAATTGGTTCCCATTCACATGTGAATAGTTTTTGTTCATATAAAAAAGTTGTTTGAGACATTTAATCAATATATACAGTGTCACACACATGGTCGTAAACGAAGCAATAAGGTCAGAACTTACCACACTGTCGGTACCTCGGTATTTGCCGATCTAAACCAAAACGGGACATACAGGACAGATCTGAATCGCCGGAGTTCTACTGGAACCCTAGGCTCTACCGGTAACATCGCCACCATCATGGTCTGCTTCAGTTTGAGCCCATCATCACTATTCAACCTCTGGTATCTAACACACCCATCACCGTTGGAACAGGGGAAGAAGATAGAGATGGTCACCGGAACAGGGTGGCTGGTCGTGGCCATGGCCGGATCCCCTTCCGTCACGCTTTCTCTGTCGCTTCGATTATCTCTGTAAACAATTCTCTGGCACCTGCTCTCTTTATTGGAACAGATAAAGAATAGTGGCAATACCGTAAATAAGATCCAAACTTTGGCTAATTGTTGTACTGTTCATAAGGCCCAACGCTAAATGTTATATAGAGTAATTTAATACAGTATATTTAATTTAATTTACCCTATATTATTTATCAAATTACTTCCTTCACACAAAAATACTGCTCAATTTTGTATGCTTTGATTGGTCACACACCACTCCACTAACTCACCCAATCTCTCTCTTAGATCTTTGGTTGGTTAGAAAAAAATAAGTATAAGGATCTGATTAGTTTACACAACGGCAGTGATGCGATGTAAAAGTCTAGAACAGATCCGTCGCTGCCAACAGTGGTGGAGCTACTTACGGCGGAAAGTGGGTTCCGACCCAAGTCGGTTTACTGAAGTTTGCGGTCGCTACATCTAGGTTGCGGTGGTGGATGAGTGGTTCAAATATACCTTTTTTTTTTAAATCTCGCCGGAAATTGAACATTCCCCACCCAACCACCACGACTGAGTTTTATAGAGAATGAAACCAACAGGGCTTTTACTTTTGTGAGAAAGAGAGACATATGAAGAGAAAGTGTGGTGGTGGTTGTGGCAGTCGTGTGGTGGTGTGGTGGGGGTTGTGGCGGTCATGTTGTCGTGGAGGTGGTGTGGCATAGGCAATGGTGAATTCTTTCTTGGCGGAGTTAGGTTTCGAAGGTTGCCGTGGTGCTTGATGATTGGTTAGAGGTTGTGAAGGTTGGATGGTGGTGGTGATGGCGGTGGCGGTTTTGTGGTGACGAATGCGATTCAGAGGAACAAAGTTTTTGGTGGTGATAAAAATGGTTTTTTCTATGATAACTAAAAACAATGGGCTTGGATGTTTTTTTAACATAAATAAATAAATAAATTTTATAATAATCATAGTTATAAGTCTCAGACCAGTCCATCTGTTAATTTCATATTTTCTTAAAAAAAAGATAGACACTACTAGAAAACTACTACTATTCCTACCAAAATTTCCTACACATTTCCTACGAACGAAAATGCCGACACTTTTCCCACAAACTTCCGACGAACAAGAAAGGGTCTTAGTTTTGTGACAAAAAAAGCTACAAAAAAGCCACAAATTGTTATGCGTAGGAAAAGTGTCAGAAATTTCCCACGGACTTCCGACGGAATTCGTTTTCATTTTAACTATTAGTCAGAAATCCGTAGGAATCGGTATGCGTAAGAAATGTGTCGGAAGTTTTCGACGGAATTCTGACGGAATTCGTTTTTATTTTAACAATTAGTAGGAAATGCATAGGAATCCAATTTATGGCAAACAAATATTCATAATAAACAAAATTAATGATATTAAAATATAAATTTTATTATTTTATAAAAATATATGTTATTTCTAAATTGATTCCGTAGGATGTGTGTTGGAAATCCCGACAGATTACTCACGGAATAGATAATTTTTTTTGTAATACACATATATGTTATTTTTTAAACATATTTGTATATATCCGTAGGAAAATACTAACTCTTTTTGTTTACTCTTATTTGTAGATGTGGCACGACACAAGAGAAACTACGGATAATGATATAGATTTTTTGTTGATGATGATGCCAAAATTTTTCTAGTGAGTTAGGTATTTCGTTAGTTTAGCTTATATAAGATTATATGTAGTTTATTTATGGAATTTAATGTAGTTTGTTATGCATTCAACAAAGGATTGTAATTTGACGGGTTTGTTTTCGAATTGAATGTGTATTGGGTTGATTAGAAAATGTTCTATTGGTGTATATAAGCTTGATGTGTATTTCCGAAAAGCCTTTTCACTACAAAATTATTTTATTTTCCAGTGTAAGAAATGCGTAAGAAAAAAAATACATTTTGTTGGAATTGCGTAAGAAAAAAAACTTAATTTCGTAGGAATTACGTAGGAAAAATATATACGTTCCGTTGGAATTGTGTAGGGAAAATACTAATTTCGTAGGAATTGCGTAGGAAAAAAGAATACAGTCCGTTAGAATTGTGTAGGAATTTTTTTTTCCGTAGGAACTTTGTAGGAAAAACGAGTACATTCCGTTGTAATTGTGTAGGAAGAAAAAAAAAAGATTCGTAGGAATTGTGTAAGAAAATTAAAATATATAAATATTATATAATAAATATAAATATAATTGTTTTAAGCACAAAATTTTTAAAAATAAATATTCCGTAGGAAATGCGTCGAAAAGTTAAGAAAATTAATTCCGTGAGAAATAAGTAGGAGAATTCTAACGAAACATTTTTGTGGGAAAGGAGTAGGAAATTCCGTAGGAAATGCGTCAGAAAAAAATTACCCACGAGCAAAATTCCCACAGCCCATTTTCGTGGGAAATCCGTGGGTAAACGCAGTTACCCACGGATTTCCTACGGAAATTGACGTGAGAATAATAGCAGTTTTCTAGTAGTGAGAGCCTAAAAAACCATACAAGAGACCATATATTTTTAACATATTTTTCTAGAAATAAAGTTATATTACGTTTTCTTAATAATTTTTCCTAAGCATTGTTTTTATAATATGCATTATTTACCCGACCATTACTTTTGTTTATGTTATACTTAATTTATTAATTTCCGCTCTATTAGTTATTAAATTTTGATCGTACATAATTACGTATTATATATCATCGCGATTTACTTAGCTTTATCTACGTTTTGAACCTCTCGCGAAGCATGGGTGGTAGAAAAAATGATTAGTTTCCTTACTTTATTTATTTTTTTATAGATTGCTAAATTGGTATTATATATTGTTCTAATTATTCTTTACCTTGATTTTGCTATCGTTTCGATTTAGTTATTCCTTTCCACGATAATATTTTACGTTTCCGTGTAAACTTGACGACTTAACACTCTGGAATGTGCATGCGTGGTTCAACATTTTTGGGTCTATTTTTGTTTGGTTTTACGGTTCCGCGACAACGCGCGGGTCTTAAAAACTCGTTATTCATATTGTTGGAAAAATAGGTGAAAATAGCATTTTTCACAAATATAGGAAAATGATTTTTTCCTATTTTGGACTAGAAATAAATATAATAAAATGAGCGGGTTTTATATATTTATTTGTGGGTTTGTGTTCTATGTTGGGAGAACTTCGCAACGAACTAAACCGCGTCCAAAACGGAGCTAAGATGAATGAGATATCGATGCTCAAAGTTGGGTGTTTGGAACATTCAATGCTGAAACAAAAGGGAAAGTAGCACCTTGTCCCACATCGGATGAGAGATGGAACTTAAAGGGGTATTTAAGTGGGAACTCTCCATCCTTATTGTTTCATGGAAGCACACACTAGTGTCCTCGCGAAGGGTGCGGAGCACCCTAACTCGCACTCGCACACGCTCGCGCGCGCGCGCGCGTGGCGTGGGCGATGAGGCGCAATGTGGCGCTTTGATAGCGCACTTCCAACGCTCGCATCGCCGCGAGCCGCTTGAGAGCCGCCTTTGTATTTTTTGACCACGTGCGCGTGGTGGAGCACAAGGGTTGCAAGGACCAAGTAGTAGGTGATGCGGCGCATGACGTGGCAGTCATGCGCATGCGCGCGCGGGTGCACGCATGGTGCATGGGTCCTGCGGTGTCGTGCGCGGCGCACCAGAGTGAGCCAATACGGCGCGACTGTGTGGCGCGCTCGTATAGGCTCACAGGTGACGTGGCGCATGCGCGCATGGCTGTGAGCCAAGAGGCCGCACCGCGCATGGACTTGAGCCAAGAGGACGCACCGCGCATGGTGACGTGGCGCATGCGCGCATGGCTGTGAGCCAAGAGGCCGCACCGTGCATGGGCGCGCGCGCGCAGAAAGCTTCCAGCATTGAATATTAGAGCAGTTTCAGTCCAGCTTCGTAACTGACGAGTTAACTGGCTTTGACTGAGAATTAAATGACGTATTAAATTGCATTGAAGACGTTTAATGCAATTTAAACCTCTCTTTAATTCGTTTTGACTGTTTCGACTTAGGAGCTGTATAAATACAGCTCCATACCCAGCAGAAGAGATCACCAGCAACACAACAGCTATACCAACTTACTCTCTACTCTTTCCTGATCTTTTTCTTGCAGCACTCAAGGTAACCTTCGGGTTGTAGGTCTACTCCGGCAGTACTACTGCTCCGGCTGTTGTACCCTGGGAAACAAAACGAGTACTCTTGGGAGACTCGGAATTTGTTTTAAGGGAAGCGTGTTGAACACGTGCCTCAGCCTTCTTCTTCATCTAAGTTCTTGTATTTTATTTTATTTCAGTTGTAATTGTACCAGTATTTTGTTTTCTCATTTCTGTATTGTAATCATAATAATAAAATATTTGTTTATTTTATTTTATTCCGCGAACGGTTCCTACAATCTTAAAACAATTTTTTAAAACCGTTCGTGTAATCAAAACCATCCTGTTTGTGATTCAAACTAGTTTTGTTTTCACTCAGTTTGTGTTTTAAAAACAAATTTTTTTTGGTTTTCATCTTCAAATGAGCGACTTTGGTTGAAAACAATTGATTACATTCAGTTGTCCTAAAAATTTGCTAATAAACTTTCTGCCTTGGTCTTCAAAGTTGGACTTAGAAGCCAGTCAGTAAGTTTTAAATATTATAAATTTTCTGTTTTTGGTCTTCAAAGTTGGACTTAGAAGCCGAAACAGTAAATTGTGGTAAAATTAAAATTTAGTAGTTTCCTTCTGGTTTGTGCGTAAATCAGAATTTTTGACTAAAATTTTAATTTAAATTTCTTTTTCAGCATGTCGACTGAGAATGTCAACGTTAACAACACTACAAATGTTGTGACGGGAACCCCCCTTAATGCCACCACTGTGGGAGCGTCCACAGTGGCCAATCACGCTGAACGACCCGAGAAGTTCTCGGGTCTCCACTTCAAAAGGTGGCAACAGAAGATGTTCTTCTACTTGACCACCATGAACCTTGCGAGGTTCTTAAGTGAAACCGCTCCCCAACCTGCGGAAGGGGAGACCAGCGCTCAGGCTCTGAGCGCGGTAGAGGCTTGGAAGCACTCGGATTTCATTTGTCGAGGCTATGTGTTAAACGGGCTTTCAGATGCATTGTATAACGTGTATTACAATGTCAAGACTTCCAAAGACCTTTGGGATGCCTTGGACAAGAAGTATAAAACGGAGGATGCTGGCACAAAGAAATTTGTGGTAGCCCGTTTTTTGGATTTCAAAATGGTTGATTCTAAAAAGGTTATGAATCAAGTCCAAGAATTCCAAATTATACTTCATGACATCTTTGCGGAAGGCATGACACTTAGCGAGACATTCCAAGTGGCAGCGATGATTGAAAAGTTACCTCCTAGTTGGGTTGATTTTAAGAATTATCTTAAACACAAACGAAAGGAGATGACTATAGAGGACCTTATTGTTCATCTTCGGATTGAAGAGGACAATAGAATTGCCCAAAAAGGCAGCCTTGCGCAGTCTAGTGCTAGCGCAAATTTGGTTGAGCATGGGCAATCCTCTAAAGGCGCGAAGGGTAAGGGGAAAAAGGACAAAGGGAAAGCAAAGGCTAGCAACCTTGGACCAAAGAAAGGGGTTGTGAAAAAGAAACCTCAGACGTTCCAAGGGACTTGTTACAACTGTGACGAGCCGGGGCATCGGGCTAACCAATGCAAGAAACCAAAGCGTGAGCGTGCTCACATGGTGGATGAAGACGGAATGCCTTTGGTGGCAATGATTTCCGACAAAACCGCAATGTTGGATGAGGTCAATGCTGTGACCAACACTCCAAAAGGGTGGTGGATTGATACGGGAGCGACCCGTCATGTGTGCCCAGATAGGAGCCTCTTTACCACCTTCAAGGAGCTTGCGGGAGATGAGAAGCTGTACATGGGAAATGCAGCCACCGCGGACATCAAGGGTGAAGGAACGGTGATTTTGAAGTGGACTTCAGGGAAGGAGCTCACTTTAAGCAACGTGTTATATGTCCCAGACTTGCGCAAGAGCCTAGTCTCGGGTTGGTTGCTTAATAAGTTTGGATTTCGTTTAGTTTTTGAGAGCGATCAATTTGTACTAACTAAACGAGGAATGTATGTAGGCAAGGGCTATGCCCAAAATGGTATGTTTAAATTGAATGTAATGGCAGTCAAGAAAAACATGAATAAAATTGCTACTACTTCTACTTATATGCTTGAGTTTTCTGATTCGAATAAATGGCATGGTAGATTAGGTCACGTTAATTTTAATTCAATACGCCGTTTAATCAATTTAAATTGTATACCAACATTCCATATTGATTCACACTATAAATGTGAAACATGCGTTGAATCCAAACTTACAAGAACATCATCCAAATCGGTTGAACGAATAACCGAACCCCTTGATTTAATTCACACTGATATTTGTGATTTAAAAGCGGTACCCACAAGAGGTGGAAATAAGTACTTTATCACGTTTATTGACGATAGTACTAAATATTGCTATGTGTATTTACTAAAAAGTAAAGATGAAGCAATAACCAAATTTATCTTGTATAAAAATGAAGTTGAGAATCAACTTCAAAAGAAGATAAAAGCTTTGCGAAGCGATCGAGGAGGCGAATATGTTGCACCTTTTGCCGAGTTATGCGCAAAAAGTGGCATAGTACATGAGTGTACACCTCCTTATTCTCCACAATCAAATGGCGTGGCGGAACGAAAGAACCGCACATTGAAAGAAATGATGAACGCCATGTTGATAAGTTCTGGGGTGAGCCATGACATGTGGGGGGAAGCAATTCTCTCGGCTAACTATCTTTTGAATAAGATACCACTCAAAAAGAGAGACGAAACTCCATATGAGTTATGGAAAAGGAAAAAACCTTCCTACAAATACTTGAAAGTGTGGGGGTGCCTAGCAAAGGTGACTGTGCCACCTCCTAAGGCTCTTAGGATAGGACCCAAAACTGTTGATTGCATATTCATTGGGTATGCGCATCAAAGTAGTGCACATCGCTTTCTTGTACATGAGTCCAAGAACCCTGATGTATACATAGACACTATCATGGAGGTGAATCCTAACGTTGTTTCGTATTTTGAAAATGTGTTTCCTTTGAGAAGACAAACACATACAACTTCATCAACAGCACTTGATGAACCGGGTCCAAGTTCATCTACATGGTTAGATGAAGCGGGTCCAAGTTCATCTACGCGGATAGATGAAACACACGATCAACCAGAGGTTGACGAGGGTGATCGTAGGCGAAGCAAAAGGCCAAGGGTTGAAAAATCCTTCGGTCCTGACTTCGTTAGCTATATGGTTGAGGGCGAGCCCAATACATATCGCGAAGCAGTTTCTTCTTCGGAAGGACCTCAATGGAAAGAAGCAATAAAGAACGAGATTGATTCGATATTGCAAAATCATACTTGGGAGTTAGTAGATCTTCCACCTGGTTGTAAACCACTTGGATATCGTTGGATTTTCAAAAGGAAGATGAAAACTGATGGAAGTATTGATAAATATAAGGCTAGGTTGGTGATTAAAGGATTTAGACAAAAGGAAGGTCTAGATTACTTTGATACCTACTCGCCTGTGACGCGCATAACCTCGATTAGATTGGTTCTTGCTATAGCGGCTTTAAGAAATTTGGAAGTTCACCAAATGGATGTTAAAACCGCATTTCTAAATGGCGATTTAGAAGAAGAGATTTACATGGAGCAACCTGAAGGTTTCTCCGCCCCAGGTCAAGAGGGTAAGGTATGTAAACTCGTCAAGTCTTTGTATGGCTTGAAGCAAGCACCAAAACAATGGCACCAAAAGTTTGATCATGTCATGATTGACAATGGTTTCAAAATAAATGAGTGCGATAAATGTGTTTATTTCAAAGACACAAATGAAGGTTACGTGATATTATGCCTTTATGTAGACGATATGCTTATCATTGGGAGTAATGATAAAATTATCAAAGCTACTAAAAGCATGTTGAAAGCGAGATTTGACATGAAAGACATGGGTTTAGCTGATGTGATTCTTGGAGTAAAGATCATAAGAACCCAAGATGGTCTTGTGTTAAGTCAATCTCACTATGTGGATAAAATTCTTGAAAAATTCAACTCGGGAGATACGAGTGTAGCTCGAACTCCAGTTGATACCTCCCAACATCTTAAGAAGAATAAAGGAGAGGGAGTTGCTCAGTTAGAGTATTCAAGAATTATTGGCAGTCTAATGTATCTAATGACATGTACTAGACCCGACTTGGCTTACGCGGTGAGTAGGCTAAGTAGATACACCAGCAATCCGAGCGCGGATCATTGGAAAGCTATCACGAGGGTGCTTAGATACATAAGATACACGAAAGATTATGGACTGCATTATGACCGACAACCAGCAGTGATCGAAGGATACACTGATGCAAACTGGATATCGGATAATAAAGATTCCAAATCAACAAGTGGTTATGTGTTTACACTTGGAGGAGCTGCTATTGCTTGGAAGTCTTCTAAGCAAACGGTCATAGCGAGATCCACAATGGAATCTGAATTTATCGCCTTGGATAAGTCAGGCGAGGAGGCGGAATGGCTACGTCAATTCGTGGAAGATATTCCAAGATGGCCAAAGCCTTTGCCAGCCATATGTGTACATTGTGATAGCCAATCAGCGATTGGTAGAGCACAAAGCTTGATGTACAATGGCAGATCAAGGCATATGCGACGTAGACATAACACGGTACGACAACTACTCTCAACGGGTGTTATCACAATTGATTATGTGAGATCAAAGGATAACATTGCGGACCCGTTTACAAAAGGCTTAAGCAGAGAGTTAGTGGAAACGTCGTCAAGAGGAATGGGACTAAAGCCCGTGGTAATTGGGAATATGAGGGAAACCTAACTTAGCTGACTGGAGATCCCAATAACTAAGTTCAATAGGCAAACTTAATCATATTACCAAAGCGGAGTCACTGTGGGGGAGTACCCCAAACTAAATAAAAAGGGAGTTATATACTTCCTAGTCCATTCCAATCAGTGACATTGAAGTAAGGCTAAGCATATTAAGGTGAACGATTTTGGGAAATCAAATAACCATGATGCTTTTAATGATTCATGGGAATCACCTATGTTAGAGAGAAGTAGGGTCGCTTCAAATGGATTTGTGGGGTGCGCAAATCCTAGAGCTCTCGCAGAACCAGGCTAGTGTTCCAGGACCATAATAGGACACGACAATGAGGAGTTGGCCAAACCAGGGAGAGTATTGTGTGAAGTGTATTGTCGTTTACACAAATGGGGGTATGTTCAAGGACATCGCGTCTACACACCGCTAGTAAGCTAAGTGCGCTTCACAAAAGAAGGTTCAAAGGTTAAAACCTACCTATCTTGCAATACTCAACTGTCGAAGTTTATCGTTGAAAAGTGTAAGGAAAAGATCCATTTCCATACATGTGGGGGATTGTTGGAAATTTGATGAAAATAGCATTTTTCATGTGGGGATTGTTGGAAAAATAGGTGAAAATAGCATTTTTCACAAATATAGGAAAATGATTTTTTCCTATTTTGGACTAGAAATAAATATAATAAAATGAGCGGGTTTTATATATTTATTTGTAGGTTTGTGTTCTATGTTGGGAGAACTTCGCAACGAACTAAACCGCGTCCAAAACGGAGCTAAGATGAATGAGATATCGATGCTCAAAGTTGGGTGTTTGGAACATTCAATGCTGAAACAAAAGGGAAAGTAGCACCTTGTCCCACATCGGATGAGAGATGGAACTTAAAGGGGTATTTAAGTGGGAACTCTCCATCCTTATTGTTTCATGGAAGCACACACTAGTGTCCTCGCGAAGGGTGCGGAGCACCCTAACTCGCACTCGCACTCGCACACGCTCGCTCGCGCGCGCGCGCGTGGCGTGGGCGATGAGGCGCAATGTGGCGCTTTGATGGCGCACTTCGCACGCTCGCATCGCCGCGAGCCGCTTGAGAGCCGCCTTTGTATTTTTTGACCACGTACGCGTGGTGGAGCACAAGGGTTGCAAGGACCAAGTGGTAGGTGATGCGGCGCATGACGTGGCAGTCATGCGCATGCGCGCGCGGGTGCACGCATGGTGCATGGGTCCTGCGGTGTCGTGCGCGGCGCACCAGAGTGAGCCAATACGGCGCGACTGTGTGGCGCGCTCGTATAGGCTCACAGGTGACGTGGCGCATGCGCGCATGGCTGTGAGCCAAGAGGCCGCACCGCGCATGGTGACGTGGCGCATGCGCGCATGGCTGTGAGCCAGGAGGCCGCACCGCGCATGGTGACGTGGCGCATGCGCGCATGGCTGTGAGCCAAGAGGCCGCACCGTGCATGGGCGCGCGCGCGCAGAAAGCTTCCAGCATTGAATATTAGAGCAGTTTCAGTCCAGCTTCGTAACTGACGAGTTAACTGGCTTTGACTGAGAATTAAATGACGTATTAAATTGCATTGAAGACGTTTAATGCAATTTAAACCTCTCTTTAATTCGTTTTGACTGTTTCGACTTAGGAGCTGTATAAATACAGCTCCATACCCAGCAGAAGAGATCACCAGCAACACAACAGCTATACCAACTTACTCTCTACTCTTTCCTGATCTTTTTCTTGCAGCACTCAAGGTAACCTTCGGGTTGTAGGTCTACTCCGGCAGTACTACTGCTCCGGCTGTTGTACCCTGGGAAACAAAACGAGTACTCTTGGGAGACTCGGAATTTGTTTTAAGGGAAGCGTGTTGAACACGTGCCTCAGCCTTCTTCTTCATCTAAGTTCTTGTATTTTATTTTATTTCAGTTGTAATTGTACCAGTATTTTGTTTTCTCATTTCTGTATTGTAATCATAATAATAAAATATTTGTTTATTTTATTTTATTCCGCGAACGGTTCCTACACATATTTAGTAAAACTAAGAAAATATAACTTTGCATATATTTAGTAAAACTATAAATTTAGTAAAACTATAAAAAAAAATATAACTAACTGAAACTAGAATTAGAAAGAAAAAAAACATATTTTTTTTAAATTCAGATAATAGATAGTAGCCTTTTCAAAAAAAAAAGGAATGATAACAGATAGTAGCATAAATCCAAAACATTACAGAAGTTGTATGCCGACAATTCATATCACCATCATACTCAGTAAATCCCACCGATAGCAAAGTTAAGGTAATGTCTGAGGAGGGTAAGTTGTAGACAACCTTACCTCTACTCCGTAGAAATAAAGAGGCTGCTTCCAGGGAGACCCGACTCGAAAGTTGTATGCCGACAATTATATGTGATAAAACAAATGATATATAGAGTCCCTGTTTAAAAAGTTGATTTTTTTATTAACATCTAAACCGAAAAAAACACAAAAAAACAAAATACATACTATTCCTCATTTATATAATTAGCTAGCCCTCACACATTTGATCTAATGGTATAATCGGTGTAGATAATTGTATGATTGGGGCCAGGGGCGCAGCTTACTTGGGGCGGGAGGGGGCGCCCGCCCCCCTAACTTTTCGATGCGTAGTGTTATGAACAGTAACTTTGTATAGATTTTTTTTTTTTTTTGAACCGCAACAACTATATATTAATATAGCGCCAGCAAGAAGCTGAAAAGTACAAAGAGCAAACGAGAAGAAACGACACAATCACATGATCATACAAATGTCAAACTCAACCCATTTGTTCCACTCCACTTTGCTGGACGCCCTGTTATTCAGCCACAGAAATGTCTCTTCCTTAAGCTGGTCTATAATCTTCGGCACTGGGATCATGTTGCAGTTGAACTCTTTCTCATTGCGCGCTAACCAAATTCTCCAAAGGCAACCCAGAACAACCATATGGATAATTTTCTTCCAGGTTTTTGAACCAATCTGAGTTGCTATGTACTCCAGAATATGACTAACCGAATCAATTTCGCACAGCACCGGGATTCGCATCCATCTGAACACGCACCACCAAACACTCCTTGCCCAAATACATTTAACAAAAATATGGTCGCTTGTTTCCGGTTCCAGCCCGCATCTGCTGCAGATGTTGCTCTGAATAACCACTCCTCGCCTCTCCAATGCTGTTTTGGCAGCCACCTTCCCCAATTCAGCCCGCCACCCAAGGTAATTAACCTTTAATGGAGCCCAAGGGTTCCATTTAAACAAGCTGACGTCGCTAGGAACAGAAGCAAATAACTCTATTTCCCACCGGATACTATTTGTGGAAAACTTTTGTCCCTCATTGTTCGCCCAGACCCAGCTATCTTTGCCACCTGAAACTTTAACCTGTTGGAGGAGCCGCATAACATCTCCCACTTCGATCCACTCAATATTCGAAGTAGTATTTTTTGCCCAGTCCCAACGCCATTGAATAGCACGACCCGTTGTCTCCATACAGTTACGTTTTCGCCACCCCCCTCGGTTTCGGAAAAAAAAGGGGGGTCAAGCTTCGCCAATGATTGGGGCCTTGGGGGTTTAGATCTCCATATTCCGTTGAAGAGAAAAATATAAGCAGGATGTACCTGAGTTTGTGATAAAAAAAAATAACGGTCCTAACATGATATTGTTCCACATGAAACTTTGACCATCATGTCGTTTAAGTGATCGTTCACATGAACCGATGCAACATTCAAGTTTATTATTATATTTTATAATAATAAGGATTTTCAAGTCAAAAGTGGCGTCGGTTTCATTTGATTTTTTTAACCCGCTTAATTTCATGCGAACTGGCGAAAACTACACAAGAAGTATTTTTGATGATTTTAAATCGTCGAAACTTCTCGAAGGGGTATGAAAACCCTATAAATACTTAGGCCTACCATTAATTTTGATCATCTAATTTTCACAAAAATCATCAGCACGCTAGATCTCTTTCAAACACACTCTCTTTTTAGACAAGAAATCAGCAACATAATTGATGTGCTAAATGTAGTTTATTAATTGATGACTTGGCAACATCTAAATGGTTAAGTACTGAACCAGCAAGAGGCTGAATCATTAAATGTTGAACCAGTAAAGATTGGTAAAATATTTTTCCTGCCTTCCATTCACACTAATGTTGATATTTATACAGTTACAATCATTGACTTCTCCTACTCTATGTATAGCAACGATTTGGAAATCAAAACAGTTACAATCATTGACTTCTCCTACTCTATGTATAGGAATGATTTGGAAATCAAAACAATATAATAAGGAGATAATGAATACAAATATAATATATACTAATATACCCTCGCAGTCGAAGCAGTAGGTTGTCGGATGTTGAGACTGGCGCGAAAGTCTTCGAATAACACCTGTGGAAGGCCTTTTGTGAAGATATCCGCTATTTGGTATCGGGAGGGTACATGGAGAAATCGAACCTGACCTCGTGCTACTTTTTCTCGAACAAAATGAATATCCATTTCGACGTGCTTTGTTCGTTGATGTTGGACGAGATTACCAGAGAGATAGATGGCACTTACATTGTCGCAATAGACCAATGTAGCGTATACAGATGGTTTGTGTAGCTCTAATAATAGGTTACGAAGCCAACATACTTCAGAGACAACGTTAGCAACCCCACGGTATTCAGCTTCGGCACTTGAGCGCGATAGAACGGGTTATCGTTTAGACGACCAAGATAGTAAATTGTCGCCCATAAACACACAATAGCCGGAAGTTGAACGACGCGTGTCGGGGCATCCTCCCCAATCTGCGTCTGTGTAGGATAAAAGTGAGGAAGACACTCTTGGGGATATTGTTAGGCCATAGTCAATTGTTCCCTTTATGTAACGCAAGATACGTTTAAGAGCATTCATATGAGAGGTTCGAGGTGCGTGCATGTGCATGCACACCTGTTGGACTGCATAGGTGATATCAGGACGAGTGAACGTTAAATATTGTAGGGCACCAGCTAGTTGATGATATTCGGTGCCGTCGGAAAGAAGAGTGCCATCGGTTGAGCTAAGCTTGTGCTTTGTATCGACAGGCGTAATAGTAGGATTGCACGTGGTCATCTTGGCTCGTTCAAGAATGTCAAGAGCATAAGTATGCTGAGATAAGAACAAAGAGTTCCCATGTCTAGTAACAGCGATCCCGAGAAAGAAACTTAAAGGACCGAGATCCTTCATTGCGAACTCAACGGATAATGATCTCATGAAATGATGTCGCAAACGGTCCGTGGATGTCACCAAGATGATGTCATCGACATATAGTAGAAGATATGCGATGTCAATACCCTTTTTGTAAATAAATAGAGAGTGATCAGACTTACTATGTTGAAAACCCATATGAGATACGTAGTCCGTGAAACGTTGATACCATGCTCGGGGCGCCTACTTTAAACCGTATAATGATTTCTTTAACAAGCAAACATGGTCAGGATAACGTTTGTCTCGAAAGCCAAAAGGTTCGTGCATATAGACCGTCTCTTGAAGATTGCCATGAAGAAAGGCGTTTTTCACATCAAGTTGGTGTATCGGCCAAGCATTGGAAATTGCCAAGGTTAGGACTGTTCGTATCGTCGTGGGTTTCACAACCGAACTGAAGGTGTCACCACAATCGACCCCAACTTGTTGGGAGCGACCATCACACACTAGTCTTGCCTTGTACCATTCTAAATGGCCATTTGAGTTCTTTTTGTGACGAGAAATCCACATGCTTCGAACAATGTTCATGTTTGGATGTTTCGGAACCAAAACCCAAGTCTTATTTTCAATAAGGGCTTTGTATTCGTCGTGCATGGCCGCATTCCAATCCTTGTTATTAAGGGCATCGATGGGCTTACGTGGAAGGGGAGAGATAGATGTGGAATAGTTTAGGTTGAGAACGTGTTTGGGTTTGGATATACCGGACATACTTCGAGTGTGTATGGTTCGTTGATGGTTAATTAAGGGAGCTATAGGTATTTGGTGTTGAGCTTGGAGAGGTACGGGTGATGAAGAAGAGGCAATGGGGTCTGCTGCAGGAGGTGCAGAGGAGGAGGTGGATGTAATGTGGGAGTGATGTAACACCTCGTAAATTTATGTCCAATAATATATCGACACGTGTCATGAGCTTTAAACGTGTAAAGAATTACTTTAGAGGGACTAAAGTTGACAAACAGAGGAAGTATGTGAATAAAAGGATTCACAATGTCAACAATGGATAAATAAGTCTTTCAATAACCCTACACGATGTTTATACCCTTAAACGAATGAATTATAGATCATACGAAGCTAATTGTGGAAGAAAGTGAAAGATTACAAACTACAGGGGTTAAATGTGTCAACATGTTTAAAGTATACCTCTGAGTGACCTTTTAGCGAACCTGAAGCTTTGTAACGATTAATTATGCTCACTAGAATAAGTGATAAAAATTTCACAAGGTTTCGATAAAGTATGAGAAAGTTATGATAACATTCGTATATGAGGGGTTAAAAGCGTCAACATTGAAATTTATGACTTTTCGAGTGAGCATAAAGTTAACCAAGGACTTAACAATGTTTGGTTATGTCTTGAAGCCCTTAAAAGTCAAGTTAGAGGGTTGAAATTGCAAGAAATAAAGGTAAAACCACGTTTGAAAAGGATCAGGGGCCAAAATGTAATAAAAGAAACTTGTTTAACTTGTTCCCGGCACTCATACCGGTTGCGTAAGACCTTAAGGGTCCTTACGCGGGCCGCGTGGCACCTACAGCGAAAGAAAACAAGCACAGCTGCCACTTCAGGCCTGTTAACCGACTTAAAACACTTGTTTTTCATACCAGGGGCTGCCCCAATGGTATTTCATGCATATGGGGCACCTGTAAGCATCACATTACACCTGTAGACTTGCTTGGCATGATCTAGTTGAATCAAAATCCCTATATAAGAAGCTCCTTAGTTGCAACACTTCACACACCACTTGGAAACTTGCACAACTTCATTCCTGGAGATTGCTGGAGCTCAAGACCACTTCCTAGGGATTCTTAGTCGTGCATAGGACCTCAGTAAGTGTCCTTAACCTTTCTTAATTCAGTTTTACTTAGTTTATTAGCTTAAAGTCAAACCGTCGTAATTAAGGTTTGATTTCGTGATTATTCACAAATTGTCCAGTCAAATCTCAAATTGAAAGTACCTATGAGTTGGTAATTATGTGGGTAATAAACCCTTAAAAGGGCACCCTCTGATTCCCACTCTAACTAGGTCAATTGTCGGGTCAAAGTAAATTATAAAAAGTCAACAGAAGGCTTATTTTCAAATAAACACATAATTAACAATGTAGAAGCCATGCAACCTGTTTTATCACTCATATAACTTGGTAATTAATGTAAGAACATGTCTAAACATGTTCAACCCGACAATTTTCAGTTTAAGCTCGGTTCGGAACCAAAATCGCAAAAGTAGACTTTTACTTTGACTTTCAGTTCTGACCCATTAGAGCATAGTTTAGAAATGCCTTAGAGATTTATTAGGACCAGGTTTCATGTTAGTATAACCCTCTGTGATTATACAACTTGGTCCATTAGTTATCCGATTCATATGCATGTTTCCGTTAAATGCTTAAATGTTGACTATTATACCCATATGACCTTAAAATGTGATTTTTGAAAATGTAAAAGAATAGAAACCTTAGTTACTGATTTATAAACTTGTCCCTAAAATTTGACATCAGTTTGAGGTCTAGATTAGGAGTTATGCTCATTAGCGTAAATGAAAAGCTTTTTTATTACTTAAACAGCGTAATTAGCGTATAGCCTATCTAAACCCAATTTTTAATACCAAAATTTTTAGCCACTGATATAAACTAATATTTTGGGAGTTTTGAAGATTTTTATTTATTTTTAGGCTGAGCATAACATAGGGTTCTAAGCTTTGATTCGGTAAATGTTGGTTTCGCCCTTTTGGCCTACAAAATGAGTTTTACAAATCCTTTTGATACCAAACTTTTTTCTACTGATCTAATATGATAAATAAAATATTTTAAGCCTTCTGGAATAATAAAAATATCAGCTTTTCTTATAAAACCCGGAAATCGCTTAAAACCGCCTTTTTACGCGTTTTTAACGCACAGTATGTATTAAAACTATTTTAAATATATAAGCCTTGATACCTACTGATATTTTTAGTAAATTTTTATACTTTAATAGTAAGCAAAAGTTTTAAACTTAGATTTCCAGATTTGACCTTTAAACCTTATGTGAAATTACCAAAATGCCCTTTCGGTGTATAGTATGATTATAAATGATAAAATTCACATATATGTAATACCCTACTGATATAACTTATTAAATTAAGTATTTTTACTGATTATATCAGACCTGAAACTCAGATTTAAATTAAAACTCTTTTATAACCTTTTAAATGACCAAAATACCCCTTCGGGGCATAATTTGAGTTTAAATTTGTTTTGGGCATAATAGAAGATATCTTACTGATGTCACAACATATTTAAGGCATATTAACTTAGGAAACCTGTATATGGCTCTTATGGTTACCCGTTACGCATCTTTCGCGTTCGGTTGGTTTATGTAACTAGTTTGCATAAATAGACCGAAACGGGTCAAACCTTGTCTTTTTTGTCTCAAAATCCAGAATGTGTTTAGTTTACCCATATTATACAAGTCTTCAAACTTTTCGGGTCTAAATCACATTCTATTCCGGTCTTCGCTTAATCGTGCGTTTGAACCGTATCTTCCTTTAAAACTAACCGGTCTAAGTTTAGGCTTAATTAAAGACCCGTTAGGAATCTAATAGGTTATTAAAAACCTTCGTTCCAGATTAGGAGACCCGGTAAAAGCTACGTGCACTTGTTTTTTGTGAATTATACTTGCACAGGTAAATACTTTTAACTTATTTTCCCTTATACGGGCTTGGGGTACGGTATATAAAATACCGCTTGGTCGGGCATTGAATTTTTAATCGTATGAAGGTTACTTTATTGAAATGACCCGTTTAAATTGTTTTGTTTGCTTAAAAACCTTTGGGGGTTAATGACCATTTCCTGGATATCCTTGGCATCATTTATAGAAATGGTCACGACCTAAGCACGGGGTGTAGGCATACACCCGCCAGTGTATATAAATAAAAAGGTATAACCGCCGGTTTCGAGAATAACTCGCCGCGGGACTATATCATGTGGCGTGTCAATTAATCTTTAACCCGGTATTCAACCCGGGCTACTGAACGTATAACGAACATGTAATTCTTTTACAAGTTTATATATAAATAATTATCCCAAGTTATAAAATGTTTTGTGCCTTGTGCATCCAAATCAATTTTTCTAAACCTTTTCAAAATGAGTCAGTTAATTGTATTTACCAGTGTAAACTGACGTATTTTCCCAAAAAGGCTAAGTGTAGGTACTAATCGAAATAGGCTGGCCTCTCCTTAGCATCAATAAGAGTCTTGCAAGCTTGGATGCATTTTAAATCTAATGAACTATGTTTCCTTTTTATTTGATCCACCTGTGGATCCTTTACAGTCCGTTTGTAATACTTTGATATTACTTTCTATTCGTTTTGTAATGTGATTCATCTTTTGCTTCCGCTGTGCATTTAAAATTGTGTTGTTTGACTATGAGGATATCAACTACGTCACGATACTCCCCACCGGGCCCACCGGTAATACGTGGAAATATCGGGGTGTGACAGGTTGGTATCAGAGCCAACACTGAGTGAATTAAACACTAGCCTTTTGTGTTTAATCTCAGTTACACAGTTGCACATCCCTCAATTTTTGAGTCTAGACAAAGAACTTAGGACAAATCCTGATTTGTTTTATTTTTGTCCTTTATATATTTCCTTGTTGTTATCTTTGTTTATGTTGACAGGTTCAATCATGACACCAAGGTTCATGAGGGGAAGAGGAAAGGAACCAATCACAGGCCACGACCATGAGGCCGGGCCATCACACAGACGAACCCCACCGGTCTCTATGAGTACAAGTCCACAGGAGCATTGGAGGACCTATATAGAGCCAGCGAGGTGATCCGTCTCGCTAAGTTCGTCACCATCCTATCACCATTCCTTCGGGACTCAATCTGAAAATGAGCCCCATAACCCGCAGCCATCTTTCATCCCCCTCCAGAGATCCAGCCCTCACCATTCATTCGATGACCCGACACCTGTCTTCCAAAGCCGGTTTAACCCGACAAACTACATTGAAGAACCAGTGGGGTTTAACCCACTAGGACCTGAAGACCACTTCTCGGGCGACCATGCGATGGACATGGACGAAGACACGGATCCCGCCGAGCCTCCAACCGGGACCCCTAACCACCCCATCGAGATTTCGAATGGGTCACCCTTTATTGGATCACCTTAAATGGTCCCGACAGCTACGAGGCGAGGTTTAAACAGATCGACTGGGTGTTTACTCCCAGTTACGACAACTCACCGCAGCAGCAGGATCCCTCCAAGGATTCTCGTTTTATCGCGGTCACTCCGCCACCGCCACGAGTTCAGCAACAGCCTCCGGAGCCACCGAGGCGAAGAAGATCGAACGCACGGATGTCCGTGCGAGGAGGAGTGCGTATCAGCACCCCTCAACCTTCAAGTGGCAGCCACTACCCGCCACTCCATGAAGACCTGCAGATGGGTGGGCCTTCAAACCCCGTCTCGGAAGTAGACTCTGCGCCCGTCGCGCCACCACCGTTGGGTTTTGGCAACCCAATTCCTACATACGCCGGTTCTGCGGCGTACAACCCATTTGAACAGCTGGCTCATACCAACTACAACTATGCTAATGTTGACCCGTACCAGGCAGCGTGGAATTACAATGCTCTCCATCCCGAGGGGTCCTTTGGAGTCCCATATCAAGCTGGATATTCACCCTATGGGTACCCACCATATGGGTATCAACAACCTCCACCTCCTCAACCTATGCATTATCAGCAGCCCCCGCAGCCGCCAGTGATATCGCCACCGCAGTACCAGGAGATTCTTCAAAGGTTAAGTCAGGTGGAGGAAGAGGTTCGGGAAGAGCGTAGGCAAAACCGAGGAATTTTCAAGGGTCTGGCGAGCCTAATCAAGGGGAAAACCAAAAAGGGTCATTAAATCCCTTATTTGTTTATTTGTATTTCTTTAATGTTGTAATCAAGTCCCTGCGTGGACATTTGTTTCTATATTCAGCCCCTGCGTGGGCATGTCTTTCTGTATTCAGCCCCTGCGTGGGCATGTCTTTCTGTTTGACCCCTACGTGGGTATGTTTGGTTTGTTTAGCCCCTGTGTGGGCATGTTATTTCATGTATAAGTCCCGTTTAGGGCAAACCTGTACTTGTTTAATCTTTGTAGTGGAATGGTTAAATTTAAATTTTTATTTTTGTTAAATCATATGCATAAATATAATATGTGAAATAAATGAAAAATAGCATTCTTTTATGAGACCTACCATTATAATAAAATAATAAAAATCTAAAAAGGACAAAACCTAGCCATGTGTCATTTTAAGACAGGGCCAAGATGGTAGTTCCTCAAATTAGATTCAGGTCCTTATTAACATCTCAATTTAGGATTTTCCTGTATAAAAAAAATAAAAAGAATCTTAAAGGTAAAACCTAGCCACATGTCATTCTAGATATGGCCAAGACGGTAAAACCTATTCAAAGGATTCAAATCCTTGTTAACATCTAAAAACATGTTAACACTCTTGGCAAAATGTGATTCGATAAAATCGCATAAGTCATCTTTACATTGGATTCTTCCAATTTCTTTTATTATATTAAACACCCAATAGGGATGTAATGCCTACGGGCTATATTCATTGTCATATAAGACAAAAGACAGTTGTGTTCTTCGACCCCCTGTTAAGAAGAGGTAATAAACTATGATTAAAACCTCAATACCTTGATCCTATAAGATCATGATTTAAAATTTAAAACTGTCCATGAGACTTAGCCTTTTATGACATTAATATATTTTAATTCTAACTAAGGATTATTATAATGAAAAATCCTGAATATATATATATGCTTAACAAATTAATCAAAATGGTTTCTTAATACCATGATTAATAAATCATCTAGAATGATAAAACTGCTATAGACCTCTTAATAAATTGAAAAATTATTTTATATAGCAATCAAGCTACATGCCTGGGTCAGACGAGGTCAACAGTCACCCCAGAGATAATCATGACACCTCCAGAGTCAACGTAGCAGGAGCAGAATTACAAGCATTGATAGATAATGCCATTACGCGAGCTCTGGACAGGCAGTTAAATGAATCCAGTGGTACCCATGTAAGGACCCAGTCTGTACCACATACAAAGCCACCCTCAAGAACTCATATTGCTCACAATAGTAATTCCCATCACTCATCAAACCAGAGGAGTGTTCCATCTAAAAGAATCGTGCTAAACCAGAAACCACGTGATAAGGGTTGCTCCTATAAGTATTTTGTTTCATGCAAACCCAGGGATTTCACTAGGGAAAAAGGAGCTATTCACTGCATGACATGGTTAGACGAGATGGACACCGTGGTTGATATTAGTGGTTGCGCTGATAAGGATGTGGTAAAGTTTGTATCTCAGTCATTCAAAGGCGAAGCACTAGCTTGGTGGAGGTCTTTGATCCAAGCTACAGGGAAAATCCCATTGTACAATATGTCTTGGGAGCAGTTTGTGACGTTGATTAAGGAGAATTACTGCCCTCAGCATGAGGTTGAAAAGATTGAAGTTGATTTCTTGTCGTTGGTTATGAAAAAACTAGATTGTCAAGCCTACCTTACGAGCTTCAACACTATGTCAAGACTGGTTCCGTATCTGGTGACTCCGGAACCCAAGAGGATAGCTCGTTTCATTGGGGGTTTAGCCCCAGAAATCAAGGCGAGTGTGAAGGCCTCCAGACCAGCTACTTTTAGGTCTGCAGTTGACATATCATTATCTCTTACTTTGGACGCGGTCAGGCAAAGACCGTTCAGAAACACAGATGCTGAGAAGAGGAAGCATGAGGATGACAACTCACGATGTTCAGACAAGAAGCATAAGAGAAACAATGACCACAAAAAGAGTTCTGGAACTAAAAAGGATGGTCAACAGTCGGGTGATAAGCCCAAGTGTAAAGTCTGTAAGAAGCACCATTTCGGGAGGTGCAGATATGAATCGAAATCCCAGTCACAGCCAAGAGCTTGTGGGATATGTAAATCCTCTGAACACAAGACGTTAGACTGTAAGAAAATCAAGGATGCGACGTGCTATAACTGCATTGAAAAAAGGGCATATCAAGTCCAACTGCCCAAAGTTTGCAAAGAAGGCTGAAGATGGGAAAAAGTCCAATGCTAGAGTCTTCCAGATGAACGCACAAGAGGCGATCCAAAACGACAATGTGATAACAGGTACCTTCCCTATTAATGATGTTTATGCAAGGGTGTTATTTGATTCTGGAGCAGATAAGTCGTTTGTTGATGATAAGTTTTGTAAGTTGTTAAACCTGCCTGTTAGAACCTTAAGCATAAAATATGAGGTTGAATTAGCCAATGGCACCATAGAAACCGCATCAACCGTGTTAGATGGATGTTTCATATCCATTAGGAACCACTCTTTTCCATTGTCTTTACTTCCTTTGAAGTTAGCTGGTTTCGACATAGTAATAGGCATGGATTGGTTATCCCATAACCAAGCTCAGATTGTGTGTGACAAGAAGCAAGTAGTGATCAAGACTCCGTATGGTGAGCCACTTACCATACAAGGAGATACTCGATATGGATTTCCTAAGCAAGTGTCTATGCTTAAGGCATCTAGGTGTATGAAGAAGGTTTGTGTCATCTACATGGCACAAGTAACTATTGACGAGCCGAAGCCTAAGATTGAAGACATTCCCATCATTTCTGAATATCCCGAAGTATTCCTGGAAGAACTACCTGGTTTGCCACCAGATAGGCAAGTAGAATTCAGAATTGACATTATTCCAGGAGCAGCACCTGTTGCAAGAGCACCTTACAGGTTAGCACCAACAGAAATGAAAGAGTTAAGGACTCAGTTAGATGATTTGTTGGCAAAAGGTTTTATTAGACCTAGTTCATCTCCTTGGGGAGCACCAATCCTGTTTGTAAAGAAGAAGGATGGATCGATGCGTCTATGCATCGATTATCGTGAGCTTAATAAGGTCACTATCAAGAATAGATATCCATTGCCCAGGATTGACGATCTGTTCGATCAACTGCAAGGTGCGAGCTATTTCTCCAAGATCGACTTGAGGTCAGGCTACCATCAGTTGAAGGTTAGAGATGAAGATGTGCACAAGACTGCATTTAGGACTCGTTATGGTCATTACGAGTTCCTAGTGATGCCTTTTGGGCTCACTAATGCACCAGCAACATTCATGGATCTCATGAATCGTGTCTGCAAGCCATACTTGGACAAATTTGTTATCGTCTTCATTGACGACATTCTGATTTATTCAAAGAATCAAGCTGACCACGAGAAGCACCTTTAATGTATTCTGGAACTGCTTCAGCAGGAGAAGCTTTACGCCAAGTTTTCAAAATGTGAATTTTGGCTTCGCGAAGTCCAGTTTCTTGGAGATGTAGTTAGTGAGCGTGGTATCCAAGTGGATCTCGCTAAAGTTAAAGTTGTCATGAATTGGCAAGAGCCAAAGACGCCCACAGAAATTCGTAGCTTTTTGGGTTTGGCAGGATACTATAGGCGATTTATTGAAAACTTCTCAAGGATTGCAGCACCCCTAACTTCATTAACCCGCAAGAATGTCAAGTTTGACTGGGGACCTAAGCAGCAAGAATCCTTTGACATTCTCAAGCAGAAGTTGAGCAATGCACCTGTGTTGACATTCTCAAGCAGAAGTTGAGGAAGCAAGTGCCGATTGTAAAGGTCAAATGGGATGCCCGTAGAGGTCCCGAATATACGTGGGAGGTAGAGTCCACAACGAAAGAAAAGTACCCTCATTTGTTTCAGTAAATCTCGAGATTTCTTTTAAGGGGGTGAGGATGTAACACCTCGTAAATTTATGTCCAAAAATATATCGACACGTGTCATGAGCTTTAAACGTGTAAAAATTTACTTTAGAGGGACTAAAGTTGACAAACATAGGAAGTATGTGAATAAAAGGATTCAAAATGTCAACAATGGGTAAATAAGTCTTTCAATAACCCTACACGATGTTTATACCCTTAAACGAATGAATTATGGATCATACGAAGCTAATTGTGGAAGAAAGTGAGAGATTACAAACTACAGGGGTTAAATGTGTCCACATGTTTAAAGTATACCTCTGAGTGACCTTTTAGCAAACCTCAAGCTTTGTAACGGTTAATTATGCTCACTAGAATAAGTGATAAAAATTTCACGAGGTTTCGATAAAGTATGAGAAAGTTATGATAACATTCGTATACGGGGGGTTAAAAGCGTCAACGTTGAAATTTATGACTTTTCGGGTGAGCATAAAGTTAACCAAGGACTTAACAATGTTTGGTTATGTCTTGGAGCCCTTCAAAGTCAAGTTAGAGGGTTGAAATTACAAGAAATAAAGGTAAAACCACGTTTGAAAAGGATCATGGGCCAAAATGTAATAAACGAAACTTGTTTAACTTGTTCTCGGCACTCATACCGACCGCGTAAGACCTTAAGGGTCCTTACGCGGGCCGCGTGGCACCAACAGTGAAAGAAAACAAGCACAGCTTCCAGTTCAGGCCTGTTAACCGACTTAAAACACTTGTTTTTCATACCAGGAGCTGCCCCAATGGTATTTCATGCATAAGGGGCACCTGTAAGCATCACATTACACCTGTAGACTTGCTTGGCATGATCTAGTTGAATCAAAATCCCTATATAAGAAGCTCCTTAGTTGCAACACTTCACACACCACTTGGAAACTTGCACAACTTCATTCCTGGAGATTGCTGGAGCTCAAGACCACTTCCTAGGGATTTTTAGTCGTGCATAGGACCTCAGTAAGTCTCATTAACCTTTCTTAATTCAGTTTTACTTAGTTTATTAGCTTAAAGTCAAACCGTCGTAATTAAGGTTTGACTTTGTGATTATTCACAATTTGTCCAGTCAAATCTCAAATTGAAAGTACCTATGAGTTGGTAATTATGTGGGTAATAAACCCTTAAAAGGGCACCCTCTGATTCCCACTCTAACTAGGTCAATTGTCGGGTCAAAGTAAATTATAAAAAGTCAACAGAAGGCTTATTTTCAAATAAACACATAATTAACAATGTAGAAGCCATGCAACCTGTTTTATCACTCATATAACTTGGTAATTAATGTAAGAACATGTCTAAACATGTTCAACCCGACAATTTCCAGTTTAAGCTCGGTTCGGAACCGAAAATCGTAAAAGTAGACTTTTGCTTTGACATTCAGTTCTGACCCATTAGAGCATAGTTTAGAAATGTCTTAGAGCTTTATTAGGACCAGGTTTCATGTTAGTATAACCCTCTGTGATTATACAACTTGGTCCATTAGTTATCCGATTCATATGCATGTTTCCGTTAAATGCTTAAATGTTGACTATTATGCCCATATGACCTTAAAATGTGATTTTTGAAAATGTAAAAGAATAGAAACCTTAGTTACTGATTTATAAACTTGTCCCTAAAATTTGACATCAGTTTGAGGTCTAGATTAGGAGTTATGCTCATTAGCGTAAATGAAAAGCTTTTTATTAATTAAACGGCGTAATTAGCGTATAGCCTATCTAAACCCTATTTTTAATATAAAAATTTTTAGCCACTGATATAAAATAATACTTTGGGATTTTTGAAGATTTTTATTTATTTTTAGGCTGAGCATAACATAGGGTTCTAAGCTTTGATTCGGTAATTGTCGGTTTTGCCCTTTTGGCCTACAAAATGAGTTTTACAAATCCTTTTGATACCAAACCTTTTTCTACTGATCTAATATGATAAATAAAATATTTTAAGCCTTCTGGAATAATAAAAATATCAGCTTTTCTTATAAAACCCGGAAATCGCTTAAAACCGCCTTTTTACGCGTTTTTAACGCATAGTATGTATTAAAACTATTTTAAATATATAAGACTTGATACCTACTGATATTTTTAGTAAATTTTTATACTTTAACAGTAAGCAAAAGTTTTAAACTCAGATTTCCAGATTTGACCTTTAAACCTTATGTGAAATTACCAAAATGCCCTTTCGGTGTATAGTTTGATTATAAATGATAAAATTCACATATATGTAATACCCTACTGATATAACTTATTAAATTAAGTATTTTTACTGATTATATCAGACCTGAAACTCAAATTTATATTAAATCTCTTTTATAACCTTTTAAATGACCAAAATACCCCTTCAGGGCATAATTTGAGTTTAAATTCGTTTTGGGCATAATAGAAGATATATTACTGATGTCACAACATATTTAAGGCATATTAACTTAGGAAACCTGTATATGGCTCTTATGGTTACCCGTTACGCATCTTTCGCGTTCGGTTCGGTTTATGTAACTAGTTTGCATAAATTGACCGAAACGGGTCAAACCTTATCATTTTTGTCTTAAAATCCGGAATGTGTTTAGTTTACCCATATTATACAAGTATTCAAACTTTTCGGGTCTAAATCACATTCTATTCTGGTCTTCGCTTAATCGTGCCTTTGAACCGTATCTTCCTTTAAAACTAACCGTTCTAAGTTTAGGCTTAATTAAAGACCTGTTAGGAATCTAATAGGTTATTAAAAACCTTCGTTCCAGATTAGGAGACCCGGTAAAAGCTACGTGCACTTGCTGTTTGTGAATTATACTTGCTCATGTAAATACTTTTAACTTATTTTCCCTTATACAGGCTTGGGGTACGGTATATAAAATACCGCTTGGTCGGGCATTGAATTTTTAATCGTATGAAGGTTACTTTATTGAAATGACCCGTTTAAATTGTTTTGTTTGCTTAAAAACCTTTGGGGGGTTAATGACCATGTCCCAGATATCCTTGGCATCATTTATAGAAATGGCCACGACCTAAGCACGGGGTGTAGGCATACACCCGCCAGTGTATATAAATAAAAAGGTATAACCGCCGGTTTCGAGAATAACTCGCCGCGGGACTATATCATGTGGTGTGTCAATTAATCTTTAACCGGTATTCAACCCGGGCTACTGAACGTATAACGAACATGTAATTCTTTTACAAGTTTATATATAAATAATTATCCCAAGTTATAAAATGTTTTGTGCCTTGTGCATCCAAATCAATTTTTCTAAACCTTTTCAAAATGAGTCAGTTAATTGTATTTACCAGTGTAAACTGACGTATTTTCCCAAAAAGGCTAAGTGCAGGTACTAATCGAAATAGACTGGCCTCTCCTTAGCACCAATAAGAGTCTTGCAAGCTTGGATGCATTTTAAATCTGATGAACTATGTTTCCTTTTTATTTGATCCACCTGTGGATCCTTTACAGTCCGTTTGTAATACTTTGATATTACTTTATATTCGGTTTGTAATGTGATTCATCTTTTGCTTCCGCTGTGCATTTAAAATTGTGTTGTTTGACTATGACGATATCAACTACGTCACGATACTCCCCACCGGGCCCACCGGTAATACGTGAAAATATCGGGGTGTGACAAGTGATTTGTTGGGCCATCGGGTGAAGTAGGTGAGATATTTGTTTGAGCCATGGAAGTAGGGTCCGGGCTTGGATACTGTTGGGCCTGGGTTGAAACTGAGGTGTGGGTTTGGGTTGGAGCTGAGGTAGGGGAAGGAATGGGTGGTCCTTGGGATTGGGCTGATTGAGGAGAGGGTGGTGGGCTTTGGGTCTGGTTAAATGTGGAATGTTCAGGTGGGGTTATATGTGAGTTACCATCCCATAATAATGGGTGTGGATCTGATGAAAGAAAATGATAAGTTTGTGAGTTTGGTTGATGAGATTTGGTGAATGGGAAGGATGTTTCGTCAAAAATGACGTGACGCGAGATAAATATTCTACGGGTGGAGGGGTCATAACACTTGCACCCTCTATGGTTAGATGGATATCCTAGGAAGATGCAAGGTCTACACCGTGGTTGTAATTTATTAATAGTAGTGGATGGGAAAAGCGGGAAGCACAGACAACCAAATACGCGTAGATGTGAGTAGGTGGGCTTGCGCTGGAAAAGAATAGAAGTGGGAGTTTGGTTTTGCAAGACTTTGGTAGGAATGATATTATGAAGATAGGTAGCATGTTGCAAGGCATGATGCCAAAAATGATTGGGAGTGGAGGAGTGAGCGAGAAGCGTACGAACAATATTGTTAATAGAACGGATTTTTCTTTCCGCCTTGCCATTTTGGGATGATGTATGCGGACAAGAGAATCGAAAAGCGATGCCATGGTCGTTGCAAAATTTATGAAAATTGTTATTGTCGTACTCTTTACCATTATCGCATTGAATTGATTTAATAGAGTAGTGGAAATGTGTTTTAATAAAAATGTAGAATTGTTGAAAGATTGGAAAAACTTGAGACTTGTGTCCAATTGGAAAAGTCCATAGAAAGTTTGTTTTATCATCAAGAAATAAAATATAGTACTTGCGTCCACTTGAACTTGGTATTGGTGATGTCCATAAGTCCGTATGCAAAATATCAAATGGCAAATATGTGTAATTGCTAGATTCATTGAAAGGCAAACGGATATGTTTTCCAAGAACACAAGACAAACAAACATTCGACAATGGTTTATTTGAGACAGAAGGTAAACTAGATTGCTAAAGTTTAAAAATAGATCGCCCGAGATGCCCGAGGCGTTGATGCCAAATGTCTTGAGAGATGGATGTCAAGGCAGTCGGACTCTTTATTGAAGACCAGAATTGAGAGTGAGCGGGTACAAGTCTCCCGTGCTATCACATCGGAGGATAGGTGTCCGCGTCCGGTAGTCTGATACGTGGTTGAAAATCGGTGCTTGTAATCGTATAACTTTATGTTTTTATATGAGTTTTAATTTTGAACGGCCTACTTTTAATTAGATTTGTGTTTATGCAGGTTTGATGGAGTTTAAGGGCTTTTCGGGAGCGTTACAAGCCACCGGGTTGAAGACCGGAGCACCGGAACGTATTACGGATCAAACGGGAGCGAAACAAGCAAAAATCAGAATCGAAGTATTGAGAGCCCGTCGCCGACGGGTCCCAAGCCGTCGGCGACGCCCTTTGGTTAAGCCCGTCGGCCACATTTTCCTGTATCCAGACATTTTACCCGTCGGCTGAAGAAGTGAGAACCAGAACCCGTCGCCGACGGGTTGAGGGCCGTCGGCGACGGCTTGTCAAATCCTGAAACGCGAACTTTGGTCATCAAGGTGCTGAAAACGATTTTTATTGGCTGGTTGGCATTCAAGTCATAAGTTACACTTGGTGTGGAGTTTGAATCCTCATCTTGGAGCCTAATTGAGGGGGCATTCACCAACCATTTCCATCTTCTTCATCACTACAACATCCTTAATCACCATCAACAATCCATCACACAATTAATCATACAAACCCTAATTCATCTAATCCATCATCCATCTCACCATCATCATCCATAAACCCTAATAATCCATCATTCCTTCATCCATTAAGCTTCAAGATGGTTTCATTCGCGTTCCATTCATCTGGTGATCAAGCTTCTTCAATCATGAGCGGCTAATCATCTCGGTTTCACCCCGGTGTAGGTAGTTGTTAATTATAGGATTTCGAATTGTTCTTGTTTCAACTTAGTGACAATTTGTGTTTGATTTTTGAAACTTTTGACAATAGTATTACATTTGTTTCGAATTCGTAAACTGTCGAACGATGTTAAAAGTTATGACTTTGCGAAATGGTGATATGTAATTGTGCATTGTCGTTGTTAGGATTTACTTGTGTTGATTACAAAGTGTATTCTTGTCCGTTCTTCGGGACGTTAATAGCTATTAGCACCTAAGTCACGGTACACTAAATCCGTTAATCGAATGCATTTGAGTTGAATCTAAAACTTGTAGAAATCCTAAGTTAGCAATTACCGAAACCGGGTGTGATTCCTTTTTATTATTATTGTTCTAGTATCCAAATTTCTTGCTATCGTTAATTAGTAGTTGTTAATTGATTAATCCAATTCCAGTAGTTCAAATTCACATCTTTCTACTAAACAAAAATACAAAAATATCTGGCAAGCTTCATAATTGTGACAATTCTTTATAATTCAGTCAAATCCATACACAAACCACATACTCTTCGTGGTTCGACCCCTTGCTATCACTAGCTATTTGTTAAGGGTAATTAGGGCTTATAAATATTATCTTTGACCGGAGTGCGACACTCCGATCATAGTCCTTCACACAAAACCATAAGGATCAAATTCCACAGACACATTATTATCACGTGTTAAACGACGTACAGATATCAAATTGGTAATAAGGTTAGGTACGTGAAGAACATGATTTAATTTTAAGGGTGGAAAAGGTGGAGGTAGAGTTCGATGCCCCATACCAAGGATTGGTAATTTTGATCTATTTCCAACAATTACGTGTTTGAGAGGCCCATTATTAAAGTAGGATGAGAGAATACCTGAGTTATTGGTCATGTGTCCCGTGGCCCCGGTGTCGAAGATCCCTTGTGGTTCAGATGAGTTGAGAGACAATGCATGGAGTGCTTGTTCGACATCGGTAGGTGCGTATGATAGCTCAGAAGTTGCATAGGCCTGGTGGTTTTGTGGGCATGGGCCTAAGAGCCCTTGTCCAGTGGATGGGCCTTGTTGTGGGCGCATAGGGGTTGCTGGATACGGGCATGGTGGATAAGGCCATTGAGAATTTTGTAGTGGGCCGTAGGAAGACTGATAAGAAGTGGGCCAGGCTTGAGTGTTTGGGACGTGAGATCTGCCCTTAGAGCCAAAACCCCTGCCGTATGACTGAATGGAGTCGTCGTTGCGTCCACGGTTGCCGCCTCGTCCGCGCCCACCGCGGCCTCTTCCACGGCCGTGATTTGACTGAGTGCGGTACTCACCGTTTGGGCGAGGTTGATGAACGTGCAATGCTGATCCAGAACTGGCGGCTTCATAGTGTGCCTGATTGGCCTTCCGAGATTCCTCCATGCACAAGCGCGATTTACTTCATAGAAACCGGGAAGAGGTTTAATCTGCTGGATTATCATAGCAATCCCATCATAAGCAGAGGTTAAACCACCGATTAACTGAAGCACGATTCGCTGATTTGTGACAGGAGCACCAACGTTTGAGAGTTGATCGGCTAGCATTTTGACCGCTTGACAATAAGCGGACATGTTGGGGTAATTTTCGAGTCGAGTGGTGACAAGCTTATGCTCTAAAAAAAGAGCCCTTTCATTCTTGTTATCTTGAAAGATGTCCTGAAGAGAGGTCCAAGCTTCGAGTGCGGTTGAGCTGGTTTTTAGGATGGTGTAGTGAAGATCATTAGATATAGTACTATATATCCATTGGAGGACAATAGCATCCAGACGATACCAGAGATCAATATCGTCTTGAGAAACGACTTTGGGTTTTGGTGTGGCATCTTTTTCCTTATCGGAAGAGTTTGTTTGGGTTTCGAAAAGGGTGGGAGGTTGGACAGAGGCGTCTATGTGATCATAGACTAAAAAAGCTCTACAATGAATCTTGAACAACTCAGCCCAAGAGTTGTACTGGCCGCTCTCCATTTCGAGTGTGAAAGGAACAAAGTTCCGAATGTTTGTCACCATTAGAGCAGGGTGGTTGTTGTTTTCCATTGGAAAAAGTTGAAAGAAAAGAAACTGGAAGAGGAGGGAGGCTACGATGAGGATTAGAGATATCAAAGAAGAAGGGGCTCTAATACCATAAAGATTGGTAAAATATTTTTCCTGCCTTCCATTCACTAATGTTGATATTTATACAGTTACAATCATTGACTTCTCCTACTCTACGTATAGCAACGATTTGGAAATCAAAACAGTTACAATCATTGACTTCTCCTGCTCTATGTATAGGAATGATTTGGAAATCAAAACAATATAATAAGGAGATAATGAATACAAATATAATATATACTAATAGGTCTGAACCATTAAGAGCCTATATAATGCTTAACCGTTCAGAGGCAAATGTCTGACCAATTCAGATTAGAGGTCTTAACCATTCAGACTCTGTATAAATCTTAACCATTCAGAGGCAAATGTCTGAACCATTCAGACATCTGCTCATGAAACAAACAGTCTGAACCATTAAGTACTGAACCAGTAAGAGGTCTGAACCATTAAGAGGTAAACAAACAACCTCTAAGTTATACTCAAGACTCTCTAAAACTCAACTAAATTACTAACCGACAAACGAACCGATCGACTCTAGTAAAGCTAAGTAAATCCGGAAATGGAACCCACGAGACTCTTTTAATCACGTAAATTAGACTCTCTAGACCTATTAACTAACACGACTAAGTGTTTTATGTTTTGAGGGGGAGGGGGTCTAAAATCCTAAAATTGCAATTAAATTAAATTCTAACTAGACTAACGAATTAAGACGCAAACTAGACTTTTGGGTTTTACTCAGATGATGATGGAATAACTACCTAATCTGGACTCCTAAACAACTCGGAATCGATTCTTTATTGGCGTGACTAAGTTATGTAACCGGGATCTTGGGATACTAAACTCATTATGTAACCGAACATGACCCCCAACCCTTCTCAGGAAGACACCTATGGAAACCTAGCAAGATGTTAAAGTACCGATTTTTATATGAATTTCCTTACGTATTTCCAATTATGTTACCGAAGTACCTTAAAGTGATAATTACCCTCACGGTGCAATAATCTAAGGTAACTATGGCAAATAGTTTGACTCGGTTAGCAAGAATTGCAAGGTTAACTAAATTGGTCATTTTACAGAGATCCTAACTTTAGTCATCTAACAACCTAGACAAACCGATAATCTCTCACCTTACGAATTTGAAGATTAGTTAACCACCTAGACCTACTTGATTCACGAAATTACCTCTTATGGTGTATTGGCCAATTAACCATAAAGAGTATAAATACGAGTGTAAATAATCTAACACGAACCTATTCTATGAAAGACATTCATCAATATACGTGTGGATGCAAATAACGTGAAATCAAACAAGTCAAGTATGCACACCAAATTAATATTACCAAGTTTCTTACTTCATTAACAAACCATAAACATAGCCAAAACCAATAAAGATCCAAACTTTGTCATGAATTCATCCTAGTCAAAATAGTATAAAGAATTTAGCCAATAATCATCACATGAACACGAACAAGAAACATTTAAAAAGTGCAAAACATGTTTTAAATAAAAGAAAACAGAAGAACGATAAACAAACGAGCTTTGTTTTAAATAAAAGCCAACAACTCTGCTCGTTTACACTAAGGCTCGATGAGCCTAACGAGCTTCACATGCGAGGCTCGAGCTCGGGCTCGATAAACAAACGAGCTTTGTTTTGAGGCTCTACCTTTTGTAGCCGTCATCTAAAAAAGCATAGGCTTAATTTTAGCTAATGGATATAAGTGGATAGCGGCATCTTAGACCTTTAGGGACCATTAGGTACCAAGTTCGATTTCCACAAGGGGGGTTTTTGGTATTGGGTTTCCTCCTGAATTGGTGTATAGGCATTTTTGCTTGGTGGAGTTGGATATGAATGGGTGGTTCCGCTCATGGTATGATGATACTCCAGTGGTCCGTTAGTGATCCAAATTTGTCGTTAAAAAAAGAGGCTATAGAGCAAAGCTATATTTCAGCCTAAGCCAACATTATTTTTGGAGTAAAGGACACGGATGGTCCCTGTGATTTGCCAAAACTTTGGATTTGGTCCCTAACTTTCTAAAAGTACATAGATGGTCCCTGTAGTTTGCACTTGGTAACACATTTGGTCCTTAGCTTTTTTTTCAAAAGTACATGGATGGTCTCTGTGGTTTGCACTTTGTAACGTATTTAGTACCTAACTTGGACATGTTAAAACCTTTAGATTTGTTGGTTGGGGACTAAATGTGTTACAAAGTGCAAACCACAAGGACCATTCGTGTACTTTTGAAAAGCTAGGGACCGAATCCAAAATTTTGGTAAACCACAGGAACCATTCGTGTACTTTACTTTTATTTTTAGAGGCCGAAAAAAGTTACCACATGTAAAGCGAAGGCTAATTTTTAGTTGCCTCTGTTTATGTCGGTAAGAACTAAAAGTCTATGTTCTTTTTGGTAATTTTTCGATCACATGTTCATTTGGTGATTTTTCTTTTTTGTTTTCGAGTCGGGTCAACTCACACAATAAAAATTAAAACCTACATGTAAAACGGGTAATACATATTTACAAGTCAACAACAACAACCATACCCAGTAAATCCCACAAATAGCAAAGCTACTTATAGGGTCTGGAGAGGGTGGGATGTAGATAGACCTTGCCTCTATCCCTAGGGATAGAGAGACTGCTTCCAGAAGAGACCCTCGGCCCCAAGACGAACAGCATACCAACACATCAAGTCAAAGAATATAGACAAATAGAATATAGAAAAAAAAGAAGTCACCTATACCAAGAAAGTGATCAGAGTGACACAGTATAATGTAAATCATGTATAATAGCATACATCCTCATTCCGGCATAAACACAAGAAGTCAATCACTGGTAAAGTCACTTAAAGAATAAGAAAAACCTACGTCCCTAAAATACCCCTAAGACCTTACTGCAATATCCTCTAGAAGTCCTTAACCCTAATCCTACGCCTCCACGAAGTCTTATCTTGGATCATGTCCTCGGAAAGATGCAACTTTAGTAAATCATGCCTAATCTGCTCTTCCCATGTCAGTTTGGGTCTGCCTCTTCCTCTTCCTCTCCTCCCCAGTCCCCTCCACAGTAAGAGTTTCCACCACTCTAACTGGTGCCGTCGTTTGCCTCCGCTTTTGTATAGGAGGATTGAGCCAACCCTAATGGGCTGAGCTGCAAGGTCCAGCACTCAAATGTTTTGTTATTTATTATGCAGATGGAAGAAGTTGTTGGCTGATTCACTAAATGCAGTTGAAGTTGTAACTTTTGACTACCCATGTGAGTTTTTTTTTTTGAAGGACAAACTAATTTAGGCCTTTTTTATTCTTGATTTATTACAATGTTGTCTATTTAAGCGGCTTATAACTACTGATATGACTGCTTGCAGACATTTCTCAAAGAAAACCTCCTCCCAAAGCCGAAAAACTAATCGAGTTTCACTCGGATATCGTCAAAATGACTGCTGCAAAGTACCCACACCATCCTCTAATTTTGGCTGGAAAGTCCATGGGTTCAAGGTAACGATTACTGAATTGGTTATTTTATCGATTCATAAATCTGTAACGACTAACGTGGGATACAAATGTTTTCCTTACTGTTATATGCAGAGTAAGTTGTATGGTAGCCGCTGAGAACGGTATTCGGGCTTCTGCTGTAGTTTGCTTGGGGTACCCACTAAAGGTTTGTTAGTCGTGATATCGTACACGTTACTGCTTGAACTTTGTGACGCAGAGCGGAATCACAAAAGATAAAAGAGAATACTTTTACTAAAAAGTTGATAAATTTATGAAGGTTTGGTAAAATAAAATCTTGGGACTTCATTGCAATTTACGCATAAATAAATGCGTGAAATATAAATTCAACGAATCGCTCGTTTTTACAATAAAAATGGAAAAGATTGCCAAATATGGTGAAAAACTTTCAAAGCCAATATTGGGCCTCCAAATGATGAAATCTGGGTCTGACGTAACGTAAATATATATGAACTTAACGTAAATTTATCGAGTAAAATGCCATTTTTGTCCCTGAGGTTTGACTACTTTTGCGAATTTCGTCCAAAGGTTTGTTTTTTCGCATCTGGATCCAAAGGTTTTAAATCTTGTCATTTTCATCCAACTCGTTAACTCCATCCATTTTTTTAACGTTAAGTCATGGTCATTTTCGTTTTTCATACATTTTTTGTGATGATTAAGGGTTTAGGTGGGGAGAAAGTCAACAGAGGTGAATCTTTATTTCTTATATTGTTTTTTATTTTAATAAAAGTGTCTAAAAAGACCGAAATGCCCCTCATTTAATGGAGAAAACGGATGGAGTTAACGAGTTAGTTGAAAATGTCAAGATTTTAAACCTTTTGATCGAGATGCGGAAAAACAAACCTTTGGACGAAAGTTGCAAAAGTAGCCAAACCTTAGGGACGACAATGGCATTTTACTAAGTTTATCCTAATGCATGATTAGTTGCAGTATTGTTGTAGTTATGTCATGTTTGGAGATCACATATTTGATTCAATACATCACTTTTCAGGGATCAAAAGGAGCCATTCGAGATGAACCCCTTTTGCAGCTTACAGTTCCTACCATGTTTGTACAGGTTAACAATGATGGTCACTTCATATTATTCCTCTCAACATTCAAACTTTCACATGAAATTTAAAAAAACGCAAAAACAAACTTTGGCTAACCGACCATTTTTCTTTTGGTTAATGAAGGGCACTAAAGACGGGTTGTGTTCACTGGAGTCACTAGAAGTTGTTATGAAGAAAATGAAAGCTGTAAGTAGACTGCATGTCGTTGAAAACGGTGATCACTCGATGAAAATCGCGAAGAAGAATCTTGAGTTGGCGGGTATCAGTCAAGAAGAAGCAGAACAATGTGCCATTCAAGCAATTGCAATGTTTGTTTTGCAAACTGTAGGTGCAAGGTGAAATGGTGAATACTATCCGTAAGTAACTTTGTATGCGCGATAAATTGCGTATTTTGATGTACATTATATTAGTGTATAAGGTTTCTTTTGTATTTTTAACATCTAAGTTTTATCTTAACTAGCATAGTGAATCGGATGTGTTATTCGTAACGGGTCAAAAGATGTAATTTTGTTCGGGTCGGGATGGTTGACCAAAAGGGTATTTTGGGAATTTCAATTTATTTTCGCCCACTAGTATCTTTATCTAACCCAAACTGTTGGTGCTTGAATATCCTGTTGAAAACAAATATGAGTTTTGGCAGCTTGGATTGTGGAAACTGGAAAGATAACAAAGTTGACTACTTTTGGTCAAAATTGAATTATAGAAGGAAAATAATTAAAGTATATGCATTTCGGCTATATTTGTTTGAACCTGTTGACTTGTTATTATGTGGTCCTATATACAATGTATGACAAATAATATATATAAGTATATTGATAATTGCAATTTGGCCTCAGCTCAACCTCTAGAAGTATCTGGACTAGAGTTTCAAAGTTATTCATTTCGATTTTGATATCTCTACGGCTTTATTACATTGCAACCCTTAATCGAAACGGACGGGTCAAAATTGACTTTTTTTAAAGTATGAATTTGGTTTTTGGTCAACAAGGGTCCTGATCAAAATGGGCTTGGCTTGAAATGAATCATTTTAAGAAAAAAATTATATCAAAAAGGGGGTTTAGGTTCCTGTAAAAAAACATTTTTCGTGAAAAGTGTGAGAAGACATAGGAATCGACATGTAGGCATTATGTTTTAGACTTAGACATGATGTTTTGGGTTGTTTTGGCAATAAAAACACCAAACATGACAATTTAAAACACAATACAATGAATTCTAGACTCTGCAGTTAATGCGCTAAAATATCGGATATACGTCAAGGACCAATATTTGAGATATAGGTTATCTCGGTGAGATATCGGTAATTATAATATAATGCAGAATTTATATATATAGCAATTTAACACTAATGATATCGTTCACATATCGGTGATATATCAAATATATCGGTCAAATATCGGTAATATATCGGTTACATCAGCCCAATATCGGTCAATTTCGTCGATAATGTCGGTACCGATATTTGACACCGATATTTTACTAGGGGACCAATATATCACCAAGATTAACTGCATAGATTCTAGACTTAAAACTTAAACATCATGCCAAGAACGTTAAGTAGTGTTTTTTCAATTTCATGCCTATATTATATTGCATTGTGTTTTAAATTGTTATCTTTGGTGTTTTTATTGCCAAAACAACGCAAAAATCATGGCTAAGTCCAAAACATGATGCCTACATGTCAATTCCTATACCTTCTCACACTTCTTACGAAAATGGTCATTTTTACAAGAACCTCACTCTACAAATGGGTTCATTCTTTATATTCTCCCAGAGTAGCTAGTAGAGATAAACATTTAGGTTTTTTACAGGAACAAAAACTAGTTTCTGGATTTGTCGGTTATTGGTCAATCCACTTTCGGATTAAATTGGTTTAGTTTCGCCCTGGTTTGGTCGGTTTTTTAGACCGGTTTAAAACTCCAGTTTCAGTTCGCAAACGGGTTCTTGCGTGCACTATTTTAACCATTGTAACGACAAAAAAGTTAAAAAAAACATAAATTACGAGTTTTATTAAATGTTTTTAGTTTTTTAACTATTTTAGGATAAAATAAATATAGATTAGTTAACTGGTTCTATGCTCATCTCTAGTAGCTTAGTGGTGAGGGTTGGAAGCTGCAACAATGACGGTGGTGGGGTACCGATGGCGGCGACGGTAGTTGTGGTGGTGTAGGCTCCAGAGGCAGTGGAGGTGTAGATGATGATGGAATAACTACCTAATCTGGACTCCTAAACAACTCGGAATCGATTCTTTATTGGCGTGACTAAGTTATGTAACCAGGATCTTGGGATACTAAACTCATTATGTAACCGAACATGACCCCCAACCCTTCTCAGGAAGACACCTATGGAAACCTAGCAAGATGTTAAAGTACCGATTTTTATATGAATTTCCTTACGTATTTCCAATTATGTTATACGCCCCGCTTGTGGTATGCTCATATAATGTATATATGTGTGGGCGCTCGGGGGGCAAAAGTGAAAGGGCACTAATTTTAACGTTATTTTACTAATTTCGTGAAAATAACGTTAAAAGAGGGGGATGGTTAATCATGCATCATGTGGTGGCGTTGATAGCCAAAAGACAAGGGGGTACATGCACTAATCGGTGTTTGTCTCAATTGCCGAGTGTTATGTGCCTTATGTCCAAGGCTTGATGCAAAACTACAATCGAGCCGGGGGTCTCATTGGAAGCAGCCTCTCTATTCCTATGGGGTAGAGGTAAGGCTGTCTACATCTCACCCTCCTCAGACCCTACCTTAGCTTTGCTATTGGTGGGATATACTGAGTATGATGATGATGATGATGATTTCCAATTATGTTACCGAAGTACCTTAAAGTGATAATTACCCTCACGGTGCAATAATCTAAGGTAACTATGGCAAATAGTTTGACTCGGTTAGCAAGAATTGCAAGGTTAACTAAATTGGTCATTTTACAGAGATCCTAACTTTAGTCATCTAACAACCTAGACAAACCGATAATCTCTCACCTTACGAATTTGAAGATTAGTTAACCACCTAGACCTACTTGATTCACGAAATTACCTCTTATGGTGTATTGGCCAATTAACCATAAAGAGTATAAATACGAGTGTAAATAATCTAACACGAACCTATTCTATGAAAGACATTCATCAATATACGTGTGGATGCAAATAACGTGAAATCAAACAAGTCAAGAATGCACACCAAATTAATATTACCAAGTTTCTTACTTCATTAACAAACCATAAACATAGCCAAAACCAATAAAGATCCAAACTTTGTCATGAATTCATCCTAGTCAAGGTAGTATAAAGAATTTAGCCAATAATCATCACATGAACACGAACAAGAAACATTTAAAAAGTGCAAAACATGTTTTAAATAAAAGAAAGCAGAAGAACGATTATACTCTACCCGGGTACATAGGGTATGACTTTTCACTTTAATATTCGTACCCAAACCTTACCCGGTTTCTCTTAGTACCCGATCATACCGGGTATTAACAAAAACCCGATTTGTGCACTCTAAGTACTAGTAGTATAACATTTTACTCTTCACGCTCTTTAGTCTCATTCTTTAATGGGCCTTAGCTTCATTCTAAGCCCAATTTGAACACTCAGAAAGCCCGACCCAGCGAATGATCATTTGGCGCGAAAATGAATGGACATATCAGAGCATTCACATCCAAACCATCAAATTATACATACATTCCACTAAAAAACAACTCCTATATCAATATATTTCCACTAAAAACAAATACTTTTCCTCTCTCCTTTTCAATTAAATAATATTATCATCACATTTTTCTCTCTCCTTCACTCACAACCACTTTCAATATATATTAAAAAAATTATACTGGGTGAACAGTGTCCCCCCAAATATACAGATGAACAGTAACATTTTCTCTCTCCTCCACTCACAACCACTTTTTATACCCCTTTATAATATAAAAACTCCCCCTCACAAAATATAATGGTTTGGATGAGAATGCTCTCACACACTTAGGTTTTGTCTGTAACCTCATCGGAAAAAATGGCTCCGAAACGACGGCGAACGGTGGATAATGAAAGCAAAGAAGCAGTAGAAAATCGGTCTTCGATGGTTACAAGAAGTCGGAGTGCAAAATCTGTGAAGATAAGTGATAATAAAATTAATAAGAATTCGCCGGTGGTGATTTTCGCTCATGGCGCCGGGGCTCCTTCATCTTCTGAGTGGATGATTAGGTCAGATTGTTACTTTTAAGTTTTAACTGCATTTCCTTATTGTCTCCTGTTTGTTTTTTTTTTTTTTTTTTTTTTTTTTATTTTTTGAAATGGGAGTTGATTTCGCTGGGTCGGGCTTGGTGCAAATGAGCCGAGCCCGAGCTCGACCAGGCTTGAGCTTGGCTCGGGCTCGGCTGGTTTATTATCTATTAATTAGTATATTAAATAAAAATAATATAAATAATAGACTTTTTGGCTCGCGAGCTCGTCGACAAGTGAAGCTCGGGCTCGTTTACTAAATAAGCTTATTTTTAGGTTCGGGATCGGATTGTAAACAAGTTTAAGCTTGGCTCGACTCTGCTCGTTTACACTAAGGCTCGATGAGCCTAACGAGCTTCACATGCGAGGCTCGAGCTCGGGCTCGATAAACAAACGAGCTTTGTTTTGAGGCTCTACCTTTTGTAGCCGTCATCTAAAAAAGCATAGGCTTAATTTTAGCTAATGGATATAAGTGGATAGCGGCATCTTAGACCTTTAGGGATCATTAGGTACTAAGTTCGATTTCCACAAGGGGGGTTTTTGGTATTGGGTTTCCTCCTGAATTGGTGTATAGGCATTTTTGCTTGGTGGAGTTGGATATGAATGGGTGGTTCCGCTCATGGTATGATAATACTCCAGTGGTCCGTTAGTGATCCAAATTTGTCGTTAAAAAAAGAGGCTATAGAGCAAAGCTATATTTCAGCCTAAGCCAACATTATTTTTGGAGTAAAGGACACGGATGGTCCCTGTGATTTGCCAAAACTTTGGATTTGGTCCCTAACTTTCTAAAAGTACATAGATGGTCCCTGTAGTTTGCACTTGGTAACACATTTGGTCCCTAACTTTTTTTTCAAAAGTACATGGATGGTCTCTGTGGTTTGCACTTTGTAACGTATTTAGTACCTAACTTGGACATGTTAAAACCTTTAGATTTGTTGGTTGGGGACTAAATGTGTTACAAAGTGTAAACCACAAGGACCATTCGTGTACTTTTGAAAAGCTAGGGACCGAATCCAAAATTTTGGTAAACCACAGGGACCATTCGTGTACTTTACTTTTATTTTTAGAGGCCGAAAAAAGTTACCACATGTAAAGGGAAGGCTAATTTTTAGTTGCCGCTTCTGTTTTTGTCGGTAAGAACTAAAAATCTATGTTCATTTTGGTCATTTTTTCGGTCACATGTTCATTTGGTGATTTTTCATTTTTGTTTTCGAGTCGGGTCAACTCACACAATAAAGTAAAATGTTATCAGAATTCACATGGTTATCGTCTCAAAACATACATGTAAAACGGGTAATACATATTTACAAGTATAAAAAAAGGAACCTTGAAAAAACTCACATGTTTTGTTATTTATTATGCAGATGGAAGAATTTGTTGGCTGATTCACTAAATGCAGTTGAAGTTGTAACTTTTGACTACCCATGTGAGTTTTTTTTAAAGGAAAAATTAATTTTATTCTTGATTTATTACAGTGTTGTCTATTGAAGCAGTTTATAACTACTGATATGACTGCTTGCAGACATTTCTCAAAGAAAACCTCCTCCCAAAGCCGAAAAACTAATCGAGTTTCACTCGGATATCGTCAAAATGACTGCTGCAAAGTACCCACACCATCCTCTAATTTTGGCTGGAAAGTCCATGGGTTCAAGGTAACGATTACTAAATTAGTTATTTTATCGATTCATATATCTGTAACGACTAACGATGTATACAAATGTTTTCCTTGCTGTTATATGCAGAGTAAGTTGTATGGTAGCTGCTGAGAACGGTATTCAGGCTTCTGCTGTAGTTTGCTTGGGGTACCCACTAAAGGTTTGTTAGTCGTGATATCGTACACATTACTGCTTGAACTTTGTGACGCAGAGCGGAATCACAAAAGATAAAGAGAATACTTTTACTAAAAAGTTGATAAATTTATGAAGGTTTGGTAAAATAAAATCCTGGGACTTCATTGCAATCTACGCATAAATAAATGTGTGAAATATAAAATCAACGAATTGCTCGTTTTTACAATAAAAATGGAAAAGATTGCCAAATATGGTGAAAAACTTTCAAAGCCAATATTGGGCCTCCAAATGATGAAATTTGGGTCTGACGTAACGTAAATATATATGAACTTAACGTAAATTTATCGAGTAAAATGCCATTTTCGTCCCTGAGGTTTGACTACTTTTGCGAATTTCGTCCAAAGGTTTATTTTTTCGCATCTAGATCCAAAAGGTTTTAAATCTTGTCATTTTCATCCAACTCGTTAACTCCATCCATTTTTTTAATGTTAAGTCATGGCCATTTTCATTTTTTAGACATTTTTTGTGATGATTAAGGGTTTAGGTGGGGAGAAAGTCAACAGAGGTGAATCTTTATTTCTTATATTGTTTTTTATTTTAATAAAAGTGTCTAAAAAGACCGAAATGCCCCTCATTTAACGGAGAAAACGGATGGAGTTAACGAGTTGGTTGAAAATGTCAAGATTTTAAACCTTTTGATCGAGATGCGGAAAAACAAACCTTTGGACGAAAGTCGCAAAAGCAGCCAAACCTCAAGGACGACAATGGCATTTTACTCTAAGTTTATCCTAATGCATGATTATTTGCAGTATTGTGGAGTATTGTTGTAGTTATGTCATGTTTGGAGATCACATATTTGATTCAATACATCACTTTTCAGGGATCAAAAGGAGCCATTCGAGATGAACCCCTTTTGCAGCTTACAGTTCCTACCATGTTTGTACAGGTTAACAATGACGGTCACTTCATATTATTCCTCTCGACGTTCAAACTTACGCATGAAGTTTAAAAAAAAACGCAAAAACAAACTTCGGCTAACCGACCATTTTTCTTTTGGTTAATGAAGGGCACTAAAGACGGGTTGTGTTCACTGGAGTCACTAGAAGTGGTTATGAAGAAAATGAAAGCTGTAACTAGACTGCATGTCGTTGAAAACGGTGATCACTCGATGAAAATCGGGAAGAAGAATCTTGAGTTGGCGGGTATCAGTCAAGAAGAAGCAGAACAATGTGCCGTTCAAGCAATTGCAATGTTTGTTTTGCAAACTGTAGGTGCAAGGTGAAATGGTGAATGCTATCCGTAAGTAACTTTGTATGCGCGATAAATTGCGTATTTTGATATATATTATATTAGTGTATAACGTTTCTTTTTTATTTTTAACATCTAAGTTTTATCTTAACTAGCATAGTGAATCAGACGTGTTATGTAACGGATCAAAACATGTAATTTTGTTCGGATTTATTTTCGCCCACTAGTTTCTTTATCTAAACCAAACTGTTGGTGCTTGAATATCCTGTTGAAAACAAATATGAGTTTTGGCAGCTTGGATTGTGGAAAGATAACAAAGTTGACTACTTTTGGTCAAAATAGGAAAATAATTAAAGTATATGCATTTCGGCTATATTTGTTTGAACCTGTTGACTTGTTATTATGTGGTCCTATATACCCATGTATATGACAAATAATAGATATATTGATAATTGCAATTTGGCCTCAGCTCAACCTCTAGAAGTATCTGGACTAGAGTTTCATAGTTGTTCATTTCGATTTTGATATCTCTATGGCTTTATTACATTGCAACCCTTAATCGAAACGGACGGGTCAAAATTGACTTTTTTTTTTAAGTATCAACTAGAATTACGACCCGCCGCAATACGGCGGTGATTCTTTAGTTATAACTAAGTCAATTTATGACGCGCACGTTATGTTGAACCTGTCAAACGGGAAAAAATAGACGAAACGTAAAAACGTTAAACCAAAGACGCACGTTGCGATGTGTTAATTCATAAAATTTAGAATGAAGCATAAAGCGAAAAATTTGCGGAAAACAAAAGCTATAAAGGACCAAAACTGAAAGTAAAAAAAAAGTTGTGATGATAGATTGCAAAAGATAAAAAGTTTTGTGTTAAAAGTAAAAAAAACAAATAGTTTTGGGTTAAAAGTAATTTATGAAATACTTTTGGGTGAAAAGTAAAAAAATCAATTTTTTTTTTTAAAAACCCCCAAAAGCCAACGTTTTAACAACCATATGCATAACCATTTTTTGTTTGAAAAACCCCCAAAGTCAAGATTACCACACATAAGTAAAAAAAAATCAAAGTGGTTAAATTGCAAAAGATGGAAACTTTTGAATTAGAAGTGAAAAATCAAATTAATCAAATGGGTTAAATCGTATAAGATAGAAACTTTTGAATTGGAAGGGAAAAATCAAATTAATCAAAAGGGTTAAATTACCAAAGATTAAAACTTTAAACTTAAATTATCAAAGATTAAAAGTTTAGGGTTAAAAAGGAAACAAAGATTAGACTTAAAACTTAAATTGTTAGAGATTAAAAGTTGAAGGTTAAAAAGGAAAATTATAGTTTTTTTTTTAAAAACTCCCTAAGCACATGTTACAACACATGTATGCATATTGAACTTGCTTCTTTATAAGAGTAAAATTTGGTTTTTGGTCAACAAGGGTCCTAATCAAAATGGGCTTGGCTTGAAATGAATCATTTTAAGAAAAAAATTATATCAAAAAGGCCTGTAAAAAAACATTTTTCGTGAAAAGTGTGAGAAGACATAGGAATCGACATGTAGGCATTATGTTTTGGACTTAAACATGATGTTTTGGGTTGTTTTGGCAAGAAAAACACCAAACATGACAATTTAAGACACAATACAATGAATTCTAGACTCTGCAGTTAATGCGCTAAAATATCGGATATACATCAAGGACCAATATTTGAGATATAGGTTATCTCGGTGAGATATCGGTAATTATAATATAATGCAGAATTTATATATATAGCAATTTAACACTAATAATATCGTTCACATATCGGTGATATATCAAATATATCGGTCAAATATCGGTAATATACCGGTTACATTAGCCCAATATCGGTCAATTTCCTCGATAATGTCGGTACCGATATTTGACACCGATATTTTACTAGGGGACCAATATATCACCAAGATTAACTGCATAGATTCTAGACTTAAAACTTAAACATCATGCCAAGAACGTTAAGTAGTGTGTTTTCAATTTCATGCCTATATTATATTGCATTGTGTTTTAAATTGTTATCTTTGGTGTTTTTATTGCCAAAACAACGCAAAAATCATGGCTAAGTCCAAAACGTGATGCCTACATGTCAATTCCTATACCTTCTCACACTTCTTACGAAAATGGTCATTTTTACAAAAACCTCACTCTACAAATGGGTTCGTTCTTCCCAGAGTAGCTAGTAGAGATAAACATTTAGGTTTTTTACAGGAACAAAAACTAGTTTCTGGATTTGTCGGTTATTGGTCAATCCACTTTCGGATTAAATTGGTTTAGTTTCGCCCTGGTTTGGTCGGTTTTTTAGACCGGTTTAAAACTCCAGTTTCAGTTCGCAAACGGGTTCTTGCGTGCACTATTTTAACCATTGTAACGACAAAAAAGTTAAAAAAAACATAAATTACGAGTTTTATTAAATGTTTTTAGTTTTTTAACTATTTTAGGATAAAATAAATATAGATTAGTTAACCGGTTCTATGCTCATCTCTAGTAGCTTAGTGGTGAGGGTTGGAAGCTGCAACAATGACGGTGGTGGGGTACCGATGGCGGCGACGGTAGTTGTGGTGGTGTAGGCTCCAGAGGCAGTGGAGGTGTAGGTGGTGATGGTTGTGACAATGGTAGCGACAGTGGTGTACGTGGTGGGCTGGTGGTGATGGTGACGGTTATAGGATTGATTTAAGCTCTTAACAAAACAATTTCGAAAAGCTTATGGGTGATCGACACGTATAATAATGTCTTATCATAAAACTTGTGTATCTATTTACAAGATATAGATAACGTTGTGTGTGGCATATAACTTTCACGATTTTAAATTTTCGAAAGACAAGTATAGCCTTGAATTTTTCGTATGGATGCTAGCAAGGAGATTCTTCTGTGTCAATTTCAATTCATATTTTCAGGAAAAAAAGATTAAAAAATATTTTTAAAAAATAAAACTTTGATAAAGTCCAATGGCCAGGGTTGATAAAGCTTCTTGACCATCCTTTGGTTCCCTCGTTACCAAAAAGGATATTTAAACCTCAATTTATTAAAAAAAAAATCATGTATTACTATTAAAATATATTACGTATAAACCAAACACTACTTATGTAAAAAGGATATGGGGATGGTGAGACAAGGGCAAACTTTATATCTATTTCAGAAGATAGAAAAATTAATCTCATGAGACCTTTGGCTCTAGAAAAACTATTGATATATTCATATTTTTATAAAACCGCGGTTCAGAAACAGTAAAACCGGGCTTGTGTTTAACACAATTCCCTTAAACAGATTCGTCGTCTGTTCCCAGGGTACGCCGGTTCGAAGCAGCACCGCGCACTGCCGGACTTGAGCACTTGCCTGAAAAGAACAAGGAGCTGTGTTGTTGTTGCAGAAACTGAGATGATCGAGATAAGAGAAGTTATTTCGTATATCTAAACTGATCAGCCTAATCTTTGATTTATAGTACAGAACCCATAACCGAAATCTTATAAATAAAGACAGTGTATATCGGTTACGAAACTGACTGATAATCATGACTGCATCTGTTAGGATTTGAAAAAGAAATAATGATCTCATTCATTCTCAAAAAACTGAAAGTCAAGAGTGCAAAAACCGCTCCACGCGGACCCGGGTTTTTGGAACTGCATTCGTGTCCGCAGGACGTACACGAGTTCAACTAAATCCGGTTCCATTTAGGACTTGTGGTAAAACATGTCATAAGACTTCAAAGGCTTCATTAAGGTTTCACCTTATAAATAGCCTATCTTTCCACTCCCACACCGATGTGGGACAAGGTGAATTACCAACTTGAGACTTTCATTCACACTAAACTTCCAACACAAACTTCATATACTTTTAATTTTTTTTTCTCTAATAAGATAACGATAAATATCCATTTCACACATTTAATCCTTCACTAAACCATTACACACTTTTAAACTTTTAACTAACGACCATGAACAAGACCGGCTTCACTTTTTTCTTATATTCATTAAACCATTATGGGTGTATGAGGAATTGTATTATACAATTTGAGAAGTCAACTGAGGAGAAATGGAACGTGTTACTTAGGTGGATTAACATATGATTACATGACGCTGTTACTGTCTAATCAAACGCGGCTTTAAGTAAGACCAACCCATTTATTATTATTATTATTATTATTATTATTAATTATTAATAATCTTATTCTTATCCCACTAGTCAATTTTTATTAATCCCAACCTATCAAATCATTCCAAGATACATTTTGAATATAATAATTTAAAATCCATCGAGTCTGGTTTAAAACTAAAACCATGTGCCACGTTTTTTCTTTGTATTAAAACGATTTTATTTGTAAGCATATATACACATGAATTAGTTAAAGTTCAATTGGATTTTAATAATCCAAATATACACCCAAAAGAATATCGACACGGTTCCTTAAAGTATCGGCTCGATTCTTATAGCAACCACAAGAAATACACCCAAAGAAATATCGACACGTGTTTTACATCGAACGAAAACAATCTAAACAAATATCGATACTTGTAGCTACGTTTTTCGGGCAGGGCATCAATTTGGCCACCGACACTTGCTATAGCATGCAGTACTAAAAATACTCTATTGCCACACAACTTTATTTTCAATCACTTTTATAATGCCACGTCGAGAAAACACAAAAAAACGAATACGATACCAGTATCAATTTAGTTTGAACAATATTTTTCAGTTCGTCACGTCAAAGAACAAAAAGAATCCCATTTGATTAAAAGATTAATCGAATCGTAAGATGAAAATAAACATGTTACAACAGTGTATTCAAAATTTTTATATTATCTTATTCAAAATAACAAAAAAAGGTAAAGGTATAACTGTATATTAAAACGATATTTATATCTACATGTCGAAAAAACCATAAAACCAAAATTTTGCAACAATTATATTAAAAAAGAACCAAAAATTAAAAAAACTAAAAACATTTAATGGACACCATACAATACTTTAAAGTGTAATTAAAAAATAAAAAAATGAAGTTGACCATAAAAGAAAGTATTGTTCAAGTACTTTGAAAATGTAAGATATAAGAATATAGCTTATTTGTCGATAATTATCCATAATGACAACATGATCAATAATATTCACAACTTTTACTTTCGTTGGCATCCAACTTTCACAGCATTTTGGTGTTTGACTCCAGAGTTGGGTGAGGCGGCATGAAGCGTCACCGGACAACGTAAAGCCTTAGCAATAAGTGAAAGTAAAGAGTGTCATTGGTTACTAATATGAATTATAATCGGCCAATAATACATAGTTTCGAATATTAAAATCCAGATTTCTTAATTTAAAAGTTAAAACAAACTAGTTACACTATTCAAGTCCCACTTCAAACCAAACGAGGGCTTGATCCTGTTTCATTGCTTTCTAAATTTTGGTTTATGTTAGGTCCGGTCCGGTCTAATTTTGACCCTTAATAGAACGAAAACATTGACAAAGTCACAAAGCTACCAACTAGAGCTTCCAATTTTTGTTTTTGGATAATATACTATAGATAACATTAAATTTTGCTAGTCTTGTAAGTGAATATTTCCTTAAACGTTTAGCTAGTTTTGTAACTAATCGGATCAAGAACACAAACAAACAAATAGATTATGTGGGAAACGTACTCATGCCTCTTTTCTTTCATATAAATCAAACCACACAAATTACAAAACTGCTAATCCCGATACATACTATATAAATCAAACCACACAAATTGCAAAACTGCTAATCCCTAAACATACTAAACATTGCTTGTTCACCAAGCCACCTACCAGGGCCTGCTCCGGGCCCGGCAAACCCGTGCCGACGCCCGAGGCCCAAAATTTCAAAGGGTCCGAAAAGTCTTTACAAGCTTGTATATATTTATTAAATTATATATTTAGTATATTCATCCATTTATTATACAAAAAAACATTGGTGTAGTCGAAAAAACCATCTGAAAATAATGTAAAGGTCTCAAGTTTGAGTCTTTGCTCCATCACTTAGTTTTTTTTTTTAATTCATTTACCCTTAACTATAATTATGGACCCAATTCTTTTCGTCGCCCGAGATCTAAATTTTTTCGAAAGTTTTCGGGAACAGCTCTGCCACCTACCGTAATCAAATAATGGCTCCTAAGTCCTAACTAGATATATATATATATATATATATATATATATATATATATATATATATATATATATATATATATATATAGGGCAATGCTAGACAGAAAACCCTCATTTTCTTAGAAAACTCTGGAAACCCAAATCTCCGCCCATTTTTACCCAACCTCCCGACATTTTTTTTTTTTGAAAAAAATAACACATGTAATATACATGTTTTAGAGTGTTTTGGGCAAAAAAAAAAAAAAAACAAAAAAGCGCCGAATGGATTTTTTTTTTTAAAATAAACAAATTTCAGCAATGTCCGGTTGCCTAACATGTGTTAGGCACAAAAGACAGAAATTGCTGATTTTTTTTTTAAGAGTTAACTGCCATTTTCGTCCCTGTGGTTTGGTCACTTTGGCCATTTCAGTCCATTTTTCAAAAATGCGCCATTTTCCTCCCCGACGTTCTGGAAAGGTGCCATTTCAGTCCAAAAATCATAACCCAGTTAAGTCGGTTAGTAAATAAGGACTGATTGTGTAAATTTGTAACATAAAGGACTGATTGTGTAAATTTGTAACACCACCACCACTAGCCCTGCCACCACCAACACTCCGCTGCCACCACCACCACCACCACCGCCACCACCACCACTCCGCTGCCACCACCACCACCACCACCGCCACCACCGCCACCACAGCCGGATGGTCTGATACTTCGGTAATTATAGCCGTCTCCTTTTTGAATACTAGACTGATTCGGTTTGTTGTTGATGCATTTGATGATAGTAGTTCTGACATTAGCTTTGATACCACAATGTTGGTTACAGAACACAAGATCACACTTTTCAATTGATATATAAAAACACAAAGACTTCTCAAATTAATATTAAAATGCATATTTCAAAAGATTAACAAACATACTCTTAGATAGAAAAACAAGTACTGATAACAGCTAATTCAAGACATCTTAACATCAAACACAAGATTAGTTCTTCACTTTAATTATTCTTTTTAGTATGGACTCAGTGAAAACCTCAAAAGATCTTAGAGAAGCATCAAGAATTTCCACACCCTGCATAAACAAATGACGCAAAGTATAAAATTACAAGATGAATGAAATAAATTATTTTATTCATAATATCAACTATCTATTGGCTGGATTCACATTGTTTATTACCTCGTCAATGCCAATGCTCAATTCATGCACCTCAATATCATTCAAAGGAACCTTTAACTTACCAAGCGTGGTAATCGACGAAAAAGATGATAATGGGGTTATGACAAGGTCATCTGTCAACATGAACTTTGCAGGCGCATTCAAATATCGTCCATTGATTCTTGAATCTTTGAAATAAATTTCATGAAATTCCTCTCTTTCATAATTTTTGGGCGTTTTAGAACGTGTCAAACTTGCAAAAAAACTTCCTTGCTTTGAGTAGCTATGGCAATAACTACTGTAATTACCAAAAGGAGAACTTCCAGCCGATACAGGAAAAATCTGGTTTGCTGAAAGATTTTTTTGCACCAACTGAGGTTCAAGAAGCATGTTTTTTAGCTCATTTGACTTTATGTAATCTCCAACACCCAAACTAGATATGCTTGAGAATAAGTTGTTTAAACTCAAAAAAATACTAGCACCATTCAATAACTTGCCAATCACAGTACCAAGTGGAATTTCACAGTGCCAATCATAACTTGCCAATCAGACCATCCGGCTGTGGTGGCGGTGGTGGCAGTGGTGGCGGTGGTGGCAGTGGCTGTGGTGGCGGTGGTGGCGGTGGTGGTGGTGGTGGCAGCGGAGTGGTGGCGGCGGTGGTGGTGGTGGTGGTGGCAGCGGAGTGTTGGTGGTGGCAGGGCTAGTGGTGGTGGTGTTACAAATTTACACAATCAGTCCTTTATGTTACAAATTTACACAATCAGTCCTTATTTACTAACCGACTTAACTGGGTTATGATTTTTGGACTGAAATGGCACCTTTCCAGAACGTCGGGGAGGAAAATGGCGCATTTTTGAAAAATGGACTGAAATGGCCAAAGTGACCAAACCACAGGGACGAAAATGGCAGTTAACTCTTTTTTTAATTATCCCTTCGGCGCTTTTTTGATTTTTTTGGCCCAAAACTCTTAAAAACATGTATATTACATGTGTTATTTTTTTCAAAAAAAAATGTCGGGAGGTTGGGTTTTCTAGGGTTTTTTATATAGATAGGGTTTTCTATATAGCCCTACCCTATATATATATATATATATATAGGGTAGGAGTTGGCTACAAAGCCATTTTTTCCTACAAAGTGTAGGAAGTCTCCTACATGTGACATGTGGCAATTGGAGTTTTTAATCAAAAGGGTATTAAGGTAATTTAATTATTATTGTAATTATGGATTATATTAATAGATTAACTAACTAATCATATAATTAAGGAAAGTAGATATCTCATTGAAATCAAATCGACAGTTTCGTTTAAATTATACAATTGATACAAAATATTCCCAGAGCATTAATATTGCATTTGGTTCTTCATAACATCTTTACTGATCAAAATCATGGCGTCAAATGTTATGGTTGATTGTGGTGATGGTAAAGTTTTATGATATTGCATAACTTGAATTTTTGTTTGATGTGTTGTAGCAATTGCATGATTTATCTAACAATGATTACGATATTGAATTAATGTTGGAGGATTTCGTGACAGTGTGTTTTAACAGCAAGCAAACTAATACCGTTGTGCTTTAGAAGTTTATAATTGGATTAATTAGAGGATTTGTTGTCATTATGTTTTAAACATTCACAATGTAACATGTGTTTTACCAGCTGCAATCCTTTATGAACAATTTCTTGACGATGTGTTTTACCAGCTGCAATCCTTCATGAATAATTTCTTGACGATGTGTTTTACCAATTACAAGTTAATTCACAGTGTGTTATAGCAGTTTATGTTTTAGGAAGGAGATATATTTTGTAATTATTAACGTGTTATTAGGAAGGAGATGTATTTATAATTTCTTGACGATGTGTTTTACTAGTTACAGGTTAATTCACAACGTGTTATACCAGTTATGATTCACAAATGACATGTCTTTTGTGGTTTCTTGATCTTGTGTTATATAATTTTTGGGTTCTTCACTATGTGTTATATTGTATAACACACCATACAAGTTAAATGACGTTGTGTTATATTGTATAATTCACGATATGTTTTTTTGGGTTTCTTCATGATGTGTGATATTGTATGATTCACGATGTGTTTTCTTAGCGTTGTGTTTCTTCATGAAGGAGAGAAGGAAAGAAAGAGAGAGAAAGAGAGAGAGAGAGAGAGAGAATCGCTAGAAATGTGGAGTGATTTATGGGATGACTATTATTTCCATGTTTAAAACAAGCTAAATGACACATCGACCCCTAAGTAATTAAATCATCCTATTTTTAAGACACACATATTACCAAAATGCCACCAAGGTGATCTCAACCATCAAACACACTCATCCAATGGTCAAGATCACTTCCTACACTTTGTAGGAAAAACACACTTTGTAGAGGAACCTCGCCCTATATATATATATATATATATATAGGGCTTGGCTATACAAGAAACTCTATCTTTTTTAGAAAACTTTGCAAACTCATTGTCATCCATTGATTATGTGCCAGCCAAATTGATCAACGGTTCTCATGATTTTAGGAAGAAATATAATTAAAAGAAATATTATAATACACATGAAAAGCACTGAAGGGGTATTTTCGGTAGTGAAATATAACATTGGAAAAGGAACTCCCTGCCATGCTGTAGCAGTCAAATCATAACTCCAAACCAATTAAAAAAAATTCATCTTTATCTTTCCCACTATACTCTTCATATGCAGTTTTGTTCCTAATTTCCCCCATCCGATAGACTTTTCATATTTCCCCCATCGCCAAGACTACAACAATCGGTGCCTTCTAACCCTAAGACAGAAGCCGATAGTAAGGATCCGGGAGAATGAGGAAATCGTTCGTAATTTTGTCTTCCTCGCTCAAAATGAAACGATTACGGAAGATCAAGAGTTCAAGCAAAAGGTTAGTTCTTGTAATCTGTCATGTAAAAGGTGGTTTTGTTCTATCGCAATCCCCTTCAAAAATGGCAACTGATTTTGTTTTGTTTTCTATCTATTGCACTAGGAGACCTAAATTAGGGCGTGAAAGGTCTGCCAACCGTAGTGTTCTTATTATATCCGATGATTCCAAGCAAGTTCCTCCCAAGCAACAATCTCACTTCGGTCCGACCCAGAGGGCTTTAGGTTAGTATTGATGGGCGTATAAACCGTGAACGTAGTTTTAGGTGATGTATAGTGTGTTGAATTAGGCTCTGTTCATAACATACTTTTGTTTGGCTGCATTTGCAGTGTATGAAGATACTGACACTGGGTCAACATCCACTGGGAAACGACGGTTAAATGGTAAGTACCTATCATCAATAGTTAGTAAGTTTCTTTTGGTTACAATAGTTGGAATTTGCATATCAATGTGAATGGTATAACATGTGTTAAATTGCCTTTGATTTGTTTGACTGCCAAATAATTAACAGTGGGAGTTTGAAGTTTGCCTAACACTTTGAAAATTATGTCAAGGTTATTGGATTAATGGTACAATCAGTTAAGATTATTAGATTAGGTGTTTGGAAAATGTTAAACCATTTGTTAGTGTATGAATGTGAACTTCTATAACGTGGTTAGGTAATTTCTGAAATTTGCCTAACATGTGTTACACAATTAATGGACAGACCAAAGATCATTCGGCTTGATTTGTTTGTATGCCAAAGAATTAATGGTCTGATTAGAGCTGATTGCCTAACATGTGTTAATTGGCAGAGAAAAAAAACATTGCGGATGAGATTTCTGGCAAAGGAAGGCAAAGAACCGGTGGTTAGTTATTTTTTATTTACTTTCATTTGTTTGATGTTCAAATTTCCCACAGAAAACGTTGCCTTGTATAGTTCTGGCTGTGGAAGTACATTAATTTTTGGGTAGTTACTTTTAGAGGTTTGCATAACATGTGTTAAATAATTAATGGACGGACCAAAGACCATTGCCTTTGATTTGTTTGACTGCCAAATAATTAATAGTGGGAGTTTGAAGTTTGCCTAACAGTTTGAAAATTATGTTAAGGTTATTGGATTAATGGTACAATCAGTTAAGATTATTAGATTAGGTGTTTGAAAAAGGATTAAACATAAGGTTAGTGTATGAATGTGAATTTCTATAACGTGGTTAGGTAATTTCCGAAGTTTGCCTAACATGTGTTAAACAATTAATGGCCAGACCAAAGATCATTCAGTTTGATTTGTTTGTTTGCCAAAGAATTAATGGTCTGATTACAGTTCATTTTCTAACATGTGTTAATTGGCAGAGAAAAAAAAATTGCGGCTGATAATTCTGGCAAAGGAAGGCAAAGAACCCGTGGTTAGTTATTTTTTATTTATTTTCATATGTTTGATGTTCAAATGATTAATTGTTGGATGTTTGATCTTATAACTGTAACGTTACCGTTTGTGTTATAAACTTTTGACATAAAGGGTTATAAAGTCGACTAATTATTTTATGGTTGGTTTGGTTTTGTATAAAACGTTTTACCAGTACATAGGGCAGATGTAACAGCTACATCCAGCGGGAGAACCTTACGGTCAGGGGCAAAGAAAGTTTCAGAGGAGAGTGTGAAAGTTCAAAAACAGAAGCAAAAAGAAGTTGTTGACGGACAAGCAAAAGTCCCCAAAGCCCGTAAGCGAGCAAAGAAGGATGAATTTCTGGGAATAAGGACGCGATCCGCACCACTACTATTTTATAAGTGTGTACGAGCATTGACAGACCAACAACGTGAGGCAGTCAGGGGAATGGGCTTTGGGCGTTTACTTACTTTCAGCGTTGATGGGTTACCAGCTAAATTAGGTTATTTTGTTATGGACAATTTTAATCCCGATAAGATGGTGATATGTACACATGCTGGTAATATCAAGGTAAACAGTAAAGTGATACATCAGTTACTTGGGATCCCGACCGGTGGGATAAAGTTTAGTTAGATTGATAAGCTGCCTATCTTGGTTGATGTCGTTGCGAATTGGAGGGCGAGATACACGGGTGTAATGGTACCTCCAACAAAGATGGTGAAAATGATAGATGAGTCTGACGGCGAAGACAGTTTTGATTTCCGCATGGATTTTGTAATGTGTTTTGTGGCAGTGCTTGTTGACTGTCATAAACAAAGTTGTTTACGGGAAGAAATCTTAGAGTATCTAGATGATGAAATGGATTTTGCAAAGTTAGACTGGTGTGACCTGGTGGTAGAGAAGTTGAAAACTTGCAAAGATACCTGGGATCGGCTTGACCCACAAAGCATCTTTGTTGGGCCTCTTTCGATTCTGATAGTAAGTGAAATTTATTGTGACGTTCTGAATTAACATGTGTTAAATATACTTGCTTGTTTTTCGGACTGAACTGATCGCTGTTACTTGTAGCTGTTGTACGTTGATAGCATTGAGTGCACAGGGATGAAGGTTGACAAGGCGGTGTGTCCTTTGGCTTTCTGGAACTTGAAGAGATTGCGAGAGAGAGAAAGGCTGGAAATACTTGCTGGTGGGTTTGGTCTGGGAGGGTTTAAAGGTTTAACACTTCCAAGTAACTATAACGTGGATCACTGGGCAAGTAAGGAGGTATAGTTATATACACTAACCAGTGTTTTTTACAATTAGTATATAATTTTTGTATGAAACTGTTACTTTAACCTTTTGAAACGGGAGAGGCTGTTGATGGTACGACAACTAATTAATGTGACAAACAAGAACAAAATGAAAATAAAGGGTATGTTGGAATCTATGTGTGTGGAGAGCCCTGATGACGAAGAAGTACAGACCTTGAAGGCAATGTATGAAAGTTTGTTTGAACAGAGAGCGTATGCACGTACAGATCACGATCAAGCGGTAGATTTATCGTCGCACCGTATCAATGAGGTGTTGGAAGATTTGAAAAATGATGAAAGTATACACGTTGACGAGGGACAGAACACTGGTTAGTCGCTGTTATTGTTTGTAAAAATTTGACTTGATTAATGTGGCACGTATTTATTGATGTGCAACGTTTTCGTAGGGGATGGCGTGGTTAATGATTTCTCGGATGGTTCGCCAATAGCTAGTTTGTACCGGAAGTCACTTAATCGGCCTCCCAAAAGGATCAGTAAAAGGAGATTGAAAGAAGTAGGATCTTCAGCCATAGACTTTGATGGCATAGAAGGTGTGATTATTATCTTTCTGACTTGTACACTATAACACATGTTAATGTGTTACCGATCTTATTGATTAACATCTGTTGTGGTTGCAGGTGATGTTGCGGGGCAATCAAGCGTAGCTGTTGATGGAAAAGAGTTTGCTGAAATGATGGAAGATTGTGGGAAGTCGTTACAGGTGAGGCGATTTGCTCGACTGGAGATGTTAAAGGATGTTCATGAGAAAGAAGAAAGCTGTGTGACCCAAAAAGGCGCAAGACAAATATAAAGTGTGATGGGCCAAACACGGATGGTGGTAACGAAACAGGTAAAGTGTTACATGTGTTACCATTTTAAGTGTACGTTTATAGTTAAGTGTATAGATGGCAACCTAGGAAGAAAACATAAGTACACATTGATGGTAACTTTCTCGATTAGTACTCGAGAAAGTTTATGTCCCTGTAATGTTCATACGGGACTGAAATGTATGGTGTAACACATGTTAACAGATGCTTAACACCTGTTGTGGTTGAAATGTATTGTCTAACATATGTTAAGTTGGCTCTAATATGCGTAGGGGACTGAAATGTCTTGTTTAACATCTGTTGTCATTGCAGCTGATGTTGCGGGCCAAGCAAGCATACCACATGATGGCAAAGAGTGTGTTGAGATGCTGCAAGATGTTGGGAAGTCGTTGCGGGTGTGGAGATCTCCTCGACTGAAAAAGTTAAAGGATGCTCCTGAGCCAGAAGTTGGCTGTGTGACCCCAATAAGGCGTAAGACAAACAGGATGTTTGATGGGCCAAGCACGGATGGGGGTAAAGAAACAGGTAAAGTGTTACGTGTGTTACCAGATACATTGTACGTTTGCCGCTAAGTGTATAGGTGGCACCCTAGGAAGAGAACATAAGTACACATTGATGGTGATTCGTTGTTTGTACACGGACAAAGTTTATGTCCCTATAATATATGCGTACGTGTCTGAACCCATTTAATATTAATGTGATGTTATAGGGGGCAACGAGACTGAGCAGCAACACGGTGATGAGAGTGTTCATGAGGCTGGTATTTCAACTGGGGGTTACTGTAGTATGGGTGGGGCGGAACATATTGAAGGACAATGGAGCGGGGATAAAAGTGATGTTGAACAAGTCCATAAGCCGTTCGGTCTAATGCGTGCGATACTGCGTTTAAAAGCAGCAGCGGCCCAGGGTGTGACTGGTAGTGCTTCGTAGAATTTCAGATTGTTAGTTTTTTATAATGTGCTATATTGTTTAATTCTGTTTTAACATGTGTGATCTTGATTTGACAGTTGACGGTGGCTCAGGCATGCGGTTGGCAGCAGGACAGGAACCTCCACCTGGAAAAAAATGTGGATGAGAAGGACGATGATCAGCTGGCACATTTAGACGCGACTGCTGACAAAGAGGATAAGATTACTGATCAAGTAGACAAAAGTGATGAGATGGGTGTTAAGCTTACTGATGAGGTTGAAGGGAATGACAATGAAGGTAATCTTCAGAAAGCATCTTATTTGTATGGGGTCGACAAAAACTCTAGACGCACCACGTTAAGCCTTTTGTAAATTTTTCGTGAATGTTTATGCAGCATCAAATAGTAAGACTGAGCATGAAGTGGTGAATGCAACTGATGCAAGTACGTTAGAATGTGGTGGAGTCATCTTTGGACCCTTGGAAGGTGATGTTAGCGACAAGGATGAACAGGTGGTTTCGGACTGCAAAGGCAGGGTGGCTGTAGAGAAGAGTGACCGTGATTGTAAGGGTTAAATGTTTAGGCAGGTTCAAAAAAATAGTAACCTATGCATGAGATGTGATAAGAATGTTTCATGCAGGTTCATATAGTAACACTGAGCATGACGTACTCCATTCAACCTTCGTACAAAATGAAGAGTGTGTTGGTGTGGTGGTTGGCTCTGTGAAAGGAGATACATTCGGTGAATTTGAGGAGGTGGTTAGGGATGGTAAAGGCAAAGCGTCGGTAGAGGAGGGGCAGCCGGATTTTAACGGTAAAAGCTTTTTATGCTATAACATGTGTTAGCTATTAGGTACATTTAGTGTGGTTAACGTGTGTTAATCGAAAGAATAGTGGACGGGGGCGATGCGGCAATTGATGAACGTGGTTTCGATGGGCCTAATTGGAGTCTTGCAATGACACAAATTGGTGGTGAATTTGATGAGTCACAGCAAACCGGTACAGTTTTCCAAAAAATGATTAGGATTGCTGGTTTAGTTGAGTCATTTCAATATACTTATTTGCATCGAACATGTAGGTTGCAAAAGTTCAAAGGTGGATGACATGGCTGGGACAGAAACAGCGCTCGAACGTTCCGGTAAGCTTCACTATTTTTGTTTACTGTGAAAGTTTAAAAATTGGTTACAAAGTAACATGAATTGTTTTTTTTAATACGTTTTTAGGCGATGTGGAGACCACCCCAAAGTTGAGTATGATTATAATGGTAGAACCGGTGAGCTCATATGACCCCGCAATTGCTATCCACAAGGAGCAAGCTGGGGTGGAATTATTTGGTGGTGATGCGAATGACGTGGAGGACAATTTGCCGCTAGCAAACCGTGTACGTATGTTAGCTGAATTGGGGGCCCAAAAAAGGAAGCTGCCTTTTAGAGAGAAAGTGGCAGCGTAGATCACCTTACTATATAAGGTCCGTTGGCATGGGTCAGCCAATCACTAAGAAGGAGGCAAATCTGTGGGATTACATATACGCTGATGAATCCCCAACGCACTTCCTAAATGGGCATTCTCGTAGGAAGCGGTCAATGGAGGCAAACATGTAAGTAGAACTACCCCAGGGTTTATTGTTGTATAATACGAGTGTAAACCATGAACCCAATGGATCTAGTGAATTGTTTATTTGTTGATTTTTGCCGCAAGAAGGAACAAGGTACGTCGTCAGTTGATGATATAGATAGCCCGATACACATGGCTGTGTAAGTAGGGGGATGCTGTTAAAAAATGAGTTAAATTACATTAACATGTGTTAAGGTATGGAAGGTAATTTTTTTCTGTACGTATGAAACCAGGGAGTTGCTGTTTCGAAGCCCTTCACATGTAGAAGCGTCTCGGGCTATGTTCAAGAGTTTAAACGCTGGCAATGAGGTATCGGATGGTATTATCGACTGTTGGACGGAGGTGCTAAACTTCCAAGAGAAACGGAAATCAATGGAGGCTTACAGTAGGCAATTCTTTGGTACTAAAGTTGTGGTGAGTGATTTGAGTATAGACATTATTTCTGTAGATTGATGTTTTCTGTGGAAAAGTAGTTACGGTGTGCCGAGTGCTTATCCATATTAATTTCTCTTTTGTGAAAGTTTCCGTGGATGTTAACAACTGAGAGGGGTGGAGTCGAGGCGCGGATGCACAAGTTCCGGGTTGGAATAAAAGGTGGGGTTAACAGCGCTGAAAAAGATCCTGATTTTAGAAAGCACGACATTGTTTTCTTCCCGATCTTGGAGCACAAACATTTTTACTTACTAGTGTTTGAGTTACGGGAACCCGGAATTTATGTTGTTGATAATGACAAAGCCAGACAAGGACAGCCGATAGAAGATAGTGTATACTACCTCCACAAGGACACACCGTATAAGTTTGTAAGTTTTTAAAATGACCCATGTTGTATTCGAGATGTGTTTTTTATATTGAGCATGGCTTGTATATGTATATGCAGAAAGATATGTTTGTGCAATACCTTCGGGAGGTTGGGAATCCGCGAGCCGATGACATTGACTACTGCAACATCCAGCGTATGCCGGTTAGTTGGGCGACAACAACAAACAAAACTGATTGTGGGGTTTTCTTAATGCGTCACATGGAGTGCTACATGGGGAAAAACAAAAGTTTTAACTGTGGGTTCAGCATGAGTGGGGCGAAGAAGATGGCGGAGGTGCGGAAGTTGAGAAAGAGGTATGCTGCACACATCTTATGTTCGGAGGTGAATGTGCTGCTGCCCAAAATCCAGCAGGATTGCCGGTTAGAGTAACGTGTGTTAGGGGGTGAATGGTCATTACTGTAGGATAGGTGTAGCGTTAAATGTGCCAGCTTTGTTTTGGGAGTGTCATGTACTTTGCTTTTGGGTTGTTGCTTTAAACTTGTTGTGGGATATGTGTTTTGTGGGTGTGGCATGTACCAGGTCTTTTGGCGATAGACTGTCTATGCGAATTTTGTCTGACTAAAACTGATGTCTATTAACTTGGTTATTGTATACTCTGAAGAAACTCATGATGTATTCTTGCATGTGTTAGAATGTTATTGATGTAGTTGATAATGTTTTAAATGAGGCTGTTTTAAATTATATATTGGTAGGTGTAACATTTAAGGAAATGTAAAAATGCTGCTTCCTGTTATGAAGGGGCCCACTATTCTCAAAATGTAGTAGCATTCTTGGAAGTTGGGGAAAGGTGGATGGCCGAAGTCCACTAACATAGGGGTTGGTGGCTAGAAAACAACTTTATTGGAAAATGAACCATTGTTTTTTTGCCCCATATGGTCACATCAAAGTCAAGTCACAACAACTATATTAAATGTATCGTTGATATACCTCTATAAGTAGTGTAATGAAGAACCAAGTCATATTATGTAATACTTGACTACTTCAGTAAACCAAAAAGTTTTAGAGGTTCCAAAGTATGTTAATGTGATGGACACAAAAAAAAATAAGGTCACGTCAACACCACCAGGCGTGGAGAAGCTGAATCAAAAGAGGAAGGAAGCATGTGAGGGTCGGTACGGGGTGTGCTACGCAAGAAAAGTGTTTCACAAGAAGCCCGAAGACATGAAAACTGGAGGAGCTTCTGGTGACGATGATTCAGAGAGCAGAGCAAACAATGTAGCTGATGTAGCGGGTGGTTCACAAGAAGCGTCACGCCGTACGAAACACGTTTTACCAGAAGCCCGAGTTTTGAAGGGACTACCAGATGAGTTGGTTAGGTTGCTGACGGATCCAGACCATGAATTATGTGGTTGCCCGTTGTGTCCATACTCACCTGAAACAATCAAGTCCTGGTGTTACCATGACCCATGGGAGAGTGAGCGCAGCCTCTCTCCTCTGTACTTTCATGATGAGGATGTTACCACACCATGATGAAAAGCTTCGTAGAGATGGAGGATAAGAAGGGGTAGTTAGGATCTGGTTAAAGTTGTGATAACCTTTTGACTCTATGTTTGTAGGCCACATACTAACGTCGTTTTCTTGTTCTTTTATTATTAATATTTTTTTTGGGAATGGTTTGATGTCACGGCTCGTTAGTCGATCCATTGTTTTAGGTGCGGTTGTAACCTAGTAGTAGAATGTGTGGTTAAGTTGGCTAGTTGTGAAGTTTAATTCTATAACCTCATGTGTCTTAATATATAAGTTATTGGTGTGGTTAAAACCTTTTGTGTTGATCCTTTACAGTTAAAAAAACCCTAGGTACAGGGCTAACATGTGTTAAGCATCTGTTTTGATGCTGTTGTAAAATATAATCCAAAATTTGGCGTACAAAACATAAAGTGCCGAAGGCCATAAAACATAAAGTGCCGAAGGCCATAAAGTGCCGAAGGCCATAAAACATAAAGTGCCGAAGCCCAAAATTTGATGCTGTTAATAGCAAACAGAGGTCGACAAAATTTGGCGTACAAAACATAAAGTGCCGAAGGCCATAAACGTTTTTACAAGATTGGATATGATAAAATGGGATAAAAATAGTTCCACCTTCTTACACACGTAACAGAAAAGGGGAGGATGAAGTTAGAAGACTGTTACATGTGTGTAAGAAGGCCAAAAAGATAGAGTTTCCTATATAACCAGATGTGTCTTAATATATAAGTTATTGGTGTTGTTAAAACCTTTTGTGTTGATCCTTCACAGTTAAAAAAACCCCAGTTACAGGGCTAACATGTGTTAAGCATCTGTTTTGATGCTGTTGTAAAATATAAACCAAAACCACAATTAACCATGCATATAATAATAAGATAGGCCTGTTAATAGCAAAACAGAGGTCCACAAAATTCGGCCCACAAAACATAAAGTGCCGAAGGCCATAAAGTTTTTACAAGACTGGATATGATAAAATGGGATAAAAATAGTTCCACCTTCTTACACACTTAACAGAAAAGGGGAGGATGATGTTAAAAGACTGTTACATGTGTGTAAGAAGGCCAAAATGACGAGAGTCTCCCATTATATAGTACTAGTAAACGAAAAGACAGATTTTAATCAGAGAGGGAGGCACCAGGGGCGGTCTGCCTTTGTTGTTCAGCAGCTGCCTTTGCTGCTTTCATTGCGGCCACCTTAACGCAGTTGCGTGAGTCGTGGTCGTCGACATAAAGACCACAGCGCTTGCATAACCGAAGCTGCTTTGGACGTTTAGGTGGTTTTGTCTTTGCCTTCTCACCGGGTCCAGAAATGCGAGTATGTGTACCACATCCCTTATTGCGTACAACATCTGGATTAGCAACTTCGACTGGAATGTTGATTGGTTGCCCAACTATTTCTTCCATTTCACACTCGTTTGTTTCATTTTGGATTGTACCCAATGGTTGCTTGGAAAGCACATTGATCTTGAAATCCCGGAGTTGGGCAACCAATTTTGACAACGAATCCTCGTCAGTTCTAGCCACATCAACACATTCCGTAACGAGATCAAGGATTTCATTACGCATAACGGACGGTGCGTGTGGGTTGACGCCGTATCGGCTGGAAAGTGAAAAAACCTGTTTTGGGAGGGCATCTCGGCGCCACCTGTCGTTTATGTATTGGGGGGGTATCTTTGCAACATTTTTCATTCGATATACGCAAAAGACATGGCGACACAGATATCCGATACGTGTGAAATTCCTGCATGAGCAGCTGGCGGAGTGGTCAACAGTGTTATATGTAACCTGTTAGGAACAGAAAGAGCAAAAAAAAGTTGTTATATCTAACATATGTTAGTGGAGTGGTAATAATGAAGTTGCCTAACATGTGTTACCTGATAGACGTTTATGATGTCGTTCCTTTTGTCCAAATGAGTGACGTCTAGCAAAAGAGTGGTATTGCTGGAATCGCTATGGTTTGTGATGTAGCATAAAAGCTTCCATTTAATTATCTCCTTTTGAACTTGCGCGAAAACAGCGTTTGTGTAAATGGCGAACGCGTGCTGCTCTATTGCTAATTCAGCCAAGCCCTTGAACACCGTGGATGAGGTTTTGTACTCGGATACACGTTGCCGATAGCGTTGGCTATCTACCCTATTTTCAAAGCACATCATAAATTGTACAAGGGTGTTTGCGCTTGTTGAGTTGACCTTGAAGGTAGCGTTAGAGCTTTCGCAGCGTGAAGTGGTCTTCATCAAGCAACACATTGGCAGTTCCCTGAAGTAGGCTGGTACCCAAAGATGTTTGATGTTGTACATGTCGTTCAACCAAGTGTGGTCTTGTAGGCCAAATGTTTCTAGGAGGTCATCCCAGCGGGACTCAAACGTTTCTGGTTTGATATAAACATTCCAAACCAACCGGTGAATGCAGGACCGAACATTAGTGTTGTCAAGAAGGTCCGCAGAGATCTGGTATATTAAATAGTTACTAACACATGTTAGATTAAACAGTTTAAAAACACATATAAGTCTGTGATGTTGAATAACACATGTTAAAGGCTAACAATTTAACTTAACCTTGGAGGGTAGTTTTTTCATTATATGCCACATGCATAGACGGTGGCGTGATTCAGTAAAGACCATAGGAACAACTTGAAGCATGGATGGGTCTTGATTACTCAGCACGAGAGTTGGTTGAGTACCGTGTGCCTTCAAGAAAGCCTTAAGCAACCACACATAAGATTCAATGGACTCGGTAGATATCAAACCCGCACCAAATGTAACACATTGGAAATGATGATCCACACCCGTGAATGGCACAAAAACCATCTTGTACCTATTAATAAAAATGGATTTGAGGTTAACAAAATGTAACACTTTTTTGGTTTGGTTTGTATACTTGGATATCAGGCCTAACACATGTTAAAGGGGGGGCTAACCTGTTAGTGCTGTAAGTCGCGTCAAAGGCGAGGACATCGCCAAAAGCTTTGTAGTTTAGCTTTGAAATCTCATCAGCCCAGAATACAGAAGACAACTTTCCATTTGATACAGTGTAATCAAAATAGAAGTTGGGTAGGTTGTCAAAGCGCTCACGCAAGCGTTCAAGGAAAACTTGTGCGTCGCGTTCACCAATAAAAATTCGCAACTGGTGGCTAAAATTTTTAAAATCCACCGGAGTCCCATTGACATTGTGATGCCCCCCTTTTAAAGCTACAAGACATCTATAAGCTCTCATGAGTCCGATACGGTTTAGACTCATATTGTGAATGAATTGTTTGGTGGAAAATGACAGCTTCCGTGATATCTTGCTAAGATCACGGTTGTAATTCTCAACAAGTTCATGATTGTGAATATCATTGAAACTCATAACTGTGTATGTATCATTAGAGATTGAGACTAGAATGCTTGCCTTACAGTCACACCATGTGAAGTTGGTTTTTCTAGACTTTACAGAAGATTCATCAAGTGTGTCAAAAGTCCTCTTGCGTTGTGGTTTCCCGTATTTTGAGCATCGAAGATACTTGTGTGTGGGAATTCCATTCCAGACTTTAGTTTGGCCTTTTTAACAGAAAAACCAGCTTCAAACGCATAAAGTTCATACATGGAAAGAACAGCCTCAAATGTTGGATAAGATTTCCCACACACTAGTATGAACTTATCAGCGACGGTAGGAATCCAGTAACGGGTTCCCTGAGGGGTATCAAAACGAAGTATGGATGCACTGGCCCTGCATCATAAAACGAAAAGGTTAGGAATCTGGTATATGGCAGGACAAAAGGTTAGAAGTCTGGTATATGAGTATAAAGTGGCCCTGTGATGGTCGAGAACCATCACCCGACATGTTAGCATAGCCAGAATCTTGGTATGCTACATATGAACATTATGCAATATGTTTGAACTATGCCATATCTGGGGAAGAAAAATCAAAACGAGTGTATAGAAAAACAAACCTTGATCAGTATCCATAACCTCGTCAGAATGGAAATCGCTGTTCATGAAGTTGTTGGATATCAGAACACCCGGTGATCTAACAGGGTCTTCAGATGATCGAGAACCATCAACAGGCATGTAAGTATATACAGAAACTTCGAATGGAACAGCTGAACATTGCCATGCAGTATATTTGGATTATTCCATTAAAAAAATGTCAAATAACACAAAAAAAAACATAGATTCGAGATAGTTAAGTTAGATAAAGAGGCAAACCTTGAGCATTTAATTCTTCGTCAGTTTGAAAGTCACTGCTAAGGAACCTGTTGGGGAAACTATGGACCGGCGACATTAACTCGGAGGTTGGTGGATTTGTCTCCATTGACATTAATGGAGAAAGCATAATTTGGTGGAGAAGATGATAATGGAGCTTCTTTTAATGAAGATATTAAATAAAATGAAATACTGTAAATGAAATATGGGGTGGCTGATTTTTTCAAATGAGTTGATGGGGCATTAAATGATCATGTCAGATCAAATTGGGAAAATAACTTGGGTTGGGAAATTACTAATATAACCTTGAAAGCAAAATGGATTAGGAAGGGACTATGGCCACGTGGATAAATATAGTCCACAAGTAGAGTTTGCTAAGTTTTTTAAAAAAATGGGGTTTCTTGTATAGCATTGTCCGTCCTATATATATATATATATATATATATATATATATATATATATATATATATATATATATAGAGCCCGGTTATCATACAAATCCTCTAATCGTACATTATGTACGCGTCATCTACAACCGTCGGATCATTTTCCTTAATCAGCGCGTTTTTCCATTAAATTTATCAACATATGATTCATAAAAAGAAACCGCCAAGGTTAAAAACGTCAAATTTAAAGATCAAAACACCTGATAACGGCAAACAAAACCTCAAAAATCATAACGAAAGATCGTAAATCAAAACCAAAAACGAAATTATAACAATTAACAAAAAATCGATCGATTCTTATTCACCAAAACGATCGATTCCTATTCACCAAATTCTTCTGAGAAAATGAACTTCTGATGAATTTAGAAATTCTGTATGCACTGACTATCGAAGAAGATGATGCAGTTTGTCAAATCATGTGCGAAAACGTCTACAAAACAAATGCGAATTCGGTATAAAAAAAGAATTCTTTGACATTTCAAATAGTTTGCGAATTCATGGGATGCATGTGCGATATCGACAATTAACATAAGAATTCTTTGAGATTTCATATAGTTTGCGAATTTCAGCATAATGCACATGCGTTTTCAAACCTTACAAAATCTCTTCATATAGTTTGCGATTTCAAAAAAATTACACATGCGATATCATAGAGAATGATATTTAAAGGTTTTTTTTTTGTTACAGTTTGCGAATTACTTTCGAATCAAATGCGATATCGAATCAGGAAGAGTGCAAAAAAAAAAACTTAAAAAAAATAATTGTAATAAAAATTACAAAAAAAAAAAAAACTACTAATCTTAAAAACCAAAAATGATATTATTTTATATACAAAAACTTAATTTATTAACGATGTGACTATAATTTGACTTGTAATGATGAATTTTACAATGAATACTACTGAACTTACCACCCTACCTATATAATAAATTTACTATATTAATATAAAAAACCTTGATAACTACCTTCCATATAATAAACACACACAAAAACACAGACAACAAAAATGGCATCTGAAGATATAGAAAAAATCAAAACCATTGCAATCAAAGAGCTATTTTCAAGCCCTGATGTCACTTCTTCTCATCTGATTCTTGATGTGCAGGGCAGAATCCTTGAACAAATCAAGAACAATCAAGAAGTTTGGGAAAAGCTACTTCAAGAACCACCATCAACATTCAGAGACAGAGCTTTGGATCACCTAAAGGAGCAATCTCGATCTGATGACTTGGCATTCTCTTTCCTAACAGATGCTCTGAACACTGTGAAGGAGAAGATGAAGTTCAGCTCTTCTGCACGTGACAAAATCATTTCTTCAAGTAACTAATTTATCTTTTTAATCCTTTTGTGGTTGTGGCTGTGTTAGACAATAACTATTATTTTGGATATATGTTTTGAACAAATCTTATGCTTTAATATAATCGTATGAATGAATTAGGGATCTTTGTCACAAATAACATAAAAATAAAACAATATAACTCAAAATCGCATGTATTAAAGGAGAAATCGCATATGAAAAATCATATAAATAAATATAAACTGATGCATATAAAATCGCATGTTTAAAATACTAAAATCGCATGTGAAAATTGATATACATAAATGAATATAAAATCGCATGTGTTTCGTATAAATTCGCATTTACATTTAAAAAACATTACTCATCCTCGTCATCTTCATCTCCAGACACCTCTTCCCACTGATCTTCTTCGGATCCATCATCACTAATGTAATCTTCAAACTCATCTTCCTCTTCGTCGTCTTCACCCTCATTGTCTTTGTCTCTCAAACCATCTTCAATCTGGACAACCTTCTTCTTTTTTTGCTGTTTACCTTGTTGTTTGGCTTTCAGCTCCTCGCAAGTCCGAATGTCATGACCTTTTACATTGCATACACTACATGTCCTTGACCTTTTCCCTTTGCGGCTGATCATTTGTTCCTTCTTAGATTTAATCCTTCTATGCGAGCCGCGGCCTTTGTTTCTTATACCAGCCGGCACACGAACAGTAGGGGGAGCATTAGTTACTGGTTGTTGATAACCAATCAACCTTGAAAATCGGTCAAAATTTGGATCAAGTTGCTTGGTTATGCGACTCTGATCAACTCTCTCTTTAAGCTACATCATTTGATCCCTCACTAAAACAAGTTGATCAAGGTCGGAAATCAAATTACTAACCAAATACTCCCCTGTATGAATGATTTCACGAGCAATCCGTTTAGCCTTGTGTTGCACATCCTTACCACCAATATTTAGATTATACTTCACATTTAACTCATTAGGCACCACATCCTTCGTCCATCTCTTCATAACATATTTGTTTGGAATTTCTTTAACACCAAACATTATGAATAAGAAATAGATGTGTTTACATAGCAGCCCATATTGCTCAAAACGCAAACAGCTACACTGTGCAGTTACATCATTTTCAAGATTCTTGAACCACACCTAGCAAAAATAACCAAAAAAAAATGATAAGATTTAAAATCGCATGTATAAACATAACAATTTCGCATGTTTAAATAATCATGTAAGTAAGTAAATTTAATATCGCATGTGGAAAATAACAATTTCGCATTTCTAAAAAGTTAATGTAAAGTAAACAAACTAAAATCGCATATGTAATGTAAAAAATTCGCAAATCTAAAAAAAACATGAAAAGTACCTCCAATAACCCATCACCATGTGCTTTAAAGTCCTTCAGCATTATTCTGATACGTGGACCTTCAACTTTGGTGTCCATCGGCAAACATTCGGAAATTGTTCCATGAATCTCTGATTGCTGATCAAAAAATATAGACCTGGTGTAGATCTTAGCAGCGTCTTTTTCCAGTGTAGTTCGACTCCAATCAGCTGGCTCAGTATATCTTGAAATATGATCATTTTTTCTATGATTGAACCTTTGAACATCCATTGCCCCATCAAAATGATTCATAAACTCTACGAGTGTTAGTTGTGAATTAGCAACCTGACAAAAAAATGGTTCTCACTCTCTGATCTTGAAGTTGTTCACATAAGACCAGACATTGGCTCATGCCGGTAAAAAGCCGGAATCCACATGGATCTCATCCCAAACATATCATCAATCCATTTGTTTTCAGTAAGACCAAACTCAATCATCACCAACTTCCACTGTCTCTCGAATTCTTCTGGCTCAATCGAATCTGTCCAAACAATGTCGCACATCCTCCTTTTAAACTCATCATTATTGCACAACTCGTGCCCAACCTTTAACAATAAATGCATTTTATATCAGTCTATTACAAAAAAACTATAATAATAAAAAATAACACCAACAAAAACACAAAAATGTTGCATGCTCTACCTTATCTGCAACTTTTTTCATTATGTGCCACATACACAATCTGTGTCTGCTAATAGGGAAAACCTCCTCAATAGCCTGTTTCATAGCAGGGTCTTGATCCGTCACTACAACATTAGGCTGCCGACCAAATGACTTTAAAAATGAATTTAGAAGCCATTTATATGATTCAATACTCTCTGATGCCAACAACCCAGCTGAGAGTGTTACATTCCGACAGTGGTTGTCAATGCCTGTGAACGGAACAAACACCATCTTGTACCTAAACAACAAATGCGAAATCACATTTATTATATGCGAATTAATCAAATTCAAATGCGAAACCAGGGGAAAAGGCATGCGATATATTCAACACCACTCTGTTGACTACACTTGCGATATTGAACCCTCATTAGCAGACAAAACGTGCGAAAAAAATCAGTAACAAAACATGTTTGTCTTTAAAACAGTTACCTGTTTGTCTTGAAGGTTGCATCGAACGATATCACATCGCCAAATTCCATATAGTTAAGCTTGCATAAACCATCAGCCCAGAACAACCCAGTTAAACGTTTGCCATCATCAACAGAGTATTCAAACGAATAATCAGCTAAATATTCTTTTTTGTCAGTCATCCTATTTATAACCATGTCAGCGTCATACTCTCCTATATAGCTGTTTATTCGCTTCCTAAAATTTTTGCAATCATCAACCATGGCACCAACGTTCTCGAAACCACCATAACGTTTCCTCATTATATGGAAAGCTTTGACAGGACCAAGGTTTAAAGTGCCTAGTTCCCATACCATCTCCTCCTGGACATCTGACAATTGTCTGTAAGCTGGGAGCATGTGAATGTCATTTTGACAAACAAACTTATGGTTATGACCATCAACAAATCTCTTGACTGTATATAATCTACCATCCACAGTGCAAATCATAAGTTGAGCTTTGCATCCGGTCCTAATAGTCCCCCCCTTCCTTGTTTTAAATTGCTTTTTTGACTTGGAATTATCATCAATACAAACAGGCTTATGTCCCTCTTTAGAACAGACAAAATACTTAGTTTTGATTATACCACCGCTATATACTTCGCCACCTTTCCGAATAGAAAAACCAGCTAACTTAGCATATGATTGATAAAACGCATATGCTTGTTCAATGGAGATAAATTGCATTCCAACAACAGGTGTAGCTGATGCCTGAACCTCCGGAGTGTAAACCCTTTCATCTACATGAATCAAAATAAAAAAACATAAAAAGTCATATAAACCACATGCGAATCATCTGATCAATACATGCGAAAATGATGATATTGATTAATTGAATTACATGTGCGATTTATTACATAATCAAATGCGAAATTAGAAAAAAAACAAACCAAATGCGAATTGTAAAGAGTAATAACATGCGAAGTTAAACATGTTGTTCTCAAAAAAATACAAAAGTGTAATCAAACATTCAAACTACAAAAACAGCTACAATAAAAACAATTATACGAACAATTTAGATATCTGAATTAACATAATTACCAATAGAAATCTCGTTTGCAGCACTTGAACCTGGAATTGGAATTGGATTTGCAGGTCGCGGATTTAAAACATCCTCAATCGAAACTCTCTGATAAGCAGATAATTGAGCATGATCACCGATCGGTCGATTTTCTTCAAAATCATCTTCTGTTCGTCCAGTGCTACTCTGTGGATCCATCGAAAATAGACAAATTGAATTAAACCCTAACACGTACGACCGAAAACTGCAAATTGTGAATTATGTAAAATTTGAAACTGATTTGAATAATAATTACCGGGATATCAGTGTAACGAACTTCTCGCTGAATGAACGAAGAGACGAATTTGCCCTCTGATGGTTATGTTAATTGTCTGGTTTAACCTTCTTAAACCCAACTGAATCAGGACAGGTGTACGGCTCATAATATAGCGTACATAATGTATGATAACCATATTTGTACCATACTCTTTACTTATATATATATATATATATATATATATATACCAACTAAACTTATCAAGTTTTAACTGATAAACATCATATTAGATAAATAATTAAATAATAAATTCAAACTAATTCTATTAAGATTAAACCCAACAATATATTGTGATTCTGTTCTTGAACAAGATGTTAGTGAGGGGAAAGTTGCGGCAAAAGATAACTTAATGCAATTGTGCGAGTTTGAAGTAGTAAATGAGAGATCTTACACCTCTATGTTTTAGATTCTTATACTTCAATAACTTATAGCGTACTTGTCTACATTTCATGTACAATATTAATAGGAGGTCTTTAACATATGTGGTTGACTTGATACACCAACTTCCCCCAGAATCCGCACTCAATTACTTAGGTACCTTGAATCTTTGTAGTCAAAAGCACAGAAGGCGTGTGCCTAGGAGCTCAAGCGGGGCCTATGGCCTCAAATGTACACAAGGTGCGTATCTTCTAAATGTACGATGGATGTGAGCGTCTCTGGTGAGGCAAAAGCTGGCCCATGCGAGCGTATGCATACCATAATCTTTTTTGGTCTTAACCATGGGGTCTACATTATCTAACACTAACTACGTCCTACAATGGAGGAGGAGAGAGTGTGTATAAGAAAGAGGACGAAGTGTAAGGAACATTTAAGGGGGGAGGCATAGAGTAGTGTAGACGAAAGATTTATGAATGTTTTGCGATAGCCGAGGCCTTGCGCATTTGACTACCTAGCCTTGAGCTATTTTTTAAGGATTCATTTCCCTAAAGATTATCTTCTTACTCCAGGTCTTCTACAATGCACTGCATTAGGTCTAACACAAGAAATTGTCTACAAAATCGACAACTTTTTGATAATATGAAGTTCCTCAGGATAAGGCAATGAAGGATTTGAGTCAGGCCTTGTGCGAGGCTGTCAGTTCAAATCCCAAGCCCACCTGGGTTTTTATCCCACCGTGTGTTACGTCAGAGAGTTCTGATCTTGTGGTAACACAACAACTCTCAAGCGGCAGCCGACGGTATTGTTTCCGGAGGAACACCCAAGCCAAACTTTGAAGCTAGCATGGGGCCGGTTAAGAAAACATAGTTTGGCCGGAGTTGGGCAACAGAGCTCTCCAATTTGGGAAATACGATGGGGTATTACAAGAAAGTCGCAGTTCCAAAAAAAAATTATCTATGACTATGTATTGTGGTATTTTCCAAAGATTGCTTCAATCCATGGTTTATCTATTTAAAGATTGCCCAATATTGCATCATATGCTCTTCACTCACAATCAAATCTCAAATCTTAATGTTTAATTTTTTTTTATGCTTTTCTAATTAAAATGACCATTAGCTTGTTTTTTTAAATAAGCAATTCACAGCCGTTAGTTACAACCCGTAAAATAATTAAACGAGTTCTAAAATATCTAAATATGGAAAGTCCAAAAAAAAACAGAACATGGATTGGAACAATAAACTAGAGTCTGACCTGAGTTAGAGATTCAAACTCTTGTTAATTTGATCCACTATGAATGCAACACATGTCCACTTGTGTGTGTGTGTGTGTGAGAGAGAGTGCTGAAATGGTCAGCACAAAAACTGTCCTGTAATGAATAAGAAAGTGCATGAATCTTTTCTGGAATTTTGAATTGGTCAGCAAATACTTTCTTGCACTTTTACTCCATTTACTTGCTCAATTTGTCAAATTCAATACTTCAGAGGTGTAATTTGAAACTTCTTCGAATAGTGTTAAAAGTTGCAAATAAGTACCTTTGTTTTATACATTTATCTCTTTAACACATTTTAAAATTACGAAATCGTTTCAAATATTACAATATGACATCAAATCATGTTATGTAAAATTCTCTCTTTTCAAAAAGTTGATTTCGCAAGATAGTTTTATATTCACAAGAATAATATCAGAAGATTTAAAGAAATTTACAAGATATAAACAACTTTATAAGATTATACAATTATATTGTATGTTCTTAAGATCTTGCTATATGATGATTTTCTTCCTATCTTTTTAAGATATGAAACTAGTCTAAATGTTTTAGACTTACCAATCTCGCAAATCACAAGTTGACTTTCAAAGCATTCCGGGATGTTTAGTAAGATTTGAATAGATTTTACTCAAACGAAGAAGATGCGTGAGACCGAGTTATTTATACAACTATATCTACTAAAATCTAACATAACCACCTTCAAAACACAACTTTCCTTAAAAATTCGAATGGAATGCACGAGCCGAGACTATCCAGATTCACCCCTCGAGTCAAGAGCAGGGGTGGATCCAGGGGTTTTCTGGGGGTTAACCCCCTCGGTTTGGGAAAAATTAGTGGAAACCTTGTATGATTTAGAAAGCATTAGTTAGAATCTACCAAAAGGAACCCCTGGAAAAAAAATCTAGATCCGCCGCTGATCACGAGCCTAGACCAGACACACAAACTTTCCACCGTGCACCACCACCCTGCCCCATCGGACCTCCTTGCTATGTCGGATGCTCATCGGTGTACCGAAGGCCAAAGTGAGATGAGATTGAACATGGAGTCTAGATATTAGAACAAAGAAAAAGTTGTGGGTGTTTGAAGAACTAGAGGGGTTGATAAGTAAATTAGTTATGTTTGAATTGGTCAGCAACAAAAGGGAAGAAAATAAACCCTTTCACACGGTTTCTTCAGTCAAACTTGAACATCTTTAAATCCTTAAATCACCTCATTCCTCCTCAGCTTCTCAAACACACCTCACCTTCCTATCTCATGAACAACCACCGTTGACTTTTCAACTCAAACCCACTTCACTTGTACACCTTGCTTCTTAAATTGTACACACCAACAATATGGACACTAGTGCTTGTATTATCAATGAGATAACACAAGGTATGAATTTAGCCAAGCAGCTAAAGTCCATCTTAAGTTCAGAATGTTTCTATGAAACAAAACAAGCTTTGGTACAAGGAATCATAACATCATATGACAGAGCTCTAGTGATGGTCAACTGGGGTCATTCGGGTGGTCAAACACCGCCACTAACACCGCCGTTAGCACCGCCAATGCTCAGCCAGCCCGAGTCATCGGTTTCCATTGACGAAAGCCCACCAAGTGGAGATTTTAATCAACCATTTGATAATCAACAAGACCAGAAAGCTGTATCTAAGAAGAGGTATTTATGAATTATGATCTATATATATCTATATAATTTAAATTAGCGCGTGTACGTCGCGCATTATGTGTGATGCAACGTTCTAATCTTTTTTTTATCGGTGTCACAGGAAGGCGATAACGACATGGAAAAACCAAATTCGAATCTCGACTGATAATGGTTTGGAGGGAAACACCGATGACGGTTATAGTTGGAGGAAGTACGGGCAGAAAGACATTTTGGGCGCTAAATTTCCGAGGTAAAAACAAGAGAAATGACTTTTTTATTACTATTTTTCTTTTTTAATTCCGAGCACTAGAGCAGGATCCATTTCTCCTTGGAAGTTGGAACCCGCTCTAAGCTATATATACATTTATTGAGATAATGAGTGTGGGGCTCATTTCCTTTTGGGCCCTACAATCGTATCTCTTTCTAATATTAGAAACGGATGTTGTGATAAGAGTGTGGGGCCAACTTTTAAGCGGGTCGAATGTCGAAATATAAAAGTAGGTGACCTCATGTTATTTCTGCGTGGGACCTACAGTCGTTACGTGTAATAAATGACAAAACTATCGTAAAATATTCGTGTATTGATGGTGATCTTTACTTATTCTTGCAGAAGTTATTATAGATGCACGTACCGTTATATCCATCAATGTATGGCGAGAAAACAAGTGCAGAGAACAGACGAGGATCCCATGGTGTTTGAGATCACATACAGAGGACAGCACACTTGCACCCTCACCACTACACCGTCAGTTGTGCCGCCACAGTCACCTGAAAAACATGAGATCGAACAACACAACCACCAACTACCGCCACCACCAAAATCCGGAGAGATACTCTCAAACCTCAGAGAAAATCTCAGAGTCTGCACCTCAGATTCGGAAGCTATGGTTTCACACTCGTTTTCCTTCCCTTCGGCATCATTTGGATCCATAGAAAACTACCAACGATTTGATTTTTTAAACGAACCCGATCACAGTTTTCTGCAAGGATATTCACCTTCTTTTATCTCACCTGCCACATCCGGGTCAAACTACTTCACAGAACGCGGTAATGATTTCCACCATCACGATGACTCCCATCTGTCGGGAATAACCACTGCTTCCACGACAAATTCTCCATTGGCTTTCCCCGCGGATTCACAGGATTTTAGCCCAAATTTCCCATTTAACTCGGGATTTTTTATCTGATTGATAATAATAATCTAGTCATAGGTAACTGTAACTCCTCAGAAAAGTAGACATTAAATTTATAGAAATAAGTTTTGATAGTTGCCGAGAGGGATGCTTACTAGCATCGATAATTCATGTAGAAGCGTCCATAATCATGCTTGTACAAATAAAAGTGTAAGATTTAAGAGACAAGAAACATCTAAAATTATAAAATTATATATAATATATCATTTTTTTTTCAGGAGTTGCAAGCTTGGTTACAACTATAGATCTTTGACTTATAAAAGTAACTTTAAAAAAGGCTATAAATCGGATTTAAAACCTAACTGAAATGACGATATCTTGGTTGTTGTAGAACTTGAAAACCCAAGGAAATAAAAATTGTTTACATAAGACGGCCCACATAACGAGCTCGGGGATATTGTTTTTGAAGTTGTGGCCACTGCACAAACAACTGATCAGCCATGTGTAGTTTGTAAAGAAGCAAGCCACTCAATGATAATCTTTTGACTCTTGCAATACTCTCCACATAGAATACATATGACCATCTGATCCCCAAAACCTGAAGTTTACATACATTGTCATTACACAGGTCAAAAAACACATAACACAACATTTGACTTGTCATATAATTTCAAGAAACTATTTACGAACCTTGAAAATAAATGCAATTGCACATATGGGAATACAAGTCCCGGGACCGTTGCATAGAATCTATATATAGAAAATGAAATGTCATAAAAACTTTACAAAGACTATAAAAGGAAGAAAGATGTAACATCAGTTGTAGTGAAGTAAACAAAGATAGTAAGTACCACATGAGGTCTGATTTTGACCATGAGCCATAAAGCATGACCTAAAGCAAGTAATGTTGTTCCGACTGAGGTACTATAGGATTGACCCACTTCACGGCTTCTATAAATCTGCATAAATTGAGTTCCATCTGCGCCCTGCAAACCAATCAAACGTTCAACTAACGGATTGGATCACTTAAGAGCAGTTAATGCGGTAAAAAGTCGGATATCGGTCAAGGACTGATATTTGAGATATAGGTTATCGTGGTGGGATATCGGTAATTTTAACATCATGCAGAATTTATATATATAGTAATTTAGCACTAACAATTCAATATATTCTCCTACACTAACAAATTAACCCTTTGCATCTTGCAAAACACTAACAATTGTGGCAAGTAGGAACTGTTTAAGACTTAGAACACCAACATCTAACAATTAAGACTTAAAACACTAATAGCAGCAATAAGAAGAAAGACGAATGGTAGAACTAAGAAGAAAGGTACTTATATGAGGAAAATCGGTGATATATCGGTCAATATCACCGATAAGATTGGTACCGATATTTGACACCGATATTTTACATGGGGACCGATAACCGATATATCGGTGATATATCACGGATATTAACTGCATAGCTTAAGAGAAAATAATGGAGTTTGGATAAATAGCTTAAACATAAAAGTGCAGTTTGTTTCCTCTCGAGAGTTGATTGCAGCATCAGTTATGTGGCAAAGCGTAATGATCACTAAATTGAAGCATCATAGAGAAAAAATAACAGTCGATATTATATGCTATTTGTTATTGATGTACCTTATCATCTAAGATGTCCTCGAAAACACGTGCCTTCTGAAGACTCATGTTATCCGTTGCTGCAGCAATATAATATCTTGGAGCATACCAATCTTTTTGCATAACAGACAACAAATTTATCATCTCTGCTGTGTGCCCCCCTGAATCAAAACCAAAGACATCAATAGAGAACTGAAAATTGATGAAAAAAAAAATTAAAAAGAAATCCCTTCCTTAAAACAAGATGACACAGTTTGACTTTCAGGGTAAAAAAAATGAGAATTTGGTTATAAATCACAATTATCACTTAGATTGTAAATAATGTAATCATATGAATTTTGAGCTTGAAACTAGTGAACCAGTACTTTTTATGTAAGAGTGAAAAGAATGCATGTTTGAAAGCTAAAAGCACACCTGAACCCAAAACGACGAGGGTGCTCAAATGCTTCTGAGAAGTGTTACGGTTCGGTTTGCTACTCTGAGATATAACATATACAATCCGGACCACGAGTAGTGTGGTAGTTATAACCAGAAAAATGGAGACAAATACCGCCATTTCCCACCAGCTGCTACTTTTTTATGTGTCTTTTATATGCAAGTATGTAACCTGCATCACATTAGTAAATAGTAAATAAATACATATGAACAATCCGACAACCCTTTTGCATTTGAGAGGTACTAGGTTTGACATCAAAATACTTGTAGCTCAGTTAAAAAGAGACAAGGAAAGTTCTTCTATTTATCATGAATGCGTATGGAGTCTCCTTTATAAAATAGATACAATGCTTAAAATTTCTTGAACTGAGTTTCTTATGCAAATTACAACCGAATTTAAGTCATCTGTAATTTCCTATTTATAAATTCGACAAATAATCAAATCTCATCAACATGATCAAAATCAGCTTCACCATGCCATAAACCCAGCAAAAAGAACGATACGAGTACGGACCTGAACGAGCACAGATGAATTTAATTGTTTCCTAAGTTCTTATCTTTCTAAAACCACAAACGAAAAAAGATTCGATTTTGCATTTCCCTAAATAAAAAAACTTATAAAGAAAAATTGAAGATTGAATGTTTATATAATGCCGAAAGCCCCGAAACATATCACAGCAAAAAGCACCAGTAAAGCAGGGGTATGCCTCAGTGAGGCATTTCATCAAACACCTAATATACATATCAAATAGTGACATGTAACCTTCCCCAACTCAATCAATTACACAAAATTCTCAAACCCCTATTGAATTTCATAGCAAAATCCATAACAACAGTATGTATCATCTAACCCAAATGCTTAATAATATGCTTGTATTATCAATCGATTTGGCTATTAAAGCAAAACATGTAGGAGGGCATTTGATCATCATGAGAATTGAAAACATTCCTTGATAGGACGACCGTAAATATAGTTTAAACCACACAATCAGCGAGCAGAAAACTTAAGTCAAAATCAAACTTTGCAAACAATGACTAAAGCAAAACGTACACCGATTTCTTTGTGGGCAAACGTGCAAGAGCCAGATATCACGGGGGCAGGCTCCAAAAAGCCGTCAATAAGTTGTTTCAAAAAGCTAAGCCAAAAATGCCCTAAATAGTTAAAAACCAAAATAGGCGATGAAACTGAACCGAATCAAAAATCAAAGAGTCGGTTAATTGTTTTATATAATTGAAAGTAACTTAAGATTAATTGTTTTATACAATGTTTTAAAAACCGGTTTTTAAATCATATCGGGTTATGCTCAAAATGGTTCAACCGGTTGAACCGGGTTATACCAGCCGGTTCAACCAAATTGACTAATTAACCTTATAAATCTATAAAATATAATTTCTACTCAAAAAAATAATCCAAAACTACTTCATTCAATAATAAAAATATTTCAAAAGTTAATCCATAATAAAAAAATAATCCAAAAATTCATTATTGATACCTTTTTAGGTGTTGGGTTTATTAAGAAGGTAAATTGTAATCTTTTTGGGCGCATAAAATATTAAAAGTCCAAATTTTAACATTTGGCCCGATACTGGTATACCGGTTTTAAACTGGTATAACCCAATTTATCGGCGGTACAACTTCTTTGCCGTTCTCTCAATTTACTGGTATTATTCGTGCCGGCCAAGCTTCCGGCATCCGGTTCAACCGGCCGGTTTAAACCGGTTTTTAAAACATTGGTTTTATATAATTGAAAGTAACTAGTAAACTTAAGGCTAACCAAATCCAATACCAAAAGACTAATCCACATCAATCTCAGATTCTCAATATCTCCCACAAAATTAGGTCGCTATTTCAATTTTCATATTTCCTTATTTATTAGACTTTATTATTAAACCAAAATTTTAAGCCAAATAAGACACGTATTTTATTTTGAGCTATTTTAGCTAGGCCCAAATTCACAGTTAATCAACCTGATATAACCTTTAAAACTAATTAACCAAAACCGTCATAAATGATCAGTTACATTTATTGTTATTAATTAACCAACATCTCGATTATGCTTGTGGTTTTGGGTCGAAACCGACCTATGCTCCCCCCCCCCCCCCATCTGACAATGCGAGAAAAGGTCCTACATGTCGTATATGGTTGGCAGTAGTTACATCAGTCATTTCTTTGTTAGTCAAAACATCATATGGGTTTGTATGATTTGGTCCTCATACCACATATGCCCAATTTTCATTGTGTCCATTTTCTCCGTGTCATGTCATAAAACCCGTATGATATGTCAGTGGTGTATAAATAATTAAATAGTGTGCCTTTCCCCTAAACAAAGTTTTAAAGGCCAACGCGCTCACGACATAGTTAAATAGCGTGCCATTCCCCTAAACAAAGTTTTAAAGGCCGGCGCGCTCACAACTGCAAGTCTGCAAACCCAACACTACACCTTCAGTCAGGGGCCAGTCACCTGAAAGACATGAGATTAAACAAAACAACCACCAACTACCGCTACAATACCAATAGAAGCATCCAAAACCATGGTTAAACAAATCAATGTGCAAGGATTGAAAAGCAACATCTGGAAATAATATATAAGATAATTTTATAACGATGAACACGTGTTTGCAATTGGTACATTCATATTATATTAGGTTAAAAAGAAACATTGCTTATGTTGCAGATTCAATGACTGCTTGTTCATGCCAAATTCCATTAAGGTTTGACTGCCACAATCTCACCCTCCCATCAGTCCCAGAAGTTGCTAGCGTCATTCCGCTCATATCCCACTCCATCTGCCACACCTACTCAACATATATAAAAAAAAAAAGTAAATCAACACACATCCTAAAACTAGAATATATATACTCAGACATCAAATTGTGATCAAATGCTAAACGAAATAGGGGTGTGCACGCTTCGGTTTGGTCAGGGCCGTTACAACGTTTTTGGAGGCTCTAAGCGAACTACAAAGTCGGGGCCCTATTGAATTGGTATAAAGAAAATCACCAACTCAGATTGAGATTTGAGACATTGAATAACCAGAGCGATGATTTTTCCTACCTAATTTCGCGCAATCCGCAATCATTTTCACATTGGTTATTTAAAAGGCGTCGCAAGTAAGAGGTTTGGTGTGTTGTGGCGTTGCTTTTGGATTCTGGAATGAAGCGTGCGAGGATAGTGTGGATAAATTAAAATATATGTAAATAAAATAAAATTTGGAGGCCCTTGTTTTGGGTGGCCCTAGGCCTTAGCCCAGATTGATAAGCCTAACGGGCCGGCCCTGGGTTTGGTTTTATGGTAAAACCGAAACTGTAACCGAAATGTTTGGTTTTTCGGTTATTGAAAACCGTTTGGTTTCGGTTTTTAGCAACAGTTGGGTTCAGTTTTTCGGGTTTTTCGGTTTTTTCAGTTTTTGAAACTCAATTACGTAAGATTCAAAAATCAAAAGTATAATCCAAGATTTAAGAATTTTTCTTAGATGTTTACTTTGAAACTAAATTACGTAAGATTCAAAAATCAAAAGTATAATCCAAGATTCAAGAATCTTTCTTAGATGTTTACAATAAAGTTATTATGTTTAACCTTATTAATTAATATTGTTCACATTAACCTAACCTTGTAATCTATTTTTATGTTTCTCCAAAGGTTTTTTAAGACATTATATTTAAAATACTTTGAAAAACATTTAATTTTTATGTTAAATTTTGTTATTTCTTGTAGGCAATGGGATTAATCATTTAAAAAAATTAATAAATATGTTAATGTTTTTATTATAAATACTTAACATTCAAGAATAAAACTAATAATTCCTAAATCAATATATAACAAACATTAATAAAATGATTTTTTAGGTTATTCTGTTCGGTTCAGGTTTTTTCGATTTTCATAAAATGCAAAATTGTAACCAAACCGTAAATTTCGGTTCAGTTTTTTTGCTCATCCCTAAAAAGAAACATACCTGATTGTCATGGCAAAGAAACATGCCGACGTTTTCAACCGAAAGCCTTCCATTAGCGTCAGGGTTTGATGCCATTTGCCATATCGAAATCTCTTTGGATGTTGCAACAGCTATCAACTCATACGGCCTGAAGTCGTTACAGATTAAAAAACCAGCACCTAATAAGCAATATATCTTTGTTTACAACATACATATACAACTAAAGCATCCCACTTAGTAAAGTTAGCTCTAAAATTAGTCTATATATGTGTGTGTATACACACACCAAAATGTTGTCGTTTTACCTTCCAATGTTTGGAGCCCATGCCAGAGCATTAACAAGATCACCATTGTCACCAAGTTCTGCAACGGGAAGCCATCTTTGATGATCTTGATCAAATTCCCATACCTGAGAGAGAAAAAAAACAATTAGAGATATAAGTGATCAACTTTTAGTAAAACCGTATGGTTTGACGCTTTGACATGATTACAATAACCTCATGTCACTAAAAATAAAAGCAAGATATGGAAGAGCAAGATAACCAAAGAAATAAAAGCTTATATTTGCATAAAACGATGCAAAGTAGCACCTTGGGAGAATTCAATTGTGGAGTATCTGAGTTAAAACCCAACACAAAACTTGCAGGACGGCTTTCACTTCTTTGCGGGTTCCAAGAAATTGATGCTAATGAACATGAAGCCTTGCCAAATTTAGCTAATGAATCTGTAACATTCTGAAATTCAGCCTAGAAGCCACAAAAAAAAAGATTAAAAAAAACATTTTCGTAAGAGCAAGAAACGTGAGAGAAATCTAGAAAGCAAAAAATATAAGATATAAGAGATAAACAAATGAACATAACAATGTAGCATTGTAGCATTGCAAAATTATGGTCACCTGAAGTTGCCAGTTCTTCAGTTCCATTGAATCTAAGATCTCATACACTTTAACAAGGCCGTTTGAATAAGCAATTGTCTGCAAATGAAACATAAACATTTAACAAGGTAAATAACTCAGAAGATAATTTAACTACACATTAAATCAAGAATAATGATTACTAAGCAAGCAAATGCAAAAGTACACCATGAGAGAAGATTGTGGAAGTTCATATTGTATACAACGTATTATAACATCACTAAGAACACAATTAGTGCATTAAGAGACAAGGCATGTACCCAACATAAACTAACAACCATCAAATCTTAAATGCTCACCAATTTCAAACTTGAGACGGAGTTTCCAAATTGACCATCTAGAACTTGATCCAAAGGTCCGCCAAAGCTTGTGCATTGCTTCCACTGAACAGGCTCACTGTCTAATGCATATAATGTAAGAGACAAAGCTCAGAAGAGATGTGTAAAATAGTGCTTACTGCTTAGAGATATTAATTGAAAATTATGCAGGATTATTAAGTAGATACGATTGCAATTCGCAACTCATTTCAACTATAGGTTGTTAAAAACTAAAATAAAGGTATTAAAAACACAATGTATATATACATATACAAAGCCGATCCGTGAACCATTATGGAAGATATAACAGTAAAGAGCCATTGGATACGAAATGACAACCAAAATAGTCTGTAAAAAGATCTCAACCATCGGAAACAAGATTGCAGTTCCGATTATCCATAAAAAATCTTTCATCAAATTGACACTTTGCATACCTTCTGATATTTCTTCCCAAATTGACAAACTTCCATCGGAACATATGCATGCGATTGCATCACCATACTCTGGAGGAACCCACACAACTTTTGTAATGCTTCCATTATTAACCTAAAATTCAAGTTATTAGTAGTCATCTCAATGCAAAAAACCCGTTCTTAACATCACCCGTAACATATATATACAAAAAAATGACCATAAAACTCGGTGAATTAGAGGTGTTCATTGGTCCGGTTATCAGTTTCTTCAGTTCGGTTTATTCAATCGTAACCGGAAACCAAACTAACCGAATAAACTTTTGGCCCGTTTGGTTTCTGTTAATGTTCAAAAGTTCAAACGAGAGTCTAAAACCAAAATAGTACCAATGTCAAATTGTCAATAACTGACGATTACACAATTCGAACAATTTAAAATGGCGAATTGGAAATAAATAATCCCACCTAACTCAATTTGGCCGATAATAATCCCAAGTCAGTTATTAAATTTTTTTCCGAATTACAAACCGATGTTTTAGGGCTTTTGATCAGAACGAGGATACGAGTCGATTGATGTAAAACTTACCTCGAAATACTGCCCCAACCCAGGAAGACTTGGGATTATTATCGGCCAAATTGAGTTAGGTGGGATTATTTATTTTCAATTCGCCATTTTAAATTTGCCTAAAATAAAAATCATAACATAAGTACATAACAACTAATTAACTGAGCTGTGGACCAAATTAAATTTAATGGGTAAGTATATAAAACATAAAAACTATATAAACAACAGGTAAACATTATTCGATTAAACCAAATAAACCGCATTAAATAAATTGCATAACCGAATAATGAACAAACAATTAACTGAAAATGTGAAAAATTAAATATGTAGAACTTGATAATTGACGACATAAACCTTGAATTTGAAAGTGGAAGTGAAGAATGAAGAAGCGGGATCAGTGGTGTCGAAGATTGCTATTGTACCATCGATTAAACCGGTAGCTAATCTTTGAGCACAGTAGTTCCATGAAGAACAAACCGTGCCTTTATCTAACGTTGCGATTGATTTCTCCATTTCTGGGTTTATTTGTTTCTCGATTCAGGGCATGTTTGGGTAAGCTTTTTGAAACAACTTATTGACGCTTTTTGAAAAGTCATAAGCTCTAAAATGATGTTTGGCAAAGAGGGTGTATGTGGGGGAAAAAGCCAATAAGTCAATAAGTCACAAGATCCTGACTTTTCCAAGAAGCCAATAAGTCAATAAGTTGTTTTAAAAAGGTTACCCAAACATGCCCTTATTGGCCCCCAATATTGTGAGGGTTTAGATTTTAGGGTTTTTGTTCAAAAGTGATGTTTAATTGTGTTGATCATGGATTTACAGAAATGCCCCTTAACGTGACTTTTTTTACATCATTGCATGACAGGAGAGTAACGTTTGCATAAAAGATTGCACGGTTCGAGTTAGACGTTTGACGTAACATTTTTTACAAAGCAATGAAAAAGTAAACCCACAAATGGTTTAGACCATGGGGTATGGTGGGGCGGGCAGTGGCGAAGCTTGCCGGAGAAAACGGAGGGGGCTAAAACATATATACCCAAAAATTTCTATAGAATCGGGGGGGTAAAAACGTATATATCCAAAAATTTCTATACGAAAACTACATATATAACACTACTGAGCGAAAAATCCCGGGGGTCGGGCGACCCCCCCCCCCGCCCCCAAGAAGCTTCGCCCCTGGGGGCGGGGGTTTGGGCGTGGGTTGGGCATTGGTTGACATGTGGAATGGGGTGGCAGACATGGGTAAACCCACATTGATCACGGTATGGTGGGGCGGGGGTTTGGGGCGTGGGTTTGGTGGGCTTGTGGACTGACCGGCTGGGCTGACCCAATAAACACAAATTTAAAAGTTTTTAATATTTTTTAATAGATCATTACAAGAAAAGAAAATTACAAAAAAAAAAAAAACAAATTCCTAATTTTTATATTTGTTTTTTATCTCTTCTCTCAACGCCAAGACTATTTCTAACTCGTCGCCCTGTAGGTGATCAATCGGCTGGGATAGAATCTTCAAATCATCACGTCTTTGTTTCAGGGCATCTCTAGCAGAATCTCTAGCTTCTTTGCTCCTTCGTATTTCGGCATTTTGTTGTTGGAATACGTTGAATGTATCCATCTTGCATGAAATCTCATCCAACTGGTCGCTGTATATTCCCCTACGCGACTCAGAACTCCCAGCTGAAGCCGATGCCGTTTGTTTTTTAGCACGCCTTCATATTTGATTTGAATGCGACCAGTGCATTTGTCAAAATGTCGGCTTCGGTTTCACCACTTTTAGGGTTTTGCTTTGCTTTATTTAAAAACCCACTAAATTTGGTTAGGTGGGTGCTTATTTCGCTCCACTTTGAGGATAAGCTATCGTTTTCACGATAAGTCTCCCTACCCATTTCTTCATGGAATAGTTTACTAACCCATTCCCATAGGGCGGTTCGATGTTGCGAATTTCCTATTTTAATAAAAAAATATTAATATATTACAAACTTATATAAAAAATAACCATTCCATTAATAAAAACAAAAGAATACCTAAAGTTGAATGTTGAGATTGTTCACACCAAGCCCTCGCCAATGCAACTTCTTCAGCATAGACCCATTTTTGTTGTTTTCGTTTGGCGGTTTCAACTACTGTATCCTCGGTTTTTTTCTTATGACTTCTTTTTTTGATGGGTTTCGATGCGGTAGGACTCTCTTTGGGTGGTTGAGTTTCGGGAACGGATTCGTTTTGTGAAAGGTCGATGGAGGTTGGTGAAAGGTCGATGGGCGATTGTGAAAACGGGGTAGGTATTGAATCTTCGGTGGTTGGGAAGTTAGTAAATACACGATTCCCGATATACGATGCATAACCCGCCATGTCGGGCATATGAGAGTGTATGAAAAATGGACGAGCTACTGGACGATTGGGTGGTGGGCTAGGATTATTTTCTTGGAATCCATACGGGTTGCTCGGGTCAAAAGGACGGTTGTAAGGATGCATTTTTTTCGTTTTGTAGAACGAGAATTGAAGATGTATAGAAGATGTGGTTGAGTGTGGTAAAAAATGGAAGTAAAATGTGAGTTTTATAGTGAAAAAATGGAATTAATTTTTTTTTTTTTAATATAGCCGTTGGCCAACGGCTAGCCCAACGGCTATTTTCTTTTGGCCATTCACAAACCGCCATGTCACCTTGCTCCTCCGCCCCACGCCCGGCTTGAAACCCAAGCCCCAAGGGGCCACGCCTCAACCCAAGCCCACCCAGGGTGGTGCCTTGGGCGTTTTACCCCAACCCACGCCCAAACCCCCGCCCCATACCCCACGGCCTTATGAGGTTTGGTCATTTTTGTTACTTTAATCAAAAAATAAAACCTTTTGAATTTGGGTCTTTTTTGTTTTAATTTTGTTGTCATTTTCATCCGAAAGCAAAATCTGGCCAGATTTTTCGGTTAACATCCAAATAATAAAAATATTAAATGGATTGAATAAATATAATATTTTTTACCAAATAATAAAAAAAAGTTATATCTTTAAAAACTCTCGTGTATTACACGAGTTAAATAAATATGATTTTATACACCAAATAATAATAAAAAAATTATAGTTAAAAAAGTAATTGATACTTAAAGTTTATTAGAGATAACTACATCATCGAAAATAATAAGAGTAAATTTGTATATTACAAATAAAAAGTAGGTGTCTGTCAAAAATAAATAATAAGTTGGGTAAAAGGAAACTAAAAATTGTAGTTGTTATATGACACGCTAGGTAATATAAACATTAAGATGATATTAAAAATAAGAAGTATACATTAAATTTAAACTAAATAAGAATTATCTATAATTAAGTAGAAGAGATTAAACTAAATAATATTTAATAGGGGAATTATCTATAATTAATTAAAGAGATTAAAATAAAAAAATAATTATCCACAAGAGATTGGCGGGAAAATCAAAAGATACATGACCTAATATGATGACAAGTATTCCTCAAATTATTTCTTTTATTATATAGTATAGATTCTTGTTTTTATTTATGTTTCAGGCAATAGCATTATAGCCTAGTGGAGATCTTTTTCTTGTTTATGTTTTAGGGGATAACATTAGACCATGTGTAATGGGGCTTGAAGATCAATCCCCTCTCCCTTGAGGTTTATGTGACATGTGACATCAATCCCCTCCCTTCAAGATCAAGCCCCTCACCGGCGTTTTTATAATCACACCAAGACCAAAAAAACCAAAGATCCTGCGCCCTAGGGGCGGTGTTTGGGCGTTTTCTAGTGTGAAGTGGCAAAGATCACGCCACTTCACACTATCACTACACATACAGTCTTATAGCCTAGTGAAGATGGATATAATCGGGTGGTTCCGCTCGTGACACGATAATACTCCAGTGGTTCGTCAGTGATCCAAATATACCGTTAAAATTTTAAAAAATAAAATGAATTATAAGAAACTGCAAGCTACCAATAATACAAGTGGTATTAGAGAAAGTAATCTTCTCTAATTTGTTAATCTTAAATTAATTTAGGTTTGTCTACTCCTCTCCCCTTCCACAGTAACTTTTTTCACTGTTTTTACTTTTAACTGGCGTCGTCGCTCGTCTCATCTTCACATGCCCAAACTATCTTAATCTTTCTTCCTTAATTTTATATGATGTATTAACCACTCCTAATTTTTCCATAAAAACCTTGATTCTTATTCGGTTTGACATTGTGTGCCCACACATCTACCTCAGCAGTCATCACCCTCGTGTTCTTGATAGTGCAACAATTTGTTCCATATAATATAGAGGGTCTAACTACAATCCTATTTAATTTTCCTCTTAGCTTAGTTGGAAATCTCTTATCACACAATACCCTAGTGGTTGCTCTCCACCTATACCAGTGAACCAGAATGTGGTAGGCAACGACACTGTAAAAACCCTCAAAAAGATCCCACAACAATCCGTAATCAAAACCCCGAACACGTGCCGACAAAAATCGAAAACGAACATTACACGACTCATGATTTAGAACTAGGAGCGATAATTTTTGCCCTCAAAATTTGGAGACATTATCTGTATAGTAGCAAATTCACTATCTTTACATATCATAAAAACTTAAGATATATTTTGGGCAAAAATAACTAAACATGAGGCAAAGACGTTGGATGGAAATCCTAAGTGACTACGACTATGATATTTAATATCACAAAGGTAAAACTAATATAATAGTTGATGCTTTCGTAAATATCATGAGAAGCCAAAACGAGTATGTGCTCTCAGATTAAATCTACAAGTAGATTTAATGGAACAATTAAGAAGTACACAAAAAATATCAATCAATGATGATGCCGAAGGATTAAAAGGTATGGTGAAAGATTTAGAATAAGATACAAGAAGAATTTGGAGATTACGGAAAAAGAGAATTTGGGTACCTAATCAAGGAAATATATGAGAAAGTATTCCCGAGAAAGCTCATAAATAAAAATATATGATGCATCCGAGAAGTGATAAGATGTATGTGTTGGAATTTCATGTAACTTTTAGAAAATAATTTTGTTTAATTTGTCAAACAAATTGAACGCAGCAGAAAACATGTACACGAGGTTCGGTTCTAAACCGTTTCCACCAGTGATCTCATTACAATCAAAATAGGTTAAAATAAAATAAAGAATCGTGACATCCAAGAAAGACACCTTGGTTCAACGAACGATCTCGCTAGATGATCGTTGACCACGAAATTTGATTTGTTCGTTTGAAACGATTTCAAACGAAACCTTTAAACTAAAGAAAAATAAAGTTCAAAAACTTTACTTACCTTTTTGCGTAAACGAAGAAACAAGAAGGTTTGTTAATAATAGCCAATTAGAACTTGATAAATTATTGCTCCTCCTTTTATTTTCTTTTTGCGACGCCCAATAAATTTCTTTATCGACGACTCTTCCAAGTGCTGTATGTGTGTTTGTTCCTTTTGTTTCTTTTGCTTTTGAAAGCTTCAAAAACCCTTCCTCCTGGATGGAACGGAAAACACGTGTATATATATCAAAGAGATTTTATATCTCAATTTTTTTTGTTAGAGATATATCTAATATATCTTAATTCAAAACAAGATTAAGAGTTGTAATCTAATTACAACTCCTTCATAATTTTCTCATAATTATAACAATATCCCTTCTTTTCTTTTAATTATCTAACAACTAATACATATATATATATATATATATATATTATAATTAACAAATTAATTAAAATATTTATCCAGCTCTCCATAATTATTCTAAATAATTACCCGTTTCTTTTATTACGCTTATTATTCCGTGATCCGGTGATTAACGATTAAAACACCATTAAATGTTCGTTGCCCAAAGTGTAACTCTTTGGGCCATACCTTGTCGGCAACCTCGAATTTTAAGCGAACAATTGAACATTATATCCAACAATCTCCCACTTAGTCGATTGGCCGATTAAGTTTCAATGTAGACAATAGTGGGTGCCTAGCTGCACCATATTTCCCCCGGCAAGGTATGACATATTTATGTCAACTAATTCTTTGCACTAATCAGTCCTTTGGTTATGCAAATACTATAGCCCTGGTTATCGACTCACTTATCCCTCTGTATTGAACACTTGTTGAACATGAGACATGGATCCAATTCATTCTCATATATTATTCAACCATTTCTAGTTTCGTTCCTGATTTGAAGTGGTTTATCAAACTACTACTAGTTCGAGCGTGGCCACGCGTTTAACAACAGTTCAAACCAACGAAAGGCACCAGAGTGTTCTTCTTCTAAGTATAGAAGTACAGATCCCTTTGGCTACAAACAACTCCCACTAAACTTCAGATCATTCCCAAAACTATCCTTATTACTGCCAGTTATGTACAGTGTTAGATAGAATCAAAGAGCAACCATTCATATAAGTTAGTTCTAGTATGTACCGCAGGTCTAAGGATACAATGATCATACCTATTCAAAATGTCTTATGACTAATATCCATGAAGATCATTTTGAAACGAGTTACACCCAATATGATTCAACTAATCATATCAGTGAATATGGTTCTCAACACTTTGAGTATCCATTATATGGATCAACCAACTAATTCACAATAGTCTTTTACCAGATTGGTTCTCACGAATCTGATAGACTATGAACATTTTAGAATACAATATTCATAGATACTTAACGTACTAATATTTGAACACAAATATAATAGTTTAAAAGACATTCAACCATTAAATTCAAATAAACATAAAATACTGTTTACAATTCAAAATGCACCAAATTACTAAATTACAAAATCAGACCCACTGTCTAGCATATCTAAGACCTATACTATCTGCATGCTTCTCGTGTTTCACTTGAGGTATAGGCTTAGTAAACGGGTCCGCTAGATTCTGATCAGTATCAATTTTCTCTACTACGATGTCTCATCTTTCCAAAACTTCCCGTATGTAGTGGAATTTTCTGAGAATATGCTTCGTGCTGTGATGCGACCTTGGTCCCTTTGCCTGAGCAATTGCACCTGTATTGTCGCAAAATATCTCGATAGGCTTATGTATGCTTGGTATAACTTCGAGATCAGCAATGAACTTTTTCATCCAAACAGCCTCCTTAGCAGCTTCTGAAGCCGCTATATATTCTGATTCAGTGGTTGACTGGGCCACCACGGTTTGCTTAGAACTCTTCTAAGTTATAGCACCACCATTTAAAGTAAAAACATAGCCTGTTTGAGATCGTGAATCATCACGATCCGTTTGGAAGCTTGCGTCAGTGTAACACTTTACTCTCATCTCTTCTTCCAAACCACCAAATATCATAAATATATCCTTAGTTCTTTCTAAGTACTTTAGGATATTTTTCACAGCAATCCAGTGACTTTTACCAGGATTATGTTGATATCTGCTAGTCAAGCTCAGAGCAAACGATACGTCCGGTCTAGTACATAACATGGCATACATGATGGAACCGATAGCAGAGGCATATGGAACCTTTTTCATATCCTCTTTATCTTTGTCCAATTTGGGACATTGATGACTATTCAGTACGGTTCCACTTGCCATTGGCAAGAGACCCTTCTTGGAATCTTGCATTGAAAAACGTCGAATGACCTTATCAATATATGTACTTTGACTAAGTCCAAGTAGCCGCTTAGATCTATCTCTATAAATCTTTATTCCTAGAATATAAGCAGCTTCTCCAAGATCCTTCATTGAGAAACATTTACCAAGCCAGGATTTAACGTCCTGCAGCATCGGGATATTGTTTCCAATGAGAAGTATGTCATCTACATAAAGGATTAGAAAAGTAATAGAACTCCCACTTGCCTTCTTATAAACACACGGCTCATCTTCATTTTTTATAAAACCAAATTGTTTGATTTTCTGATCAAAACGAAGATTCCAGCTTCGAGATGCTTGTTTCAATCCATAAATGGATTTATTCAACTTGCAAACTTTTTCAGGATTCTTAGGATCTACAAAACCTTCAGGCTGCTCCATATAGACATCTTTTGTAAGGTGTCCATTTAGGAACGCGGTTTTGACATCCATTTGCCATATCTCGTAGTCATAATACGCAGCTATGGCAAGTAGAATCCTGATAGACTTAAGCATGGCTACTGGCGAGAAGGTTTCCTAGTAATCAACTCCTTGAGTCTGAGTAAAACCTTTAGCAACCAACCGAGCCTTATAGGTTTGCACATTTCCATCCATGTCTGTTTTCAACTTGAAAACCCATTTACTTCCTACAGTCCGACATTCGAGAGGAAGTTCAACCAAATCCCAGACTTGGTTGTCATACATGGATTGCATCTCGACGCCCCTGGCTTCGAGCCATTTTTCAGATTCATTACCTGAAATCGCAGCTTTGTAGGTTGAGGGCTCTTCTTGATCAATTATCAAGACGTATCTATCAGGTCCATGACGATCCCTCGTACTTCTACGGACGCCTAGTGTTACATCAAATTCCTGAATCCTCTCAGGTTCAGATTCAACAATATTTTGATGAGAGCTAGATTCGACTATTGGTTGATCAATTTGTGGTTCTAGAATTTCCTCAAGATCCACAAGATTATCTCTAATTCCTCGCGCCATAAGCTCATCCTCTAGGAATGTTCCTCGACGCTTAGTGAAAACTCTATTTTCAGCAGGATTATAGAAATAATAACCAACCGGATATGCATATCCAATGAAAACAACTTTTTCACCGCGAGGATCAAGTTTGTCCGAAGACTCACTGGTAATATAAGCGTTACATCCCCATATGCGAAGGTAAGAGACTTTAGGTGGTTTACCATGCCACATCTCATATGGTGTCTTTTCTACCTTTTTAGTAGGAGCAATATTAACAAGATGTGTAGCAGTTTCAAGAGCATAACTCCATAAGGAGTGTGGTAAGTTTGTACGATACATCATTGATCGAACCATATCTAATAAGGTTCGATTTCTCCTCTCAAACACACCATTAAGTTGTGGTGTTCCAGTTGGAGTTAGTTGGGATATAATCCCACACTTCTTGAGATGTTCATCAAACTCTTGATTAATGTATTCACCACCTCGATCAGATCGAAGTGCCTTAATCGTTTTCCCTAGTTGATTTTGTACTTCATTTTGGAATTATTTGAACTTTTCAAAGGTTTCATGTTTAAACTTCATAAGATAAACATATCCATATCTACTATAATCATCAGTAAATGTAACGAAGTATCTTTCCCCGTTCCTTGACATAGTCCTGAATGGACCACATACATCCGTATGTATGAGTCCTAACAGGTCTTTGGCCCTTTCACTAGTTCCGGTAAAAGGGGCCTTAGTCATCTTGCCACTTAAACAACATTCGCATAAATCATAAGTCTCCTGACCCGTGGATTCTAGAATCCCTGCGGTCTGGAGCTTCCTCATGCGATTGATGTTAATATGGCCAAGACGACAATGCCAACGATATGTTTGATTAAAGCTAGTTTAAACACGTTTAGAGGAAAGAGAGCATACTATATTATTTGATCTATTGTTAGAAGTATCTATTTCATAGACACCATTGTGAGGCTTAGCCTCAAAATAGAACACACAATTTAAAAATGCAGAAATGCTACCGTTAACAATATCAAAAGCATAATTAAAACCTTGTTCTCTTAAAGCAGAAACAGAAATAATATTCTTAGTCAAACTAGGAACATAAAAAACATTGTCTAAAGTAATAAACAATCCAGAAGGTAATTCAAGAATAAATTCTCTAACTGCCTTCACATCAACATTCTGCCCGTTCCCAACGTGCAGCTCTAAGTCACCCTGCTTCAGCTTCCTAATCCTTTTTAGTCCCTGCAAATCATTACAAATGTGAAAACCACATCCAGTGTCAAACACCCAAGATTTGCTTGAAAAGGAAACTAGATCAATAACATGTATACCTGGGATTCTCCTATTTGCAGCTTCTTAAGCTTCAACTCAGCCAGGTACTTGGGACAATTCCTCTTCCAATGCCCGATTTCATCACAGTGAAAACACTTGGCATCTTTATGAGGCTTTGCCTTCGGAGTGACAACCTTTTTGCCTTTGCCCTTGTCTTGCTTATTCGCCTTGCCTTTTCCCTTGGATGACTTCTTCTTGGTAATTCTTCCTTCCCTGATCGCCAACACTGGATTGCCCTTAGTTGGAATGTTTGTCTCAGCAGTTTTTAGCATCTGATGCAACTCTGGGATCGTTCTTTCCCACCCATTCATGTTATAGTTCAAAACGAACTGATGATATGAATTGGGTAGCGAGTTAAGGATCACATCCGTAGCTAACTCATTACTAAGGGGTGCGTTCAGACGCTCCATTTGATCAACGAAAGACTTCATTTTCAGTACATGAGCACTGACCGAAGTACCTTCCTGCATGCGACATGTAATGAGAGATCTCATCACCTCAAAACGCTCATGACGAGCTTGCTGTTGAAACATGTTTATCAGCTGCTCACTCATCTCATATGCTCCCAAGTTTTCCAGATTCTTCTGAAGTTCTGGAATCATCATAGCAAGCATAAGACATGTCACATCTTGGGAATCATCAACATGTTTTTCCCATGTCCTACGGGCTACACCCGTATTAGCAGCAGGTGCTTCGGGAATTGGTCCTTCAAGGACATAAGCCTTTTTCTCCGCCCTGAGAACAATTTTCAGGTTGCGGTACCAATCCATGAAGTTAGAATTATCAAGTTTAGCATTTTCAAGGATGGACTTAAGCGAGAATTTGGTGTTATCAGAATTATTTGTAGACATCTGTAGAATTTAGAAGAAAATTTTATTAGTAATTTTCATGCATTAACCTAATTCAATTTTGACCCAAGATTTACAAAATTTTAGGAATTAGGATGAGATCCCATCTCCCCATAACTCAGTGAATGGACTTAGCACTCTTCACTGGCATAGATTGAAGGGTAGGTGACGATCACCAATTGTGTCAACTACACAATTCTCAATTTGGGGTTGCATGATGAGTGTTGTCAAGCATTGGTACGTTAACCCCAACTACGCCCACTTTCACAACCGTAGAAGACGAATGCAGGGTAAACACTAACATTCGCTCTCGTGTCACAAAAGTGATATTTGTCCTCAAATCAGAATTGTAGCCCGGACCATGTAAGCATGGAAATCGCGGAACTACCCCTAACCAAAACCGTAGGCCTGGATGCAGGGTAAACACTAGCACCAGGGGTTCGGATAGATTAGTTCGGGTGTTCTTAATTTAGGGTGGCGTAGAATATCGATCTTAATTTGGGTTATATTTTAAAATTACTAGTTCGGGTCGTTTTAAAATACTTGTACGGCCTATGGCATGAACATATGTTAGGACCGGTTTTGACTCCGAAACGATTGCAAACCAAACGTGTGACGTGCGGAATCCGTACACGAACGTGACCAAACACACGAGAACGTAATATAATCTGTGATTCTATTGATGAATCTGAAATCGTACAAAGCACCTTGAATCACGTGGAACACTTTATCTCTCTAGCTTCTCTCTCTAAGCACCAAGCTCTCCAAAGCTTCAAATGAACTAAAGTCTCCAAAAGTCCTAAACCTAACACCTTAGGTTCCTATTTATAGGCCAAGGATATAAGGAGATTCTCCTTATTTACAATAATGCCACCTTGCCTTACTAAACTAGATATTACAATATAACGCTAGAAATAAACTGTTTCAGCTACGATTTGAGATGACGGAGGCGATAGACATAAATGCACCAACAGACTCCCTCTTGGATATTGCCGCAGTCAATCTCAAACATTTAGTCAGACTCGTAGCGTCTTGTCTTTCTCTCTCTCTGAGTCCTCTTGAAGGTTTGACGTCTTTAGAAACATAGACTCCCTCTTGCTCGAACAGAATCCCCGTGGATCTGTCTTCAGCTTCAGCTCCCCCCTTTCGGTAAACTCTTTTCTTCATCAGGCTCCCACTTTCATCAAGCTTTCGTGCTTTGGGATTGACACCTGGCTTTCCGGATACAAGCTCCTCCAGGATAGTTACCTGGTTCCTTGAATGCACGCTCTCCCTTGCGTTGAGCTTGTCTTCAGACTCCCCCTTAGACTCAGCTGTCGGGATCGTAATCTTGAATACCATCTGCAAATCTCATACATTCATAAGTAACAGCATTATGAACCCAGGATTGATGACCTGGCTTTCTCAACATAAGCTAAAATATTTTTTACAATGAAAGCATTTTCAGTTGTCCAGGAACCGTAACCTGGCACTTTCAAAAACATTTCAACTTCCCCTATCAACAAACTTCAAAAATTTGATGATTTAAGCAACCAAATCGAAAACTATCTCTATATAACAGATTTTAACAGATTAAGTAACCAACTCCTTCACATATTATCATCCAAGTCCAAATTAATGACCTTGGAGATATCACAAACTGTTTTTTATTTAAAAAAAAATTCAAGTTTCAACTTAATGAACTTGTTTATTTTCAGAAACACGATTAGCGTACTTAGATTTTGAAACTCAACTTTCAGACATCGGTTGTCGAAAATAAAGCAGAAATCAAAATCTTTTTGAAGTTTTCTGAAATATAAAGCAATAAAGAAATATTTACAAACATATTTACAGACAATATTTTTGTTTGAGTTCGCGTCAGAGGATCATATCAGTTTATGACAAATCACAAGTACCGTTGAGCTTTTTAACACTTTAAGTTCTAAACGATTCACTTAGATTGTCAGTATACTGATCCACTTAAATTTTCACACAAAGTTCAACTGATTCGAGATACGAATTTAGTGATTTAAGAACTTAAACTTATTCGCGTGTCCCACCTCAGAATATACTCTCGTATCCAGATCCCAATATTCAGTCTTACAGGTGAGTATACCTTGATGATATCAGTAAAGGGTTAAATGCGAAACCATGAGAGCTCAGGTCAGAACTTCCGTTCAGCAGAGAGACGATGGTTCGACTTTAGGTGTGTTCCCTTTAGAGAATCTTTTCTTCAACAACACATGATTAGCATTTTGCAATGTTTCATCATTTTTTATGCTGAGGGTGAGCTATAGTACAAGCAAGCGTAAAGTATTATACGGGGACTAGGCCATTGCTTCCGCAAAATCAGAAGTCCCGGGATAATACCCCAGATATCACTGAGTATAAAGACCTAGTATCTCAGAAAGAGGGACCTGTCAAACAAGATTTCGGGGGTTACCCATATATCCGAGAGATGTTCCCCACGAGATAAGCAAGTATTTGATATTTAGGTTTATATCTCGAAAACAATCTACTAAACGTGTAAAAATCTACTGGCATATCATCAGTGAGACCGTTTATCACATTAAAACATTCCATTTCTTTAGCGTACTGTGATTGTCTACTGATGTACTATCATTTCCTCTTTTTACACAAAAACTCATTTTTGAATTTTATCATGTTTTTGGCTTTTTCAAATTTTCAAATGTTTTTGGATTTTCTGAAATTTCTTACTCCCCCTAAAATCCAAAACATTCAAAGAAAATTTTTACAAACCAATGTAGATAGCTTTGTCTCGCCATCCATTTTCTGCATCTCATGCTCTGTTTTGCAAAAAGTATAACGTACCCCCATGATTTACAACACATTGATTTTTTACAGTTTTGAAAACCGTTTTTCAATCTTGTGAAATTAATCATGTTTGTTCCGCCGTGAGGGTTTCGGCATATTCAAGCAACATATTTTTTTTTAAATTTTGACAAAATAAAACATATTTTTGGTTTTTAAATTTTTAGGGTTTTTGAAATATTGTTTATTTATGTACAGAAACTGATAAACTCCCTGTTCAACCAAACCAGGGTTCAGCAGCCTTCTCCTCCTGTGCCAGGCTGCTCCGATACTTCTTTAGTTGACATTCAAACTTCATGAGCACCTGCACATTCACAAAAACTCAATTACTTGAACAATTTAGCCCAGGTCTGTTTGACCTTAGGCATTTCAACACAATAAGCTTCATTCAGTTTTGGAAAATCTTTGTCAGTTTTCACAAAAACTTTTTCATCTTTGACTTCAACTTTTTCTTCTTTCACAGAAGTCACTTGTTTCTTAACTACCCAGTTATGTCCTTTTGATGCATTTCTTTTGTAAAATCGTGAATTGTTTTGATTTTGAACAACACTTTTTGGTTTCCAAAATTGGTTTGATTTTGATATATCAACCGATGTTTGCCAACTTTGTTTTGTTCTGAATCTGGGTGTGTGAGAATTTTGGGTTTGTCTTGAATCAGACCTAGTCTGTTTTGGTTTCCAAGTTTGATTCGAAGCAAACTTGTTTGTGTTGAACCTCCAAGTTTGTTTTGAATCAAATCTGGTAGTCTTTTGTTTCTCAACCTCAGATTTCTGTTTTTCAACATCAACAGTGTGACAACCCTCAAATTGCATGTAACTGTACAATATATTAATGTTAATTAAAGTGCTTGATGACTGTGCTGGATCATTTAACGGCTCTCTGGTTACTGTGTTATGCTTACATGTATTTGTGAACGTACTAATAGTATACTATAATGTCATTAAATAGTCCGTTATGATTTCCTAAGTGTTAGAAATTAAAAACGTTACAAAAATATATATATATATAAGACGCTTTACGGATTAATTAAGCAGTTTAACGGAACAACACCGAACCGAACAACCGGACTTCACCCGGAACATAAAAATATTGTCAACGACATTGTTTTTCTTTTTCTGAGCCAGTTAGGGTCCCCGAGTACCCTAACACCCGTTATAACATGCAACACACATCATACACTAAATAAGCTCCTAACTTATCCTAACTAGTACTTAACTTATCTAGTTAGAAATTAACCAAATACCCTTCCCCCCTTGTAACCGATCGGTTCCCTCTAGGGGACACCATCCTTACAATTTGATTATTTTAATCCAAAGTGTCCCATATCTAGCAAGCACTTGGTCCTATGGTTAAACAAGTTTAATGGTTTATAAATAAACCTCTTGGATCCTAAACACTTCACATAACCCACTAAACAAAATCAACTCTTTCTCTCCCTCCCTTGCTTGAATTGGCCGAGAACCACACACCCACATCCATTACTTTTCGATTTCATTCAAGCCATTCCAACCTCATACAAGTGTGAAGAATCACGCATAAGGAAGCTCGGTGCACCCGGATTGCCAAGGACCTCACTACGTTGCTATTAACCACTCGTTTTTCGTCTATTTTCTTCCCTAGCCTCGAGCTAGTAGTAAGTGACTCTAAACATCTTCTTGATCTATTCTAAAGTGGTTAATAAGAGTTTCGTCGGTTGAAAATCACTAATATATAAGATCACCAACTAAAAGTCTACTAAAGTGATGAACAAGGTGGTTAATGGATGAATATTAGTGTAAATCATGTAGATCTTGTGTGATTATGATTATTGGTTGATTATCTAATGTTTTGATGATTAATATTAATATGTGATGTTGTTACGATCACTAAACATGATTAACGGGATCAACCGAACACAAACTAGTAAGTAGAAAGTGAAAACAGAATCTGTCCCGGTTTTACAGCCAACTTCAGTTGGCTGTAAACAGGTCATAAACTCAACGAAAAACCGATATTTTGAATCTAAAATATGTTATTATGAAATACGGTTCTAATGGCACCAGAATCGTAATTTTTGGACTCCGTTTACTATTTTAAAGTGTCGATTTGTAACAACAACTTAAGCTGAATTTTGACAGCAATAAATGGGTGTTATACTTTCAGTCATAACCTGAGTTTTGTGATGAATCGGACCATGAAATTTGTACAGTAGATGACAACCGATGCATTTGTAATTACCCCACTGGAATTTCGTAAATCGGACGCTCGATGAATTTTTAATAAATTGTTCCGTGGACTGTGGTCAGAAATATATAAATCTGAGTTCAGTCCGGAATATGAATTTAAATATTGGTAATGAACTGGACCCCGGTATTTTTAGGTTATAAAATTTGGAATGTTTAAGACATCCTGTAAAAATTTGGGAATTTTTGAAATAATTTAACTATTTTATTAAAATGTCCGAAAACAGCCGGTTTTGAATATAAATGCTGAAATGACATAAATTGTGACTCGCGTGTCTAAATGTCGAGTATGCTATCTGTGAATGATCTAACATGTTATATATGTTATGTGCATTATCGTATGTTTGATTTTGAGTGGGGAATGGATGGGAAACTAGAATGGGCATAAACCGTTAAAGTGATGCATGTTGTGTGATAGATACGTGTAGGAACTTTGTGTTCTATTTGAAAGCCACTAAATGACTAACTGGTAAATCATACTAGGACGTGATTGGCCGACCTTGACTGTTAGCTATATTGAGAATCTAACCGAGCAAACCGAGGTGAGTTCACACACTTTCTACAAGGCATGGGATTCCCGGTGGTTTGGGAATGGGTTAAGAAATTAAAATTGGAATCTACATATCCTCCTTGGGTAGGATATGTACGGCCATCCTCCATAGGTAGGATGCCATTATTAAACCTACGAATTCTCCTGGTGCAGAATACGTACGTTCGTCCTCCTTGGGTAGGACAACAACCTTAAAACTAGCTAGACAAAACTCTATCATGAAGTCCCTCAATTTATATCGACTTAATCGCCGAGGCCAATAGCGAGCGGGTCATTAGTTAATAGCGCTATTAGGTTTAACAAACCTCACACCGTGCCAGTCGGACGGGCGTGTACTAATGGACTATGGCAGATTGTCAGTGATGATAGACATTGATATAGGGCACAACTTATTTGCGTAGCAGTCGATATCATACCGTCTAGTAGTTCACACGGGGAAAGCCCCCACTCATTATGGTTATGGTTTGGGTAATGAAAAAGGAACTGGTTAAACATACTTTCAACTACGGGGTAACCCCCACGGCAATTAAGCCAACGAAAGTCAAACCACGTTTTCAGAAACAACTTAAAACTAAACGACCAAACGTGAACTCACTCAACTTTGTTGTTGACTAGTTGTTACATGCCTTACAGGTCGCTAAACACTTGGAGCTTGCACGAGGAAGGAGTCGTTGTGGAGTGCGGACTGTTATGTTCCGTGCTTACTATTTAAATCCTTATGAACTTATTAAACTTGCGTTTTGAACTTTAACTTATAAACTATGGACTTATGCTTTTGGATTTACTTTTATGCTTCCGCTGTTTAAACTAAACATAGTTAACTGGCTTTGGGCACCGATCGTATTGTGGTTGGTCTTACTTACTTAATTATGATGTTCAATATGATTGGTGGCTCGATCCTGGTCACGTCACGCCTCCAAGCGGTGGTACTCCGCATGGTGGATTTTGGGGGTGTGACAAACAGGCTTTGGGTTTGGACATTTTCGTGCAAGATGTCCAATTTGATCACATTTAAAACAAGTTTTTCTTGAAACATCTTTAGCCTGTTGTTGTTGCTTTTTCTGAGCATAGAACTCTTCATTAGACTGTCGTCTAAATTGGAGTTCTTTCTCTTCTTACGAACTTTTCCCATGAACAAAGTTCATCTTTTGCTGAAAATTTGGTTTTTCATTTTGTTTCCAATTTTGATTCTTTTTATAACCTAAACCAGCCTTCATATTCTTCTTTTTGTAACCGGGTTTGTTATAAAAAGTTTTCTTGCTCTTTCCAGCAAATTTTGAAATTTCTGACTTTTCAATTTCAACCATCTTAAAAACTTTATCAATCTTTTCTGAAATCACATTTTGAATCGGGAATACAATATCTAAGAATAATTTGTCCGATCCAATCATGGTATAAACCAATCCTTTTGAATCATCATTCACATCTTTCTCAGATTTTGACTGTTTAATATAGTTATCATGAAAATTTCCCTCATTTTCATCATGTGATTCAGACTTACCTTTGGTTGACTCATCTTTCAAAACGCTTTCAACAACCTTACTTACCACCTCTGAATCATCAGCTTCATCAGATTTGGCGTAAGTCACATCGATACTTTCAGGTAATTGATCAACGATATTCAGACCTTTTGCCACCTTTTCTTCATCATAAAAAGTATATTTATTTCTCAATGGTGGTGGTACCTGATGAAATTCTGAACCAATACCCTTTTTATTCTTATCAGTATCTTTGCCATCTGGTGGATGTTGAAAATGCGTTCGAGAATGTACGAAGAACTATGATAACTTTGAAGTTTTGTAACAATCTTTTCTTTTTCAACCAGAACTTGTTTGAGATTAGCAACTTCATCAACACACTTGTTTAATTCAAGTTTCTTTTCTTTAAACTTTCTCTCATACAGTTCTTTGGTTGTTAAAGTTTCAGACAATCTTTCGTCAAAACATTTAACTTGTCTTTTCAAAGTATCATAAGCTTCTTGTACTTTCTGACTTGACCATTTCAAATTATCATACTCTTTTTGAAAATCTTGAAATTTATTTTCTTTTTCAACACAACCAACACATTTTGCTGTACACATTTCTTTCAAAATTTCATTTTCTTTTTCAAAATCATGACATTTTTGTGTCAGCTTTTCAACCTTTAGTTTCAAAATTTCTTCTTTTTCAATCATTTCTTTACATTTTAATTTGAAAACATTTTCAAGTTTATTTGTTTCGATTTCTTTTATTTTTATCTTTTCATCTTTTTCAGTACAAATTTTGCATACTTCTATGCAATTCCTGCACTTATTTTCATTTTATTATCAGATTGTTCAATGCTTTTGTCTTTGTCAAACAATTCAGAAGATTCAATTTGAATTTTTTCTGTTATCACACCTCCTTCTTCTGTCTTTTTCTGATCTTCATCTTTCATCTGTTCTTCTTCATCAGTTTCCTCTGTCGTTTTCTTTACTTCCTCTATCAGCTTTTCCAGCTCTTGTTCTTTCCTCTTTTTCATTTCTACCACCTTTGGCAGACCTGCTTCAAAATTTTCTTTTATTTTGTTCATCAGATCAGCTTCATATCCTTTTTCAGATAATCTTCTTGTATTATAAGTTCTCTCATTTGGAAACAGATTTGTTACTGCATCAAAATCCACTTTTGACGGATCAACCACTGGATTTCCCTGTAGATCCATGTAACATTCCAGTTCAACATTCCATCTCTTGGCTCTCCGTGCTTCTTTGAATGGTTCATTCAATTTTCTAATCTCATATCGAGCACTGTCCCTTCTCCACCAATTATCATAACTACTATCTCCTGACATTTTAAATCTACTTCTTGATATTCGCACCTTGTAAATCACCTCGAATCACCTGCAAACAAACAAACAAAATCAGTTTTTTTTTTTAATATCAAACAACTGATCGAACGGGTATCCGATCGAGTTAGTCAACAAAAGTCAACAATGAAAATAATCAGTGTTGTCCGATCGGTTGGAGTTGCTGTTCGATCGGACGGGAAAGCTGTTCGATCGGCTTGCAATATTCTTGAAACAGTTAGTAATCCGATCGGCTTGCTGTCCGTTTGATTTGAACGTTGTCCGATCGGTTGGGACTTGATCAATCAGTTGGCAAGCTGGTCGTTCGGGTTACACGCTGGTCGATCGAGTGAGATGTTGGTCGATCGGTTGACACTACACGACAAATGTCTTGGGTTGGCCGATCGGTTAGCTGATCGTTTGATGGCACAAAAAGACAAAAACGCTTGATCGATCGGCTGTCACGTTGACTTCTTTGACCACAACAATGAATCACATGCTAACTGACAACATCACATGCACTATATTAATTCGAAGATATCCGACAATTACCAATATCTCATGCAAACTTATCACATCAATTCAGAATATGCCCGACAACTATCAAAAGCTCACATACATAACTGATAGAGTTGACTGACAAAGCTGATTAATGTTGACTAAGTGACACGCATAAATGATGAACTATGAAACGATTTGCTGACCGTTCGGCTGGGATGCTAGCCGTTCGGCCAGCTGTCCGATCGGTTAGGTCAACAAGTCAAAGGCTTTAATGAAATGTAATGATGTGCAGTGGATCGGACAGGTGTTCGATCGGTTAGGTCAACAATAGTCAACCACTTTAATGAATTGCAAAGAAAGCTTTGGATCGAACAGCTATCCGATCGGTCAGCTGTCCGATCGGTTAGCATTCATATGAACTCCAACAACAGTCAACATGTTGAACAACTTTTTCGAACACAAAATTTCAGATTTCTCTCAAACGGCTTGGAATTTAGATCTGAAAATTTGTAGGCTTGTAGATCTGATAGTTTCGCACAACATATCCGAAAATCAGCTAATTTGGACCGTTAAAACCTGTTCAATTTGACAAAAATAAGATAAAAACATGAAGAACAAGAAAAATATGAAGAATTTGACAAATCTGGATGATTTTGGCTCTGAATCTGATCAAATCTTGTACGAATCTGTGCGTTTGATCTTCGCAACCGAGCACCTGCTCTGATACCACTTGTTAGGACCGGTTTTCGACTCCGAAATGATTGCAAACCGAACGTGTGACGTGCGGAATCCGTACACGAACGTGACCGAACACACGAGAACGTAATATAATCTGTGATTCTATTGATGAATCTGAAATCGTACAAAGCACCTTGAATCACGTGGAACACATTATCTCTCTAGCTTCTCTCTCTAAGCACCAAGCTCTCCAAAGCTTCAAATGAACTAAAGTCTCCAAAAGTCCTAAACCTAACACCTTAGGTTCCTATTTATAGGCCAAGGATATAAGGAGATTCTCCTTATTTACAATAATGCCACCTTGCCTTACTAAACTAGATATTACAATATAACGCTAGAAATAAACTGTTTCAGCTGCGATTTGAGATGACGGAGGCGATAGAAATAAATGCACTAACAACATAGGCTATACAATTCCTTTGTAAAAAACAATTTTACGTTTTAATTTGTGACGACTTAAAACACCTTTCAATCACTCGACCGAATAATTTTAAATACCCTATTTAATCTAAGTTGGTCGTGTCGCAAATTTATTTTATTTAATAACTTTTATTAATTACGGTTTTCAAATTAACTTTTAATTTTTGTAAAACCAATTTTGATTTTTGTATTTTAAAATAAACTGTTTATTTTAATTACCTATCCAATACTTAATAAACGTTTTATTAAAATTGTCATTTTAATGATCGTGTATTAATTATTAATTTTATGTACGTAACAAACATCTCATGGCAAAACGCATAATAAAATAAATAAATATGCAATTCCGGGTTCAGAATATGTTCAGTTCGTTCGAGCCCAAGAACATGAACCGAGGTAATTAAGTGTAGTACAAACCGTTTTGTACTCACACTTAATCTTAGATCCAATCCAAATAAAAAAAAACTTTAATATAAAGAAAACTTAAAATTTTTGAGAAAAATGAACCACCAAAAACAACAAAAACATATGAAGTTGTTGAGAAAAATGAACCACCAACTGACAAATTTAAAATTTTTGAAAATTCAACATATGAAGTTGGTGAGTGTTCAAAGACAAGTTTTTATAAAAAGAGAGCTAAGCATGACAACCAAATGTGGGTTGTTAAGAAGTTTCATGAAGATGTTAAGAAGTTTGATGAGAAATCCGGCGATGAATCTGATTCCACAAAGTCAGAGGAGCCACAGGTTGAGGTAAAACAAGAAAACTCAGTACCTCCAATGGATGATGATAATTTTCCACCATTGAGAGCTGAGAATTTTAAATAAAAAATTGGAAAGGTTGAGATCTCAAAACAATTCTATTCTGAGAAGAAAGAATTTGATGTTGAGAAAGTGTTTAATGGAAATGTTAAAAAGATTTTTGGGAAAATGGTCGAGGGAAAGGCTAAAGGGGTAAAGGACTTTTATGAAACAAAGAAAGCAACTTATTACCCAAGTGAAGTTGAGGAGGAAACATCCAAGTTTGGTCAGGCTTGGATGGAAGTTTTTCACAAATAAAATCCTGACTTGCCGGAGCTCCCAGGTTGGTAAGAGTGGAGCAGGAATCGGCATCTTTCTTGAGAAATTCACTTCGGTGATATTTCGTCTTACAAGTGGTAAATCAGGGACATTAAGTTGTACTTGATTTTCTACAAGTGATATTGTTGATAAAATCTAAAATTGTTATATTTTTCAAAAGATGAAAATGATTGGAAAACAAAGTGATTACATCCCTATTTCTACAAGTGTTAAAATTAACAAAACTTATTTTTCGGAAAAATCATTTTGATTTAAACAAACTTAAGTGTTTTGAAATCATAATGAGAAAATAGTTTGTTGAAAGGGGGAGTTCTGATTGTTTATGCCAAGTGGATGGTGAATTGAAGTGATTCGATATTAGTTGTCAATTTTCTTGTACAGTTTGTTTTCAAATTTTCTTTAAATGATTTTGCATTTTAGGGGGAGTAAGTATTTTCAGAAAATCCAAAAACATTTGAAAATTTGAAAAAGACAAAAACATGTTAAAATACAAAAAGAGTTTTGTTGTGAAAAAGAGGAAATGATAGTACATCAGTAGACAGTTACAGTATGCTAAAGAAATGTAATGATTAAATAGCATTAAATGGTCTCACTAATGATATGCCGATAGGTTTTTACACATTTAGTAAGCTTTTTCGGGATATAAACTTAAATTCAAACTTGCTTATTTCGTGGGGAACACTACTTGGATGTATAGGTAACCCCTGAAATTTCGTTTGAAGGATCCCTCTTTCTGAGATACTAGGTCTTTATGCTCAGTGATATCTGGGGTATTATCCCGGAACTTCTGATTTTACGGAAGCAATGGCCTAGTCCTCGGAGAATACTTTACGCTTGCTTGAAATAAAAGCCTGCCCTCAGTACAAAAAATGATGAAACATTGAAAAATGCTAATCATGTGCTGTTGTAAAAAAAGATCCTCTAAAGGGGACCCACCAAAAGTCAAAGCCGTCATCTATCTGCTGAACGGAAGTTCTGACCTAAGCTCTCACGGCCTTCGCATCTAACCCCTTACAGATATCATCTGTGATATACTCACATGTAAGACTGAATATTGGGATCTGGATACGGGAGTATATTCAAGAGGTGGGACGCATGAATGAGTTTAAGTTCTTAATACACCTAATTCATATCCTGGATCAGTTAAAATTTGTGTGAAAATTTAAGTGGATTAGTATATCGGCAATGTAAGTGAACTGTTTAATTCTTAATGTGTAACTAAGCTCAACGGTACTTGTGACTTGTCAAAAACTGATATGATCCTCTTACACAAACTCACAAAAATAGTGTCTGTAAATATTTCTTTACTGCATTTCTTTAAAATTCAAAAATTCAAAAAGATTTGCAGTGTGTTTTAGCATAAAATTTGAAAAATCCAAAAAGATTTTTGACAACTGATGTTAAAAAGCTGATTTTCAAAATTCCGAGTGCTAAACATGATGATCATTTTGTGAGAGGGAGTTTGTGTCATTAAACGATAATATTTTGAATTCTTGTTTTCAAGTGGTTCATCAGTTTCTAACATTAATAAATCATTCTGGTTAAATTTGAGAGAAAGTCTGGATATATAAATTTGTCAAATGTTAAATTTGTGAAATTTATTGTGAGGTAGAAGATGTGCAGGATAGCCTGGATTCTGAGTCTGAGTATAGAGCCAGGACACGATCCTGATCCTGTGAAAGACAGATTGCGATCAACATCCGAGGAAAGATTATTTGTTCGAGGGGAGTATGTTGGTGCTGATGAAAAGAAAAGAGAAGATTGAAGAAGTTTTACACTGTCAAATACTTCAGAGAGCAATCAGACTGATAAAGACTGAAGACGTTGAAGACTCGACACTTAAGACTCGTCAACATTCGAGGGGGAGTCTGTTGGTGCATGCGTCTATCGACTTCGTCTTGTATCGAGTCTTGCATAGATCAGGGCACGTAATACGAGAAATCTGTCAAAAATAGGTCAACAGGCAGTTTCAAACGAAATTACAAAGTGTAGTTTCGCTTGAAGAGAACATGTCATTTCAAACGAAATTAACTTGTTAATTCCGTTTGAAATGGTAATCCCGCTTGAAATCATAATTCCGTATGAAAGGTGATTCCGCTTGAGTCATGTTCAAGCGGAATTAGCTGGCCTATATATAGAGTTGTCCTGATTTCGTTTGAATCGGTTGTGTATGTATGTTTCCGGAGCCGAAGTGCTACCGAAGTGTTGTTTCGCTGTAAAACTTTGTCAAGTTAATCAGAACAACAGTTAAAGTGTATATCTTGCTGAATCACACACAATATGTCTGTTTCCGCCTTTCATATTGTGTAGAACGCCTCTGATCGACTCGTTTCGGGTTCGTACACGATCCTACAATAAAGTTTGTTACATTTTAAACTTCCGTACTAAATTTCGATTTAATATCTTAATTTGGTATATATTAAAAATCATTATTTTAGTATTTATGTTTTTTTTTTATTTTAACACGCGTAGCACCAAAAACTAATTTAGTACGCGTGTTATGAAACAAAACGATTCTAGACCCGGATTTGCATAGTACGATCATTAAGCTAAACGAAATAGGTTAAGGCCAAGTATTTTGTCAAAGAGGACTTTGACAAGTGTTCGTTTTTGGCATTAATACAAACTAGCCTATAACTATTATACGCGACAGGTTCCTATGCCAAATCTACTCGATTTTAAGCATGCAATCCTATAACTATTTTATAGATCTATAAACACATTAACCTACTTTGATTTGTAAGGTGGCTCTGATACCACTGTTGGAATTTCATGTAACTTTTAGAAAATAATTTTGTTTAATTTGTCAAACAAACAGAACGCAGCGGAAAACATGTACACGAGGTTCGGTTCTAAACCGTTTCCACCAGTGATCTCATTACAATCAAAATAGGTTAAAATAAAATAAAGAATCGTGACATCCCAGAAAGACACCTTGGTTCAACGAACGATCTCGCTAGATGATCGTTGACCACGAAATTTGATTTGTTCGTTTGAAACGATTTCAAACGAAACCTTTAAACTAAAGAAAAATAAAGTTCAAAAACTTTACTTACCTTTTTGCGTAAACGAAGAAACAAGAAGGTTTGTTAATAATAGCCAATTAGAACTTGATAAATTATTGCTCCTCCTTTTATTTTCTTTTTGCGACGCCCAATAAATTTCTTTATCGACGACTCTTCCAAGTGCTGTATGTGTGTTTGTTCCTTCTGTTTCTTTTGCTTTTGAAAGCTTCAAAAACCCTTCCTCCTGGATGGAACGGAAAACACGTGTATATATATCAAAGAGATTTTATATCTCAATTTTTTTTGTTAGAGATATATCTAATATATCTTAATTCAAAACAAGATTAAGAGTTGTAATCTAATTACAACTCCTTCATAATTTTCTCATAATTATAATAATATCCCTTCTTTTCTTTTAATTATCTAACAACTAATACATATATATATATATTATAATTAACAAATTAATTAAAATATTTATCCAGCTCTCCATAATTATTCTAAATAATTACCCGTTTCTTTTATTACGCTTATTATTCCGTGATCCGGTGATTAACGATTAAAACACCATTAAATGTTCGTTGCCCAAAGTGTAACTCTTTGGGCCATACCTTGTCGGCAACCTCGAATTTTAAGCGAACAATTGAACATTATATCCAACAATCTCTCACTTAGTCGATTGGCCGATTAAGTTTCAATGTAGACAATAGTGGGTGCCTAGCTGCACCATATTTCCCCCGGCAAGGTATGACATATTTATTGCTCCTCCTTTTATTTTCTTTTTGCGACGCCCAATAAATTTCTTTATCGACGAATCTTCCAAGTGCTGTATGTGTGTTTGTTCCTTCTGTTTCTTTTGCTTTTGAAAGCTTCAAAAACCCTTCCTCCTGGATGGAACGAAAAACACATGTATATATATCAAAGAGATTTTATATCTCAATTTTTTTTGTTAGAGATATATCTAATATATCTTAATTCAAACCAAGATTAAGAGTTGTAATCTAATTACAACTCCTTCATAATTATCTCATAATTCCCTTCTTTTCTTTTAATTATCTAATAATTAATACATATATATATATATATATTATAATTAACAAATTAATTATAATATTTATCCAGCTCTCCATAATTATTCTAAATAATTACCCGTTTCTTTTATTACGCTTATTATTCCATGATCCGGTGATTAATGATTAAAACACCATTAAATGTTCGTTGCCTAAAGTGTAACTCTTTGGGTCGTACCTTGAAGGCAACCTCGAATTTTAAGCGGACAATTGAACAATATATCCAACAGTATCAAGGTTTGAGGAAAAAGTTTTGGTGGGTAGGAATGAAAAAGGATATAGTTGGCTACGTTTCTAAGAGTTTAACTTGTTCGCAAGTTAAAGTAGAACATCAGAAACCCTCAGATTTACTTCAATAAGTGATTCCGTTTGAAAGGGTATTTCATTTGAAGAGGGTAATTTTGTTTGAAAAGTGATCTCGTTTGAAAGTGTCAGTTTTGTGAAAAAGTTTACCAAATCATGGAAGAAGAATTCTATAACGCGTTTGCAACAACCCCGACTATTCCGGCTGCCATTGCTCAAAACATGAACATGGAAAATGAGCCTGGAACTTTGCAAAAACCCCCGAAGCTAATGGGAATTGAGGAGTATTACGGTTGGAAAGATAGGTTTGAAAACTGGGTTCAAGCTAATCATTTGAGATCATGGGAATGTGTTGAGAAAAAGTATGTACTACCACGTACAGATTTGGGAATTGAAAAGAAAATTTATGAATTTACAGATAAAGAACGTGACATGTACAAAGCAGAAAAGATGATAACCAGTCTACTCCAGCAAGCCATTAAAGAAGATATATTCGTATTGCTTCAACATGATAAGACTTCACGTTCAATTTGGGAAGCACTTCGAATTAAATTTGAGGGAAATGAAAAGATGATCAAGAGTAAAACATCATTGTTAAAGAAAGAATTTGATCTATTTTCAAGTTTGCCGGGAGAAGATACAAAGAAATTGATTGAAAGATACTGTCACTTAGTAAGATCAATGTCATTGTTAAATATCACCAAAGATCGTGAGGAGTGGGTTGACAAGTTAGCTGATGCATTACCTCAGAAAGAATGGGGAACATACTTGATGATTTTGAAGAATACTGGAGAATATGACGGTTTGACAATTTCTCAGTTCATCGAAAAGATTGAAAGACAAGATCTTGAGCAGCAAATGTAACAACCCTCGGTAAAACCAATGTTCTCGTAATTATTTCCGACACTCTAGTATATTATAAAATGTCCCAATATGTTTTATATTACACCCCGTATGTGAAAACCGAGCCCTAGTTATGTTATAATTATAAAATAAATCAAAAACAAGAAATATAGGGCTGAGGCGGGCCGCGTAAGACCTCACCTCAAGTTCACGCGGGCGGTATCAAGGTTTAAACTTGATTTCGGTGAAACTATAAGTTAAAGCAGGCCGCGTAAGAGTTTTGGTTAGTCGACGCGGGCCGCGAGAGCTCATCAAACGCGGATACATCCTGAGCTGACACGTGTCGTCATCGTGTCAAGCCTAGTGATGATCCGGATAAGCTATGTGTTGACCGTGTGTTTGACGCGGGCCGCGTAAGGCTTCGCCTTACCTTACGCGGGCCGCCTGGAAGTCAGATATCACAACTATATAAGAAGGCCATCAGTTTACGTTTTTCGTCGCTCACATTTCAATCTCAAATCACAATTTATGTAGGAAAGTTATAATACACGGGTATTATACCCCTAATTAGCGAGGTTCTGCTCCGTTGTAAGTATTATAACCCTAGTTTCGTAATAGTTACGCTGCCCGATTGATGTAGGGTTCCGTAACAACTGTCGTGGTTCTGCCCGATGTAGTTGTTGGAATGCCGTCTCGGGGAGGGTATTATTAATATTTTCAAAGGGTTATGGTACTAACCAATGTACATTTGTATGAATTATAGATTATATCCAGGAAACCCTTACGAAAAGTCTAAGACAACAATGTGAGTTTATCCTCTTTTTGATAATGTTTTTTGTAATATTTTACAAAACCTTAAATGTTTTACAATGTGATTAAGCGGTGATTGAGTCTTTGTAGTTCTTCAATTACTGCCGGTATTATGGGGTTTTGTATACAAAATTTACTACGAGTAGTTGTAAGTCTGAATGACAGTGCATTACCATTGGACGACGAGTTAGCCAATGGGTAATTTGACCATAGCCATAGATCCGGTCGAGTGGCAAATACTGAATGAGTAATTGTGTAGAAATAAACAATGTGATCGCTCTCAATACTGTTTTAATTGATAAAAGGTTTCTTGATTAAACTCGGATTCACTCACCAGTATTTCCGACTGACAAATGTTTTTAAAACGCGTTACAGGTAACACAATGTGAACAGCCAATTAGTGAAAAGCCAGCTGGAGAGCACTGAAGGCTTGGGAAAAATGTGGCTATAAAAGTTACCTAATAAACGATGTTTTAAATTCAATAAAATAGGGTTTGTCTTGTAATATGAAACTTGGGTTTTGCCCATGTTATTATTAATATCAAATATGGTGGTTTTACTCTGATAAACATTTCCTAACTACGGTCCTGATGTATATTCCGCTGCGAGATTCAATAACCCTGATACCACCGAAACTCTGTGATCGCGTCCGCCCGTTCCCGGGGATCAGGGATCAGGGGTTGCGACAGTAAAAGATCGCTAGGATGAACAATCCAAGTGCACAACAAGATGTTAAGATGTATTTCAAAGGGAGTGTTCAAAATGTTGAAGCTAGTCCGAAAGTCCAATCTGCTTTCAGTGCAGAAAATTCATCTGGTTCTGTTAATCAAAGTTCAAGCAGCAGTAGTGGATTATCTTCATATCCAAGTGTTAATCCGAAGAGTTCAACCACAAGTCATCAGTTCAAAAGCTCAAACAGCAGTAATGGTCATGTTTTAAATTGCAACATCGCTTTGCATCTTCAGAATGGCCAAAATTTCTCTGAAGAGGTCGTTAAAGGTCACATGTCATTACTGGCTACAGTGTTAGAATCATATGAAGGTTTGGTTACTGGAAGGATCGGAAATCCTATGCTGACAAAAGAGGATTATGATCAGATAGATGCAGAAGAGATGGAGCTTATGGATATTAAATGGTGTTTAGCTAGTGTATTGAGGAGAGCTGAAAAGTTTAAGATGATTACAGGAAGAGATGATTTTAGAGATGCTAATGTTTCTACTTTGGGTTTTGATAAATCTAAAGTTACTTGTTTTCGATGCAAGGAGAAAGGTCATTTCAAAAGAGAATGTAAAAATGGAGAAGCTAGTGGAGCACAGAATCCATTTGGTGGCAATGATTACTATCGGAAAGCCATTTATCAACAAATTGCTCATCAGCCGTATCAACAAAAAGAACCACAAACTGCTCATGCTAAAATGATCGTAGACGCAAATAAGAAAGCTTATTATGGAATAATCGACCAAGATGATGAGAAAATGGCTGAAGGTTTTAGTTGGGATAAATTTATTCCACCTGATTCCAAAATGGCAGCTCTCATAGCATAGATAATTCAAGAGCCTGATCTGATGACAGAATGGATGAAAGTGGTTGATAGTAATGATACAAGTCAAAAAGAAGAATCTGTTTCATCAGATGATAGTTCAGAAAGAACAACAATTTTTGATCAAACACCATCTGATTCTGGTTCTTCAGATGATGTTTCAGAAAAGAAAATGCATATCAATTTTGCAAAAACTCATTTATCTCCTGAAAGTTTTCAATTTTATTTTGCAGATCGCGTGGAGAAGTTGAAGAAGAGACGAGCAGCAAAAGAACTGAAAAAGAAGGAATGTGAAAGCAAAGATCAAAATGAAAAGATTGTTCAAAATGAAGAGGTTAAAATTGCTAAGAAGATTGTTGAAAAGGAGAAGGTGAGTGAAGTTGAAAAAGTTGTTGAAGTGGAGAAGATTGTTGAAATAGAAAAGATTGTGGAAGTCATCAAGCCTTGCTTAAAGTGTTTGGAATCTTGCAAGCAATGTGCAGAAAAAGATGAGAAGTTGAATGAGCAAGATAAGATGAAAGAACAATTACTGTTTAATCTCAATTATGTGAAAGAGTCGTATGACGTTTTGAACAGAACGGTAACTGGTCTACAAAAGACAAATTCTGAAAGAGAAGATGCACTGACAATGATGAATGCTGTGATGATGTCGAAGCAAAAAGTATCAATCATTACATTGAAGAGTGTGCAAAGTTAAAGCAAGAGTTGGAGACTAAGAGGATTGAAAATGAGAGAATTAGACGTTTACTGCAAAGTTATTCTAGTTCTGATTATCTAATTGATCGAATCTATCCAACTGTTGCAGGTTTAGAAGTTTTTCAAGATGAGAAGCCAAAGAAGAAGGATACTGGTAAGAAACAGAGTGTCAGTTATAACAAGTGTCCGCCTCCGATTTGGGAAGGGTATTCTCCCAGAAAACCGAATGAGGAGCAAGTCAAAAAGGCTGTCAATATAAAGTTAAAATCCGAAATAACTGATGAGTTACCAGAAAATATTGACGTCACATTCACATCGTCTGACACTGATCATGAGTCTGAGTTAATAAAAAAGGTGGTCGATCAAGTGTTGGATAAAGATGAGGAGTCGGAGTCAAAGTCTGAGTCAGGGAATTCAAGTTCATCATCAGTTGATAGTTCAAAGTCGTCGGTTAAAAGGGTTTATAATAAAGAATTCCTGTTATCAAAATCTAATTTGAAGGATGAAACATTCGAAGTTGTATACACTTTGAATGATTCTGACAAATTATATTCTGATAAAGAATTTCCAATAAGAAGTGTTCAAGTTGAAAAGATTAAAAATGTTTTCAAACTAACAGAAATAAATATTTCTGAAATAAAAGATGTAAATCTTATTGAAAAACCTAAAAAATACACTTCAAGAGTTCAACAACGATTAAACAAGAAAAAAGGTTACAGTTCTGGTTCTGGTTTTCAAAAGAAACCTAACCATAACAGTAATTTCAAAAAGAAAGGTCTTGGTTTTATTCCACCTAAAAATTATAAACATGAAAAAACTTCTAAAACAAATACAAAATTTGTTCCAGGGACAAGCTGTGAAGGGGAATCAAAAAGCTCATTCTGGAAGCAATCAAACAGAGAATCCTTGCCAAGAAGCAAGAAAAAGTGAAGAATGAAGATTATCAAAGAAAGGAGACAAGAACCTGTTACAAATGCAATGAAGTTGGTCACATTGCATGGAACTGTTCTCAAGCAACAAAAACAAAACATGAAGTCTCTAAAAAACTCAAAGAAAAAGTTGTTGAGAAAAATGAACCACCAATTGACAAATTTAAAATTTTTGAAAATTCAACATATGAAGTTGGTGAGTGTTCAAAGACAAGTTTTTATAAAAAGAGAGCTAAGCATGACAACCAAATGTGGGTTGTTAAGAAGTTTGATGAAGATGTTAAGAAGTTTGATGAGAAATCCGACGATGAATCTGATTCCACAAAGTCAGAGGAGCCACAGGTTGAGGTAAAAGAAGAAAACTCAGTACCTCCAATGGATGATGATAATTTTCCACCATTGAGAGCTGAGAATTTTAAATCAAAAATTGGAAAGGTTGAGATCTCAAATCAATTCTATTCTGAGAAGAAAGAATTTGATGTTGAGAAAGTGTTTAATGGAAATGTTAAAAAGATTTTTGGGAAAATGGTCGAGGGAAAGGCTAAAGGGGTAAAGGACTTTTATGAAACAAAGAAAGCAACTTATTACCCAAGTGAAGTTGAGGAGGAAACATCCAAGTTTGGTCAGGCTTGGATGGAAGTTTTTCACAAATAAAATCCTGACTTGCCGGAGCTCCCAGGTTGGTAAGAGTGGAGTAGGAATCGGCATCTTTCTTGAGAAATTCACTTCGGTGATATTTCGTCTTACAAGTGGTAAATCAGGGACATTAAGTTGTACTTGATTTTCTACAAGTGATATTGTTGATAAAATCTAAAATTGTTATATTTTTCAAAAGATGAAAATGATTGGAAAACAAAGTGATTACATCCCCAATTCTACAAGTGTTAAAATTAACACAACTTATTTTTCGAAAATCATTTCGATTAAAACAAACTTAAGTGTTTTGAAATCATAATGAGAAAATAGTTTGTTGAAAGGGGGAGTTCTGATTGTTTATGCCAAGTGGATGGCGAATTGAAGTGATTCGATATTAGTTGTCAATTTTCTTGTACAGTTTGTTTTCAAATTTTCTTTAAATGATTTTGCATTTTAGGGGGGGTAACTATTTTCAGAAAATCCAAAAACATTTGAAAATTTGAAAAAGACAAAAACATGATAAAATACAAAAAGAGTTTTGTTGTGAAAAAGAGGAAATGATAGTACATCAGTAGACAGTTACAGTATGCTAAAGAAATGTAATGATTAAATAGCATTAAATGGTCTCACTGATGATATGCCGATAGGTTTTTACACATTTAGTAAGCCTTTTCATGATATGAACTTAAATTCAAACTTGCTTATTTCATGGGAAACACTACTTGGATATATAGGAGTGAAGGTACATCATCACAGCCTGCCCTCTCTGGGTATACTGCTGATCAGGAAGACGAGATATTTGCCTTTAGAGCTAAATCTGAAGAACCATTTCCTAATAAGAAACGAGGATGGTTCAGTAAAGAAGCTTTTGATCGTAGGAAGAGAATACGAAAATTGCAACAACAAAGGGCCTTAGCAGCTATTAAGCGAGAGACAGATGCTCATACGCAAGATTTGCTTAATAGAAGCCTAGCTAATTTCCATATCCTAGCGACAACTGCTGCTGACCCGAGTCTGGAACAACTAGTAGCCCCACAACCACAAAACCCAGAACAACCCATGGAAATAGAAAATCCGGAGAACCAAGTGGAGATGCATGACTTTAACCCTGACGAAATTCCTAGGGTACCTGCACCAAACCCCCTAGACCTAAATTATGACCCATGGTGGGACGAGAATAGGGACTATGTGCAACGTTACTCTATTCCTGAAGACACACCTATAGGAGCCTATTCAGGCATGGACCCTTTAGATCCTTATTACCATGATAACTACATTAGGGGAATCTTGGAAGATCCTTACCAATTTCCGGCACTTTTACCTCCATATCAAGAACCCGCACCCCAGATTCCAAATCCAGTCCTAGAACCTGCACCCCCAATGAGTGCAGAAAACGTCCAAGAACTTAGGACTTTTGGGGAGGAAATTTTAGAAAGCAGTGAGAGGATGCGTCAGGTGGGAGAGCGTCTCGTATGGAAATACGATGAGCGTAATATGGATTTTTGGATGAATCCATATCCGTGAATGTTAGAATGGAGGAAGCAGTAGTAATAATATTATAAAATAAAATAAAATACGTGTGTACGGATGCATATTATTATTTTATTACTGTTGGTATTGTAATCTTTATTTCTGTACTAGTGTGTAATAGACGCATAAGTATATGAAAAGAGTATAGTAGCAATGATCTACGTTTTTGGCTAGATTGTGTGTTATGTGATTAACTATATTAAAATATTAATTGTGATATTAATATGGGATAAATGTTTAAAATTCAGATGGCCAACGAAGGAAATCAAGGAAATCTGAATAACGATAACCAGAGTAACATTAACGTGGTTAATGATAATCCGAGCATCAATAACAATGGAAACCAAGTGGATAATAGTGCTATCCAACACATAGTGGCACAGGGAATTATAGATGCAATGTCATTTATTCTCCAAACTGTTAAAGATGCTGATAATAAAAGTAAACATAGCAGTAAGCGACCCGTTGAGCCAGAAAACAGTGTAAACAATGGACCGGTACTTCAATTGCCTATTCCCAAAAGAAGAAGAACCATGCCTTATGGTTGTTCTTATAAAGAATTCTGGTCTTGTAAACCAATGGAATTCTCGGGCAATGAAGGGGCCATTGCAACCTTACGCTGGATAGAGAAGACTGAGGCAGTCTTAAGGATAAGCAAGTGTGCTGAAGAAGATAGAATATTGTTTGCTTCTAATCTGTTTAAGAATGCAGCACTAGAATGGTGGAACACTATCCTCCAGACAAGAGGAAGTGATCAAACCTATAATATGGAATTGGAAGAATTTAAAAATAAGGTAGAAAGGAAATTCTGCCCACCCAATGAGAAGGAACAAATAGCAAACAAATTTCTAAATCTTAGGATGACTGGTGTTGATAGTAAGGGATATACTAAGATATTCTTTGAATATGCTAGAATAGTACCAACTCTTGCTTCACCAGAACCAGTGTTAATTTCTCGTTATATCCGGGGATTAATCGGAGAAATTAGACACGTAGTCAAGGCAGCTAGACCTCAAACAATAGAAGAAGCTGTAGAATTAGCCAATACCTTGACTGATGAATTAGTCCGTACCAGAGAAGAGGATCAAAGGAGGAACCTAACCCAGAAGTTGACTCAAGAATTTCGTTCTGGAAATTCTAACCGTGGGAAAAATATAGGTTCTACCTCTGCACCCTACTGTAGGTATTGCAAAAGAAAGCATTCAGGGAGATGCTCCATATACTGTAACTTTTGCAAAATGTCGGGACACAAGGAAGAAAACTGCAGGAAGAAAGCTAACAGCAGGGTATGTTACAATTGCGGAGAACAAGGTCATATCAAGCTGAATTGCCCAAAATTAGCTCCAGCTCCAGATAACAAGAATACTAAAAATGCTAGAGCATTTGTTCTAACTGCAGAAGAAGCCAAAATGATTCCAGATGTTATAGCTGGTACGTTTTTAGTTAATGATGTCTTTGCTAAAGTATTATTTGACTCTGGTGCAAACCAAAGTTTTATTAATACATCGTTTTGCAAATTTCTAAATCAGTCATTAACTAAACTACCACTAGATTGTGTGGTAGAGACAGCTAATGGAGAAACCGTTAGAATTTCTGAAATCTTGCAGGGAGCAAGAATAGAAATTTTAAATCAGAAATTTATTGCAAACCTATATCCCATGAATCTGGCAGGATTTGATGTTGTTTTAGGAATGGATTGGTTAATAGCCAATAAAGCCAGTATTTTATGTGATAAAAAATTAATCCAAATAAATTCACCAAAAGGTAAAACGATCACAATTAAAGGAGATAAACCCTCTAAATCCACTAAGTTTATTTCTGTGATGAAAACTGCAAGTTCTATGAGAAAAGGTTCTATAGTGTATTTGATTTCCATAATCACTAACACTAAAGGAAAGGATTTAACAGATATTCCAGTAGTATCTCAGTTTTCAGATGTCTTTCCAGAAGAATTGCCAGGACTACCTCCAGATAGAGAAGTTGAATTCAGGATTCATTTGATGCCAGGAACAGCACCGATTGCCAAAGCACCTTACCGGTTGGCACCTGCAGAAATGCAAGAATTGAAGAAACAATTAGATGAATTGTTGGAAAAAGGATTTATACAACCAAGTTCGTCGCCATGGGGAGCGCCGATATTGTTCGTTAAAAAGAAGGACGAATCAATGCGGATGTGCATTGACTACCGTGAATTAAACAAGGTCACGATTAAGAATCGGTATCCATTACCAAGAATCGATGATCTGTTTGATCAACTGCAAGGAACTTGATTTTTCTCTAAGATCGATTTAAGGTCAGGATATCATCAATTAAAGGTACAGGAAGAGGACATTCCTAAAACTGCATTTAGAACAAGGTATGGTCATTATGAATTTACTGTCATGCCATTTGGTTTAACCAATGCCCCAGCTGCATTTATGGACATGATGAACTGAATATGTAAGCCATATTTGGATAAATTCATAATTGTATTCATAGATGATATTCTAATTTACTCTAAGAGTAAAGAAGATCATGCTAAGCATTTGCACGCACTTTTAAGTTTGTTAAGAAAAGAAAAGCTTTATGCTAAGTTTTCAAAGTGCGAATTTTGGTTAGAACAGGTACAATTCCTTGGACACATAGTCAATCATGAAGGAATTCATGTAGATCCAACAAAAATCGAGGCAATTACTAAATGGAAAACCCCTGAATCACCAACTGAGGTTAGAAGTTTCTTAGGATTGGCCGGTTATTATAGAAGATTTATTAAAGATTTCTCTAGAATAGCCATTCCCTTAACTAAGTTAACCTGTAAATCTGTTAAGTTTGAATGGGGATTAAAACAAGAAGAAGCCTTTAGAATCCTTAAGCAAAGATTAACCCATACACCCATACTAGCATTACCAGAAGGAACTGAAGATTTTGTAGTCTATTGTGATGCTTCTAGATTAGGTTATGGATGTGTATTGATGCAACGCCAAAAGGTTATAGCTTACGCATCTAGACAACTTAAGAATCATGAAGAGAATTATTCAACCCATGATTTAGAATTAGGAGCTATAATTTTTGCTCTTAAGATTTGGAGACATTACCTTTATGGTAGTAAGTTTACCATATTTACTTATCACAAAAGTTTAAGGTATGTTTTCAGGCAGAAAGAGTTAAATATGAGACAAAGACGTTGGATGGAATTTCTTAGTGATTATGACTGTGATATCCAGTATCATGAAGGAAAAGCAAATGTAGTAGCAGATGCTTTAAGCCGAAAGTATCATGAAAAGACAAAAAGGGTACGTTCTCTTAAATTAAATCTGCAAGTAGATTTAAATGATCAGATAAGAGAAGCACAAGAATTAGTAATCAAGGAAGATACTGAAAAGTTGAAAGGTATGCTAAAAGAATTAAAACAAGGAACAGATGGAATTTGGAGATTCCATGAAAAGAGAATGTGGATACCTAAATTAGGAAATCTACGTCATCATATATTAGAAGAAGCCCATAAGTCTAAGTATACGATGCATCCAGGAAGTGATAAAATGTACCAGGATTTAAGAAAAAATTTCTGGTGGATAGGAATGAAAAAGGACATAGCAGTCTATGTTTCTAAATGTTTAACTTGTTCACAAGTTAAAGCTGAACATAAAAAACCCTCAGGTTTGTTACAACAATTAGAAATGCCCGTTTGGAAATGGGAATTGATAACAATGGATTTTGTCACTAAATTACCCAAAACTAGAAAAGGAAATGATACAATCTGGATGATTGTAGATAGACTAACCAAGTCAGCTCATTTCTTACCAATGAAGGAAACAATTAGTATGGAACAATTATCTAAGTTGTATGTAAATGAAATTGTTTCTTTGCATGGCATTCCTTTATCAATTGTTTCTGATAGGGATAGTCGATTTACTTCTCATTTTTGGTCAAGTTTCCAAAAGGCAATGGGAACCAAGTTAAAATTGAGCATAGCTTATCATCCTCAAACGGATGGATAAAGCGAAAGGACAATCCAGACAATGGAGGACATGCTTAGAGCTTGTGTAATTGATTTAGAAGGTAATTGGGATGATCACTTACCTTTAATAGAATTTTCTTATAATAATAGCTATCACACAAGTATCAATGCTGCACCATTCGAAGCACTTTATGGACGAAAGTGTCGAACCCCAGTCTGTTGGGCAGAAATTGGGGAAAAGCAACTATCTGGACCTGAGATAGTACAAGAAACAACTGACAAGATTATTCAAGTCAAGGAACGACTGAAAGCAGCACGTGATCGACAAAAGTGTTATGCTAATAACCGACGTAAGCCATTGGAATTTCAAGTAGGAGATAAAGTATTGTTAAAAGTCTCTCCTTGGAAAGGAGTAGTAAGATTCATCAAACGGGGAAAGCTAAGTCCCAGGTATGTTGGACCTTTTGAGATTATTAGAAGAATAGGACCTGTAGCCTATCAGCTACAATTGCCAGAGGAAATGGCAGGAATACATGATGTGTTTCATGTATCAAATCTCAAAAAGTGTTTAGCTGATGAATCATTGATAGTATCTATTAAGGATATAGAAGTAAATGAACAACTCAAGTTTGTAGAAAGGCCTCTACAAATTGAAGACAGGAAAGTCAAGAATCTCAAGCATAAGAGACTAGTTCTAGTCAAAGTGAAGTGGGACTCCAAAAGAGGACCTGAGTACACATGGGAGCTCGAATCAGAAATGAAAAGAAAATATCCGCATTTATTTCAGTAGATCACGAGGACGAGCTCTAAAATAAGATGGGGAGAATGTAACAACCCTCGGTAAAACCAATGTTCTTGTAATTATTTCCGACACTCTAGTATATTATAAAATGTCCCAATATGTTTTATATTACACCCCGTATGTGAAAACCGAGCCCTAGTTATGTTATAATTATAAAATAAATCAAAACAAGAAATATAGGGCTGAGGCGGGCCGCGTAAGACCTCACCTCAAGTTCACGCGGGCGGTATCAAGGTTTAAACTTGATTCCGGTGAAACTATAAGTTAAAGCGGGCCACGTAAGAGTTTTGGTTAGTCGACGCGGGCCGCGAGAGCTCATCAAACGCGGATACATCCTGAGCTGACACGTGTCGTCATCGTGTCAAGCCTAGTGATGATCCGGATAAGCTATGTGTTGACCGTGTGTTTGACGCGAGCCGCGTAAGGCTTCGCCTTACCTTACGCGGGCCGCCTGGAAGTCAGATATCACAACTATATAAGAAGGCCATCAGTTTACGTTTTTCGTCGCTCACATTTCAATCTCAAATCACAATTTCTGTAGGAAAGTTATAATACACGGGTATTATACCCCTAATTAGCGAGGTTCTGCTCCGTTGTAAGTATTATAACCCTAGTTTCGTAATAGTTACGCTGCCCGATTGATTTAGGGTTCCGAAACAACTGTCGTGGTTCTGCCCGACGTAGTTGTTGGAATGCCGTCTCGGGGAGGGTATTATTAATATTTTCAAAGGGTTATGGTACTAACCAATGTACATTTGTATAAATTATAGATTATATCCAAGAAACCCTTACGAAAAGCCTAAGACAACAATGTGAGTTTATCCTCTTTTTGATAATGTTTTTTGTAATATTTTACAAAACCTTAAATGTTTTACAATGTGATTAAGCGGTGATTGAGTCTTTGTAGTTCTTCAATTACTGCCGATATTATGGGGTTTTGTATACAAAATTTACTACGAGTAGTAGTAAGTCTGAATGACAGTGCATTACCATTGGACGAGTTAGCCAATGGGTAATTTGACCGTAGCCATAGATCCGATCGAGTGGCAAATACTGAATGAGTAATTGTGTAGAAATAAACAATGTGATCGCTCTCAATACTGTTTTAATTGATAAAAGGTTTCTGGATTAAACTGGGATTCACTCACCAGTATTTCCGACTGACAAATGTTTTTAAACGCGTTACAGGTAACACAATGTGAACAGCCAATTAGTGAAAAGCCAGCTGGAGAGCACTGAAGGCTTGGAAAAAATGTGGCTATAAAAGTTACCTAATAAACGATGTTTTAAATTCAATAAAATAGGGTTTGTCCCTATAAATGTATTGTAATAAGAAACTTGGGTTTTGCCCATGTTATTATTAATATCAAATATGGTGGTTTTACTCTGATAAACATTTCCTAACTACGGTCCTGATGTAAATTCCGCTGCGAGATTCAATAACCCTGATACCACCGAAACTCTGTGATCGCGTCCGCCCGTTCCCGGGGATCAGGGATCAGGGGTTGCGACAACAAAAGATCGCTAGGATGAACAATCCAAGTGCACAACAAGATGTTAAGATGTATTTCAAAGGGAGTGTTCAAAATGTTGAAGCTAGTCCGAAAGTCCAATCTGCTTTCAGTGCAGAAAATTCATCTGGTTCTGTTAATCAAAGTTCAAGCAGCAGTAGTGGATTATCTTCATATCCAAGTGTTAATCCGAAGAGTTCAACCACAAGTCATCAGTTCAAAAGCTCAAACAGCAGTAATGGTCATGTTTTAAATTGCAACATCGCTTTGCATCTTCAGAATGGCCAAAATTTCTCTGAAGAGGTCGTTAAAGGTCACATGTCATTACTGGCTACAGTGTTAGAATCATATGAAGGTTTGGTTACTGGAAGGATCAGAAATCCTATGCTGACGAAAGAGGATTATAATCAGATAGATGAAGAAGAGATGGAGCTTATGGATATTAAATGGTGTTTAGCTGGTGTATGGAGGAGAGCTGAAAAGTTTAAGATGATTACAGGAAGAGATGATTTTAGAGATGCTAATGTTTCTACTTTGGGTTTTGATAAATCTAAAGTTACTTGTTTTTGATGCAAGGAGAAAGGTCATTTCAAAAGAGAATGTAAAAATGGAGAAGCTAGTGGAGCACAGAATCCATTTGGTGGCAATGATTACTATCGGAAAGCCATTTATCTACAAGTTGCTCATTAGCCGTATCAACAAAAAGAACCACAAACTGCTCATGCTAAAATGATCGTAGACGCAAATAAGAAAGCTTATTATGGAATAATCGATCAAGATGATGAGAAAAAGGCTGAAGGTTTTAGTTGGGATACATTTATTCCACCTGATTCCAAAATGGCAGCTCTCATTGCATAGATAATTCAAGAGCCTGATCTGATGACAGAATGGATGAAAGTGGTTGATTGTAATGATACAAGTCAAAAAGAAGAATCTGTTTCATCAGATGATAGTTCAGAAAGAACAACAATTTTTGATCAAACACCATCTGATTCTGGTTCTTCAGATGATGTTTCAGAAAAGACAATAGATTTTGATCAATCACCAACTGATGACAGTGGTGATGATGAGGAAGAACTGCATATCAATATTGCAAAAACTCATTTATCTCCTCACAGTTTTCAATTTTATTTTGCAGATCGCGTGGAGAAGTTGAAGAAGAGACGAGCAGCAAAAGAACTGAAAAAGAAGGAATGTGAAAGCAAAGATCAAAATGAAAAGATTGTTCAAAATGAAGAGGTTAAAATTGCTAAGAAGATTGTTGAAAAGGAGAAGGTGAGTGAAGTTGAAAAAGTTGTTGAAGTGGAGAAGATTGTTGAAATAGAAAAGATTGTGGAAGTCATCAAGCCTTGCTTAAAGTGTTTGGAATCTTGCAAGCAATGTGCAAAAAAAGATGAGAAGTTGAATGAGCAAGATAAGATGAAAGAACAATTACTGTTTAATCTCAATTATGTGAAAGAGTCGTATGACGTTTTGAACAGAACGGTAACTGGTCTACAAAAGACAAATTCTGAAAGAGAAGATGCACTGAAAATGATGAATGCTGTGATGATGTCGAAGCAAAAAGCTATCAATCATTACATTGAAGAGTGTGCAAAGTTAAAGCAAGAGTTGGAGACTGAGAGGATTGAAAATGAGAGAATTAGACGTTTACTGCAAAGTTATTCTAGTTCTGATTATCTAATTGATCGAATCTATCCAACTGTTGCAGGTTTAGAAGTTTTTCAAGATGAGAAGCCAAAGAAGAAGGATACTGGTAAGAAACAGAGTGTCAGTTATAACAAGTGTCCGCCTCCGATTTGGGAAGGGTATTCTCCCAGAAAACCGAATGAGGAGCAAGTCAAAAAGGCTGTCAATATAAAGTTAAAATCCGAAATAACTGATGAGTTACCAGAAAATATTGACATCACATTCACATCGTCTGACACTGATCATGAGTCTGAGTTAATAAAAAAGGTGGTCGATCAAGTGTTGGATAAAGATGAGGAGTCGGAGTCAAAGTCTGAGTCAGGGAATTCAATTTCATCATCAGTTGATAGTTCAAAGTCGTCGGTTAAAAGGGTTTATAATAAAGAATTCCTGTTATCAAAATCTAATTTGAAGGATGAAACATTCGAAGTTGCATACACTTTGAATGATTCTGACAAATTATATTCTGATAAAGAATTTCCAATAAGAAGTGTTCAAGTTGAAAAGATTAAAAATGTTTTCAAACTAACAGAAATAAATATTTCTGAAATAAAAGATGTAAATCTTATTGAAAAACCTAAAAAATACACTTCAAGAGTTCAACAACGGTTAAACAAGAAAAAAGGTTACAGTTCTGGTTCTGGTTTTCAAAAGAAACCTAACCATAACAGTAATTTCAAAAAGAAAGGTCTTGGTTTTATTCCACCTAAAAATTATAAACATGAAAAAACTTCTAAAACAAATACAAAATTTGTTCCAGGGACAAGCTGTGAAGAGGAATCAAAAAGCTCATTCTGGAAGCAATCAAATAGAGAATTCCTTGCCAAGAAGCAAGAAAAAGTGAAGAATGAAGATTATCAAAGAAAGGAGACAAGAACCTGTTACAAATGCAATGAAGTTGGTCACATTGCATGGAACTGTTCTCAAGCAACAAAACAAAACAGGAAGTCTCTAAAAAACTCAAAGAAAAAGTTGTTGAGAAAAATGAACCACCAACTGACAAATTTAAAATTTTTGAAAATTCAACATATGAAGTTGGTGAGTGTTCAAAGACAAGTTTTTATAAAAAGAGAGCTAAGCATGACAACCAAATGTGGGTTGTTAAGAAGTTTCATGAAGATGTTAAGAAGTTTGATGAGAAATCCGGCGATGAATCTGATTCCACAAAGTCAGAGGAGCCACAGGTTGAGGTAAAAGAAAAAAACTCAGTACCTCCAATGGATGATGATAATTTTCCACCATTGAGAGCTGAGAATTTTAAATCAAAAATTGGAAAGGTTGAGATCTCAAATCAATTCTATTCTGAGAAGAAAGAATTTGATGTTGAGAAAGTGTTTAATGGAAATGTTAAAAAGATTTTTGGGAAAATGGTCGAGGGAAAGGCTAAAGGGGTAAAGGAATTTTATGAAACAAAGAAAGCAACTTATTACCCAAGTGAAGTTGAGGAGGAAACATCCAAGTTTGGTCAGGCTTGGATGGAAGTTTTTCACAAATAAAATCCTGACTTGCCGGAGCTCCCAGGTTGGTAAGAGTGGAGCAGGAATCGGCATCTTTCTTGAGAAATTCACTTCGGTGATATTTCGTCTTACAAGTGGTAAATCAGGGACATTAAGTTGTACTTGATTTTCTACAAGTGATATTGTTGATAAAATCTAAAATTGTTATATTTTTCAAAAGATGAAAATGATTGGAAAACAAAGTGATTACATCCCCATTTCTACAAGTGTTAAAATTAACAAAACTTATTTTTTGGAAAAATCATTTTAATTAAAACAAACTTAAGTGTTTTGAAATTATAATGAGAAAATAGTTTGTTGAAAGGGGGAGTTCTGATTGTTTATGCCAAGTGGATGGCGAATTGAAGTGATTCGATATTAGTTGTCAATTTTCTTGTACAGTTTGTTTTCAAATTTTCTTTAAATGATTTTGCATTTTAGGGGGAGTAAGTATTTTCAGAAAATCCAAAAACATTTGAAAATTTGAAAAAGACAAAAACATGATAAAATACAAAAAGAGTTTTGTTGTGAAAAAGAGGAAATGATAGTACATCAGTAGACAGTTACAGTATGCTAAAGAAATGTGTAACAACTCTCATCAAAAGTCATATTTATTAAATTAATTTGACCAATAGGAAACCCTAATTGAGTCACCCAAGTGATTCTGCACAAACCCTAAAATTTTCAGAACAATCGGAATCAGGATTAGGGCCCCTAAAACTCAAGGGGGTAAAACCCTAGTTACGATTATCTTAAAAATCTCGTTGTCAAAAATCGAATTTACAAAACAGTCAAGTCAGCAGGCCTAGTCCCAGACGTGGCTGACCTATACTGAATTCGTGTCCCTTACGAACCGTAAGGGTTAAGTCTTACGGTCCGTAAGCCTGGCCAAATTTTAAGTATAAATAGCAGACACTGGCAATCGAATTTTGGTATTGAAACGACGTAAAACTCCGCTGCATGCACTGAGATATGTTCTGTTTACCACAATTAACACACACGGTTCACTAATCGACGCCGCAATTAGGGTAATAACTCGATCGCTGATACGATTCAATGTCCGATCGATTAAACTATCCAATGGATGTTTAAGTGCTGCCCACATTAGGGTTTATGCTTTGTCATTCGTCGTTAAATCGATGGATGTTTAAGTATCGCACTTTGTCATTCGTTGTGAAGTTTTTAATCTCGTGAGTTATCGTAAATGCTGTATTAAGTTACTAACCAAATTGTGTGTCTGTTATTAATTTAGGTTAAAAGGCTAATCAGTAGGCTAGGCTCTGCTCAAATTAAATCTGCAATGTGAGTCATTCTCTTTTTTATCAAATCTGTTTACAAAAAGTATGTTTATTTTCAAGATTATAATTACAGTGATTAGGTTTATGTAGTCACCAAATTACAGCCGGTATGTGGGGTATTGTGCACATTACTGTTTTTATCACTTTAGGTGGGCGTACCTAATTAATGATACTCGTTACTATTGGGTGAACGGACTCAATAGTAATATGACCACCGTCACCGAAAAGAGTCGATGACAAGTACTGTGGGTATTTGGTTGAAATAAACATTGTAATCTCTCTTAATACTGTGAATTATAATACATGAGTCGTTTTTATAAAAGAATGATTCACTCAGTATTTCCCGCTGACAAAACCTTTTTCAAACATGTTTCAGGTGATCTGTTGTGATCCAGGAAAAGTGCCAAGAAGCACTACAAGCTTAAGGAAGTGGCTCAGTATAAAATAAAGAAACATGTTTTGTAAAATAAAAGATTTCTTTATGAAATCTCAAGATTGTAAATTACCGGGTTTTATCCCGAGTTGTGAAATAAAATAATCGGGAAATATTTCAATTTTTAAAAGATCCTGATGATAAACTTCCGCTGTTAAACTCAATTAATTAAATACCACGGGATTTCTGTCCCGCGGCTCCTGAAATGGGTCAAACCGGGTCGGGGGCCGTGACAAAATGTAATGATTAAATAGCATTAAATGGTCTCACTGATGATATGCCGATAGGTTTTTACACATTTAGTAAGCTTTTTCGGGATATAAACTTAAATTCAAACTTGCTTATTTCGTGGGGAACACTACTTGGATATATAGGTAACCCCTGAAATTTCGTTTGAAGGATCCCTCTTTCTGAGATACTAGGTCTTTATGCTCAGTGATATCTGGGGTATTATCTCGGGACTTCTGATTTTGCGGAAGCAATGGCCTAGTCCCCGGAGAATACTTTACGCTTGCTTGAAATAAAAGCCTGCCCTCAGTACAAAAAATGATGAAACATTGAAAAATGCTAATCATGTGCTGTTGTAAAAAAAGATCCTCTAAAGGGGACCCACCAAAAGTCGAAGTCGTCATCTCTCTGCTGAACGGAAGTTCTGACCTGAGCTCTCACGGCCTTCGCATCTAACCCCTTACAGATATCATCTGTGGTATACTCACATGTAAGACTGAATATTGGGATCTGGATACGGGAGCATATTCAAGAGGTGGGACACATGAATGAGTTTAAGTTCTTAATACACCTAATTCATATCCTGAATCAGTTGAAATTTGTGTGAAAATTTAAGTGGATCAGTATATCGGCAATGTAAGTGAACTGTTTAATTCTTAATGTGTAACTAAGCTCAACGGTACTTGTGACTTGTCAAAAACTGATATGATCCTCTTACACAAACTCACAAAAATAGTGTCTGTAAATATTTCTTTACTGCATTTCTTTAAAATTCAAAAATTCAAAAAGATTTTCAGTGTGTTTTAGCATAAAATTTGAAAAATCCAAAAAGATTTTTGACAACTGATGTTGAAAAGCTGATTTTCAAAATTCCGAGTGCTAAACATGATGATCATTTTGTGAGAGGGAGTTTGTGTCATTAAACGATAATATTTTGAATTCTTGTTTTCAAGTGGTTCATCAGTTTCTAACATTGATAAATCATTCTGGTTAAATTTGAGAGAAAGTATGGATATATAAATTTGTCAAATGTTAAATTTGTGAAATTTATTGTGAGGTAGAAGATGTGCAGGATAGCCTGGATTCTGAGTCTGAGTATAGAGCCAGGACACGATCCTGATCCTGTGAAAGACAGATTGCGATCAACATCCGAGGAAAGATTATTTGTTCGAGGGGAGTATGTTGGTGCTGATGAAAAGAAAAGAGAAGATTGAAGAAGTTTTACACTGTCAAATACTTCAGAGAGCAATCAGACTGATAAAGACTGAAGACATTGAAGACTCGACACTTAAGACTCGTCAACATTCGAGGGGGAGTCTGTTGGTGCATGCGTCTGTCGACTTCGTCTTGTATCGAGTCTTGCATAGATCAGGGCACGTAATACGAGAAATCTGTCAAAAATAGGTCAACAGGCAGTTTCAAACGAAATTACAAAGTTTAGTTTCGCTTGAAGAGAACATGTCATTTCAAACGAAATTAACTTGTTAATTCCGTTTGAAATGGTAATCCCGCTTGAAATCATAATTCCGTATGAAAGGTGATTCCGCTTGAGTCATGTTCAAGCGGAATTAGCTGGCCTATATATAGAGTTGTCCTGATTTCGTTTGAATCGGTTGTGTATGTATGTTTCCGGAGCTGAAGTGCTACCGAAGTGTTGTTTCGCTGTAAAACTTTGTCAAGTTAATCAGAACAACAGTTAAAGTGTATATCTTGCTGAATCACACACAATATGTCTGTTTCCGCCTTTCATATTGTGTAGAACGCCTCTGATCGACTCGTTTCGGGTTCGTACACGATCCTACAATAAAGTTTGTTACATTTTAAACTTCCGTACTAAATTTCGATTTAATATCTTAATTTGGTATATATTAAAAATCATTATTTTAGTATTTATGTTTTTTTTTTATTTTAACACGCGTAGCACCAAAAACTAATTTAGTACGCGTGTTATGAAACAAAACGATTCTAGACCCGGATTTGCATAGTACGATCATTAAGCTAAACGAAATAGGTTAAGGCCAAGTATTTTGTCAAAGAGGACTTTGACAAGTGTTTGTTTTTGGCATTAATACAAACTAGCCTATAACTATTATACGCGACAGGTTCCTATGCCAAATCTACTCGATTTTAAGCATGCAATCCTATAACTATTTTATAGATCTATAAACACATTAACCTACTTTGATTTGTAAGGTGGCTCTGATACCACTGTTGGAATTTCATGTAACTTTTAGAAAATAATTTTGTTTAATTTGTCAAACAAACAGAACGCAGCGGAAAACATGTACACGAGGTTCGGTTCTAAACCGTTTCCACCAGTGATCTCATTACAATCAAAATAGGTTAAAATAAAATAAAGAATCGTGACATCCCAGAAAGACACCTTGGTTCAACGAACGATCTCGCTAGATGATCGTTGACCACGAAATTTGATTTGTTCGTTTGAAACGATTTCAAACGAAACCTTTAAACTAAAGAAAAATAAAGTTCAAAAACTTTACTTACCTTTTTGCGTAAACGAAGAAACAAGAAGGTTTGTTAATAATAGCCAATTAGAACTTGATAAATTATTGCTCCTCCTTTTATTTTCTTTTTGCGACGCCCAATAAATTTCTTTATCGACGACTCTTCCAAGTGCTGTATGTGTGTTTGTTCCTTCTGTTTCTTTTGCTTTTGAAAGCTTCAAAAACCCTTCCTCCTGGATGGAACGGAAAACACGTGTATATATATCAAAGAGATTTTATATCTCAATTTTTTTTGTTAGAGATATATCTAATATATCTTAATTCAAAACAAGATTAAGAGTTGTAATCTAATTACAACTCCTTCATAATTTTCTCATAATTATAACAATATCCCTTCTTTTCTTTTAATTATCTAACAACTAATACATATATATATATATATATATATATATTATAATTAACAAATTAATTAAAATATTTATCCAGCTCTCCATAATTATTCTAAATAATTACCCGTTTCTTTTATTACGCTTATTATTCCGTGATCCGGTGATTAACGATTAAAACACCATTAAATGTTCGTTGCCCAAAGTGTAACTCTTTGGGCCATACCTTGTCGGCAACCTCGAATTTTAAGCGAACAATTGAACATTATATCCAACAATCTCTCACTTAGTCGATTGGCCGATTAAGTTTCAATGTAGACAATAGTGGGTGCCTAGCTGCACCATATTTCCCCCGGCAAGGTATGACATATTTATTGCTCCTCCTTTTATTTTCTTTTTGCGACGCCCAATAAATTTCTTTATCGACGAATCTTCCAAGTGCTGTATGTGTGTTTGTTCCTTCTGTTTCTTTTGCTTTTGAAAGCTTCAAAAACCCTTCCTCCTGGATGGAACGAAAAACACATGTATATATATCAAAGAGATTTTATATCTCAATTTTTTTTGTTAGAGATATATCTAATATATCTTAATTCAAACCAAGATTAAGAGTTGTAATCTAATTACAACTCCTTCATAATTATCTCATAATTCCCTTCTTTTCTTTTAATTATCTAATAATTAATACATATATATATATATATATATATATTATAATTAACAAATTAATTATAATATTTATCCAGCTCTCCATAATTATTCTAAATAATTACCCGTTTCTTTTATTACGCTTATTATTCCATGATCCGGTGATTAATGATTAAAACACCATTAAATGTTCGTTGCCTAAAGTGTAACTCTTTGGGTCGTACCTTGAAGGCAACCTCGAATTTTAAGCGGACAATTGAACAATATATCCAACAGTATCAAGGTTTGAGGAAAAAGTTTTGGTGGGTAGGAATGAAAAAGGATATAGTTGGCTACGTTTCTAAGAGTTTAACTTGTTCGCAAGTTAAAGTAGAACATCAGAAACCCTCAGATTTACTTCAACAATTAGAAATGCCGATATGGAAATGGGAATTGATAACAATGGATTTTGTTACCAAATTACCCAAAACAAGAAAAGATAATGACACAATTTGGGTGATTGTGGATCGACTAACTAAGTCAGTTCATTTTCTACCAATGAAGGAAACCTTTAGTATGGAAAGATTAGCTAAGTTGTATGTAGACAAAATAGTTTCGTTACATGGAGTCCCGTTATCTATTGTATCTAATAGAGATAGTCGTTTCACTTCTGATCTTTGGGAAAGTTTCCAAAAAGCTATGGGAACACGACTAAATTTAAGTACGACTTATCACCCTCAAACTAATGGACAGAGTGAAAGGACAATCCAAACATTAGAAGACATGCTAAGGGCATGTATAATAGACTGTGGTGGAAGTTGGGACGATCATTTGCCAATAATGGAATTCTCCTGTAACAATAGTTATCATACAAGCATTAATGTTGCCTCATTTGAAGCACTTTATGGATGAAAATGCTAAACTCCAGTATGCGTGGTAGAGATAGGAGAAAAGCAATTATCAGGTCCTGAGATTGTACAAGAAACAACAAACATGATAATTTAAGTCAGAGAAAGATTAAAGACAACACGAGATCGTCAAAAGAGCTATGCAGATAATCGATGTAAACCATTGGAGTTTCGAGTCGGAGATAAAGTATTTTCTCCATGGAAAGGAGTAGTCCGATTCGGTAAGAAAGGAAAGTTAAGTCCAAGATTTGTTGGAGCATTTAAGATTATCAAGCGAGTTGGACCAGTAGCTTATCAGCTACAATTAACAGAGGATATGGCTGGTATACATGATGTATTTCATGTATGCAATCTAAGGAAATGCTTAAGTGATGAGTCTTTAATTGTACCTCTTCAAGATACAGAGGTAAATGAAAGATTAAAGTTCGTATATAAGCCCCTACAGATTGAAGATAGAAATATCAAGAACCTTAAACATAAGAGATTAGTTCTGGTCAAAGTAAAGTGGGATTCGAAACGAGGACCAAAGTATACATGGGAATTAGAGTCAGAGATGAAACAAAAATATCCTTACTTATTCCAGTAAATCTCGAGGACAAGATTTAAAACAAGGTGGGGAGGATGTAACAACCCTAAAAAAGATCTCACAACAATCCGTAATGAAAACTCCGAACACGTGCAGATAATAATAAAAAAACGAAAAGAGTTAAAAAATCTCGTCGTGTGGCGCGACAGAGACTTTGAAGCTCATTGTAACGCTCCGCATTTTTGTACCTTCCTTAATTAGAATGATGTAATTGTATTTCTATTTTTGGAAACTTGTATTCATATCCATTTCCAACTTTGAAATCTAAGGCTTTGATCATAATGAAATTCCATATTTTATACACACGTGTTATACATACAATCAATCATAAATTATGTGTTTACTTGCAATCTAATATTTGTTATACATTCAAAACGCTATTCACGCATTCACGTTACATACTTAAGCTTTCCATACTTGAAAACATATTATATAGTGAAGTTTTTGCATAAAGTGATAAACTAGTAGAAGTTTAGGGACTAAAAGTGTAAAAGTGAGCAAAACCAAAAGCTTTTCTACCTCCTTTCTCCTCCAATCACCTTCCACCTTTTTTTAAACCAATCATATTTCACCCTTCTCCGCCTCATTTCTCCTCTAATCATCTTCCACCTTCATTAACTCCCAAACCCTAATCCCCACTTATAAATACAAGCCTCCACTATAACGCTTCGCATTTCGTATTTTCCTTATTTAGAAAGTGTAATCCTATTTTTATTTTTGGAAACTTGCATTTGTATCATGTTCATATTCCACTTTCAGTTTCGTAATTCAAGACTTTGATCATAGTGAAATTCATATTTTATACATACTTGTTATTCGTTCAATCGATCATTTAAATACTTGTTTACATGCAAACCGACACTTGTTATACGTACAATTATTCACACATACATTCTTGACACTTAATTTATACTTACATACGCGCTCCGTGTTTAAAAACATTCTAAAACACAAAGCTATTGCATAAAATAATAAAGGAATCAAAGTTCAGGGGCCAAAATGCAATAAATCAAACTTGGGGCAGATGAAATGGGACGCCACGGGGCGCGATACCCTAAGCCATATCTATCGCAGCCCATGAAACCCCTTGATCCGCAGATTATTGTTTCTTGGTCATGGAGTGGCCACCTTTTTACTCCCCGATCATCTTTAATCTTCATTAAACACTAAACCCTAACCAACCACTATATAAGCAAGCTCCCTATCACTCATTTTCACTTTCCCAACTCATCTACACTCTCAAATCAGTTGCAAACATCATAAAAAGGTAAATTATTCTAAGTGCAAAAGTAAGCACTTTCTTTACTTTTCTTCATCTTTTCTTCCATTTAAAGGCTTGGAACACCTCTAGGAGTGTATCCACAAGTTTACCATGGTAAACTAAGGTGGAACATCACCATTTTGAGGTCCAAATGTCACAATCCCCATCCCCCTATTCAAATACAGGAACGGGCGGCCGCGGCCAGTTTCGGTGGTATCTGGTATTGTCTAATTTTGGCAGCGGAATTTTCATCAGGACCGTAGTTAGAAAATATTTTATCAGAGTAAAATACCACAATTTCATAATATTAAACACATGGGATAAAACCTAAGTTTTAAGTACACATATTTTCATAGGAATAAATCCTATTTTATTTAATAAAAACATCTACTTCTTTTTAGGTAACTTTATTGCCACTTTTCCAAGCCTTCAGTGCTGTCCAGCTGGCTTCTATTTGGCTTTCACATTTTGTTACCTGAAACGCGTTTAAAAACATTTTGTCAGTGGGAAATACTGGTGAGTGAATCCCAGTTTAATTAAGTTTAAATAAAATCCATTGTACAGTATTGAGGGCGGTCTCGCAATTACATTTGTTTCCAAGTCATACCAATTACCACCCACGGTACTGTCAGACCCGACTTGTGGAATGTTACCCCTCGCAAGGTAGTAACAAATTTTGTATACAAAACCCCAACATACCGACGATAATTGTATCCTTACAAATACTCAATAACTGTTTAATATATAATTAATTAAGTGAGGTTTTGTAAAAACAATTCACAAAAAGGAGATTACTCACATTGCTATCTTGGATTATCCTTTAGGGTTTCCTGGTGACAATCTATAATTTACACAAATGCACACGTGTTAGTTTAATAACCCATTTTAACATTAGTAATACTCTCCCCGAGACGGCATTCCAACGACTACGTCGGGCAGAACCACGACAGGCGTTACGGAACCCTAGATCAATCGGGCAGAGTATCTAATACGTATCCAGGGGTTATGATACTTACAACGGAGCAGAAATTCGTTAATTAGGGGGTATTATACCCGAGTATAATGCCTATTCTTTAAGAAATTCGAGAGTGAAAGTGTTCGTGAGCGATTTCTGACTGAAGGCCGATGCATGCTACTTATATGGCCTGATTTGGCCTTTTACGCGGCCCGCGTAAGGTTTGGCTTCGGTCTACGCGGCCCGCGACATAGGGGCGTAGACCTTAGCCTTGACCGGTCACCACCCCTAGTCTCGACATGTGGCTACCACGTGGCAGCCCAGGGTTTCGCCAGCTTTCACCTTCTCGCGGCCCGCATAAGCTTAAGGGGTGGCTTACGCGGCCCGCCTAAACCCCATTTTTCTTGTTTTTTATTTATTTTTAATGCTATGTCATATTTTGGGCTCGGTTTTCACATACGAGGGTAATTTAGGACACATTGGGGTAATTTAAAATATATTAGGGTGTCGGAAAAATATTCAGGAGGGTGTCGGTTTATTTAGGGTTGTTATACCAAACTTTCTGTTTTGGAAGATTATCTTATTAACTTTTATAAAACTTATGATTTCTTATGCAATCTTATACATGTCTTGCTTCTTGTAACACCCCGAAAAATATAAAACTTTATATTAGAATTATAAAGTATAAATAAACGAGAATTTACTAACTAGAAATTTTAACCTAGTTAGTTAAAAGACTAGAAATAGCTTATGATAGGGTTAAAAGCTACTAAACAATATGTTGAACAAAGTTAAGGGGCTTAAGTTGTAAGAATTGAAACTTTGTTTAATTAAAACAAATAAAAACAAACCAAACACCCCCAAATGGGATGTCTGGTCGACTAGAACAAGCAGGGGCGACACCCCCACTTTCAAACTCCCAAAATTCTACTTGAACTCTCAAATTGGAGGTGCAAATCTGGTCCAAACGAAAATCCGAGCATAGAATCGTGATCCTCATCACAAGAGGATTACAAGGTATGTAAAATTTAAGGAAAACTCTCAACTTGAAATTTTCATGAATTGGGAAAAATCTGAAATTAGGGTTGCATGTGTATATTATGATGATTAAGGAACAACTATAGTGTCTAGGGACAAACCCTAGACCAATAGAAGTTGAAATCATAAGAAATTTTGGGTGAATCCATGAACACCATTGTAGGTGATTAATGGGATATGTGTAAATTGATGAACACTAGGATATTGGGTGTTAATCTTGTGTAAATTGACAATTTGGAAGTGATTTCAGAAATCTAGAAGCTAACAATCATATAAAATGTTGATTGAGGTGAAATTAGGGCTAAATGATAAGCTAGAAACTTGTCATATAATCATGTGAAAATCTGCCCTTAAGTTGTTTGTGAAAATGCCTCAAAGAAGGCTTAAAATAGAAATTTAAAGATTAAACACATAATTATGATGTTTCGGTGTATTATGCGATGTAAGGTTTAAAGAGAGTTCTAAACATGTCTTGAATTGAACTCTATAGGAAAGGATACCGGAACGTCGAGTGGACAAGCCGATGGTGATTTGCGGTTGAAGGGCGTACACTAAGGTATGTAACTTGATCCGTTACATTCGTTGAATTATGAATAAACTATGCGTTATTGATAGAATTTATATTGATTATGGTTGGAATGTGAATTGATAGACTTAGTATAGTCAACGAACCAAATTGGTAGTCATCATAAGTGGATGGTTCCACAAGATGAGCCAATGGATCTATTAGTGTGAAAAATTGTAGTTTTAAATGTTCTAGTAGTCGATAATGGCGATAATAATCACAAAGGCATTAAACCATGAAATTGGTAAGAAATGCGGGTGATAATAAGCCCCGGATGTTGGGCATAAGGCGCTATAGGTTTATTAGTTAAATGGTAGTAAAATGTGTAAGGTTAGAATGGGTCGAATAATTACATAGTGACATATGGTCTTTCGGTCCGTAAATTAAATTTTGGGTAACAAATTTATAATAGTTATGTCGGTAATGAATTTACAGACATATAGGAAGAAAAATCACTTAAAACGGACTTACGAGTCAAAAGATATGGCCAAACGAAGTTAAAAACTGGATTTTCCAGAGCTGGCAGCAAATGCAGCTCACAAGATTGATCTACTGGAAAACGTGACCCCCCGCACCACGCGGAAGGCCACCCGAAACACTCCGCGACATGCGGGAGGTCCTCGCGGCCCGCGTAAAACCTCTCGCGGGGCGCGAGCGACCTGGATCCGGATTTTTCATTTGTTTTCAAAAGTTTTGACCCTAGATTTCAATTATACATGTTTTAATATTGTCAAAACTAACCTTTGATTTGGTTTTGACATTAGGTCATGTTGGGGAACTTACGGATGGCGATCAAGCATATGATGAAGAACCGAACACTACATTTTGAAGCTTCCGCAACGTCTTAAATCTTTAGTACTTTTGTATATGGGTTGTAAACACTTGTTAAACAACTTTTAAAATGTTTTAACTTAGTCATTAGTTGACTAAGGTTGATGTTACTTATGAACTTTGTTTATGAAAGTCATGTTACTTAAACAATATTTTATTAAAATGATATAACTTATTACTAAAATCAAGTGAAAATTAAACGGGTGTTACAAGTTGGTAATCAAAGCTTAAGGTTGTCAACAAAGTGTTCGGTTCAAGCTTGATTGATCGTCCGGTAAGAATTAACTCATTATGTTAGTAGATTATGTCTTATGTAAGGAAGGAGAAACGAATTGTTATGCATGGGAAGAGCGTGTTAACACACTCAAACCCGGAAAGTGCACTAAATGTGAACGGTTAAAGCAAGTTAAGAACTTGGCTAAACCGAAACAAATGAAACAATGCCATAAATGAAATGTTTAACGTTTGATATAAACATTTCAGTTTCAAGATGTCGAAAGAGGGCAATAATGATCCGGTGCCGACAAGTACCGAACAATTGAAAGAAATGATTGCCAAGGAGGTAGGAAAGGCAATTGAGGGCAGTCTATCCGGATTTATAGACAAGATCCAAAGCACAGTGTTGTCGCTCGTAGAAGAGCGAGTTAAAAGGTTGGAGGATACTGTCAACCTTACGAAAGACAAAATGGGAGAACGTAAAGGGTGCTCATATAAGGAATTCATGGCGTGTAAACCGCCAATCTATAACAGGGAAGTCGACCCGATAATTTGCCAAAGATGGTTGGGCGACATTGAAGGAGTGTTTGAAAGGACCCATTGCGACGAAAGCGACTTCGTTGCTTACGGAACGGGTCAATTAAGAGGACAAGCCAAGGATTGGTGGGATAACAAAAAGAATGAAATAGGGGCCGAAGCGGCAAGGACCATGACATGGGAAGAGTTTAAGACACCATTTCTTAAACATCATAGTCCCAAGGCGGTCATTAACAAAATCAAGGAAGAGTTCATGCAACTTAGGCATAAGGGTGAAACCATAGACAAGATCACGGCGATGTTTATGGATAAGATGAAGTTTAGTAGTGAGTTGGTGACGAACGAAGAACAGAAAATATACTACTACTACAATATGTTGAGCGCTGAATATAGGGAGTTTATGACTCCTTCAAAATAAGAGACCCTTACCGAAATCATTAATGTTGCTCGGGAACGTGAAATCGAGTTGAAGAAGCAAGTCGAAAGAGGTGAACGAAGGGCACATGATATGAATCCAAGCCCGACAAAGAAAGCCCGAACTGGAGAATCGGGGAAGAAGGTAGATACTAAAGGTGGGTCGCCAAGTTGTAAGGTGTGCGGGAAGGGACACAAAGGGGAATGTCGGTTCAAAGACAAGCCATGCCCTATATGTAACAAGACGGGGCACACGGCCTCGCTATGCCCGGGAAAAGTCTCTGTTTGCTACAAATGTTATCAACCCGGCCACAAAAAGTCCGAATGTCCGGACTTAGTTGGAAAGAGAGATGTTAAAGAATCTCCAACAGAAGCTCCCAAAGCGAAGGCGAGGTCCTTCCAACTTACCGCGGCTGAAGCGAAGACAGAACCTGATGTGGTTTCAGGTATATTCACAATTAACTCAATTCCAGTACGTGTATTGTTTGATACGGGTGCGAATAAATCCTTCATTTCGCATGGATTTATTCGACATCCTTCATTTGTATTGACGAAATTACCTGTGCCCTTAGAAGTTGAAATAGGGGACAACAAAAGTTTTATAGTATGTGATGTTTGTCGAGGCTGCAAATTAAGCATCGACGATGAGGAATACTTGATAGACCTAATCCCGATGTCAATGGGAGAATTTCAAATAGTCGTTGGGATGGATTGGCTAGCCCAGTATTATGCAAAAGTCGTGTGTTTTCGTAAAGAGATAAAACTAACATCTCCGAGCGGGAAACACGTCACCATTTATGGCGAAAAGGGAGGTAACCCCATAGTGTGCTCAATGTTGAAAGCTCACAAGCTTATGAAGCGAGGATGCAAGGCATTCATAATATACGCAAATGAGCCCGAGAAAGAATCACGGAAGATTGAAGATGTACCGGTAGTACGAGATTATGGAGATGTGTTTCCGGAGGATTTACCGGGGATACCGCCTGAACGGGAAGTAGAGTTCGGGATCGAGTTGATTCCGGGCGCGAAACCCGTAGCAAAGGCCCCGTACCGACTTGCACCGTCGGAATTACAAGAGTTGATGTCCCAAATCCAAGACTTGCTTGACAAGGGATTCATAAGGCCGAGTGTGTCTCCTTGGGGCGCACCGGTATTGTTTGTGAGAAAGAAAGACGGGAGCATGTGCATGTGTATCGATTACCGGGAGTTAAACAAACTCACGGTAAAGAACCGATACCCGCTCCCGAGGATAGATGATTTATTCGACCAACTACAAGGTGCGAACTGGTTTTCAAAAATTGACCTTAGATCTGGGTATCACCAACTAAAGGTCAAAGAAGAAGATGTGCCGAAGACGGCTTTCCGCACGAGATACGGACATTACGAATCCCTCGTGATGTCATTTGGGCTAACAAACGCACCCGCGGCTTTCATGGACCTCATGAACCGGGTTTGCAAGCCAATGTTGGATAAGTCGGTCATCGTGTTTATCGATGATATCTTGGTGTATTCAAAAAGTGAAGCTGAACATGCACACCACTTACAAGAAGTGTTAGAGACACTTAGACGAGAGAGGTTATATGCAAAATTCTCTAAATGTACCTTTTGGTTACGAGAGGTACAATTTCTTTGCCACGTCATAAGTGCCGACGGAGTTTTGGTGGATCCGTCAAAGATAGAGGTTGTGTCAAAATGGAATCCCCTGAAGAACCCTTCGGAAATTAGAAGCTTTTTGGGGCTTGCGAGATACTATAGGAGATTCATTCAAGATTTCTCCAAGATTGCGTCACCGCTAACAAAGCTAACCCAAAAGAAAGAAAAGTTTATTTGGGGTGTCGATCAAGAAAAAGCGTTTCAAACGCTAAAAGAAAAGTTAACTCAAGCTCCGGTACTGACATTGCCGGACGGAGTCGAAGACATGGTGGTTTATTCGGATGCTTCACTATCGGGGCTCGGTTGCGTGTTGATGCAACGGGGCAAGGTAATAGCCTATGCCTCGAGACAATTGAAGATACACGAGAAGAAATATCCCACGCACGATCTCGAGTTGGCTGCGGTGGTATTTGCATTAAAATTATGGAGGCACTATTTGTATGGGGTAAAGTGCACCATATTCACCGACCACAAGAGCTTGAAATACTTCTTCGATCAGAAGAAGTTAAATATGCGACAAAGGCGATGGCTGGAAACGGTGAAAGACTACGATTGTGAAATACATTATCACCCCGGAAAGGCTAATGTGGTGGTGGATGCTCTGAGCAGAAAAGCAGACTATGTCCCAATACGAGTAAGATCGATGCAACTCGTGGTGACCTCGGGTATACTTGAACGTATTCGAGAGGCGCAATTAGAAGCAATGAAAGAAGAGAATTGGAAGAAAGAAAGAATAATCGGTCAGTTGAAAGATTTGTCGGATGGGAATAACGGGTTGAAGACTCGATTCGGAAGGATATGGGTCCCACATACTTGTGGAGTGAAGGCGCTTCTACTTAATGAAGCTCATAAATTGATGTATGTAAAATGCAACATATAAATTACATCAAATGAGGCATAAAACTAACCCTTTTTAAGTACTAATATTGGAAAAAGAGTGTTTTTGTCTTCCTTTTGTATTTTCAGGATTAAATGAGCTCAAAAACGCAAAAGAAGCAAAAAGATAGCTAAATCCAACATAAATACAAGAAAAGGAATATTAGTGGACTGCCCGAACCCTCAACGGCACCTTCCAAAGCAAAGTAGAGAAATCAGAAGACTGAACACGCCCCGTGCTCAGCCAGCACGGGGCCGTGCCCAAGAAGCAGCAGAAAAGACAAATCTATAGAAGCTTCTATTGCCCATCACGGGGCCGTGCTCAGCGAACACGGGGGCGTGTCGAAAGTACAGCAGGCGCATTTATTGTAATTGCGAATTACAATTAATGAGGAGAGAGATTGTCAGACGGACACGGGGCCGTGCCCAGCGGACACGGGGCCGTGTCCAGCTCTCTGTTCAGCCTATAAATAGGAGTGCTTGGATTCATTTCATCTCATCCCTTGGCACACCACCTCTCTCACACTTCATCCACCACCCACCACCATCACAACACCATCATCCACCACCATCATCCATTGTCCATCATAGAGTGTGTGAGTCGTCTCGGGATCCAAGATTGATCGTAAGAGTTCTTGACAATCAAGGCCATGTTTGCCTAAGTCTCTTACATCACTTGGTGAAGACAAAGTGTCTAGTATAATACTTTTTATTTCTAATCTTTTGCACTTTTTATTTGGTTTTGTATTAATGACTTTAATAACTAGTTACTTATGTTGAAGGTGATCTTTCCTTATCGTTTGTCCGTGGTGTCTTGGTATTATTTTACTGTCTATATAAAATAAAGGATTTTCACCATTCATATCTCTACGGTCTATATGGAGATATGTTGGCTACCTGGTAGGGGGTTAAGGGAACGGTTTGGTAAAGGTCTTGCCATTGTTCAGCGTTTAGAGGTCCTGCAATGGACCTGGGTCAAATTTAGTAGGACCTCCTTCAATACTTCACGGTATTGGATGGCGGGGGTCCAAACTCTTTGATCCCCTCATAAGTTAACTACTATTAATACTATAACCCGGCTATTTAGGACTGTATCCCTGCTGACTCAGACTACTTAGCCGAGGGTAACGTCACCGCCAAAAGCGGGGCCTACCACAATACTGCATTAATAACTTAATTCATTATCTTCCAATAATCCACCCTTTTAGGATTGTATCCCTGCTGACTCAAACTACTGGGGTGAGGGTAACGTCGCCTTCAAAAGAGGGGCCTACTACAATAACTAAGATAATCTCTTAATTATGTGCAAAAGTGCGGAAATAATCAAAGGTTATACTAGATACGAGTCGGAACCAAGTGATTCATCTTGTCTATCTGTTTTTATTTTTATTTTTATTTTCAGCATTTTAGTTAGTTTTATTTTTCTTAGTTTAAAACATTTTTCTAAACTTTTATTTTGGTTAGACGTTGAGGATAAACCGGTACTAAAAGCTCTTGTGTCCTTGGACGACCTCGGTATCTTACCAACGCTATACTACACTCAACGATGGGTGCACTTGCCCATATGTGTGTTTAGTGTTAGTGAAATATCGTGTTTTATAAATTTAAAACTTGGCTATAATAAGTGTTAAAAAAGGGCTTAAAATATACACCTAATATATATAACACTTTCACGCACATCATAAATCCCGTTATTCAATTCATCCGGGTGCGACCAAGATGTACAATGATTTGAAACAAAATTATTGGTGGCCCGGAATGAAGAGGGATGTGGCGAAGTATGTGGAAAAATGCTTGACATGTTTACAAGTCAAGGCGGAGCACCAGAAACCATACGGCAAACTCCAACCGTTAGAAATTCTAGTTTGGAAATGGGAACATATTACAATGGACCTATTAACCAAGTTGCCTAATACGAATCGTGGTTTCGATGCCATATGGGTAGTGGTGGATAGATTGACGAAAAGTGCTCACTTCATTCCGATTCGTGTGACTTATACGTCAGAAAAGATGTCAGAAGTTTACACTAATGAAATAATAGCACGTCATGGGGTGCCGGTATCCATCGTGTCTGATAGGGATACCCGGTTTACTTCAAATTTCTGGCGAGATTTCCAAGAGCAAATGGGAACCAAATTGTTCATTAGCACTGCGTACCATCCTCAAACAGATGGACAGAGTGAAAGAACGATACAAACATTGGGGGATATGCTACGGGCATGTATAATCGACTTTGGAGGAAGTTGGGATGTTCACCTACCGTTAGTCGAGTTTTCGTATAATAACAGCTACCAATCTAGTATTAAGATGGCACCGTACGAAATGCTTTATGGTAGGAAGTGTCGAACCCCGGTATGTTGGGGTGAAGTGGGTCCACGTGAACTCGCTCACCAAGATATAGTACGAGCCACGAATGAAAAGATCGATATAGTTCGGGCACACTTGAAAGCGGCTCAAGACAGGCAAAAGGCGTATGCTGATAAAAGGAATAGGCCAATCGAATTCTAGGTTGGCGACATGGTCATGCTAAAAGTTTCCCCTTGGAAGGGCGTTATTAGATTCAGAAAAAGGGGAAAGCTAAGCCCGAGGTTTATTGGGCCATTTAAAATTATCGGAAAGGTTGGCAAGGTAGCTTACCGCCTTGAGTTACCGGAGGAATTAAGTGGGATTCATGGCACGTTTCACGTGTCACAATTACGAAAGTGCCTAGCGGACGAAACGGCCTATATTCATTACGATGATATCGAAGTGGATAATAGTCTGAATTATGCGGTGAGACCGGTGGAGATTTTAGACCGAAAGGTCAAACATTTACGAAATAAACAAATTGATCAAGTCAAAGTCAAATGGGAGCATAGGAAAGGTTCGGACACTACGTGGGAGTCCGAAGAGGAGATGCGACGTCTTCACCCTACATTATTTGGTACGTACTTCGGTTTCGGGGACGAAACCCTTTTAAGAGGGGTGGACTTGTAACACCCCGAAAAATATAAAACTTTATATTAGAATTATAAAGTATAAATAAACGAGAATTTACTAACTAGAAATTTTAACCTAGTTAGTTAAAAGACTAGAAATAGCTTATGATAGGGTTAAAAGCTACTAAACAATATGTTGAACAAAGTTGAGGGGCTTAAGTTGTAAGAATTGAAACTTTGTTGAATTAAAACAAATAAAAACAAACCAAACACCCCCAAATGGGATGTCTGCTCGACTAGAACAAGCAGGGGCGACACCCCCACTTTCAAACTCTCAAAATTCTACTTGAACTCTCAAATTGGAGGTGCAAATCTAGTCCAAACGAAAATCCGCGCATAGAATCGTGATCCTCATCACAAGAGGATTACAAGGTATGTAAAATTTAAGGAAAACTCTCAACTTGAAATTTTCATGAATTGGGAAAAATCTGAAATTAGGGTTGCATGTGTATATTATGATGATTAAGGAACAACTATAGTGTCTAGGGACAAACCCTAGACCAATAGAAGTTGAAATCATAAGAAATTTTGGGTGAATCCCTTGAACACCATTGTAGGTGATTAATGGGATATGTGTAAATTGATGAACACTAGGATATTGGGTGTTAATCTTGTGTAAATTGACAATTTGGAAGTGATTTCAGAAATCTAGAAGCTAACAATCATGTAAAATGTTGATTGAGGTGAAATTAGGGCTAAATGATAAGCTAGAAACTTGTCATATAATCATGTGAAAATCTGCACTTAAGTTGTTTGTGAAAATGCCTCAAAGAAGGCTTAAAATAGAAATTTAAAGATTAAACGCATAATTATGATGTTTCGGTGTATTATGCGATGTAAGGTTTAAAGAGAGTTCTAAACATGTCTTGAATTGAACTCTATAGGAAAGGATACCGGAACGTCGAGTGGACAAGCCGGTGGTGATTTGCGGTTGAAGGGCGTACACTAAGGTATGTAACTTGATCCGTTACATTCGTTGAATTATGAATAAACTATGCGTTATTGATAGAATTTATATTGATTATGGTTGGAATGTGAATTGATAGACTTAGTATAGTCAACGAACCAAATTGGTAGTCATCATAAGTGGATGGTTCCACAAGATGAGCCAATGGATCTATTAGTGTGAAAAATTGTAGTTTTAAATGTTCTAGTAGTCGATAATGGCGATAATAATCACAAAGGCATTAAACCATGAAATTGGTAAGAAATGCGGGTGATAATAAGCCCCGGATGTTGGGCATAAGGCGCCATAGGTTTATTAGTTAAATGGTAGTAAAATGTGTAAGGTTAGAATGGGTCGAATAATTACATAGTGACATATGATCTTTCGGTCCGTAAATTAAATTTTGGGTAACAAATTTATAATAGTTATGTCGGTAATGAATTTACAGACATATAGGAAGAAAAATCACTTAAAACGGACTTACGAGTCAAAAGATATGGCCAAACGAAGTTAAAAACTGGATTTTCCGGAGCTGGCAGCAAATGCAACTCACAAGACTTGATCTGCTGGAAAACGTGACCCCCCGCGCCACGCGGAAGGCCACCCGAAACACTCCGCGACACGTGGGAGGTCCTCGCGGCAGCGTAAAACCTCTCGCGGGGTGCGAGCGACCTGGATCCGGATTTTTCATTTGTTTTCAAAAGTTTTGACCCTAGATTTCAATTATACATGTTTTAATATTGTCAAAACTAACCTTATATGTGGTTTTGACATTAGGTCATGTTGGGGAACTTACGGATGGCGATCAAGCATATGATGAAGAACCGAACACTACATTTTGAAGCTTCCGCAACGTCTTAAATCTTTAGTACTTTTGTAAATGGGTTGTAAACACTTGTTAAACAACTTTTAAAATGTTTTAACTTAGTCATTAGTTGACTAAGGTTGATGTTACTTATGAACTTTGTTTATGAAAGTCATGTTACTTAAACAATATTTTATTAAAATGATATAACTTATTACTAAAATCAAGTGAAAATTAAACGGGTGTTACACTTCTAATCAAGTCTATGGTTAGTGAGCTTGTGTATGGTTAATTCTTATGAGTTTAGAGGTGCAAAAACCCTCTAAACTTTCTGTTTTGATAGGGTTTAAGACAACCCACAAGTGTTGAAATCATCCAAGTCTACCATAGTTCATATGGCAAGACTTGTGTATGATGAAAGTGTGAACCTTGGGAACTATGGCTATCCTAACTTGTTCCACACCTCACTTGATGTTTTATCTTGCTATTCCAAGTGGCTTACTAGTCCTAAAGTAACACAACCCCGTCCATCCTCCAACACTTGGTTCATTCCTTCCATGTTGAGACGACACACCCGGGTTGATCTTACTTGGCTACTTGATGAAATGTTAGATATTTGTATATTTCCTCTTTCATTCATGACCATCCGAATCATCCTTGTGATGATTTATGCATTGGTGAATTCATACAATGAAGTTAAATTTACCTCCATGCTTGACTTATATGACATCCATGACGATCATGATGGACTTAGTTTTAGGACTACCATATAATATATATATACACACATATAGCCGAACTCATGATACTAATCGGTTTATGATTATGTGTCATGAACTTAGGTTACTCTATCTAATGTTCTAAATTTCTCACTTTCGATTCTAATGGGCAAACTGGGACCTATGAAATCACATACAAACTTAGTGTCAAAACGAGTACTTAGACAAGATATATTTTATGAATACATACTTTTCATGTAACTTAAATTCCAATCCGAATCCTTCGTCAAAATCCGAATACTCATACACCTTTGTTTCCCCATTCTCAACAACTCGTCAATTCGGGGATAATCGAAAAGCTTTGCAAAACCGTGAGTATACATGACCTCTTTTACTTTTACACTTTTGGATGCAATACGTTTATTACTATTAAACACACGCAATCACATACTTCATGCTTAAATCACAAAAAAACAAACAATCCAACATACATGCTTAATACGTTATGCTTGAGTTCGTATACATTGGAACATTATTATGCTTTATACTTGTCATTAACTTCGATCAAGGCTCCCTTAACATGTATAGCGCTATAGGAGTAACGCACTGCCCGTATTCTTGAGGTCATGTTAAGCTAAACATAGAATGGTCGTATCATTGCTACGATAAGATTACGCTAGCGGTAAACTTTGGGTTGACATTTATAGTTGCATGCCAGTTGTACGTTAATTCTTGATAACAATTTTGGCATATGGATTTGTTCAAACTTTTATACATATGCTAGTATTCAAACTTGTATGCTCGCCAATACTTTTTTGTATTGAACTATACTTTAATACGTCTTGCAGGATTTTGATGATGATGAAGAGATTATTATGAATTGTTGGGTTAATCTGAATCAGAGTTGAATTGGGTTCAAGATAAATAAAAGTGTTGAAGATAATTATTAGTTTAATAGATATATTTATCTAGTTAGGGTTTAATAATTATATAATTGGTGTTTGAGTCATAATAGGTTTGGGTTTAGTTTAGTATAAATAAATGGTTAGGTCTATTGTAATTTGTGTGCTTTCATTAAAAAATAATAAAAGAGTCGAACAACTTCGTTCAGTCTCGTGCTTTTGTGTTTGATCGATGGGCCTGATTTTCAACAAACACCTGAACTTCAATGACTATGCCAATTGAAACTAACCCCCTACCACAAAAAAATAGTCATTATTATTCGACTGAATCACGAATACATCTAATCAATCAGTATTTTCATATTTGTATACTAAGAAGTTTTTTTAAATGTGTTTTTAGAAGGAAAATGCATCATGAGCTACATATATAGGATTTGATGTGGAAAATTAACTTTTGTAAATCAAAGAGATGTGGGCTTAAGGATACATATCCTGGTGATATAGTATTATATCTACACCAATTTGAAGGTATATTTTGCATTTGGGATTGTAGAAACACGGAACTAATCTGGTGATTATTTTGGGTTTATGTTTCGACAATATGGTTAATCTTCTTGATCTTTCCTGAGCCGTGAGCTTGATCTTCCTGCAAAACACTAAAACACCCCCATTAAGCTCGTTAAGAGGAGGGGAATAGGGGGGTTCTCCTCTTAACCACTCTCCGGCGTGAAAATAAGTATGTGTTTTGAGGAAATAAGTGTGTGGTTAATAGTGAGAGAGCAGAGAACAAAACAAAATCAACCTGTACATGAAGATCCCTACTTATAGCCGGAGTAGTGTAGAAGAAGATGGGCTGATTGGCCTTGGGTCTAGAGTCGACAAAAAGGAATTTCCTTCTTGTCCCTTCTGTCATGGCTGTTAGCGTTTTTGGAAGGAAATGGAGCTGGCGCGCACTGAGTGGAGCCACGTGTCTTGGCTGTCGTCCTTGTTGTCTCTCTGACATTAGCAGGTGAGTGGAGATCATGGGGCAGATGTCGTTGCACGGTGATTGGTGCCACGTAGGCGTCCTTATGTACCTTCTTGTCTCCTGCATGATTGCTAATCGTGGAGCACGATAGGATACAGCCTGTTGGACGCTGATTGGCCCATTTCTCTGCCACTCGTACCTTTTGTATTGTCCAAGAACCAGAATGGACCAGTGCTTCTGTCCCCGCGCAGCCTCTGGGGCAAACCCATATAGCCGGCGCAGGATCCAGGGAGTGAGGGTTTTCTTCCAGGATGCTAAGTGTAGAATCTGAGCTTTAAATTTGCTTGGGCCTCACGCGCGACCTAGGTTTTACCTATTTAGTCGGCGCGGGGTCTAGTAAGTTTGTTAGATTAATGTAGTAGGAGTATGGTCTTGCACGCGACTTTATTGATCAGCGTGGCTTTTTGGGACCATACCCCTTTAGGGATTAAATATCTTATTTGGTTTTTGCGTTTTGAAGCACTAAAGCATTTTGAGATCTCTTATACAAATTGGGTTTTTTTTTTTGTGTGTGTTGATGCAACAAATAATAGACCAAGGATAGTAGCTGAGCTGGTCAGGCAAAAGGGTTAAAGGGTTCAGTTTTGCCTAACGCAGGTCGTGCCCCCCCCCCCACGTTTGCAAGACGTGGAAGGAGGTTCACTAGTTTATTTTTATTGTTTGCTAAGGATCCTCCTCTGAAATGTGTTCAGATTCGGATGAAGGAGCAAACAGAATGTGTGTGTTGGATGTGAAAAGGAGTGACTTGCATGGAGCAAGGACTCGATGTGAATGACCAGAGATCTTAGGAATCAGGGCTGGCCAGGAATGTTTTTCTTAGTAAATGAAGTGTCCAATATATAGGAGAAGACATCTCCCAAAGAGGAATGCATTTAACTAGTGACCATGCTTGCAGTGAGGGGCTTACCCTTTCGGGGGTTGAAGCCTTTTGACCCCTGGATAATAGAGTGTGCTCTGTGGACCTGCATTGCTTTTGCGGCTGGTGAGTTGGTGAAGTAATCCAGAGACGTGACTACTTACTGTTCTGTGTTACTTTATTCCATTTCCACAGGCTTTTAACCTTTGAACCATTTTTCCTTTTGGGCATTCATGTATTGAAGTCATTTATTTTGGTCTTGGGCTACCCCCGTCATCAGCCCCCCAAGTCAGAGGTTTTTGGGAGATGAGCTCAAAGACTTCTGACTTTTATACGTGTATTTTACTGCCTAAAGGATTCAAGGGTTCGAAGGTTTGAAGGTTGAGAACGGTTGGGGTTTTTGAATTTCGAAATTTGACAAGACGGTTGACAGGACTTGTGGCAGTTTGTCAGGCGGCGGTTTTAATTTCTGCCTCTTAATAATTATCCTTTATCTCATTTATTTACACATATTTTATTAGAAGAACATTACTTGCTCCTTTTTTCTCTCAAGTTTCCCCCTTTTTCAAATCAGGTCAGTTTTCTTTGCTTATCTTCTTTTTAATTTCTCATATCATGGGTGCTCGTAAGGATATGGCAAAGTCGTTTTCTCGAATGACTCAAGAGGAAGTTGATTTGTTTTGTATGGAATAGGGGATAGGGATAAAGTTTAAACCGGTTGCACCGGCTTGTGATAAATCTGTCAATGAATGTCCTCCTGGTTCGATTGCGTTGTATTGTCGGCATTTTGAGTTTTCAAATCTTTGTCATCCGTTTTCAAACTTTGTTTTGAATGTCCTGGAATATTATCGTATTTCTTTTGGTCAATTTCATCCCCTTGGAATGGCTAGGGTTTTGCATTTTGAAATTTTGTGTCGGGCTTCCGGGTATGATCCCACTCTTTTAGCATTCCGCCGCTTTTTCCGCCTTGCTAAGAATGGTGATTGGTTTACCTTCGAGACCACTCAAGTTGATACCTGTTTGATTTCGTCTATGGTTTCTACACTTGGGGTCTGGAAGGACTGGTTTTTCTCGGTGTCCGAGGAGATTGTTCCTTTCAAACTTGTTTGGAGACACCCGGATGCCGTTCTGAATGAACCTGAGCCTTCCGCGTCTGATATAAATGCTCAATTTTTAGAAACTATTAGGGAGTGTTCTTCAAGGCTTCGTCCCTTTCCGGAGCATTTGTTGGTGTTATTGGGTCTTAGAAAATTGTGGGAAAAACGTGATCGAGACCCGGTGCTCATGAGAGATGGGAAGGGTATGCGTTTGTTCTTCTTATGCTTTTGTGTTCCTATTTCTGTGTTTGCTCATGTGTTTTTTTGTTTGTTTTGTAGTTATGTCTGCACTTGACTTTATCAAAAGTGATGACACCTCTGACGTTGCCTTTGATGATGCTACTGCTACTCCGGGTGAGGATGCGGTTGTTAGGGGTTCTGATTATAGGTTCGAGGGTTCTGGTTATGTAAATGTCCCAAACGTTAAAGGCTTTACCAAGACTACTGCTTCCAAGGTTTCTACTCGTCGTTCCCAACGCTATCTGAAGGGTGTTGATCAGCCGTCTGGTTCGGAGGCTGTTGATGTTAGTGATGATATTGAAGTATCGGCAGAGCACACCATTGATGTTGGCAAGGGTAAGGAGAAGGAGTTAATTGTTTCAAGCAAAAAAGAAGAAGTTAGTTAAGAAAGGTACCCTTTCTGTCATTCAGGGTCCATCAGTCAAAAACGTTGATAGCTTCGAAGGTTCGGAGGGTGAAGAGGTTTATGTACCCAACTGGGGGTTAAAGTTGGAGATAGTTTTAAAGATCCAGCTGTTTGTTCTGAGGCCTTAGCTCATTTTGCTCCTCCTGGTGTTCGGGACGCCATTTCAGAGATGGAGGCTGATCATCTTATTTCTAGGATGATGCTCAGTTCCTGCAACCTTTCAGCCCTGTTGGCTGAAGGTGTTACTCGATTTGCCAAGGGTATGCAGGAATACGAGGAAGCCTCCAAGAAGAAGGAAAAAATGAAGGCTTCAATTGCTGCAATGAAGAAGGAGATTGATGGCTTTGCTGAGAAGGAGCTGGCTTGGGCCAAGAAAGTGGGTGAGTTGACAAAAAGACACGAGATTGAGATGGGTGATCTCAAAAAGAGTTATGAGGCTGACCGATTGAAGCTAAAAGCTGACCGGGAGGCCTTAGTTGTTCAACAAAAGGCCTTTGATGAGGAAAAAGAGAGCTTAAAGGCTTTGGTTGCCCAAGCTACTGGAGATAATCAGTGGCTTATTGAGCAGGGCTTTCATCAAGTTGTGACCTATCTTCTTCACTCCAAAGAGTTCAATTCTGCTCTAGGTGAGGTTTACACTAAACTACTCAATCTGGGTAAACATCAGGGTCTTATTGCAGGTTATAAGCTTCATGAATCTGGCCATCCTTTGGAGAAATCTCCCTTGTACTGTCCCGAGGCTTCCGATATCTTCAAGGGTTCCGTAGAGCAGATGGAAAGGCTAACATACCCATATGTGCCAGGTTGCTTCTTGCTATGGTAAGCCTCTCTCCGTCTTGCAGGGACTGAAGCCGGATGGTTTGAATGAAAAGGTATGTGTTGAAATACTTAGTTCCCTTTCAAGGAAACGTTCCTACTCGGGAGATAGTGAAGATACCTTTCCTGGAGAACCTGATGCTCCTAAGGATGCCAGCTTGGAGGGTTCAGCTGTTGGTGATCAGGGCCCAAAGGCTAAGAAGGTTAAGAAGACTAAGAAGGCTAAAGGTAACAGCTCTGGGGCCTCTAAGCCTTCTACTGATGCATGAAATTCGTAGCTTTCTTAGCACTTTTAAAACACTTTGTGGTTTGTTAACTTCAAACAATATTAGGTTTCCAGGAACCCTTATGGTTCCTGTTGGTTATGTTTTAGGCCTGCGTGGCCGTTTGAACAACATCTAAACTTGCAAGTCGCTAGGACTTGTTTTAACTTGTGCTTAACAGTCTTTCAGGGCTTTCTTTGATATGATATTATGTTTAACTATTTTCTTTGTGTTGTGTTTTTTATACTTGTGCCTATTTCGTTACGGCAACTTGGTTGGCTTCAACCCTTTAAGCTTTTTGTTCATCCGTTGGTACGTTGAAGCCATTGAGGTTTCTAGTTGTCACCTAGGAGGCTTGAAGCCTTGAAGGCTTGACTTGGTTTGTGTTCTTATAACTTTTTGTTTAAGGTGCACCATTTTTGTCTTTTCGTAACTTTGTCTTTGTCGAGTTTGTGTTGCCTTTATGTTTTTTATACCTTAAAGTGTCACACCCCAACCGATGGCGGAAACATCGGAGTGAGACGAAGAAAGACAGCTCATCACACATAACGCTAAATTGTGACAATAGAATTAAAGATAAATTGATTTCCTTCATAAATAAATGTTACAATACAAGAAATTTGAAATACAACATGTTAAATACAAAAGAGCAATACGACAACAATTATGACTTTTATACAACGTATTTGATCTAAACGTCTATATGTGTATCTAGGTATCAACGCTACTTCATTTCATAGCATCATCATCCTCAACCTGTAACATGTTTAAAATAAAGTTCAATGCAAAAGGAAATGCGAGTATACAAGTTTGGTACATACATAGCAAAAGATAAGTTCCGAACAATTCCTCATAGCAAGCATGTGATTCAAGATAAACATAAAAACATGACATGTGTCTAACATATCAAACCAAGGAAACGCAACAGGCTCATGACATTACCACAAGTTACGGGTGGCGGGTCGTTAGTCCTATAGCGCTACATATGTCACGGTTTGGCTCGTACGAAGTTAATGATAAGTTCAACACATAAGATTCACCCAAGTTTAAATATCAAGCCATCACGTATACAAGCATGTTAATAGGAATGTTCATGTGTTTAAGCAAAATGTTCATGTGTAAGTTTGTTGATAAGTAAACATGTTACACCCCAAAAGTGGTAAAAGTAAAAGGGGGAAATACGAGTATACTCACAAAGTTTGCATATGCTTTCCAATTATCCAATTATTGACGAGTGGATGAGGTTAAAAGATTGAATGTGTAAGGGTTAAAGTTCAAGTATGCTTAGAGTCGAGATTCGGTATTTAAAACAACATAAAAATAAGATATGAGAATAACATGTGAAAATAATCATCTTCAATACCTAACACTTGTATGACACTTGGTAACCACAAGGGTTATGATAATGTTTTCATGAGTTGAACACCCATAAGAATCACAACAAGGTTTAGGTCTTAGATGATGTTCTACTACTTTAACATATAAACACAAGTTCAACATCAAAGGTTCGAATGAGTGTATATATATATATCTAGGTTAAGTATTACATATTATTTAGTCCAATAATTCAAGTAGGAGGTAGAAGATTAAATCTTCATTTAGGCACCTCTAGTATCATGGATGTCATGTATGGGGTAGGAAGGACAAGCTTCCATTTAGGAACCCCTTGTATGTTCACCACTTCACTTGATGTAAAAACAACCAAGGAGGGTCAAGAACTAAGGTAGGTACAATAATATAACAAGCTATACTAAGAGAAATCATCAAATCATGTGAGGATTTTATGTTGGAACAACCCAAGTTGTTCCATAATCACTCTACATCAAGAACTAAGCTCGAACATGACTTGTGGGTGAAATACCCTAAACAAAACAGAAAGTATTTGAGGTTTTAACCTCTGATTTATAGTGTCTCAACCTTGTTTTTAAGCCTAACCAACCATAAGAGAGGTTGTAAGCATTGGGACATAGGTATGAGATGTGTTTGACACAAGTTGGATGAGTTTAAACAAACTTTTGAAGAACATAAAACAAAACAGAAAGTTTGTGGATGATTTCGGAGCAATTCCAGGTCTGATTTCTCCAAGGAGAAGTCAAGGAATCGAACCCCATGATTATCCAAGCAAGTAGGAAGAAGAATTAAGTGATTTCATTAAGAAATGAGCAAGTTATGCTCACTTTTGTGCAAGGTTATGAATCTGCCCGAATTCTGAGTTTGCAACAGATTTAGAGAGTGAAATTGTGAGATGATTGGAGTTGTGAAAGTGTAAAATGGTGAGGAGAAGGTGTATATTTATGGTGGAAGAGTTTGAGTGTGATTGGAGGTGTTTAGAGGTGGCTAAATGGTGATTGGGGAGTGTTAGAATGGTGGGATTCGTGCTAATTCGCGTCTGATTGAAGCTGCTGTGTTTTTTCGTGAACATGAAGGCCATGCGGCCTGCATTAGATATCAAGTAAGCTGAAGCGGGCCGCCCGGGGGTTGCTTATTTGACATAAGTTTCAAAAATTACACTTTAGCCCCCAGACTTGTTTATTTTGATGTTTTTAGGACTTTTAAGGACCATTCTTGCCATAAAAGCATATTTTAAGATAATTTCAAGTATGAGGAGTATAAACCAAGTATAATTGAGTGTAAAAGTATCATAATCAAGTGTCGTTTACGTTTAAAGCACGTATTATGCATAAGATTTATGTATTTACAAGTTTAGCACGTAGTTTCCAAGAATTACGAATAAGTACCAATTGTTCCACGAAATTGAATGTATGAGACTATATAAAGTATGTGTATCATGTAATTAACAAAATACGAGTTTAAATCATATTCCAAGTCTCGGATTTTACATCGTTTTTAAATGAAAGGACGATTACAAGACTTACGAAGTTTCCAAAAATAGTTTTACAAACGATGGTTACTAAATATAGAAAGTATGAAAACGCGGGGCATTACAGTCTCCCCTCCTTTAGGAAATTTTGTCCCGAAATTTATTCAAGAGGTAGACTTGAAAAGTTTTAGTAAAAGTTTGAGACTTGAAAATTTTGAAACATTTTGAAAGTACAAAATTTTGGGAGAAAAAAAAATAGGGTTGTAAAATGATTGGTTTGGCTAAAATGGTTTAGAGGCATGAGCATGCGTGGAACATGTATAGGTAAGAATGATTTTGAATAGCTAAATTGGAGTTGCTTTTAAAAATGTATTGTATTCACGAAAGGGATATTCGTATAATGGTTTGAAATCAAGAAGGTAAGGTAGGTTGCGTAGGAAGTTTTGAGGTAGTATAAGGTCACATATTCGTAAAATTTGCTTCTCGAGTGAAACGAGAAGGTTTGGTAAAAAAGAGTATTGACGACCCACTAAATGTGTTTACGCAAGAATAAAGATTAAAGGGACGGTTCTAAAGGTAATAAGATAAGTTAGGATTCAAATGATTAAACAAACTTGATTGTAAACGAGGTTTGTATGAACTAGAAGGATAAGGTGAATAATACGAGCATAGAATGAACGAATGACTCTTAAGAGTGCAAGTATAAAAATAGCGCAAGTGTTGGATGGATGATCGTAATGTGTTAAGGATGAAGTCTCGTCATTGGATAATCGGATATAATGCGTTTGAGAGTTGTTTAAAGTTTGTATTAGGTCCAAAAGGTCTGCAAAACACTGAATTTCTCATGGCACGTTTTAAGAAATTTGGTAATATGGTGAAAACACTTATATATAGGAAGTACCAACGGCGTATCCACCATGTTTTAACCACATTACGTCCGTTCCGTATTCGGTGCCATGTTACGTTCCGTGTCTTACCATACACAGTAGTACACTCTATGGTTCTCATACGCCTATCACTATAATCCCGTGTGCACCCGTGATTATATTGATCGTCGCCTGATCCGCATAGCTTGTACTAGTTGTGTATGAATTAGGGTATCCATAATTTGAAAATTAAGAATGTGCACGTGTAAGAATGTAGTATGTAAGCAAGTCCATGCTTAAGTATGTATGGGACCCATGCAAGTGAATCACTCGGATTACACTCGCGTGTAGGTATGAATGTATGAGTATGAAATGAAAGTATGAGCAATAGTATAAGTTTAAGTATGAATAAGCACGCAAGTATAAGTATCAACATAACACGTACAAGTAGTACGTGTATACGTATAAGCACGCAACGTATGAGTATAAGTGAAAACATGAAACGTATAAGTATAGGAAAAAAAATAATGTATTGTTATGAATACGAGTGTGAGTGTGAGTACGAACACTGATGATTGCGTATATCATATTAATTGAAGACATAACAAATTAAGCATGTAAAAGTGCTCAAAGGTTGCACATGTAAATACGAACGATATAAATAGAATTGTCGCGATGCAGCGACTAAAACGTGTATGATGATATGCATGTATAGTTGTTTAAACAAAACGTTGAGTTCATCGAATAAAAATTAGATTGAGCTTGGTTTGAAAGGTAGAATATAGTTTGCATATGTAAAAGGAGATAAAGTACTCATGGGTTAATCATAATGTATTTTGTAATGAAAGGAAATGCTACTTTTGTTTTAAAAAAGTTTACGAAATCCGAAGATGGTCGGTCTCCAAGTAGTCTTCTTGCCCACGTGCTCTGTAAATTGGTGTAGGAAAAAGGTTTTTTTTTTTTTTTTTTTAATCAAAAGTAAGATCATTTCATCAAACAAGAAATTATGAATTTTAAGAGGTTCTTGTGAAAACGAGGATCATTGGGAAAGGATTTTAGTAAAAAAGGGACTTAGTGATTGTTAAAAGTTCTAACAAATGATTTGTTGATGTTAAAAAGAGTCGTTGGTAAAATGATCATATAACATCCATAAGATCTTATAGGTGTAAAAGAAAGGTTGGTTTGATCCTCCGATTTAGAATGATAGTCCTTAGTTTGGTGATATATATCATGAGTGCGTTTTAGTGATTAATTTGAACAAGAGGTTTATGGGCAAGAGGTTTGTTGGACTGATCAAATTGGTAGGTAGCATTCCATAAGGTTTGGAAATTTGCGTAGTAAAACGTTTAAGATAAGTTTAAGAATCTCATGTATACGAGTTAAGTAAAAAGGAAATAGGTTGTAGGATAGAAAGTATGCTTGATAAAGCAATGTATTTCAAAATCGTGTACGCATGTATTTAGAATAATGATAAATAATCGAGGTATAAAACATGATCGCGTTTGAATAATAAGATATTTTGAAGAGGCGTTTTGGTAACGATCACCTAGGTAAGGGAATCACCCCGAACTTGTTGGTGAGGTCGTTTTAAGGAAGAGGGAAGTGGAGTTAATCGTCAAGGTAAGGAAATCACTCCTATCTCGATGATTTGTCTCCACCTTTCGTTACAAGAAATATAAATTTCAATTATATGAAATCACGTATATGTATAAGTGTATGAAAAGATTTAGTACGATGCGTGTGTGAGAAGAAAATATCGAAAGCAAATTCGAATTTGAAAGATTGCATCTAATAAAGTAAATAATATAACGCATGTTTGATTAAAATTTGAGATGGTTCCAAAACGGAACGTTGACTAACCAAAGTGGTCGAAAAGTCTTTCGAACTTGAGGAGCATGCTTTGGCCTAATAGGTGAAATACTCTTGCCGACAAGTCGGTTAACGGTATTTACCCTTCCAGTTACTACATGTCCCCAATTCAATTGAAATTTCGAGACTTGGCGGGATTTTATGAAAATCAAGGAGTGGAACTAGTCGACAAGGTGCGGGTTTCACCCCTAACTTGACGGTTTAGTATCCTAAGTGTGGTTGGTACTCGTCGGGTCAAAATTTGATTTCAACACTTTGACGAGGGTCCACTAGAATTTAAAATTCGAATTTCTCCATCAAGGTGAGGATTTCACTCCTAACTTGGTGGTGAATTTCGTGTAAGAAAGAAAAGTAGAAGGATCGAGAGTCATTCACCAAATTGTGGGTTTCACGCCTATTTTGGTGAGGTCGTCTCATTTTTGTAATATGAGTGTTGTCGGATTTAGAATAATCGAGTAAAATGTATGAGGGAAGTGTATGTCAAAGAAAACTCATAAACAAGTATAAACACATAAGAAAGCATATCAAGAATGGTGCTTGGATAACGAAACGATAAAACATGTATTACTACATAGAGAAATATGTTTAGAGCAACACATAAAGAATTGAACAATGAAACAAGTATTAACACATAATAAGGCAAGCATTATTGCATAAGGATATCATGTTGAATATTACTCACTAGTGATATACATGTTTAAAAGAGCATAAATAAGAAACAAATAAAGTATCATGTAGTTGTTCAAGCAAAACATACGAATAAGGCCCTAAAACTATAGACTAGGTAAAAGCATGGCAATTCTACCTAATTCCCTATAGTTATGGCTCTGATACCAATCTGTCACACCCCAACCGATGGCGGAAACATCGGAGTGAGACGAAGAAAGACTGCTCATCACACATAACGCTAAATTGTGACAATAGAATTAAAGATAAATTGATTTCCTTCATAAATAAATGTTACAATACAAGAAATTTGAAATACAACATGTTAAATACAAAAGAGCAATACGACAACAATTATGACTTTTATACAACGTATTTGATCTAAACGTCTATATGTGTATCTAGGTATCAACGCTACTTCATTTCATAGCATCATCATCCTCAACCTGTAACATGTTTAAAATAAAGTTCAATGCAAAAGCAAAGGCGAGTATACAAGTTTGGTACATACATAGCAAAAGATAAGTTCCGAACAATTCCTCATAGCAAGCATGTGATTCAAGATAAACATAAAAACATGGCATGTGTCTAACATATCAAACCAAGGAAACGCAACAGGCTCATGACATTACCACAAGTTACGGGTGGCGGGTCGTTAATCCTATAGCGCTACATATGTCACGGTTTGGCTCGTACGAAGTTAATGATAAGTTCAACACATAAGATTCACCCAAGTTTAAATATCAAGCCATCACGTATACAAGCATGTTAATAGGAATGTTCATGTGTTTAAGCAAAATGTTCATGTGTAAGTTTGTTGATAAGTAAACATGTTACACCCCAAAAGTGGTAAAAGTAAAAGGGGGAAATACGAGTATACTCACAAAGTTTGCATATGCTTTCCAATTATCCAATTATTGACGAGTGGATGAGGTTAAAAGATTGAATGTGTAAGGGTTAAAGTTCAAGTATGCTTAGAGTCGAGATTCGGTATTTAAAACAACATAAAAATAAGATATGAGAATAACATGTGAAAATAATCATCTTCAATACCTAACACTTGTATGACACTTGGTAACCACAAGGGTTATGATAATGTTTTCATGAGTTGAACACCCATAAGAATCACAACAAGGTTTAGGTCTTAGATGATGTTCTACTACTTTAACATATAAACACAAGTTCAACATCAAAGGTTCGAATGAGTGTATATATATATATCTAGGTTAAGTATTACATATTATTTAGTCCAATAATTCAAGTAGGAGGTAGAAGATTAAATCTTCATTTAGGCACCTCTAGTATCATGGATGTCATGTATGGGGTAGGAAGGACAAGCTTCCATTTAGGAACCCCTTGTATGTTCACCACTTCACTTGATGTAAAAACAACCAAGGAGGGTCAAGAACTAAGGTAGGTACAATAATATAACAAGCTATACTAAGAGAAATCATCAAATCATGTGAGGATTTTATGTTGGAACAACCCAAGTTGTTCCATAATCACTCTACATCAAGAACTAAGCTCGAACATGACTTGTGGGTGAAATACCCTAAACAAAACAGAAAGTATTTGAGGTTTTAACCTCTGATTTATAGTGTCTCAACCTTTTTTTTAAGCCTAACCAACCATAAGAGAGGTTGTAAGCATTGGGACATAGGTATGAGATGTGTTTGACACAAGTTGGATGAGTTTAAACAAACTTTTGAAGAACATAAAACAAAACAGAAAGTTTGTGGACGATTTCGGAGCAATTCCAGGTCTGATTTCTCCAAGGAGAAGTCAAGGAATCGAACCCCATGATTATCCAAGCAAGTAGGAAGAAGAATCAAGTGATTTCATTAAGAAATGAGCAAGTTATGCTCACTTTTGTGCAAGGTTATGAATCTGCCCGAATTCTGAGTTTGCAACAGATTTAGAGAGTGAAATTGTGAGATGATTGGAGTTGTGAAAGTGTAAAATGGTGAGGAGAAGGTGTATATTTATAGTGGAAGAGTTTGAGTGTGATTGGAGGTGTTTAGAGGTGGCTAAATGGTGATTGGGGAGTGTTAGAATGGTGGGATTCGTGCTAATTCGCGTCTGATTGAAGCTGCTGTGTTTTTTCGCGAACATGAAGGCCATGCGGCCCGCATTAGATATCAAGTAAGCTGAAGCGGGCCGCCCGGGGGTTGCTTATTTGACATAAGTTTCAAAAATTACACTTTAGCCCCCAGACTTGTTTATTTTGATGTTTTTAGGACTTTTAAGGACCATTCTTGCCATAAAAGCATATTTTAAGATAATTTCAAGTATGAGGAGTATAAACCAAGTATAATTGAGTGTAAAAGTATCATAATCAAGTGTCGTTTACGTTCAAAGCACGTATTATGCATAAGATTTATGTATTTACAAGTTTAGCACGTAGTTTCCAAGAATTACGAATAAGTACCAATTGTTCCACGAAATTGAATGTATGAGACTATATAAAGTATGTGTATCATGTAATTAACAAAATACGAGTTTAAATCATAATCCAAGTCTCGGATTTTACATCGTTTTTAAATGAAAGGACGATTACAAGACTTACGAAGTTTCCAAAAATAGTTTTACAAACGATGGTTACTAAATATAGAAAGTATGAAAACGCGGGGCGTTACATAAAGGGTTCAGTGCTGCAGTCACTTAGCCTTGGTATTTTTTAACAAGAAGACATAGCACCTATCCTATTTGTTTTCTTGTTTTTTATTTGATTTCGTAAGCCTGTTTGTTGATTATTCTTCTAAGGCTTAAGGAACATTTGGTGTAGGCTGTTCAAACCCGTCTATGAGACAATTTTGTTTTTAATTAATAAGTCTCATGGAGTTGTATTGATTTAGGAACTCACCCCTTATATAGGTTCATTCAACCCTTGAACCTATTGAGCGATGTGGCCTGGGAGCTCATCCCCTTACATGGCCCCTGCCATGGAGTTTTTTGCTAGGTTCTCAACCTGATCTTAGGATAGAAAGACAAGTTTGATAAAACAACTTCATTCATTCATTCAATAGATACTTGTTCTTACAAAGGGTTTTCATAATGTCATTCTCGAAGTACAACTTGTGAAACACAAACCAATTTTTCCTGTTTAGACATGGAACCTTTTCAAGGTCTTTCCATTCCAATGCCTTGGAAGCCTCTTGCCTTCTGAATCTGCTAGCTTGTAAGATCCACCCTTATGTGCTTCAAGGATGGTGTATGGGCCTTCCTATTTTGGGCCAAGCTTTCCTTGATTTTCTTTTTTGCTAGCTTCATTGTTTCTAAGGACCAGGTCTACTGGCTTGAAATGTTCGTTCTTGACTTTCTTGTTGTAGTAGGCTTCCATTTGTTGCTTGTACTTGGCTTCTTGAATTGCAGCTTGGTCTCGTGCTTCTTCTAGGAGTTGTAAATTCAACATGGTCTCTTTTTGGTTTGTTTCGGGATCCATGTTGACAATTCGTTGTGTTACAACTCCCACTTCGGCTGGGATCACAGCCTCGGATCCAAATACCAAGCTATATGGTGTTCTCTTATGGCTTGTTTTTTCGGTTGTTCTTATGGCCCATAGAACACTAGGCAATTCATCGAGCCAGTAGCTTTTGTACCTTCCCAATCTTGTTTTGATACCTTCCACTATGCTTCGATTTGTCCTTTCAACCTGACCGTTTGATTGCGGGTAAGCCACTGAGCTGAAGACCTGATTGATCCTGTATTCTTTACACCAAATGCTGAAAGGCTTCTCAGCAAATTGCTTCCCATTATCAGTGACAAGTACTCCCGGTAATCCGTAACCGCAAATAATGTTCTCCCAAACAAAGTTGATGACCTGTTTGCCCGTGATCTTTGCAAGTGGTTTAACCTCGGGCCACTTGGTGAAATAATCTATTGCCACCAACAAGAATTTTACTCCTCTTTTTGCTTGGGGGAAATGGACCAACAATGTCCATTCCCCATTTGTGGAATGGCCATGCCGAGGTTATTGGGACAAGGTCATGCTTGGGACTTTTTGGGATCGGTGCATGAATCTGGCAAGCATCACATTTCCTCAATTGCTCAGCGGTATCATGATGCATTGAGGGCCAGAAATACCCAAGGTTCATGAGTTTTGCAACCACCGACCTAGCTCCAAAATGAGCTCCGCATATGCCTTCGTGAATCTCTTTGATCAAATACTGACTTTGCTCAGGACCAACACATCTTAGCAAGGGGGCAAGATAACCCTTTTTGTAAAGGGTTTCTCCTTGTAGTACGTACTGCCTTGCCTTGATTTTAACCCTTTCAGCTTCTATTTGATCACTTGGCAATTCACCGTTTTTAAGGAATTTCTTGATTGGAGTCATCCAATTTGGATCTTCCTCGGTGACTACGTCTTGTACTTCCAACTCATCGATTGATGGAGCCTTCAACACTTCTACCAGCACCTTCTTGGTAAGGTGGGCAAAAGTGAGCGATGCAAGCTTACTCAAGGCGTCTGCCTTCTTGTTTTGGGACCTGGGAATTTGCTTGATACTACATGTTTGGAAGGTATTCATTAATTCTTTGTACCTTTTCATGTTGGGTTCCTTTGCAATGTAGCTTTCATTCACCTGGCTTGATACCAGCAATGAATTTGTGAACACTTGAAGCTTCTGGACCTTCATCTCTTTGGCCAGCCTTAAACCGGCGATCAGTGCCTCGTATTCAGCCTCGTTATTGGTGGTCTGAAAATCAAAACGGAGAGCATACGTGAATTCCAACCCTTCTGGGTTGATCAAAATGAGTCCAGCCCCTGACCCTTCAACGCTTAAAGCCCCGTCAGTGAAAAGCTTCCAGGCTTCAAGGTCAGAGGGTTCAGTGGTTGCAATGTTCACTTCATTGACTGTTTGCTTTGGAATTTCTATAATGAAATCGGCCAAGACTTGGGCTTTGATGGCTTTTCTTGGGACGTAGGTGATGTTATGCTCACCTAGTTCTATGGCCCATTTGGCTAATCGTCCCGAGTTTTCTGGTTTTTCAAACACACTTCTAATAGGTTTGTCGGTGACCACTTGTATAGGGTGTGCTTGGAAATACCTTCGAAGCCTTCTAGCTGTTTGAACTAGGGCTAGGGCCATTTTTTCCAGAGGAGGATATTTGGTTTCAGCCAATTTTAGAGTTTTGCTGAAGAAATAAACGGGTACCTGGGTTTTATATCGGTCAATGATGAGGACCGCGCTTATTGCTTCTTCAGTAACTGAGAGGTATACTGAGATCAATTCTCCTGTTTCCGGGGCTGCCATGTCAGGTAGGGAAGCGAGGTGTTGCTTCATTTGGTTAAAGGCTTCTTCAGCCTCTTCAGTCCATTTGAAGTCTTTCTTATCGGTGCAACCCTTGAGCGTTTTGAAAAAGGGGAGTGACCTTTCTGCTAACTTTGACGTAAAACGCTTCAAGGCTGCAAGCTTCCCATTTAAGCTTTCAACCTCCTTCTTGGTTTTTGGTGGTTTGGTTTCAAGAACGGCTTTCACCTTGTTTGGGTTAGCCTTGATGCTTTGTTTTCCAACAATATGACCCAAGAATTCCTTCCTCAAACCCAAATGAACATTTTTCACGGTTGAGCTTCATGTTAGCCTTTCTGAGGTTCTTGAAAGTTTCTTGAATGTCATTGAGCATTTGATACTCCGTCTTGCTTTTGATCACCAAGTCATCAACATATGCCTCCATATTTTTACCAATTTGGCTTTCAAATGATTTGTCCACTAGACATTGGTAGGTTGCTCCAGCGTTTTTGAGGCCAAAAGGCATCTTTTGGTAACAAAAGATTCCTTTATCAGTGTGGAACGCTGTCTTTTCTTCATCTTCTTCTTTCATGATTATTTGATGATACCCTTTGTAAGCATCAAGAAAATACTTGAAAGGGTAACCGGTGAGGGAGTCCACCTTGAGATCAATTTCCGGTAGTGGGTAGCAATCCTTAGGACAAGCCTTGTTAAGATCCTTGAAATCTATGCACATCCTCCAAGAGTTGTCTGGTTTCTTGACCATAACCGGGTTTGCAACCCATGATTAGTACTTGACTTCTCGGAGAATGCCGGCCAACACAAGCTTTTCGACTTCTTGGCAAGCAGCCAGGCTTCTCTCAAGTGCTAGACTTCTTTTCTTTTGAACCACAGGCTTGACATCCGGTGGTATTCTTAACTCATGTTCAGCAATGTTCCGAGGGATCCCCGTCATATCCTCTGGACACCAAGCGAAGACATCGTTGTAATGTGTTAGCAACTTTTCAAGATATGAGAGGGTTTCTTGTGAAAGGCTTGGATTGACCCTTATTCTCTATTCAGGGTACTTAGGATTTATGATCAGCCTTTGCTTGTCCTCTTCACTTCTGGAACTTTCACCCTCAACCAGGTAGGCTTCTTGAGAGGGTTGAAGGGTTGCTATCCCCCTCTCGGTGGGAAATTTGACTGTGCCATGGCCAACAGACACAGCCATGTAGAATGCACACTGCCCTGGCCTTCCAAAGATCACATCATAGTTTGAAGGTATGTTGATAACCACAAAGGTGAGTGGTTGGATTCTTTCCTTCTGACCTTCGCTGAAACGAACATTGAGTGTCAGTTGCCCTAAAGGTTTGAGGGGTATATCAGCAATACCTTTTATGGAGGTTCCGGAGGGTTGAAGCCTTGAACGCTCTTCATTGCTCAGACGGTTGAAGAACTTCTCAAACATGATTTCAGTGGCAGCACCAGTGTCTATGTAAGCTTTGCTTGTTTGTATCATTCCCACAATAGCCTCAACCACAAGAAGTCTTGAAAGAGGGTCTTTTTCTGTTGGGGGGAAGCAAACACACTGAAGCTCCCAAGCTTTCAATCGCTGTCTTTTGTGTGGAACCCTTCCATCGAAATCCACCATATTGACTTCCTTGCTTTTTCCTTCAGCCATTTTGTCCCTTACTCCCTTTACCAAGTGAGCAAGTTCCCCGGACTTGACGGCTTCTTCGATCCTCTTTTTAAGTTGGAAGCAATCATTGGTATGGTGTCCCTTTTCTTCATGAAATTCACAATATTGTGTGGAGTTTTCATTCTTTCTGCTCTTGGGGAGAGGCCTAGGAGGCCGAAAGTTCTGCTTGACTTCTTCTGTTGCAAGGATATCTTGAGGAGTCTTTGTGAGGGTGTGAAACTTATGCCTTTCTCTCTGGTGGAAGGGTTCCGACCTTCAGGCCTTCGATGGTCTGAACCCTTTTGACGTCTGTCATAGGAGTTAAAGTTTCCTCTTTTTCTGGCTGGGCTGTTGCTTCGCCAACTGGATCCTCTTTTCTTTTGCTCTTTAATGTCTACTGCCTCCTCTCCTCGGATGTGTGCTTCTGCTCTTTCGAGAGCTTCTTCCAAGGTCTTAGGCAGGGATTTGTTGAAATCTCTCGTGAGATATTTTGAGGTGATAACATTCATAAAACCAGCTACCTTCATTTTCTCGCATGCCCCTACATATGTCAGACCTTATTTCTTGTATCGTTCGATAAACTCTCGAAGACTTTCATCATCACGTTGTTTTATCTGAAAGATTACTGTAGCATCTTTAACATACCGCCTTTGTTGGGAGAAATTGGCTAAGAACCCTTTGCTGAGGTCATCGAAGCTTCGAACGCTTCGAGCAAGTAAGTCATTGAACCAGATTCTTGCTGACCCTACAAGGGTTTGCATGAACATTAAACAACATTCAGCGTTTGACCATTTCTCGATTCTTGCGGCACCAGTAAAGATCTGAAGATGGTCTTCAGGGTCTTCAGTTCCATCATACGTTTTGATGTGAGGAGGCATCTTGATCTTTGTTTGAAAGTCATAATCAGCTATTTGCTGTGAAAAGCATGAAAGGTTGCTTGGCCAAATCTTCTTCAGCCCCTACACCCGCGTTGTTGCCATTGTTGTTGTTTCCCTAAGTGGCCAGCACCTGATTAATAAAGTGCTGCCACGGGAAGCTGGCCATCATCTGGGTCATCATCTGGGGCATGAGGTTGAAGCCTTGGAGGCTTCCAGGTGCTACTGGACAACTAACTCCCAAAGGGGTGCTCATAACAGCACTTCGTGCCAAGGGGAGCACGGGCAAAGCTTGCTCCCACGAAGTTGTTGCTGTGGGTTGAAGGCTCGTTATCGGGGACTGTAGGAGTTGGTCAAGAGTCAGCTCATGCCCCAAAGGAGCACCACTTGTAATTGGTTGAGAAGAGAAGAGAGGATATGCTGTAGGATTCGGCCTTATGAACAGATATGGATTAGGGTTTGGAGGATTGCTGGGTCCAACCTCGTCCCTAGATGTAAAAGGAGGGACGGGAGGTCCGGGAGATAACGTTGGCTCTGGCTCGTCGTAGTCTAGACGAATCCTCACTCCCTTGTCCCTTTCCTTGCTCACGTATTGGTTGAGGAGAGACCTCAACTCAAGGAAATTGTTGGCAACCCCCTCAGGAGTAAGTTCGACACGTGCTGGGGTGTCAGAGACGCCAACATTGGGGGAAGGAACTCCGGATCTGGACGGAGTTGGAGTGTTGAAGGTGAGAAACTCGGGAGTGCTCCTCGGAGTTGAGAAAGAGGTTGGTATAGCCATATGAGCTTAGCTACTACCCGGGGTTGAGGTGTTTGGAACCTGATTTACTTCACCCGGGGATCCACTTTCGGACATGGTAGTTTCAAGAGGAAAGAGCTACACTACTAGGTCTTTTTTAGGAGAAATAGCGGCATAGCCCCACGGTGGGCGCCAACTTGTTGATGCAACAAATAATAGACCAAGGATAGTAGCTGGGCTGGTCAGGCAAAAGGGTTAAAGGGTTCAGTTTTGCCTAACGCAGGTCGTGGGGTTCCCCCACGTTTGCAAGACGTGGAAGGAGGTTCAGTAGTTTATTTTTATTGTTTGCTAAGGATCCTCCTCTGAAATGTGTTCAGATTCGGATGAAGGAGCAAACAGAATGTGTGTGTTGGATGTGAAAATGAGTGACTTGCATGGAGCAAGGACTCGATGTGAATGACCAGAGATCTTAGGAATCAGGGCTGGCCAGGAATGTTTTTCTTAGTAAATGAAGTGTCCAATATATAGGAGAAGATATATCCCAAAGAGGAATGCATTTGACTAGTGACCATGCTTGCAGTGAGGGGCTTACCCTTTCGGGGGTTGAAGCCTTTTGACCCCTGGATAATAGAGTGTGCTCTGTGGACCTGCATTGCTTTTGCGGCTGGCGAGTTGGTGAAGTAATCCAGAGACGTGAGTACTTACTGTTCTGTGTTACTTTATTCCATTTCCCCAGGCTTTTAACCTTTGAACCATTTTGCCTTTTGGGCATTCATGTATTGAAGTCATTTATTTTGGTCTTGGGCTACCCCGTCATCAGTGTGTGTGTTTTTATGGATTCCCAATTGCAAGTTTACTCTTATCTTTTATTTTATTTTTGTCAATTCTAACTTCTAAGCCCAATATATATAAAGAAGAAGGATTTATAACAATGAAAATCGAAAAAAAACCCCACGTTTTTATTTTGCTTTCGACTCCCGAAATAATTGAGCCGCCTCTGTAGTCACCATCACCGTAAAATAAGAGAGGTGACTTTCTATCATTATGAAACTAGAGTCTTGATCACCCATTTTGTGTGAAATGTTGAGGAGATTCTATGATACTAAAAGATTCTTTAGAACGATTACTAAAGTGTTGTGATATTAAAAACTTGCATGTGGTGGTGTATTTGTCAAAACTTTGAATGGCTTAAGCACAACCGACCGTGTCCAAATATTTCAATAATAATTAATTACATATAAATATCTTTTTTTGAATGGCAAATTTGGATCAGTGACGGACCACTGCAGTATCATCGTGCCACCAGCGGAACCACCTGATTATATCCTTCTCCACTAGGCTATAATGTCTGTACACCAATTCAGGAGGAAACCCAATACATCTGAGAAAAACTTCTTTTGAGACTCAAACCCAGGACCTAATGGTCTATAAGTCTTATCTCACCCCAAGATCAGTGGCGGATCTAAGAACTTTTTTCACTGTGTTTCTTTTGTTAGATTCTCACGAATTCTAACTATTTTTTTTCCAAATCATAAGAGGTTCTCACTAATCTTCTCCATTTTTTCCAAACCGAATGGGTTCCTGAGAACCCACAAAAGTGGCTTAGATCCGCCCATGCCTAACCCCAAGATGCTACTAGGCTATAATAGCATGAACAAATTGACCTTTTATCTTAGTTACAGTTTTAAATTATAGTTGTAAAATAAATAGATCAAGGTAACGAGATGTCTTTCAGCTGGAATTGGATTTCGGAGCTATCTTCTCCGGAGCTGATCTCTAGCTTCGGCCAGCTCCTTTCCTTGTTAGCAGAGGTACAACTCTCGGATAGAATCGATCAATGGAGGTGGAAATATGATTCAGATGGTGTCTTCTCTGTTAAGGCCGTTAAGCGGCTGCTTAGGGAGGTCGAAGTGCAGGAAAACAGTTTTATCATGGATTGGTGCAAATGGGTCCCTGCGAAATGTAACATTCACTCGTGGAGAATGGAAATGGACAAAATTCCAACGGCGGACGCGTTAAAGAAAAGGAATATCGAGATCAGAGAGTCTTTGTGCCCTTTTGTAACTCGGTTGAAGAAACTTCGGATCACATTTTTATTGCTTGTCAGGTAGCATCGACAGTTTGGAATGGTATAAGTGTTTGGTTCAAGATCCCTAATATTTTTGTTTTTCAAATTAAAGACCTTGGCATTTTTAAAGACCTTAGAGCTTCGGAGAAAAAGAAAGACGTGGTTCATGGTATTATTATGATAGCGTGTTGGAGTTTGTGGCGTGCCAGGAACAACCTTAAATTCTCCAATATCCCGGCTAGGATTGAGAACATTATTAGCGAGGTTAAAGCTTTGGGTTTTTTGTGGTTCTCCAATAGATCGAAACACAAAGGGTTAGAATGGGGGAAGTGATGCTCTTTTGTAAATATGTAATTGTGTGTTTTTGTGTGTTGTAGTTGTTTTTGTCGGTCCGGCTTGAGTCGGCTGTTTGGTTAATGAAAGTTGATTTTCAAAAAAAAAAACCCACCCTAAAGTTTTCACATGCATACAAACTTTTTGAGTAATTTTCTGAAAAGGAACTTTCATTAATATCGCAAAGTATATACGTGTAACCCGTTAATTGTCAATATAATAAATGTCTCTTATTAATCAATAATCATCACTCGTTTTAACCAATTAATATTACTCGATCATGTGGACACTTAATCGTCTTGTTTTTTTGTAGACTTGACATGAAAGTTAGAAAAGAATTGAAGTTCAACCTTGTTAAATCCATATCTAGGCTAGCCATCATCTTAGTAAATTAATCTTACAAACCATGAAGGCATGACAAACACATAAAAAAAAAAAAAAAAAAAAAAAAAAAAAAAAAAAAAAAAAACCTTTTAACTTATAGATGAATCACATATTGTTTCCCATATAATTTCATCGAAAGATTACTGACGCTTCCTATCTTTTCAGACAGTGGCGGATCCGACCAGTTTGGAAAAAATGGAAACAAATTAGTGAGAACTTTGTATGATTTGAAAAAATAGTGAGAATCTACCAAAACGAACCCACTGAAAGAAATTTCTAGATCCGCCACTGTTTCGAGACGAAAAGAAAAACGAATTATAAACAAATAATTTAGAAGTGTAGAAGAGGAATAGAGAATAAAACACTCTTGATATGTTCTTACCCGAAAAATCAAACATAATCACACAAAACAAGTAATATTGATCCTACATATGCATTAATAAAAATTCAAAGATAGTTTAATCTTTTGAAAGACATTAATACATGGTGTTATACGACAAAGAAACAAAACCAAAAGTACATGTACGTTTTTGCTAATATAATAAAACGTTCAAACACATGATATACCAAGAGAAGTGGACATAAACTGATCAGACGTTGTCCTCACAATTAAAGAGTTCATCTCCGGTGAAAACCCATCGCACTCTGGAAACGTCTCTGGCACTTCTGGGATGGTAGATAGCGCGCTCGAAGTATCATAGACATAGAAAGCCGCTTCTATTGAGGCGATATTGTGGTTGTGTTTAGGCCGGAAAATTGATCGAAGAAGCTTGTGGAGGGACCGGGAGATCCTCGAGTGTTTCTTGGCGGTGTGCGGTGGTTGACCGCGGTAGGAGCGGTAGGGCACTGACATGGTTAGGATGAAGATGGAGGATTTGACACTACTAGAAAATTGAGAGGTTTGCTAGCCAATAATGGGTCACAAGTGAGGTAGTATTGTAAAGTTTTGAGCTCAAATTAATGTGTAGTCTCACACTTCACGTTTTATTTCTTCTTTTCTACTTTCTATTTCTTGTCAACTTTACACGCACACATATAGAGGAGATATGTTTTCCTATACGTACAAATCAATAATGCAAGGTGCTCACACAAAGAGGTTATGTGTGTACAAGTTACAAGTTTTTATGCAATGGTGGTAGAAACATATAATAAAAAATATTATAACACACGCATGCACGTTCATAAAAAAGTAAAAACCTTTTTTCAAAGTTTATTGTTTTTATCACATCTAACTATTGTCTATTGGTCGCTGTCATCTCTAATTATCATTTTGACGTCCACCATCCTTAACTTAACACTTGATTTATTACATCACCTCGTCGTTAACCAGGCACTAACTCTATTAGTTTTATTATCCTACATGTCTAAAGATGTGTTGTCACTTGATTGTAGATGAAGTAAGTGGTGTTTAGGAAGAATAAGATGACGAACAAATGATGATGAAGAAGAACGAATGAAGATGATGATTTGATTTTGTATAATGATAAGGCTTATTTAATTTGGGGATGATTTATTATTATTTTTTCTAATGATAAGGGTTATTTGATTTTTGGATGATTTACTGGCCACGTCATAAAAAACAAGCATGCCACCTCATAAAAACAAGCCACATCATCAAAATTTGACCATGTTAGTAAAAAAACTAACAGAGTTAGTGTTTGGTTAACAATGGTGTGGTGTGACACAACAAACCAAGTGTTAAGTTGGAGGGGGTGTGCGTCAAATAGTTGGATGTGGCAGCGGCCAATAGCCAATGGTTGGGAGTGATAAAATCCAATAACCATTTTTTTAACAATCTCTTAGAACAAACATCACTTGTTAGGTAAAAAATTAAACTCTCACCCCTAAATTTTTTTAATGGCGAAAGATTATATGGTTATAGAACAAGGGCCAACAAGAGCTGTAAAACTCGAAAAAATACAAGGCAGCAAAAACAAAACAAAACGGAGAGACAAACTATAATAGCAAAACTATTACGTTACCACATCTCTCACATTGAATTGAATTGTCGCCATCTCTCTTAATTTAGGTCTAAATGTATATGCATCTAAAGGGTTAGGATCAAATACAAAGGATAAAATAAATAAGAAGTGTAAGAAGGATTCTAGTCCATTGATCTTAGATTTGGAGGGTTGAGATTGGTTGTAGGGAAAAGAAGATAATAGAAGGGCATAAAGGGAATCTTATATTTATGGATTTTCTCTCTCCACATGCAAGGCACATGCCAATTCCCCTATCGATTTAAAACGTCCATAATTTTTTCATACGACATATTTTTTTTAAAAAAAAATTCACCATAATAACGAGCGTTTTTTTATCTTTAATATGAGTACCATATTATCATATAAAAATAAAATTAAAAAAATTCATTTTTACTGGGTTTTTTTGGCATTGTGTTAAAGGTTCAGGTCATTGTGTCTTTTAACTGGGTTTTGGTCAGTAGAGTTTCTAAACATTGTGTTATTATCAAAACCTATAACACAATGTTAATTTAAGTTCTATCCATTGCGTTTTTATAAAAACCTCTAACACAATATATGACACAATGAAGATTTTGTTAAATCTGGGTTTTCTATAAATTGTGTTATTAGTTCAGGTCATTGTGTTTAATATGTTATTCATTGTGTTTTAATATGTTGTCCACTGTGTTTTAATAATTTGTTCAATTTTTTTTTATTATCTTGTTCATTGTGTTTTAGTTTGTTATGCATTGTGTTTTAGTTTGTTATGTATTGTGTTTTTAGTTTGTTTTTCATTGTGTCTTCATATGCTCTCCATTGTGTCTTTTATCTGCTGTCATTAATTGTGTCTTTTATCTGTTGTCATCAATTGTGTTTTTATTTAGTCTGATTCTTATTGTGTATATGTTATCGCCATTGCGTTATACGTTATGGTCATTGTGTTTTAGTATGTTGTCCATTGTGTCTTTATCTGTTGTCATTGATTGTGTTTTTAATCTAATTTACATTGTGTTTTACATCATGTCCATTGTGTAATATGTTATTCATTGTGTTTTAATATGTTGTCCATTGTGGTTTAATAATTTGTTCAATTTTTTTATTATCTTGTTCATTGTGTTTTAGTTTGTTATGTATTGTGTTTTTAGTTTGTTTTTCATTGTGTCTTCATCTGCTCTCCATTGTGTCTTTTATCTGCTGTCATTAATTGTGTCTTTTATCTGTTGTCATCAATTGTGTTTTTAGTTAGTCTGATTCTTATTGTGTTATATGTTATCGCCATTGTGTTATACGTTATGGTCATTGTGTTTTAGTATGTTGTCCATTGTGTCTTTATCTGTTGTCATTGATTGTGTTTTTAATATAATTTACATTGTGTTTTACATCATGTCCATTGTGTAATATGTTATTCATTGTGTTTTAATATGTTGTCCATTGTGGTTTAATAATTTGTTCAATTTTTTTATTATCTTGTTCATTGTGTTTTACTTTGTTATGTATTGTGTTTTTAGTTTGTTTTTCATTGTGTCTTCATCTGCTCTCCATTGTGTCTTTTATTTGTTGTCATTAATTGTGTCTTTTATCTGTTGTCATCAATTGTGTTTTTATTTAGTCTGATTCTTATTGTGTTATATGTTATCGCCATTGTGTTATACGTTATGTTCATTGTGTTTTAGTATGTTGTCCATTATGTCTTTATCTGTTGTCATTGATTGTGTTTTTAATCTAATTTACATTGTGTTTTACATCATGTCCATTGTGTAATATGCAACTGGGTTTTTGAATTTTTTTTGAAAAATATAACAATATGGTACTCATATTAAAGATAAAAAAACGCTCGATTTTATGGTATAATTTTTTTTTAAAACAAATGATGTATAAAAAAGTTACGGACGTTTAAAAGTTAGGGGGAAATAGCATGTGACTTGCATGTGCATATTCTCTTTCTTCTTGTAGACAAAATTACCCTTTCCATTTAATTGCTCATAGGACACTTGTCACTCTCTGGTGCCTTCTTACCCTTCTTATTTTTAAATCTTTTGTATTATAACTCAACCCTGCATCTAAATACCTATTACTATTTTTTCAATAGTATTGTGGATTCTAAAATATATTTACTATATTAAATATTTTTAGAAATTTTCAATTTAGCAATAAACTTTTTACGGATCAATCCAACATCTTTTGCTCGTCACTCACATCTTTGAAAAAAGAACAAGGGATTCTGGTGGGTGTATATCGGTCGGTTTAGTTTTTATCATTAACCATAATTATAACCACTAGCTTTGGTTATGAAATTTTCTTAACCATAACCATAACCGAACTTCGGTTATGGGTTACCATAACCGAACTTCGGTTATGGGTTATGGGTTATGGTTTATCGGTTAGAAGTCGGTCATGGTTCGGTTTTATATAATTTTGGCTAATTAACCAAGCAAGGATTGGAATAAATAGGGGTGTGCATAGTTTGGATTTAGTTTGGACCATTTTTATAAGATAACCAAAACTACACTTTTTGGTTAAACTATCGATTTGGATTCTTTTTTATAAGGTAATTTTAAAAAAAGAACAAAAAATACGATCATAACATCTCAATTCCTTATTAATATAAAGGGAATCTACGTCAAGATCAGTTTGTCACTAATATACTTTTAAGAGATAGATCATGAGAATACTAAAAAACATCCCAAAAAAAACTATATATTTTTTTAACATATTTTTGCAGTAAATCTAGCATTTTTAAGATACAAAAAATTAGTACTAGTGCAACACTACGAAAAACCTACCCCCCCCCCCCCCCCCAAAAAAAAAAAAAAAAGAGAGAGAGAGAGAGAGATAACCTAAAAACTAAATTCTAAACTTATATATACATATGTTGCACATGTGTAATACTAAAAATGGTAAATAATAATAATAATAATAATAATAATAATAATAATAATAATAATAATTGGTGTGTTTTTTAAGCTTTGTTTTTGGACTTTTTAATTTTTCCCATGAATAAATAGTATTCTCATGATCATCTCCCTATACTTTTATATTAGAAAAAAACCTCGGTTAATGTAAAACATAAATCTATTATATAGACTTGATATTACAAGTTCAGTTCGGTTTCAGTTATACAGGTTAACCAATGCTTTATAATCGTAACCATAACAAGGAGTATAAATGTTCCAGATTTGTTATGTTTGTTATGCAGAGAACATGATGAAACCGGAGAACATTCATTTGTATCATGTCATTTCGCGCAAATCATTTGGCAAAACATTGCAAATGTAGTGTAAACTCCCACCCATTATTGCATTCGGCTTCAAAGATATTCTGGAAATCCATGGATTTAGTCCAGGGTCAAGGAAAAAGAAAAAGGCCTTAAACGCCATTTTCCTTGTTACTGTTTGGTGTATCTGGAAAACACGCAACGAAGCTTTGTTCAATAGCACTCAGCCATCGGTTACCAAAGTCTTGGATGAGGTCAAAGCTCTCGCCTTCTTGTGGTTCAAAAACCGGTCGAAAGAAACATCGATTACATGGGAAAATTGGAGTACTTTCAACATATTTGGTTAATCATCCAATGTAGTGTACTAGTTTGATTGTAACTCTGTGTTTGGTTCTTTGTAAGTTTGGTGACTAGTGTCTCGCTAGTGTTAATTAATAAAAATTTTATGTCGGCCATTCAAAAAAAAAAAAAAAAAAAAAAAAAACAGATTGGTTGGTCAAACAAAGTTTCATAATCATAAACATTAGTTATGTCGGTTAATACGTATCCTAGATTTCCTGTTTGTATTAAGTCATTTTCAGCTACAAAAGAGGAGGGTTCGAGGGTTCTTTTTCTTTTTTACTAGGCTAAAGTTATTATTTTTAAAAGTTCAACGAAATTTCTTTTTACTAAAAGGTTAAAGTTATTATTTTTAAAAGTTTAACGAAAGTTAGTTTTAAACATAAAAAGTTACAAAATCACGAGATGATCTCTTAAATGTCATCAAACTATAATTAGAAAAAAAAACACAAAACGTAATCACAAAAAAAAGATATATGTCACGGGTCTTGAAATACAAACCATGGAACTGCAAAAGTTGTAATTTGGAGGGCAGGTGGCGGGTTTTGATACGTTATGTTAGGATAAATGTGAACGGAAGTATTTCAAAGTATATAATTTTTGTATGCTTGGTTTTATAGTCTAGTGTCATCTTAAAGGTGAAATAAGGTTTTGGAACCAATAGGTTATGGGTTCAATTCCCACAAGGGGGTTTTCCTCCTGAATTTGTGTATAGGCATTGTGCCTAGCGGAGATGGAAGGGGTTTTCCCATATTTATTGGGTTTCCTCCTGAATTTGTGTATAGGTATTATGCCTAGTGGAGATGGATATGATCGGGTGGTTCCGCTGGTGGCACGATGATACTCCAGTGGTCCGTCAGTGATCCAAATTTGTCGTTAAAAAAGTATATAATTTTTGTTATTAAACTTAACTACTGGAATTTTTCACGCTCATCATCATGTTTTCGTTTGATATCTGTTCGGTTCGTTATTTTATCGATTCGTTTTGTTATAGCACCCGACATGATATCAAGACGTGTTGAGTATTGATCGAAAACTACAAAAAAAGAATACCGGTACCAACACCAATGTTGTTTGGCTGGTATCAATTTTCGATTTATTATGTACAATTACCATATCAGTACTCGCTATAGCTAAGATACCGTCACGTCAAGACAACCATAAAAACAAAAAACGAAGGCAGTACTTGTGTTATTATAATGGGTATTGGTTTAGTTATAACAACAAAGGAAAAAATCCACTATATTTCGAATTATGGATAAAGATAAGCACGTCATATATAACGATTTACTAGAAAATAAAACGTTATATTATTATGAGTAAAGATCCCATACAAAGTATCTTATCGTACAAAACGTACGAATGGCATGGAAAAGTAAAAAAAAAAACGCGGTAGCATTTTCGTAATCATTTTAATCGTAATTACCTACAAGATCAAAATTACCCTACAAGATCGTTTGTAGAGTAATTATGATACTATAAAAAATTACCCTACAATATCATTTGTAGAGTAATTTTAATAATTACCTTACGAGTAAAATAATTACGAAAATGTCACCGTGTTTTTTTTTAATTTCCACTCCATTCATACGTTTTGTACGATAAGATATTTTGTATTTGATCTTGTGTCTATATTATATTGCTAAAACTAAAATACGCCATGTCGTGTGAAAACCATAAAACAAATACAACATGGTTCCAGACGGCATAAGTTTGTTTCTCACGAGAAATAACAAAAAAGTCGACTATATTTAACACATTATCCTAGATAAAAATAAGCAAGTCATAACAATATATTCCAAATTTGTAAGACGTTATATTATATTACTAAAATAATAGAAAAGGGTAAAACACGTCACTTTGTAAAAGAAAAGAAAAAAACATATTACTAAAATAATAGAAAAAGGGTAAAACACGTCACTTTGTAAAAGAAAAGAAAAAAAAAACCGTGGTGTAGCTTTGATGCAAGTGTATTTATGTTTTAGTCGCTTGTACATTACTATCCACAATTCGATTTTGAGTACATTTTAATCTAGACGTAGATAAAAATAAACATTGTCACGATTCACAAGTGGTGGTGGGTGAAGCCCGCCTAGCCTGTATTACCTCAGTGCTTATACATCAAAGTCTTTAACAGTAATTCATTTCAGGAACTACATAAACATCTTTGTAATTCTCTAAACAATCACCTAATTCATATAATATCTACCAAAGCAATTAAGTGCAAACACATTGAAGAAACGCTGAACTAATTTTAGGTTTATTAGTTTGGTTTATGTTTCAACCATAGAGGTTAATCTTCTTAATCCTTTCTGAGCTAAAGCTGAGATCCTTCCTGCAAAACAATCAACACCCCGTTAAGCTCGTTAAGAGGGGAATATGGGGGTTTCCCTCTTAACCACTCTCCGGCGTGAGAATAAGTATTTGTTTTGAGGAAATAAGTGTGTGTTAAGAGTGAGAGAGTAGAGAGCAGAATGGTTTAACATGTACATGAAGGTCCCTATTTATAGCCGGAGTAGTGTAGAAGGAGATGGGCTTATGGGCCTTGGGCCTGGAGTCGACAACAAGGAATATCTTTTTTGTCTCTTCTATGACGACCATTAGTGTTTCTAGAAGATCGTCGGTGCTGGCGCACCTTGATTGGAATCACATGTCCGGGTTGTCGTCCTTGTTTTCTCTCTGACATCAGCAGGTGAGTGGAGATCATGGGGCAGTTGTCGTCGCCCCCTGATTGGTGCCACGTAGGCGTCCTTGTGTACTTTTGTCTCTTGCAAGATTGTCAATCGTGGAGCACGATAGGATACAGCCTGTTGGACGCTGATTGGCTTACTCCTCTGCCACTCGTACCTTTCGTGCTTCCTGGAATGAACATGCGCCGCTACCCTCGCGCGGCCTCTGGTGTGTATTCAATCAGCCGGAAAAAGATCTAGGGACCGAGGGCTTTCATTTGGGATGCCAAGTGTAGAATATGAGTTTTAACCTTGCTTGGGCCTCGCGCGCAGCTTAAGCTGTGCCTATGTAGTCCGCACGGGGTCTGTAGATTTGTCAGATTGATGTATTAGGAGTATGGTTCTGCGCGCGACCTGATTGGTCTGCACGGCTTTTTAAGACTATACCCCTTCACAAATATAAGAAATGAGAAGAGTTGATATACTTGGTCAATATCTACCAAAGCAATTAAGTTGAAACAAATATAAGAAATCAGAAGAGTTGATATACTTGGTCAATAAGACCAAGAGGTACGGGGGTCGGCTTAGGCCCGGCGAGGCCCGACGCTGGTCCCCCACACCGCCCCCCTCGGCCCATCTTGACCAAACCGGCGTGCCCAAGCCGTTTATGCCGAGCCAACTTTTTGAATATATAGCCGTTGAACGGCTATATGTATTAAATAAAAAAAAATCTTTTTTTCTTTAAAACCATCCCATTTTATACCATTTTTCATCACTTTCTCCCTACTTTCAACCCAAAACACTCGCATTTTTATACCACTATTTTATAAAAAAAAATATTTTTTCATCCACAATGGCATCTAATTTTTTGTGGTCATCGGGTTCTTCGGACGAAGAGGAGATGTTTTTCGCAAACGTTGTGGTAAAGGCGGCGCAGATTCTTATGGAGGAGGAAGAGGAAGATGTCTCATCTGAAAGCGTTATTACCAGACGAATACGGGTTAACAGAGACCGCGAAGGAGCGAATGAGAAATTGGTGAGCGATTATTTTTCGGATGCACCCCTTTATAACGCCGACATTTTCAGACGAAGGTTCCGAATGAGTCGCCGGTTATTCACAAACGACGCGGACGGTGACGAAGACGAAGACGAGTAGTGTAGTTTTTTTAAATTTTTAAATGTTGTCTTTTTTATAAATTTTAGGCGGTGTAATTTTTTTTAGGTTATGTAATTTTTATTTATGTTATGTAATGGATTTTATGTCTTATTTTTAAACATTAAAAAATAAAAAATTATTTGTTATGTAAAGTTAAACAAATAACAAAGTAAAACAAATAAAAATTAAACATTAAAAAATTATGTGGGGTAGCTCCATCATCCAACCCCTCAAAAGTGAAGGAGGTCCATCCTCCATAAGATGATGATGTGACGCCTACGTAACGGCCCATCCTATGGGGATGGGCTCCACATACCCTCTAGTAAGACTAAAGGGTATGGAGAGGATGGGCTTGGAGGGGATGAGCCGCCACGTAGGCGCCACGTAGGAGTGGCTTGGATGGGATGAACCTAGGGGGGTGGGGGATGAACCCCTTTATATATATATATGTATGTATGTATAGATGTATGTGTGTATAGAGAGAGGAGAGAGGATCGGCTAGATCGGCTGTGGGGGGCCGAATGAGCCGGGCCGGACATGAGGGGGATGGTGTGGGGAACCGGCGCCGGTCCTAGCCGGGCCTCAGCCGGCCCCCATACCCATTAGTCTAATAGCACCCACAATGGAATAAATTTCTTGTCAACTTTGCAAAAAAGTCAACAACCTTCGTGACATTTCTTACTTGTAGACTAGGGTAGCAGAGAATCAACAGAGAGATGTATAATATACCAGAAGAAATATCAAATAAATATTTCTCTTGACGGGCAAGATCATCAGGCATTTGTTTACTGATCTGCCGGTAACACAAATGAAGTCAAATTATAAGTTAGAATTTTTTTTGTAGGTGGTTAGGAATAAAGGTTAGGAATAAACTTTTTTTTTTTTGTTGTTGTTTTAAATCTTATATTAGAAGGTTAGAGCAAATTACAAATCATGGGTTGGTAGACGGGCAACAAGCTGCGCCGCCACCCCCTTTTGAATTGCAAATCCTACTCGGCTAAACACATAACTATGGCCTACAGACACTGTCGCATGCGCAAGTGCTGCCTTTTGAACCCGCTTCAAGAAACCGGAAGCCACAGGGGCCAGACAACCAAAGGTATCGAACGCGAAAGGAATGAAGGCATGTTGATTATCTATGCAGGCCTGCTCGTGCTTGGATATTTTCCCCGCCTCAGCCTTCCGCGTCGCTTGCCCTGAAACAAAACCACTGCCCCTGAAACCGACAAGAGGCGACACCCCCGTGAAATCAATGCAAGCATGCTTACCCCCGAACCATCCAAAAACCAGCACATCGGCTGGTCGAAGGGAAGACCTCCCCTCCTTCGGGTCCGTTAGGAAATTAACCGGAGCCTCTTTTTTAGCAGCGATACCAGCTCGCTTGAGAACGTCAAACAACACATCTCTAACCAGATCGTGTCTGTACTTGAAGCCAGGAAGCTCTTTGCAGTGAAGGGCATGTTCCCCGAAGCTATCAAGACACACCTTCCGACAAACAGGGCACGGTTCATCCTCAGGGTACAACGGTATCATCAAACGATATTTGAGGACAGACCGATATTCTACTGCCGACATACATTGCCCCAAGCCCTCGATCGGGATAACAGTAAGGAAATCTTGAGCGTGGGGGGCTCGTAAACAATCAAAAACAGCCTTTTGCTGAGGGGATAACCCGAAAACACCATTGATTTCCTTCACGGTTTTACCATAAAAAGCACTCGCCAAAATAGTTTGAGGTTCACGGGGGGCGGTGTCTTTATTAGCAAAACCGCCAAGGTCAACATCAGGAAGAACGGCTTGTAAACCATCCAATGCAGCCCTAAATTCCGAATCCAAATCACCCATACAACAAGCTCGCAGAATATGATCTTGAAGTTCCAAAGATTGCACTCTGGAGGCCACGAAGGCAAAAGACGAGACATCCCCCGCCGATAGTAATCCAAGCCCACCCTCCTTGATTGGCAAGGAGGCCAATCGCCATTGCAAGTCCCCAAAGAACGGCCCCCCGCCAACCACAATATCATCAATGGCTTGCCGAAGTCCTTCATCAAACAAAGTAACAGCCGCTCCAACATAAGAAGGTTGGCATGTGCGGAGACCAAAGATAAGCTTGGCAACTCCCATGCACGAACGCAGTAAAAGGAGTTCACATTATGGATTCTTAAGTTGCGGGAGTACCCTCATGAGATCGACAGCCCGGGAGGCCCTCTTAACAGCCAGATCACTGATGAAGTCCCGATCACGGCTGACGGCACCCCCCAATAACTTGACTCCCAGCTTAGGCCTCCCAATATCCTCTGGGAACAACCCCGCAGCAAACTTCTCCCCATTGCATGATGGCCAGAACAATTCAGTCTTCCGAACATTTAGTTGGAGCCCCAAAGAAGGGCCTTCCCTTGAGATAACTTCTAAAGCCTTAGCCACTTCACGAACAGGACCAATAATCGTACCATCATCAAGGTACCAAGCATGAAAAAGCAGGTGACACTGCTCTTGGACCCGGGTAATGAGGGGGTGTAAAGCCAGAGCAAACAGTAAAGGTCCTAGCGGATCCCCCTGCTGAACCCCGGTGGTAGACCAAATGCAGTTATCCCCTACGTATAGCCTAGCAGGTTGACCATACAAAAAATTCACCCATGGGGATAGGGACGGACAAACTCGATGCACAAGGTCAACTAAAGACAACAAATAGCCATTCCGTCATTTTACTCCACTTCTTACAATATACATTATACGTGACGTGGTAAAATGAAAGACATTAAAACATGTTCATGTGATTTTTTTCATGGTCCATCCATGTTCTCTGAGTAAAGTTTTTTTGTGTTATTAGTCAATTATACATACATAGCCCTCTGCAGCCCCACGGTCTGGTATATGTTGATGAACTTTATTTAATTTGATGCATCTAAAGTTTAACCAAGTTGTTATCGGGTTCATGTTTGATGCCTTTTATGGACTTTAACCATAGTTTTTAAAACCATAGTAGCAAACAACAACAAATGACATGAGTTTGACACAGCAAAACACGAAACAAAGCCTGACCAATTAAGTAACCTGACTGTCATGGATTTTTCATGTCAATTCGCACCGGTGGTTGTTTTGTGTCTGCCGTTTTAACTGCATTTGTGGACGAAAACATGTTTATGGCATAAAGTTATTATATGTTTAAGTTATATATAACATGTTTTAATTGCATTTGTGGAGTAAAACATGTTTATTTATCCAACAAATGGCATAATAAAGTTATTATATGTAATAATTTTAAGTTCACTCTTCCTAGTCAACACTTTGGGTTTTTATTAAATCGAGATAAACCTACTGTATCTGAATCGCATTTGTTGACATGACTCAGATTTCTTTATCTAAGTAGCACAATTAATAATGCTACCTTTATGTGTTGTCTCTGTAACCCCCAAACACATTTACTTCAGAAAAGAAACAAAAGATTACCCTCATGCAGGAAAGACAGAAGCAGATGTTGTTATGGTGTAAGGAGTGTACCCCTCATGAGTTTGGGGGAAAATTTCACCCACCCATAATATGCCATGTCATTTCCCCTCTCATTCTCCCCTCCCAAACCATTTAAAAAAAACAAAAACAAAACAAGATTGGTTGAAAAGTGCTCCCAACGGGTCAAATCAAGCCCACCTTCCATCTCCCCGCATGTGGCATATATCCCTCGCTTTGAACCATACCCGCGCAACAAACTATGTGGGCGGCGGGGTTCCCCGAGCGGCAAAGGGGCTTGCCGCACCCCTTGCCGCTTCCACCCCGTACACCCTTTATAGGAAGTGGTCTCGGTGGCCCATGTGGTGGCAGACGTCTAGCTAGATATGGAAAATATGTTAATAGTTTCGGAACCTGATACGAAACCGATGTTGGGCCAAACCGGGTCATGTCAAATAGAGTCAGAGCAGTTGCAATTAGATGGGGGGAAAAGAGGCGGGGGAAAATTGATTGGCGGGAAAAAGGACCAAGAAAACAGGGGATGAGTCGAGAATTAATTAGGTGGAGACGTGGGCAGAAACTACTAAATATTTTTAGTATTTATATTTCTAGATTTGTCAAGTTTTAGGTTGTTGTTTGTTTATCTGAAATTAGGGTTTTATACCTTAGAAGCGGAGATTAGCTTTCTCGAATTGGCCAACTATCTTGTTCTTGTTTTTGTTTGAATCAATCGAATTTCCAGTTTCTAACATTTGGTTCCATTGCCGGGAAACACACTCCATCGGAAATTTCTGAAATCCGATACTCAACCCTTTCACCCTTTCAATTATCCAAAATCGAAGATGCCTGCTACACAAGGGAACCTAGATCCTAATCCTTCAAACCCTGACCCTGTGGCTGTCCAATTAGCAGCCATTGCATCCTCTATGGAGTCCCTACAGAATGATGTTGCTGCTCTCAAGACACGCGACAAAAAGAAGGAAAAAACAGGCAGGGGGTTTAACCAATTTGACGATGAAGATTCTTCCGGAAGCAATAATCGACACTTCAGACCTCATAACAAGATGGATTTTCCGACTTTCAATGATGGAGATCCGCGTGGGTGGGTCCTTAAGGCCAAGAAGTATTTCCGGTATTACAACATTCCTGAGGATGAGAAGGTTGATGTGGCTACAATGCATTTTGAAGGTGATGCTCTTGATTTTTACTCATGGCTTTCTACAGATCAGGCGATTGAATTATGGGATGAACTGGTCCATGCCCTTCATAAAAATTTTGGGCATGCTGAGTTTCAGAATCCGGACGAACACTTATGCAATGTAAGGCAGATCGGTACTGTGCAAGAATACATACAGGAATTTGCGAAACGATCCTCTCGGGTGTTTAACTGACCCGAGCACTATGTGCTAGGGGTGTTTTTGAATGGGTTAAAAGAAGAACTGAAGGTAGATGTCAGAATTCATAAACCAAGGACGGTTTACAAGGCCATGAGCATTGCCCTCGAGTTTGAGTCCAAACTCAGCCACACCTTATCAGGAAAAACTATCAAGTCTACGGGCGTAGCAACAACAGATCCATGACCAGCCTATTCAAGCAATGTTAACCAAGTTGTTCCCGTCCAAAAACCCACTGAAAACCGCCTCACCGATGCAGAAAAACAGAGCCGTTACCTCAAGGGTGAATGTTTTCGATGTGGGGATAAATATGGCCCTGGACATCGTTGTAAAACGGGGATGTTCAAACTTCTTGAGATCACGAATGAGGAAGGAGCAGCAGGAAACGAGCAGGAGTGCACCGATGAACTAGCTAAGATCAGCCTCCACGCGTTATTTGGTCAGTCTTCTCTAACAACCATGAAACTTCGGGGCAATATAGACAAGGCTGAAATCTTAATTTTGATTGATAGTGGGTCCACTCACAATTTCATCTCAGATAAGTTGGTCAGTAACCTGAACCTCGTCACCACTTCATCTCTCCTTCGGAGTCCAAATCAGGAATGGTGATGTCCTAAAATGCAACCGAATTTACAAGAATTTGGTGCTGCAGATTGCGAACCTACAAATCAACCAAGACTTCCACCCATTTGATTTGGGAGGAGCTGATGCGGTACTTGGTATTCAATGGCTTGCAACGCTTAACACGGTTCAAGCAAACTGGAAGGAAATGTTTCTACAATTCACTATCAATGGGAAGGAGTACAAGCTTATGGGACTGCCACTGAATCTACAGCCATCTGCAACATTTGACCACTTCACTATCGAACCCTTCGAGGAGCACACTTCTGGACCAGCAGCTCAGTTGATTGTCACCCAACTTGAGGACAAGTTGTTTTCCCGGCAAGAAGTATTGATACGAAACCGATGTTGGGCCAAACCAGGTCATGTCAAATTGGGTCAGCGCAGTTACGATTCGATGGGGGAAAAAGGCAGAGGAAACTTGATTGGCGGGAAAAAGGACCAAGTGAACAGGGGATGAGTCGAAAATTAATGAGGTGGAGATGTGGGCAGAAACTGCTACATATTTTTAGTATTTATATTTCTAGATTTGTCAAGTTTTAGGTCATTGTTTGTTTATCTGAAATTAGGGTTTTATACCTTACAAGCGGAGATTAGCCTTCTCGAATTGGCCAACTATCTTGTTCTTGTTTTTGTTTAAATCAATCGAATTTCTAGTTTCTAACAGAAACCTATGATTTACTAGGTGGCGCCCCCATTCATTTGAGATAAAAGATTACAAGTAGAAGTTGGTGATATTTATCTTGGTTTTTTTCTTCACTTGTTTGAATTCAAGAGTTTGATATACATTCATTTTCAGTAAATCTTACTTACTTTCCCTTCAATATTTATCTATATGAATTTGAATTGACGATAAATAGTGATATGTTATAAACCAGACATTTTATGTCACACCCCCAAAATACCACTTGCGGAAACACCGCGGGGCATGTGACGTACCAGGATCTAGCCACTAATCACATTGAACTCATAGGTATATTTAAATAAAACTTTCATTTATTAACATTAAGTGTTACACCGTTACAAATAATTCACACTATACAGCGGAAGCATAATTCATTCGTTAAGTGTTTATAAACCACATGTAAAAACCATTAGTCTTGTGTTGCGATTCCATGTATCTCGACCCAGGACCACTCCAGCCTTCCAGACAGCAAGTTCCAATGTCACAACCCTACAGACCTGCAAGCATGCAGACAAGTGTGTCAGACGACGCTGGTGAGTTCAAAGTTTTGTTAACGTGTTTAGATGTAAGGACCTGCAAAAATGTCCATAAACGACCCGTAAGTGAAAACCCGGACCCTTGAAACCCTAATGTCCATGAAAAACCAAGAAATCAAGAAATTGGGATTTCACGCGGGCCGCGTAAGCCATAAGGTAAGGCTACGCGGGCCGCGACAGGACACCTGGTGACCGGAGATGCGTTCCAGGCCACGTGGCGAACCTACACGTGACACGCTAGCCCCACACGTAGACTAGGGGCCCTTGCGGGCCGCGTAAATGTAATGTTAAGGTTTACGCGGGCCGCGTAAAACCTAAAACTCAGCTATAAATTGCCTGTGCATGGGACTTGCTTCTGTATTCGAAAATTTCCTTTCAAAACGTCCCTATTCTGCTTGAAACGAGTATTAAGGTGTCAAGACGTTGCTACGAGTACAGGGTATTAACTCGATCACTGCTACGATGTAATGTCTGATTGATTGAAACCGATCCGATGGATGTTTAAGTGCTGCCCAAATCAGGGCTATACTTTGTCATTCGTCGTGAGGGTTTTGATTTCGTGAAGTTTATCGTAAATGTTGTATTAAGTTACTGACCTAGTTTCGTGTGCATTGTCATTTAACTAGGTCACAAGGCTAAATCAGTAGGCAAGGTTCTGTCCAGTTAAATTTTCAAATTGAGTCATTCTCTTTTTATCAACAATGTTTTACAATACTTAAATTATTTTCAAAAGTTATAATTACAGGGATTAAGTCTTGGTTATCTTGAATCACTGGCAAGTGGGGTATTGTGCACATTACTAATTTCTCATGGTTAGGTTCACTAACCTAACAGTGATAATCATCACTACTCGGGTGAAAGGACCCCATAGTGGTATGACCATCGTCACCAGGGTGTGACACGGCGCCAGATAAAAATAAGATAGTAGCCATTGTAATCGCTCTTATACTGTAATTCATAACTAATGTGTCGTTTTATATAACCTGAGTGACTCGCCAGTATTTCCCGTCTGATAAAATATTTTTAAACATGTTTCAGGTGATTTACTGTGAACCAGGGATAAGTGCTGTATAGCCCCCCAGCTTGAAGAATGTGGCTCAGTAAACAAAATAAATAAACATGTTGTTTTTGTAAAAATAAGAAATTTCCTTGTGAAATTTCCTTTGTTGTAAAATACGGGGTTTGTTCCAACTTGTGAAATGAAATAATGAGGACATTTTCAATTTAGAAGATCCTGTTAAAACTTTCCGTTGCCAAAATAAACAATACCACGGGTTTCTGTCTCGCGAATCAGATTGCTCAGGAGAGTCCATAACAAGTATTAGCGACAATATTTAATGTGTCCATTATCCCATACTAATAAACAAATACAGTCACATAAGTTATCACAGATTGTGTGTTCTCTCGAATAATACAAATCCGACAACCTAGATTTTAGTTGAGTTTCTAGACTTCCTAGCTTGATTTGATATAGCCTGCGTCTAAACCTGCAACATACGTTAAAATAATGTCAATACAAAAAGTATTGGCGTGTATACAGGTTTGATATATAATAGCATAATAGATTAAAAGTGCTGCGAATTCCTACATACATAGACGGGATACACGACATATATACTCACAAAACCGATACTACCAGCTAAGTCCTCGATGCTCGAATACGCGATGGCAAACTAGACCCCGTCGGGCGCAATAGTACTATACTAGTCATGGTGGGACGTCGCGAGTATAAGTCCTAGCACATATGTAACTAGCATCACGTATAACTATGCAAGTAAGTCATTCGCATGTGATAAGTAGTTAAGCCTTTGATATGATTTGATTTGATAGCAACGTATGTTACACCCAAAAGTGCAAAAGCAAAAAGGGTGTTGGTGCAGTCATCTGTCGTCTTCATCTTATGTCGAGTCTCGGTCTCGGTGCGGATCCGATCAAAGTTTATGTCATCATCTTTAATGATGACATCACAATGATGACATCATATCAATGACATCATGCTTTACAACTTCACGTGATAACCTCATGAGCATACAAAGCAGATTTTCATGTCCATATAAGACAAAGTAAATTTGGTCCAATAGAATGTTGCCATTTGATGGTCCAATGAGGAGATATCATTTAGAGGGTCAACAGTTTGAAGATTGTAAAGCATTTGGAGTTGACCGTTTGAAGCCATCGTTTGAGGTTATGTCAACCGTTTGAGCATGGCCGTTTGAATACTTGTAACCGTTTGAAGGATTTCAAACGGATAGGTCATGTAGTATATATAGCTGTCATGATATTTTCATTTGTAACGATTAGGTCAGTTGATACCGAAGTGCTGCCGGTATTTCCTCTCGCTGTAAACTTTGTCAGTTGAATATAAAAGAGGATTAAAGTGATTTTCTAGTTGTTTACAAGTGCGTTTCTTAGTTTCCGCCTCTGAAACGTACGAGAGCTCTTCCGAACGACTCATTCAGGTCGAATTCGGTCCTACAAGTGGTATCAGAGCTCAGGACGAGGAGTTCTTGCCATATTCAGCTTGAAAATCTCATTTTCTACACCTTCTTTCTTAAAACCGATACTTTTTACGGTTGAAATTGGCTGAACCGTTCACAAAGTGTGCGTAATGATAGTTTAACAAAGCCTTAGAAATTTCAGACTAAAACTCGAACTAAAACTTGATAAAAATATGGTTTCCGTTTGAAACTGTTCGCGAGTTGATGATGTCATAGATCTGTCGTTTGAAAAGATATTCCATCGTTTGAAAATTCTATCCTATCGTTTGAAACAAATAGTCATCGTTTGAAAATGTGTTCCGTTTGAAACCAACATCGTCTGATCCCACCGTTTGAAATTATATTGTGTCATGTGATAGGTATTGAATTTGTCGACCACGAGAAGTTAAAGGAAATCCTTGTGAATCTGTTGCAATTTATAGCTCGGTCATTTAACGTTTTCATGTGATAGTTATCGAGTGGTGTGAAGGTCTGATAAAGTGAACATTACGTGATTGTGATTAAAGATGATAGTGTCAGTCATCATTCTGTTATCCATGTGAATATATTGATTATAATATCGAACAAAGTGATTTGCATGTGAAATTGTGTTTTTCGAGGTGATTGTCGGTCATAATTGATAATTGTGTTGTCATCGGCCCTTGTGATTGATTGTCTGTACATTGCATGTGTAAATTGATGTTATCGAAATGTGTTAGGTTTGCATGTTGAACTCATGTGATTCTCGTAAATCATCATGCTTGTGTCAGATTGCTTTTGAATACATCTATTGATATGATCGGTTTAAATGAAGGTCCAAGTAAGTGTGTTGCATGTGCAATGTGATATATGTTGTTGACTTTTGAATCAAGGTTACATATGTTTCGACGATTTTGTATTAGTTAGAATGAAAATGATTTTAAACAAGTTTTGTTAATAATTGAAAAACAAATCATTTTTGTTACTCGTGTCGTACATTGATATAGTTCTTGTGTCATCTTTGTTTGTTCAGTGTACATGTGATAATCATATTTGTGTCGAATATTAAAATTGTTTTGTCACTATGCATATTAGGATCGTGTAGTTGTTGTCGTAGTCGGTGTTTTTATTTGACAGGTTTGGTGTTTAGTCTATTAGCACGGATTGATCAGTACGTTTGTCAGTCAAGTCGCGAGGTTTGAGTCGTGGTTTCTGTCAGTTCGTACGGTTTGAAGTTCAAAGGTTTCAAAAGGTCAAGTTGTTTGAATTTGAATCGGGTCATATCAGTCCGCACAGTTCATCAACGTTCAGTCTGCACAGAAAATCATCAGTTCGAGTACTAGTTTGTTTCGGTTAATTGACAAACGTATAAACTGATTGTGTTTTCGTTTGTTCATTGTCAGGTACTTGTCAAGATATTCAAGTTGCTACCGAAACATGGATTCTGAGTTCTACAACGCGTTTGCTACACCCTCGACTACTCCAGCTACAATTGCTCAAAACATGAATGCAGAAAATGAAACCGGAACAATGCAAAAACCCCCGAAACTTATGGGAATTGAAGATTATCACGGATGGAAGAAACGGTTTGAGAATTGGGTTCAGGCGAATCATCTAAAAGCTTGGGAAAGTATCGAAACTGAGTATGAGAGGCCAAAGAATACAACGGGAGCTGATAAAATCATTTCTGAATTTACTAAATAAGAGAGGGAAAGTTATAAAGGAGAGAAAATGATGATCAATCTGTTACAACAAGCTATTAAAGAAGATATATTTGTGTTGCTTCAACATGATGATAACGCTTATTCTATTTGGGAAGCTCTTCAAAAGAAGTTTGAGGGAAGTACTGAAATGCTACAAAGTAAAGCAGCTTTGTTGAAAAAGGAGTTTGAATTGTTTACGTGCATGCCTGGTGAAACTACAAAGAGTCTTATTGAAAGATACTGTCATCTTGTACGTGCCATGTCACAGTTGAAGATTACAAAAAATGCAGCAGAATGGGTTGAAAAGCTTGCTGACGCGTTACCGCAAAAGGAATGGAGTACATATCTGATGATATTAAAGAATTCCGGACAATTTAAAAGGTTATCGATTGCACAGTTTATAGAAAAGTTGGAGGCACAGGATCTGGAGCAGCAGAAAATTGCTAGAATGAACAGTTCTACTCATCAACAAGATATTAAATTGTACTATAAAGGAAATGTTCAAACTGCTGAAGCAAGTCCAAAGATACAAACTGCATTTAGTGCTGGAAATCAATCTACACCAAGCAGTCAAGGATCAGTCAACACTAGTGGGTTCTCAACGGTGAATCCTCCAAGTGTTCAAAGTTCATCTACTGGAAATGGTCATCTAATTCAGTGCAATGTAGCTCTACATCTTCAAAATGGTCAAAATTATTCTGAAGAGATTGTAAAGAATCATATGGGATTATTGGTCACTGCATTAGAGTCTTATGAAGGATTGATAGCCGGAAGAATTGGTAATCCGATGCTCACAAAGGAAGATTATGACCAAATCGATGCAGAGGAGCTAGAATTGATGGATATTAAATGGGCTTTAGCTAGTGTTTTGAGGAGAGCAGAAAAATTTAGATTGGTTACAGGAAGAACTGATTTCTTGGATGCAAATCTTTCTAATCTTGGATTTGATAAATCTAAAGTTGTTTGTTTTCGTTGCAGGGAGAAAGGCCATTTTAAAAGGGAGTGCAAGAATCAAGAACCGAGAGGAGCAAAGGAGTCTGCTGGGAAAGATGATTATTATCGGAAGACCATTTATCAGCAAATCACTCATCAACCACATCAACAAAAAGAGCCACAAACAGCTCATGGAAAAATGATCGAAGATGCAAACAGGAAAGCTTACCACGGTATCGTTGATCAAGATGATGAGAAAATGGCTGAAGGATTTAGCTGGGACAAGTACATTCCAGCTGATTCAAATGTTGGAGCGTTTATTGCTCATATTATTCGAAAACCGGAAATGCTGAAGGAATGGATGGAAGTGTTATCTGATGAAGAGAAAAGTGAAGATGAAGGATCTGTTTCATTTGAAAACAGTTCGTCAGAGACAAGTGATAGTGATGAAGAAATTGAACAGATTAATATTGGAAAAACTCACTTATCTTCTGATAGTTTTGAATTTTATTTTGCAGAAAAATTGAAGAAACTGAAAGAGGAGAAAGCTGCAAAAGATTTGAAAAAGGTCAAAGTGGTTGAGAAGATTGTGGAAGTTGAAAAGATAGTTGAAGTTGAGAAGATCGTTGAAATCACAAAACCTTGTCTTACATGTTTAGAGTCTTGTAAACAATGTATAGAAAAAGATGAAAGGTTTAGTGAGTTAGAAAAGTTGAAAGAAAAATTGTTGTTTGATGTAAAGAATTTGAAAAAATCTTATGATGTATTGAACAGACATGTAAATGGTCTGGAGAAGACTAACTCTGAAAGAGAAAAAGCTTTGAAGATGCTGAATGCTACCATGATGACAAAGCAAAAAGAGATCAACATGTACATAGAAGAATGTGCAAAGAGGAAAAAAGAGTTGGATAGTGAAGCAGCTGAGAATGAAAGAATCAGAAGATTGCTGCAAAGTTACAAAGGTTGTGATTACATAATCGATAGAATTTATCCAACAGTTGAAGGATTTGAAGCGTTTAAAGACGAAGAAATAAAGCCAAAGAAGGAAAAGGATACTGGTAAGAAACAGGGTGTCTGTTATAATAAGTGTCCGCCTCCGATTTGGGAAGGGTACTCGTCTAGAAAACCTAACGAGGAAGAACTAAAACAAGCAGTCAATATTAAGCTAGAATCCGAGATAACTGATGATTTACCGGACAATATTGATGTCACGTTCACAGCGTCCGACACAGATCATGAGTTAGAACTGATAAAAAGAGTGGTTGATCAGGTGTTGGATAAAGATGAGGAGTCAGAGTCAAAGTCCGAGTCCGAAAGTTCGTGTCAGTCTGTCGGAAGTTCGAGTTCGTCTGTCAAGAGTTCAAAGTCGTCAGGAAAACGGGTGTATAGTAAAGAATTTTTGTTATCAAAATCTAATTTGAATGACGAAACATTTGAAGTTGCATATACTTTGAATGGTTCTGACAAATTATATTTTGATAAAGAGTTTCCAATAAGAGGTGTCAAAACTGAATTGATCAAAAAGGTTTTCAAACTAACAGAAATTAATATTTCTGAAATAAAAGATTTAAATCTTAATGGTAAACCTAAACCTTACACCTCAAGAGTACAACAACGTTTGAACAAGAAAAAAGGTTACAATTCTGGTTCTGGTTTTCAAAAGAAATCAAACCACAATCGTAGCTACAAAAAGAAAGGACTTGGTTTTATTCCACCTGAAAACTATAAAAATGAAAAATATGTTCCAGATTTTAAATCAAAAATGACATATGTTGCAGGAACTAGTCATGAAAAAGAAGCAAAGAGTTCATTCTGGAAACAGTCAAACAAGGAGTTTCTTGCTGAAAAGATGAAGAATGGAGCTTATCAATGGAAAGAAACAAGAACCTGTTACAGATGCAATGAAGTTGGTCATATTGCATGGAATTGTCCAAAAGCAACCAATACAAAACAGGGAGTTTACGGAAAACTGAAAGAAGTTGTTGTTGATAAAATCGAACCACCAACTGAAAGATTCAAAGTGTTCAAAAATTCAACATATGAAGTTGGAGAGTGTTCGAAAAGGTTTTACAAGAAGAGGGGAAATCTTAACAACCAAGCTTGGGTTGTTAAGAAATCAGAGGTAAAATCTGGCGATGAATCTGATTCCACAAAGTCAGAGGAGCCACAGGTTGAGGTAAAAAGTGAAAACTCAGTGCCTCTAATGGATGATGTTCATTTTCCACCATTGAGAGCTGAGAATTTTAAATCAAAGGTTGGAAAAGTTGAGATCTCTAATCAATTTTATTCTGATAAGAATGAATTTGATGTTGAGAAAGCTTTTAATGGAAACGTAAAGAAAATTTTTGGAAAAATGATTGATGGGAAGGTTAAAGGGGTAAAAGAGTTTTATGCTAAAAAGAAAGCAACTTATACCCCAACAGCTTCAGAATTGAAATCACCCAAGACTGGGTGGACATTTTCTTTGCTTGAAAAACCTGACTTGCCGGAGATCCCAAGTTTGTAATTGCGGATCAGGAATCGGCATCATTCTTTGTATTTGATTGATTTTTTCGTACAAGTGGTAAATCAAGGACATTAATTTGTACTTGATTTTCTACAAGTGGTTGAAGGCAATGTAATGAACCAAACCCCAACTTTACAAGTGGTAAAATCAAACTTATTTTCCGGAAAAATCATTTTGATTAAAACAAACTTAAGTGTTTTGAAATCTTAATGAGAAAATAGTTTTGTGAAAGGGGGAGTTCTGATTGTTTATGCCAAGTGGATGGCGATTTGAGGCGATTTGATATCGGTTGTCATGTTTTCTATATAGTTTGTTTTCAAATTTCCTAAAATGTGTTTGCATTTTAGGGGGAGTAGAAAATTTCAGAAAATCCAAAAACATTTGAAAATTTGAAAAAGCCAAAAACATGATAAAATGAAAAATGAGTTTCATTGTGAATAGAGGAAATGATAGTACATCAGTAGACTGTCACAACATGCTAAAGAAATGAAATGTTAATATGTGATAAACAATCTCACTGTGGATGTGTCAGTAGGTTTTTACACATTTAGTAAATTGTGACGAGATACAAACATAAATTTCAAACTTGCTTGTTCTGTGGGTTAACACAAACTTGGATATATAGGTAACCCCTGAAATCTTGTTTGAAAGGTCCCTTATTCTGAGATACTAGGTCTTTATGCTCAGTGATATCTGGGGTATTATCCCGGGACTTCTGCTGAAAGAAATTTCTGACCTAGTCTCCGGATAATGCTTTCTGCAAATGCTTGAAACATAGCATCACCCTCAGCAAGCTGATGAAACAATAAAATTGATAGTCGCTGCTGTTGTAATGCAAAAGATCCTCTAAAGGGGACACACCAAAAGTCGAAGCCGTCATCTCTCTGCGTATCGAAAGATCGACCTGAGCTCTCACGGCCCTCGCAATTTAACCCCTTACAGATATCATCTGTGGTATACTCACCTGTAAGACTGAATATTGGGATCTGGATACGGGAGTATATTCAAGTAGTGATACACACGGATAAGTTCAAGAGCTTAAAACATTAATCTCATATCTCGGATCAATTGAACTTTGTGTGAAAATTTAAGTGGACAAATATACTGACAATCTAGGTGAATTGTTTAGAACTGAAAATGCAATGAAGCTTAACGGTGTTGGTGATTTGTCTCATAAACTGATATGATCCTCTTACACAAACTCACAAAAAATATTGTTTGTAAATATTTCTTTACTGCATTTCTTTTTCTTCAAAAATCCAAAAAGATTTTAGTGTGTTTTTGCATAAATTTTTGAAAATACAAAAAGATTTTCGACAAACTGATGTTGGAAAGCTGATTATCAAAATTCCGAGTGCTAAACATGATGACATTGTTGTGAGGGGGAGTGCTTCTAATTGTCAAAATATGTTTTTTAAATCAACAAATGGTTCATTATATGTGAATGATCTGAGAGAGAGTTAGTGTTGGTGCATGCAAATTGTTAAAATTAGAAAATTTACTTTTGGGTTAAGAATGTGTAGGTGTAACCAAGTTTTGGATTCAGTGGACATAGCTAAAGCCAGGCATCAAGTTTGAACATGTGAAAGCCAGACAACGATCCTGAAGATGTTGCTGAAGAACAAAGAAATACCAGCAAATCGAGAGGGGAAGTCTGAAGACAGAGAGAGAGAGAAGCTCAGAGGACTGATAAAGACTGAAGTCGTTGAAGACTCGACACTTAAGATGTAACACCCTAGTTACTAATTAACGATTTTGTATGTAATTACCAACGATTAGATGTGTAGTTAAGACTACACATACTATAAAAATACGGGTTTATTAAAACTTTTACAAATGTTAAGTTATTCAACATCACGTGGTTGAATTCGTTGTTTAAAAATCTACAACGTGACCAAATGCGGAAGCGTGTGTCATTATCGTGTTCGGTTCTTCGTTGAGCTTGATCGTCTTCCGGCATCCAAGGTGTACCTACATTTCATAAACATGAAATTCTTTAGTCATACTGGGCTTAAAACGCGTCTAAACGAGTCCGAGAAACAATCGATAACAAAAACAAAGTTTCAACCTGACCACCACCGTAAATTACGGTGGGACCGTAATTTACGGTGGCCCCTGGATGTTAGTTCCCCACCGTAAGACAGGGGGGTTCCACCGTAGCATTTTTCATGTCCACCGTAATTTACGGTGGGACCGTAAATTACGGTGGTCCCTGCATTCCAGCTTTCCAATTTTACCGATTCTGATACGAAAACTTCCGTATCTTTCAAACTGCTTATCCGTTTGACCTACCGTTTCTTCCTACGTGTTTGTAATTTGATTCTCCATCATTTGGAGTTAAAATCCGACATTCGGCTTAACAAAATTTAAGATTTCTAAGTCTTCGGCTTATTACCCTTTATACCAAATTTTGACCCGGTTATGCGTTTTATCAAACAAACGTATTTATTTGATTCCTATATTTCATACACTTCATCAAATGATTGTGATATACCATATTAGGTTCTAATCATAGGTTTATTACACAAATTAAACCCGTTTTCACTAGTATGCTTATTTTGACCCGTTAAGGATATTTTAAGCACTTTTAAGCTCAATTTCGCTTTCATTCTAATCTAGCATCGTAACCTATATCTCTTATCTAGTACTTTTCCATCACAACTAAATGTGTGTTGGATTTAAAGTAGATATCTATGTGTTCCGAATTTATACCTCTTGAAATATCATTTTACGGCAAAGACTCATGTGGAGTCTTTTGGCCCAAGAACTACATATTTCACTACCCGTACTCGTTCTAAACTTTTGTTTAATCATAAGACTCCTTTCCAAACAACCTCTAAGAGTTGTTTGTTTAATTTAGCCTACAAGGGCGTTTTGGTCGATTTTGGTCCTTCTTTTACAATGAAGGGCTATCACCAATTATTCGACCAAATTAGCACTTTTACATACATCATAATTATGCGTACCTGGCTCGGATCAACGATTAGACCCAATTTTAATACCTTGCTTTATATTCGCTAATTAAGAACGATGCGAATATCCATTGGATACCTATTCCTGTAAGCATATGACTCGACAAAAGAATCATTAGTCTATATAGTCAAAAGGTGTTGTCTACACCTTTTGACCCGTTTGGTCGAATTGACCATTTATCTTTGCGAGATGATATTTATTATCATCTCCTCTACATGACTCTTCCCGTTTAACACCGTATGGTCATTTTAATTATAAACCGTGTATTGCTTTCGATATAATATGACCAAATTATCGATTTACTTCTTTTTAACCATTATTATGGTTTCTATCATCTTTGATTTTCTTGTTCCGTTCGACTACACGACGGAACATCATATTTCAATTGTTTAGATATCACATTCATAATTTATATGATAAGAAAACATTCCACAATTTAAGACTAGTGTAAGCTATACTTACCTTGCATCCGAATTACGCTTTTCCTTCATACTTGCTTCGTTTGACCCGCTTCCTTTCCAAGCCTCCACCTAGCTTGTCAAGCGTCAAACTATCATCATAATTCGTAAGACGGTTATATTAGTCATCATTAATTATGACTATTCCATCTTACATATTTTCTATCACAATTACCATTCGATCTTATTAATGGTCGGTTTGACTATTTAAAAGTCAAATCACCAATTAACACATATGATTGCCCTACCAAGTTCACAAGACTCAATTAGGCACATTATCAACATTATGATTAGAACCCGTTTTAACCCATATTTCACGTAATTAATCAATTAAGGCAATTACGCGCTTGATTCGCACTTTCAACATATAAACATTCACTTAGGCATTTTAACAAACACCTTGTGGGCATATTCTATAAAATCAACAATCAAGTTTTCATGACTAGTTATTTACCCAAGTTTTAACATAATTCACAAGTTCTTATGTCTAGCATGCATAACAACACCTAGACTTACTTCATAGAGATCAAAATACACTAGAGTGACCATCAAAATCCTAGGGTTTAACATATTTCTACAAACCCACTAAACACCCATATTGGTGATTATGAACTTCATCATGATGAGCAACATTCAACAAGCTAATGGCTAGGGTTACCTCCTAGACATGATTTCATTCCAATTTCATCAAAACAACAATCATGCAAGCACAAATTTCAAATCTTATGTGTTCATCCAGAATTTGAGATGGAACCAAATAGTAAAATTTTACATACCTTATGATCCCTTTACTAAGGTGATCACTAATTTGTGCCTGGATTTCGATTTGGGCTTGGTTTGCCCTTTCAATTTGATGAATTTCTGAAGTTTAGGGTTGAGGCATGAGAGCCTTTCTTGGCTCTGGTTGAATTCGCAGGAAACACACACACGTATGTGTGTTTTATGTTTTTAATATTTGATTTAATTAAAAACTATAATTCCTTTGTCCATGTTTAGCCCCTCAACTTTACACAAGTTATTTAAAGGATATCTTAACCATATTTATTCTATAAATATCAAGACATTATCTAACTAGGTTAAAACTCCTAGTTACTTGGTGGGTTCCGGGAGTTATAATCCGTAGTATTTTGAGTCCCGTTAACTCGGGCTCTTATAAACTCAATTCCTTAAAACTTTGTTTCGCTTGTATTTAACATTAGGATTTCTTATTAAATCCTAAATATTTACCGGGTTATTTTTACTACTAGCGGTACGTTACCCGTCTTTTAGTATTAACGTGGGTTAATTACCAAACCCGTTTTCGGGGTGTTACAAGTCTACCCCCCTTAAGGAGGTTTCGTCCTCGAAACCTTTTCTTACATTGTTCATTGAGTTTAAACTCAATGTATTCAATCCGAGAAATATTTTAAACATTTCTCATACTTTTTAACCATTCGTTAGTATTACCCGAAAAGTGCGGTAACATCTCTTTTTGGTTACTAATTGTCTACATAACTCATGTGACATAGTGTAACTTCGAAATAACATAATCTCGTTCTTTCCACTAGTTTAGTTAACTTAGCGATATCCATCTCTTTCATACACTATCGAATTCTTTATGAATCCGTTACTTTGACCCGTTTAAGGGTCTTTAGTGAAATATTTCACTTTTAGCAACTATTTCTTTTGTTTTCAAATTTATTGATTCGGTTCAGCTATACCAAATCTACCACTTACTAGCAAACCAAATTTCTTGATTTGAATTAGTGACCTTAACCGGTCTCATTAACTAGTCTTATTAGCTCAGTTACTCTTATCGCTCGCTTGGTTATAATGTGATTTTACTTCACATTACATTTCCTAACCGTGACCGTGTCACATCGCGTTTAGTTTGCATCAACCTTTTTATTTTCGAAAATAACACTTTTCGAATATGTCGTCTTGCGCCTATCAGTGTCAAGACTTGTATTCTTCATGCTTATTGTTTAAATTACTTATCAGAAATTATGTTTGTAAAAACATTATTTCTTACTAAAACCGAAGTTTTGGTTTTTTTTTTTTTTTTTTTTTTTTAGGATCTTTTCTTTAACTTGTGTCAATCATCCATACCGGGATATTGACAGTCCGTAATTTAATCCTTTACAGTCTTAGTTTTATGCGGGGATTCTTAACTGATTTCCTCGCCTTATCCTATCTAACCCGTAGGTTTTATCACTTAGCCTTATGGGCTATTTTTGATTAGACATTCACCTCTTTAGGGCGAAGTCCTTATAACTTCTTTCTAATCATGACCCGTGGGTCGTTTTAGTCCGTAGATTCTCTCATTTGCTTATAACCCTAAAGGTTATGTTGATCCCGTAGATCACTCTTTTTACTCGTGTCTTATTAAAATATATATTTGGTGTCAAAGCACTCTTTTTACGTTTGAAAATCATTTGTCTTAAGCTTACCGTTATCCGGCTTGCGCTTACTTATGCCTTCAAGCATTATACTTTATTCAACCCGTTCAATCTCAAAATAGTTGAATATAATTATCAAAATTTCTGTTTACGAAATTTTATGGTCTTTTAGTCATAACTCATAATCCGAGTCTTTTGACTTTGAATTCGTGTTCTTGTTTCTCGGTTTACGTGTGTGTTTAATTCTTACCCATCAACCGGGTGTTTTACCGAAGTCGTTATTATTGCAACCCTCCCGGTATGCATTAAGACCTCGCTTCATTTTTATATTCCGACTTTGTCTTTAAGTTGGACGTTTTACAAAAACGGCCCGTTAAGGGACACATTTGCATTTTCCGGGTTCGAGCGTAAGTACACTCCCTCCCAATACTTGTCTAAATCATTTTACCTGCTTGCGTTTTTCTGGGTTCGATTGTAAGTACACTCCCTCCCAATACTTGTTTAACATGCTTGCGTCTTCTGGGTTCGAGTGCAAGTACACTCCCTCTCAATACTTGTTTAACATGCTTGCATCTTCTGGGTTCGAGTGCAAGTACACTCCCTCCCAATACTTGTTTAACATGCTTGCATCTTCTGGGTTCGAGTGCAAGTACACTCCCTCCCAATACTTGTTTTAAACATTTTACATGCTTGTTTGTCCCTTCACTCGGGCTCATTATCCTAATGTAACACGCTCCCGTCACTCGGTTGTGCGTTTACATTATTTTCAAACATCTTGCTTATCTGTTTCATTTGGGTACTTTTTAATTAGTCCCATTCACCCCGCCATTACCACATCGGACATAACTGCGCTCATTATAAGAAGCTCATGCTATCATGTGTTCACTACTTACTTGGCCAGAGTAAGCGATCAACACATGGTACGCGTGACCTTATTATAATTACCACATCACGTCCCATGTAAGTAACTCCTCAATTTATTTCCAGGTTTATGGTTTCATTTGGTAAAACTTTATTTAATTGTTAGTTAACAATTATTAGTTTTAGTCGTTTATCCTTGAACATGTAAAATGTCCATTTATATAAACATTTATTCACATTTATTGATGTGATCTCTACTTTTCTCAATAGGATTTATATTGAGAATACTTACTTGGATGATCACTCTCGTCCAAGTTTCTATATAAACAAGTCTTGTTATTCGTTTGTTATTCATCATTGTGAATAACACATTTCCTGTTAAATTTCTCTTGGAAATCGGGTTTTCCAAGTTCTGTCATGTGTGTATGCAACCGTTATTACTTACGTGTTTGTTGCATATAACGACTCGTGCGATTAAATTTAAAAGTGTGCACCTGGTAATGCTTGCCCTAACGGGCTTCTCTTGTCATTAGTCTTGTTCGCGACCGTTACGCGATTTTGGTCCTTAATGAGTATGCTCTTCCTGTCGTACCTCGGACCGTTCTATCATCATATCCATAATTCGTTTGACTCTCGTCATCTTCAAACGCGAGTGTCCTTCATTTAAAATATTCACAAAAGTTAGTAAAGTCAACTTCAATAATCGCCCGTATTATAATACAAGGCATTTTCTACTATACACGTCGACGCGCGTATTTTCGTCAACTACATCAATCATTTAATTGGGGTAACGTGTGTTACACGATAGCCCTATGTGTTATTTACAACAATTAGCATACTAAACTATTAGCATACGTGTACTTACCGGATTTGCGATCAAGCCTCGAACCGAACACCCATCTTTATTAAGAGCATAAGGTTTAAGTCCAAGCATAGTTTTTCCCACCATACTTGAATCTCTTAAACCAGCGCTCTGATACCAACTTGTAACACCCTAGTTACTAATTAACGATTTTGTATGTAATTACCAACGATTAGATGTGTAGTTAAGACTACACATACTATAAAAATACGGGTTTATTAAAACTTTTACAAATGTTAAGTTATTCAACATCACGTGGTTGAATTCGTTGTTTAAAAATCTACAACGTGACCAAATGCGGAAGCGTGTGTCATTATCGTGTTCGGTTCTTCGTTGAGCTTGATCGTCTTCCGGCATCCAAGGTGTACCTACATTTCATAAACATGAAATTCTTTAGTCATACTGGGCTTAAAACGCGTCTAAACGAGTCCGAGAAACAATCGATAACAAAAACAAAGTTTCAACCTGACCACCACCGTAAATTACGGTGGGACCGTAATTTACGGTGGCCCCTGGATGTTAGTTCCCCACCGTAAGACAGGGGGGTTCCACCGTAGCATTTTTCATGTCCACCGTAATTTACGGTGGGAGCTTTCCAATTTTACCGATTCTGATACGAAAACTTCCGTATCTTTCAAACCGCTTATCCGTTTGACCTACCGTTTCTTCCTACGTGTTTGTAATTTGATTCTCCATCATTTGGAGTTAAAATCCGACATTCGGCTTAACGAAATTTAAGATTTCTAAGTCTTCGGCTTATTACCCTTTATACCAAATTTTGACCCGGTTATGCATTTTATCAAACAAACGTATTTATTTGATTCCTATATTTCATACACTTCATCAAATGATTGTGATATACCATATTAGGTTCTAATCATAGGTTTATTACACAAATTAAACCCGTTTTCACTAGTATGCTTATTTTGACCCGTTAAGGATATTTTAAGCACTTTTAAGCTCAATTTCGCTTTCATTCTAATCTAGCATCGTAACCTATATCTCTTATCTAGTACTTTTCCGTCACAACTAAATGTGTGTTGGATTTAAAGTAGATATCTATGTGTTCCGAATTTATACCTCTTGAAATATCATTTTACGGCAAAGACTCATGTGGAGTCTTTTGGCCCAAGAACTACATATTTCACTACCCGTACTCGTTCTAAACTTTTGTTTAATCATAAGACTCCTTTCCAAACAACCTCTAAGAGTTGTTTGTTTAATTTAGCCTACAAGGGCGTTTTGGTCGATTTTGGTCCTTCTTTTACAATGAAGGGCTATCACCAATTATTCGACCAAATTAGCACTTTTACATACATCATAATTATGCGTACCTGGCTCGGATCAACGATTAGACCCAATTTTAATACCTTGCTTTATATTCGCTAATTAAGAACGATGCGAATATCCATTGGATACCTATTCCTGTAAGCATATGACTCGACAAAAGAATCATTAGTCTATATAGTCAAAAGGTGTTGTCTACACCTTTTGACCCGTTTGGTCGAATTGACCATTTATCTTTGCGAGATGATATTTATTATCATCTCCTCTACATGACTCTTCCCGTTTAACACCGTATGGTCATTTTAATTATAAACCGTGTATTGCTTTCGATATAATATGACCAAATTATCGATTTACTTCTTTTTAACCATTATTATGGTTTCTATCATCTTTGATTTTCTTGTTCCGTTCGACTACACGACGGAACATCATATTTCAATTGTTTAGATATCACATTCATAATTTATATGATAAGAAAACATTCCACAATTTAAGACTAGTGTAAGCTATACTTACCTTGCATCCGAATTACGCTTTTCCTTCATACTTGCTTCGTTTGACCCGCTTCCTTTCCAAGCCTCCACCTAGCTTGTCAAGCGTCAAACTATCATCATAATTCGTAAGACGGTTATATTAGTCATCATTAATTATGACTATTCCATCTTACATATTTTCTATCACAATTACCATTCGATCTTATTAATGGTCGGTTTGACTATTTAAAAGTCAAATCACCAATTAACACATATGATTGCCCTACCAAGTTCACAAGACTCAATTAGGCACATTATCAACATTATGATTAGAACCCGTTTTAACCCATATTTCACGTAATTAATCAATTAAGGCAATTACGCGCTTGATTCGCACTTTCAACATATAAACATTCACTTAGGCATTTTAACAAACACCTTGTGGGCATATTCTATAAAATCAACAATCAAGTTTTCATGACTAGTTATTTACCCAAGTTTTAACATAATTCACAAGTTCTTATGTCTAGCATGCATAACAACACCTAGACTTACTTCATAGAGATCAAAATACACTAGAGTGACCATCAAAATCCTAGGGTTTAACATATTTCTACAAACCCACTAAACACCCATATTGGTGATTATGAACTTCATCATGATGAGCAACATTCAACAAGCTAATGGCTAGGGTTACCTCCTAGACATGATTTCATTCCAATTTCATCAAAACAACAATCATGCAAGCACAAATTTCAAATCTTATGTGTTCATCCAGAATTTGAGATGGAACCAAATAGTAAAATTTTACATACCTTATGATCCCTTTACTAAGGTGATCACTAATTTGTGCCTGGATTTCGATTTGGGCTTGGTTTGCCCTTTCAATTTGATGAATTTCTGAAGTTTAGGGTTGAGGCATGAGAGCCTTTCTTGGCTCTGGTTGAATTCGCAGGAAACACACACACGTATGTGTGTTTTATGTTTTTAATATTTGATTTAATTAAAAACTATAATTCCTTTGTCCATGTTTAGCCCCTCAACTTTACACAAGTTATTTAAAGGATATCTTAACCATATTTATTCTATAAATATCAAGACATTATCTAACTAGGTTAAAACTCCTAGTTACTTGGTGGGTTCCGGGAGTTATAATCCGTAGTATTTTGAGTCCCGTTAACTCGGGCTCTTATAAACTCAATTCCTTAAAACTTTGTTTCGCTTGTATTTAACATTAGGATTTCTTATTAAATCCTAAATATTTACCGGGTTATTTTTACTACTAGCGGTACGTTACCCGTCTTTTAGTATTAACGTGGGTTAATTACCAAACCCGTTTTCGGGGTGTTACATAAGACTCGTCAACATCTGAGGGGGAGTCTGTTGGTGCAGTCATCTGTCGTCTTCGTCTTATGTCGAGTCTCGGTCTCGGTGCGGATCCGATCAAAGTTTATGTCATCATCTTTAATGATGACATCACAATGATGACATCATATCAATGACATCATGCTTTACAACTTCACGTGATAACCTCATGAGCATACAAAGCAGATTTTCATGTCCATATAAGACAAAGTAAATTTGGTCCAATAGAATGTTGCCATTTGATGGTCCAATGAGGAGATATCATTTAGAGGGTCAACAGTTTGAAGATTGTAAAGCATTTGGAGTTGACCGTTTGAAGCCATCGTTTGAGGTTATGTCAACCGTTTGAGCATGGCCGTTTGAATACTTGTAACCGTTTGAAGGATTTCAAACGGATAGGTCATGTAGTATATATAGCTGTCATGATATTTTCATTTGTAACGATTAGGTCAGTTGATACCGAAGTGCTGCCGGTATTTCCTCTCGCTGTAAACTTTGTCAGTTGAATATAAAAGAGGATTAAAGTGATTTTCTAGTTGTTTACAAGTGCGTTTCTTAGTTTCCGCCTCTGAAACGTACGAGAGCTCTTCCGAACGACTCATTCAGGTCGAATTCGGTCCTACAAAGGGTTCAAGTATACTCATAGTGCTTGTTCAGCAAGTAAACACAACTTGATTGGATTGATTGAGAGTGCGTCTGAGTTAGCCTGATCACGGAATGGTAGCGTAAGCGATGAGCGGCGCGTTAAACGGTGAAAAGTGAAACAAGTGACTAGATGGCAATCCGATCGGATGACAGTCCGGTCGGATGGTCACTCGTTTGGGATAACCATTGACTAGTGACTATCCGATCGGATGGCAATCCGGTCGGATGGTCACTCGTTTGGGATGATGATTGACTAGTGACTATCCGATCGGATGGCAATCTGGTCGGATGGTCACTCGTTTGGGATGATGATTGACTAGTGACTATCCTATCGGATGGCAATCCGGTCAGATGGTCACTCGTTTGGGATGATGATTTGAAAGTTCCAAGCGCACTCCGATCGGATGGCTTGAATCGAGTGGCAGTCCGGTCGGATGGCAATCCGATCGGACGGCAATCCGTTTCGACATCCTAATCGTCTTGAACTTGATAGTTTTGAAAAGAATAATGGTGATTTGACCGAGGCGGTGTGATATCGTGCTAAACAACTAAAATTCCATCAAGTCCGGCCCGTTCTAACGGCCGGGAACCACCTCGTTCCATCAGATCTGGCCGTTCTTGACGGTTTCCCATGTTTAACCCGAAATCACATAACTCTTTGATTAGATAACATAGATTTGGACGAGATTTGTGTAAAAACATGTGGAAATCACTCAGATATGAGATGTTCATGGTGGAATGAGGTCACCCTTTGAAGTTCATATGAATCTTGATGACATCATCCTAGAACACCTCAAATCGGTAGATTTCACGGTTAAAAGTTGAGATTTAAAAGATAGAAAGATGTAGAATCGTGTGTAGATCATAGAAGTACAAGAATTAGAGTGAAAACTTACAAGATTTGTGAGAAATCGAGAGAAAAGGGTCCAACAGCGTGCTGGTCGAGTGAGGGCTGTCACATCACTGTTCAAGGGATGTGACAAGTGCTATTTATAGGCAAGGGAGGAGAAAGGGAGGTGTGGTGCGAATAGATCAGATGGCAGTTCGATCGGATGGCCATCGGTCGGGTGGTCATCCATTCGGATGGCCATTCGATCGAATGGTCATTCGATCGAAAGGTTTCGGTTTTGGTTTTCTGACTTTCCGTTTCGTGCGTTAAGCGTTGTGATAGTTTTGTTACCCATTTTCGTATAATTATATACATATTTATTATAATTAGTCACAGAGGTCGTATATATGTATTCACATTTCGAGTACTGTGATAATCGAGTTGCGCGTGATTGCGGGTGTGCTTTCGATTTTGCGATGCGTTGTGCCACAATGACTGACGGGGTACTACTTGCTCGTATTGCCATCATCGTCACGACGGCTGGAGCTATAGTACTCACCCGAGAGTCTTTGTTAGCGTTAGTTGTTTGCGTTGCGACACATCACGGCCATCGAGGAGGGTAGAATCGGTCCTCACTCAAAGTCATCGTGAGTGTTAGTATTTGCTATGCGATGTAGCGTTAAAATATGCAAAAATATGCGATTATACTGCGAAATAGCGATGTATGCGATATAGTTACATTATGATCCGAATCTCTGGTGCTAGGCGTAACGAGTGTAGCGAGTAGTAACAATGCACGAAAGTGCGGGTTGTTACATGCTGTATAGCCCCCCAGCTTGAAGAATGTGGCTCAGTAAACAAAATAAATAAACATGTTGTTTTTGTAAAAATAAGAAATTTCCTTGTGAAATTTCCTTTGTTGTAAAATACAGGGTTTGTTCCAACTTGTGAAATGAAATAATGAGGACATTTTCAATTTAGAAGATCCTGTTAAAACTTTTCGTTGCCAAAATAAACAATACCACGGGTTTCTGTCCCGCGGCTCCTGGACCGGGTCACACCAGGACGGGGGCCGTGACAGAAAAAGGTGGTATCAAAGCCACTGATTTAAGCCAATTAAGTATTTAGAAATACTTAATTTTCTTATTGTCATTTTGTGATTCTGTGAAAATTTAACTAACAATAAATAAAATTTTAACTTAAATTTGTGTGTGTTTCTTCATGTGTATTATCAGCATGAATGAACTGTCAGAGGCACTCTGAAACATTTCTATCCATAGCACAGATATGGATACCACAGGAAACCCATCTGGCTATCTGGCAGATACGGAGGAACCACTAACATTCCAGGCCCAGGCCTAGGAGAAACCAAAGCCGAAAAAGAGGAGGAGGATTTTGGACTGGAAACGTGGGCGCAGGAAGAAACCAGCTGCACAGAAGATTAAAAAGACTAAGGACCCAAAGGATAAAGGAAAAGGAAAAGAGACCGGGGAAAGTTCCGGGCAAGCTCAAGAAATGCCACCATGGGAGGAGCTAGATCGCAAGCTGGCAAATAGCGACCTCATCGGACCTGCCGATGAAAACCTCTTTAATTACCCAGCTGAATCACAACTTCCAGTTAATTTGGAACCTGCTATCCCTGATCCTATTGTCAACCCTGAACCCTACAAGGAGAGCTGGAAGAATGGTGGACAACTGACTGGCAATTTCAGAATCTCTTGAATAACCCTAACACCTATTTCCCCCAGTTTGACCCTGAGCCTACACCAAACCCACCATGAGCACAGAAAACTTGGCTGAACTCCGTCATTACGGCGAGGAGCTGGTGGACGCAGGAAATAGAATTCGGGAAGTAGGGGAGAGAATTTCGTGGAAATACGATGAGAGGGAACGTCGTTTCTAAAGGGCCGGTTAACTAGGATGACGGTGGTGGTTGTGTTTGTATAATAATAATAATTATAATAATAATAATAGAAATATAATAATGTGAAATAACTTAAAATAAAACTTTTGTAATATAACGGGTGTGTAATGATGCATACTAATATATATAAAAAAAATATGAAAGTCGCAAAGTCGACAATTTTGGCTATACGTGTTGATGTGATTACTTTATTGCGTTTGGTTATTTATTTTGTGCCAATAACTTATATATATTGTTAATTATCAGATGGAACATGCCGTTAATGAACTAGTTAATGAAGATAACCAATCTAAGCAAAACAATGAGGATCACTTTCTTAACAAGCAAGATATAGAAAATATCGTTGCCCAGGGAATAGCAAATGCTATTCCAGCAATCCTTGCTGCTGCCCGAAATCCAGTTGAACCTCCACCAGCTACTCCCAGCAAATGTACTCGCGATGATAACTTCAGTAATAGTGTAAATGGAAGCGGCAACAATAATAATAATGATGTGATGCAAGCCCCATTTCTTAAGAAAATGAAAGCTGCAACGCCTGGTTGCACTTACAAGGAATTTCTTGCCTGTAAACCAATTGAATTTGCAGGCAATGAAGGGGAGACTGCTGCCCTACGTTGGTTGGAAAAGACCGAGGCAGTAATTAAAATAAGTAAATGTGCCGAGGAAGATAAGGTCATGTATGCTTCTCACCTTTTCAAGGAAGAGGCATTAGAATGGTGGAATACGGTATTACAGGCCAAAGGAAGTGACATGGCTTATGCCATGAGTTGGGAAGAATTTAAGCGATTGGTGGAAAGGAAATTCTGTCCCGAATATGAAAAGGAACAAATGGCGAATAAGTTCCTGAACCACCGGATGGTGGATGTTGACTGTCGAGGATATACTTCGAAATTCTTCGAATATGCCTGAATTGTACCAACTCTGGCTTCGCCAGAACCGGTACTTATTTCTCGCTATATTTGGGGTTTGATTAGCGAAATTCACGATATCGTCAAAGTTGCGAGACCCCGCACTATTGACGATGCGGTGGAATTAGCCAACACCTTGACCGACGGGCTGGTACGCACAAGAGAAGAAAACCGGAAGAAGGAAGTGGCTCAAAAGATTACCCAAGGATTCCGTGTGGGTAATAGTAGTAATTTCAAGAAATAGGGAACCGGGTAATCTTCCAGTGCTCCATTTTGCAGTACCTGTAAAAGTTTGCATTTTGGAAAATGCAAAGGATATTGCAATTTCTGCAAAATTCCGGGGCACCAAGAAGAAGATTGCAGAAGGAAGAAATCAACAATTTGCTTCAACTGTAGAGAAGCTGGACATTTTAGACCAGACTGCCCTAAACTAGTCAAACCAGCTGACAACAAGGCCAAACCAGCTGAAGGAACTAATAAGAAGAACGCAAGAGCCTTTCAGCTGACTACGCAAGAAGCAGAACTGATTCCCTGACGTAATAGCTGGTGTTTCTGGTAAACGACGTTTATGCGAAAGTATTATTTGACTCCGGTGCAAACCAAAGCTTTATGAATACTTCGTTCTGCCAAGCTCTTAATCTACCTTTAACCAAACTTAGGCAGATTTTTACGGTAGAAACCACAGATGGTAATTCTGTTCACATAGATAAGGTTTTGCAAAAAGGAAAAATAGAACTCTTTGGCCATAAATTTTCTGCAAACCTATTACCTATGAATTTAGCTGGATTCGATGTGGTGTTAGGAATGGATTGGTTAGTAGTCAACCATGCTCGAATCCTCTGTGATAAGAATTCCATAGAAATTCATACACCCATAGGTGAAATAGTGGTGATTACAGGAGATAAGCCACGTAAGCCAATGAAATTCATTTCAGTAATGAAAATGGCCAGTTATTCAAGAAAACAAGGAACAGTGTATATGATTTTGGTAATCATTAACACTAAAGGTAAGGAACTTAAGGAAATTCCAGTAGTATCAGAATACCCGGATGTATTACCAGAAGAACTACCTGGATTACCACCCGATAGGGAAGTAGAATTTAGAATTCATCTAATTCCTGTAACTACACCGATAGCCAAGGCACCTTATCGGTTAGCACCCACCGAAATGTTAGAATTAAAAAAGCAGTTAGATGAATTACTCAGTAAAGGATTTATACAACCTAGTTCATCCCCTTGGGGAGCCCCAGTGTTGTTTGTGAAAAAGAAAGATAGCTCAATGAGAATGTGTATTGATTATAGGGAATTAAATAAGGTTACCATTAAGAATCGATACCCATTACCTAGGATTGATGATCTTTTTGATCAACTTCAAGGAGGTAGATACTTTTCTAAGATAGACTTGCGATACGGATACCATCAGTTGAAAGTACAAGAAGAAGACATACCTAAAACTGCTTTCAGAACTAGGTATGGTCATTACGAGTTTACAGTTATGCCATTTGGACTAACAAATACTCCTACAACATTTATGGATATGATGCATAGGATCTGTAAACCGTATTTAGATAAATTCGTAATTGTCTTCATCGACGATATACTTATTTATTCCAAAAGTCAGAACGAGCATTGTGAGCATTTACATGCACTCTTAACCCTGTTAAGAAAGGAAAAGCTTTACGCCAAATTCTCGAAGTGTGAATTTTGGCTACAGGAGGTACAATTTTTAGGACACATGGTGAATCACGAAGGTATTCACGTAGATCCTTCCAAATAGAAGCAATCACCAAATGGAAGGTCCCGCAATCAGCTATGGAAGTTAGAAGTTTTCTAGGATTAGCCGGATACTATAGACGATTTATTAAGAATTTCTCTAAGATAGCAGTACCATTAACTAAGCTAACTTGTAAAACAGTTAAGTTTGAATGGGGACCTGAGCAAGAAGAAGCTTTTAAGATTTTAAAGCAAAGGTTAACAAATACTCCAATTCTAGCCTTACCAGAAGGGACAGAAGATTTTGAAGTTTATTGTGATGCTTCTAAGCTAGGATTAGGATGTGTGTTGATGCAACGCAAAAAGGTAATTGCGTATGTGTAACAACTCTCACCAAAACTATTATTTATTATTATATTTAGTTCAATAGGAAACCCTAATTAAGACACCCAAGTGATTTTGCACAAACCCTAAAATTTTCAGAATTTTCAGAATCAGGATCAGGGCCCCTAAAACTCGGGGGGGGGGGGTAAACCCTAGTTACGATTATCTAAATAACTTGTTGTCAGTATCGAATTTTACGATTTCGTCAACTCAGCTAGGCTAGTCAAGGACGTGGCTACCCTATGAAAATAGGTGACCCCTCGCGCCACGCGACGCCCTGAGGGGTACCCCTCGCGTCACGCGAGGGGGGTCAAAATCTGGCTAAAAATAGTGGACATTGGGACTTGATTTCTGGTACTGAAACGACATAGAAATCCCAATTCTATACTGAGATATCATAGAATTACTTTTAAAACACACACGATCACTAATTGCTGCCGCAAAACAGGGTAATAACTCGATCGCTGATACGATTCGATGTCCGATCGATTAAACTATCCAATGGATGTTTAAGTGCTGCCCACATTAGGGTTATGCTTTGTCATTCGTCGTTAATTCGATGGATGTTTAAGTATCGCACTTTGTCATTCGTTGTGAGGGTTGATCTCGTGAGTTATCGTAAATGCTGTATTGATTACTAACCCAGTTTTGTGTGCATTGTTATTTAAATTAGGTTAACAAGGTTAATCAGTAGACTAGACTCTGTCCGTGTTAAATCTGCAATGTGAGTCATTCTCTTTTTATCAAATTACTTTCGAAATCATGTTTATTTTCAAAGGTTATAATTACAGTGATTAAGTTTATGTAATCACCAAATTACAGCCGGTATGTGGGGTTTTGTATACATTACTTGATAATCTTCACCATTGGGGCAGCCAAGGGGTGATATGACCATAGTCACAGACACCATTGGACGAATGGGCCAATGGGTCGAGTGACTAAAAACCGTGGGTAGTTGGTTTGATATCAGGAAACATTGTAATCGCTCTTAATACTGTAAATTATAACAAATGTGTTATTTTAGTAAAAAGAATGATTCACCAGTATTTCCCGCTGACAAAACCTTTTTCAAACATGTTTCAGGTGATCTGTTATGATTCAGGAAAAGTGCCGTGACGCACTTCAAGCTTAAGAAAGTGGCTCATTATAAAATAAAGAAATCATGTTTTGTAACCTAAAGATTTCTCTGTGAAATCATATGATTGTAAATTACCGGGGTTTTATCCCAATATTGTGAAATAAAATAATTGGGGAAAATTTTAGCTTAAAAAGATCCTGATGATAAACTTCCGCTGTTAAACTCAATTAAATAAATACCACGGGATTTTCTGTCCCGCGGCTCCTGAAACGGGTTAAACCAGGTCGGGGGCCGTGACAGAAAAAGGTGGTATCAGAGCCACTGAGTTAAGCTAATTAAGTATTTAGAAATACTTAATTTTTCTTGATTACCATTATGTGATTATGTGTTTTATTAACTGACTATTTGTTAGTTACAGTATGGGTAAGCAAAAGCTTTCAAACATCTATCTTAAATTAGATAGGTCATCAAATGAGAAGGGAAGTTCATCCCAAACTCCCGAAGAAGGAATATTTGTTCGAAAAGCCCAATACGAGGAACCACTTTCTCCTGATAAAAGAACTTTGATTATTAGAAAAAGTCAGGAGAAATTAAAGAAATCCCGAGAAAAGAAAGTTAAAAAGGAAACCCAGGAATTAATCAGTAAATCACCATGGGAAGACAAGTTAGATGAAAAATGGGCGGATCTTTATATGCTAGCCACTGTAGCAGTAAATGCTAATCTTTAGAATACCATGACTCCGTAATAGCAACTTTATCACTTACAAGCCAGAACTATTATCCAGTGAATAAATAAAATTACAATAAAATCTAGTATGTTTAATTGTTAATTTTCATTTATTAAACTAGTCATAGGATATGTAATAATAATTGATGGTTATCTGTAAAAAATTGTTATAAAATTTTAATTTATTATTTTTACAGCATGAATGAGTTATCTGGAGCCCTAGAGAATCTCAACCTTTACCCTGTAAACATAGAAGTTTCTAAAGAATTTACTGGGTACTTTCCTGATGTGGAACAACCTATAGAATTCAACGCTCCACCTCTGGAAAAACCTAAGCCTAAAAAGAGAAGAAGATTGGTAGGATGGAGGCGTGTGCGTAGAAAGAAACCCGCCACTAGAAAGAATTCTAAAATAAACAATCCATTAGAAAAAGGAAAAGAAATTGAAATGGGGGAAAGTTCTAGACAACAGGAATTAGAAATGGAAGCCGGGGAAGATTCTAGGCAAATGGGAATACAGTTTGAGGAATATTCTAAGCAAATAGAAATGGAGATTGGAAAAGGTTCTATATAAACCCAGATGGAATTTGGAGAAAGCTCTAAGCAAACCCAGGAAATGACATTACAGGAGGAGCTAGATTTTATATTAGCAAGATGTGATAATATTAACCCAGTCAATGAAAATGTTGTTACTCATCCTATTGAAACCCAAATTCCAATGAACTTAGAACCAGCAATCCCAGAATCTATCATTCACACCCAACCTTTAGGAATGGACGAGTGGTGGACCAATGATTGGCAATTCCAAAACATTATCAACAGTCCTTATTCCTTTCTTCCCCAGTTTGATCCAGAACCTCTACCAAATCCACCGATGAGTAACGAGAATATGGCTGAACTCCGCCATTTTGGTGAAAAGCTGATGGATGCTGGGAATAGGATCCGAGAGATAGGAGGACAAATCTCATGGAAATATGATGAGAGGGAACATCGTTATAAAAGATGCAAGTTGACGAGAGAGAAGTGGGTAGTGAGTCTGTGTTTGTATAATAACAGTAATATTAATGAAAGCCAGTATGTGTAAAATAAACAATAAAACGGTTATATCTATAAAATAAATGAAATTTTAGAAAAGTTACAAATTTTGTTTGTATATTTGTTTACATGATTATGTGCAATTAATTGTGACATTGGATTATTTTTTTTATTCTATACTAATTATTTATCTCTAAATTAATTATCAGATGGCAAACATTGGTAATGAACCAGTAAATGAAGTAAATCAATCTGAGCAAAATCAGGAAGAACAATTGTTAAATAGGCAAGATATAGAGGATATTGTTGCACAAGGAATAGCCAATGCTATTCCAGCAATCGTTGCTGCTGTTCAGAAACCTGTTAAACCTCAATCAATCATTCCTAGTAAACGTACACAAGGCGACAACTTTAGTAATAGTATAAACGGAGGCGGAAATCATGTTAATAACAATAATGATCTGCAAGCCCCAATTTTCAAGAAAATGAAAGCTGCAACGCCTGGTTGCACTTACAAAGAATTCCTTGCCTGTAAACCAGTTGAGTTTGCAGGTAACGAAGGGGCTATTGCAGCACTGCATTGGTTAGAGAAAACTGAGGCAGTGATCATTATAAGTAAATGTGCTGAGGAAGATCAAGTTATGTATGCGTCAAATCTTTTTAAAGAAGGGGCGCTAGAATGGTGGAACACTGTGTTACAAGCTAAAAGAAGGATTGAGGCATATGCCATGAAATGGGAAGAATTTAAGAATCTTGTAGAAAGAAAATTCTGTCCCGAGTATGAAAAAGATCAAATGGAAAATAAGTTCCTAAACCATCGGATGGTGAATGTGGACTGTCGAGGATATACTTCGACATTCTTCGAATATGCTAGAGTGGTACCAACGCTGGCTTCGCCAGAACCGGTACTCATTTCTCGCTATATTTGGGGATTAATTAGTGAAATCCGTAATATCCTTAAAGCTGCGAGACCTCGCACTATTGACGATGCGGTAGAATTAGCTAATACCCTCACTGACGAGCTGGTACGCACAAGGGATGAAAACAAGAAGAAGGAATTGGCTCAGAAAATTACCCAAGGATTTCGTATGGGTAATAGTAATAACTTCAAGAAAAGAGGAACAGGGCAATCCTCAAATCCACCTTTCTGCAGGAATTGCAAAAGGAAACATTTTGGAAGATGTAATGTAACCTGCAACCTTTGCAAAGCTGTAGGACATCGTGAAGAAAGCTGCAGAAAGAAAACCATAATCTGTTATAACTGTGGAGAAGCTAGGCATTTCAAAACAGAATGTCCTAAATTGGTCAAACCAGCAGATAACAAAGCCAAGATAGCCGACGGAGTTACCAAGAAGAATGTTCGAGCCTTTCAGTTAACTACTCAGGAAGCCGAGATGATTCCTGACGTGATAGCTGGTACGTTCCTAGTTCACAACGTGTATGCAAAAGTATTATTTGACTCTGGTGCAAACCAAAGTTTTATCAATACTTCATTCTGCCAAGCTCTTAATTTACCCTTAATCAACATTAGGCAGATTTTTACAGTTGAAACCGCAGATGGGAATTCAGTCAAAATAGATCAGGTTTTGCAAAAAGTAGAAATAGAACTTTCAGGTTATAAATTTTCTGCAAACTTGTTACCTATGAAATTAGCTGAATTCGATGTTGTATTAGGAATGGATTGGTTAGTAGCCAACCATGCTCGAATCCTTTGTGATAAGAACTCTATAGAAATTCAGGCACCTACCGGAGAAGTAATCATGATTACAGGAGATAAGCCACGTAAACCCATGAAGTTCATATCAGTAATGAAAGTTGCTAGTTATGAACGAAAGCAAGGAATAGTATATATGATTTCAGTAATCATTAGTACTAAGAATAAAGAACTTAAGGAAATTCCTGTAGTCTCAAAATACCCAGATATATTCCCAGAAGAGTTACCAGGATTACCACCAGATAGGGAAGTAGAATTTAGGATTCATCTAATTCCTGGAACTACACCGATAGCCAAGGCACCTTATCGGTTAGCTCCTACCGAAATGTTAGAACTGAAAAAGCAATTAGATGAATTACTAAGTAAAGGATTCATACAACCTAGCTCATCTCCTTGGGGAGCGCCAGTGTTGTTTGTAAAGAAAAATGATGGTTCAATGAGAATGTGTATTGATTATAGAGAATTGAATAAGGTTACAATTAAGAATCGATACCCATTACCTAGGATTGATGATCTATTCGATCAACTTCAAGGAGCTAGATATTTTTCTAAGATCGACTTACGTTCCGGATATCATCAATTGAAAGTACAAGAGGAAGACATACCTAAAACTGCTTTCAGGAATAGGTATGGTCATTACGAGTTTACAGTCATGCCCTTTGGGTTTACGAAAGCTCCTGCTGCATTCATGGACATGATGAATAGAATTTGTAAACCGTATTTGGATAAATTTGTAATTGTTTTTATAGACGATATACTTATTTATTCCAAAAGTCAGACAGAACATTGTGAGCACTTGCATGCACTCTTAACTTTGTTAAGAAAAGAAAAGCTTTATGCCAAATTTTCGAAGTGTGAATTTTGGCTACAAGAAGTGCAATTCCTAGGACATATGGTAAATCATGAAGGTATTCATGTAGATCCTGCTAAGATAAAGTCAATCACCAAATGGAGGGTTCCACAAACCGCAATGGAAATTAGAAGTTTTATAGGTTTAGCTGGATATTATAGACGGTTTATTAAGGATTTTTCCAAGATAGCTATACCATTAACTAAGTTAACCTGTAAAGCCGTTAAGTTTGAATGGGGACCTAAACAAGAAGAAGCCTTTAGAATCTTAAAGCAGAAATTAACAAATGCTCCAATCCTAGCTTTACCAGAAGGGACTGAAGATTTTGAAGTATATTGTGATGCTTCAAAACTAGGATTAGGATGTGTGCTAATGCAACGCAAGAAGGTAATTGCGTATGCTTCAAGGCAATTGAAAAAGCACGAAGAAAATTATACGACTCATGATTTAGAATTAGGAGCCGTAATTTTTGCCCTTAAGATTTGGAGACATTATCTGTATGGAAGTAAGTTTACTGTCTATACAGATCATAAGTGTTTAAGATATATATTTGGGCAAAAAGAGTTAAACATGAGGCAAAGGAGGTGGATGGAAATTTTAAGTTATTACGACTGTGATATTCAGTATTACGAAGGAAAGGCAAATGTAGTTGCAGATGCCTTAAGTCGTAAGTACCATGAAAAACAACGAAGAGTTCGTGCTCTCAGATTAAATCTACAGTTAGATTTAATGGAACAAATAAAGAATGTTCAGGAAACAGCAATCAAGGAAGATGCTGAAGGAATGAAAGGAAGAATAAAAGAGTTAGAACAAGGAATTGATGGAATTTGGAGATTCCATAAGAAAAGGATTTGGGTACCTAAGCAGGGAGAATTAAGAAATAAGATTTTGGAAGAAGCTCATAAATCTAGGTATACCATGCACCCGGGAAACAATAAGATGTACCAAGATTTAAGAAATAATTTCTGGTGGATAGGAATGAAGAAGGATATAGCTCAATATATTTCTAAGTGTCTTACTTGTTCACAAGTTAAGGCAGAACATCAGAAACCATCAGGTCTACTACAACAATTAGAAATGCCTGTATGGAAATGGGAACTCATAACAATGGATTTTGTTACTAAGTTACCCAAAACCAGAAAAGGTAATGATGCGATTTGGGTAATTGTGGATCGATTAACCAAATCAGCTCATTTTCTACCTATGAAAGAAACCTTTAGCATGGAAAGATTGGCAAAGTTGTATGTAGATGAAGTTGTATCCTTACATGGAGTTCCACTCTCCATTGTTTCGGATAGAGATAGTCGGTTCACTTCTCATTTTTGGACAAGTTTCCAGAAAGCAATGGGAACTCGACTAAATTTAAGCACTGCATATCATCCCCAAATAGACGGGCAAAGTGAAAGGACGATCCAAACTCTGGAAGACATGCTCAGAGCATGTGTGATAGATTTTGGTGGAAATTGGGATGACCATTTACCTTTAATTGAATTCTCCTATAATAATAGTTATCATTCAAGTATTGAAACTGCCCCATTCGAGGCACTATATGGAAGAAAGTGCAGAACTCCAGTTTGTTGGGCAGAAATAGGAGAAAGTCAATTGTCAGGTCCTGAAATAGTGCAAGAGACGACCGACAAGATTACACAAATCAAGGAAAGACTGAAGACAGCTCGAGATCGTCAAAAGAGCTATGCCGACAATCGACGTAAGCCGTTAGAATTCCAAGTTGGAGAAAGAGTACTGTTGAAAGTTTCTCCTTGGAAAGGAGTTGTTCGATTCGGTAAGAAAGGAAAGCTAAGTCCAAGATACGTAGGACCATTTCCAGTGATTCAACGTATAGGACCAGTTGCTTATCGTTTACAACTACCAGAAGAGTTAGCTGGAGTACATGATGTATTTCATGTATCCAATCTCAAGAAATGCCTATCAGATGAATCTTTGGTAGTACCTCTTCAAGACATAGAGGTAAACGAAAAGTTAAAATTTGTTGAGAAACCTCTTCAGATAGAAGATCGAAAGGTGAAATTTCTCAAGCACAAGCGACTAGTTCTAGTTAAAGTCAAGTGGGATTCAAAGAGAGGAGCTGAATACACTTGGGAGCTGGAATCAGAAATGAAGCGAAAGTATCCTCACTTATTCCAGTAAATCTCGAGGACGAGATTTTTATTAAGGTGGGGAGGATGTAACAACTCTCACCAAAACTATTATTTATTATTATATTTAGTTCAATAGGAAACCCTAATTAAGACACCCAAGTGATTCTGCACAAACCCTAAAATTTTCAGAATTTTCAGAATCAGGATCAGGGCCCCTAAAACTCAGGGGGGGGGGGGTAAACCCTAGTTACGATTATCTAAATAACTTGTTGTCAGTATCGAATTTTGCGATTTCGTCAACTCAGCTAGGCTAGTCAAGGACGTGGCTACCCTATGAAAATAGGTGACCCCTCGCGCCACGTGACGCCCTGAGGGGTACCCCTCGCGTCACGCGAGGGGGGTCAAAATCTGGCTATAAATAGTGGACATTGGGACTTGATTTCTGGTACTGAAACGACATAGAAATTCCAATTCTACACTGAGATATCATAGAATTACTTTTAAAACACACACGATCACTAATTGCTGCCGCAAAACAGGGTAATAACTCGATCGCTGATATGATTCAATGTCCGATCGATTAAACTATCCAATGGATGTTTAAGTGCTGCCCACATTAGGGTTATGCTTTGTCATTCGTCGTTAATTCGATGGATGCTTAAGTATCGCACTTTGTCATTCGTTGTGAGGGTTGATCTCGTGAGTTATCGTAAATGCTGTATTGATTACTAACCCAGTTTTGTGTGCATTGTTATTTAAATTAGGTTAACAAGGTTAATCAGTAGACTAGACTCTGTCCGTGTTAAATCTGCAATGTGAGTCATTCTCTTTTTATCAAATTACTTTCGAAATCATGTTTATTTTCAAAGGTTATAATTACAGTGATTAAGTTTATGTAATCACCAAATTACAGCCGGTATGTGGGGTTTTGTATACATTACTTGATAATCTTCACCATTGGGGCAGCCAAGGGGTGATATGACCATAGTCACAGACACCATTGGACGAATGGGCCAATGGGTCGAGTGACTAAATACCGTGGGTAGTTGGTTTGATATCAGGAAACATTGTAATCGCTCTTAATACTGTAACTTATAACAAATGTGTTATTTTAGTAAAAAGAATGATTCACCAGTATTTCCCGCTGACAAAACCTTTTTCAAACATGTTTCAGGTGATCTGTTGTGATTCAGGAAAAGTGCCGTGACGCACTTCAAGCTTAAGAAAGTGGCTCATTATAAAATAAAGAAATCATGTTTTGTAACCTAAAGATTTCTCTGTGAAATCATATGATTGTAAATTACCGGGGTTTTATCCCAATATTGTGAAATAAAATAATTGGGGAAAATTTTAGCTTAAAAAGATCCTGATGATAAACTTCCGCTGTTAAACTCAATTAAATAAATACCACGGGATTTTCTGTCCCGCGGCTCCTGAAACGGGTTAAACCAGGTCGGGGGCCGTGACAGTATGCCTCAAGGCAATTGAAGAAGCACGAGGAAAACTATACGACACATGACTTAGAATTAGGATCGATAATTTTTGCCCTTAAGATTTGGAGACATTATCTGTATGGAAGTAAGTTTACTGTCTATACAGATCATAAGAGTTTAAGATACATATTTGGGCAAAAAGAATTAAACATGAGGCAAAGAAGATGGACGGAAATTCTAAGTGACTACGACTGTGATATTCAATATCACGAAGGAAAGGCAAATGTAGTAGCAGATGCCCTAAGTCGTAAGTATCATGAGAAACAACGACGAGTTCGTGCTCTTAGATTAAGTTTACAATTAGATCTAATGGAACAACTGAAGAATGTCCAGGAAACAGCAATCAAGGATAGTGCTGAAGGAATGAAAGGATGAATTAAGAAGTTAGAACTGGGAATTGATGGAATTTGGAGATTCCATAAGAAAAGGATTTGGGTACCTAAGCAAGGAGACTTAAGAAATAAGATTTTAGAAGAAACCCATAAATCTAGATACACCATGCATCCTGGTAATAATAAAATGTATCAAGATTTAAGGAAAAATTTCTGGTGGATCGGTATGAAAAAGGACATAGCTAGGTACATTTCTAAGTGCTTAACTTGTTCACAAGTTAAGGCTGAACACCAGAAACCCTCAGGTCTACTGCAACAATTAGAAATGCCCGTATGGAAATGGGAACTAATAACCATGGACTTTGTTACTAAGTTACCCAAAACCAGAAAAGGTAACGACGCAATCTGGGTGATTGTAGATCGATTAACTAAATCAGCTCATTTCCTACCCATGAAGGAAACCTTTAGCATGGAAAGGTTAGAAAAGTTGTACATAGATGAAGTAGTATCATTACATGGAGTCCCACTCTCCATTGTATCAGATAGAGATAGTCGTTTCACTTCTAATTTCTGGACTAGTTTCCAAGAAGCCAAGGGGACACGATTAAATTTAAGTACTGCATACCATCCCCAAACAGACGGACAACATGAAAGGACGATCCAAACCCTGGAAGACATGCTCAGGGCATGTGTGATAGATTTTGGAGGAAACTGGGACAACCATTTACCTTTAATTGAATTCTCCTATAACAATAGTTATCATTCAAGCATCGAAGCTGCCCCGTTTGAAGCACTGTATGGACGAAAGTGTAGAACTCCAGTTTGCTCGGCAGAAATAGGAGAAAGCCAATTATCAGGTCCTAAAATCGTACAAGAAACCACCGACAAGATAACTCAAATCAGGGAAAGACTGAAGACGGCTCGAGATCGTCAGAAAAGTTATGCAGACAATCGACGCAAGCCGCTGGAATTTCAAATTGGAGACAAGGTACTCTTGAAAGTTTCTCCTTGGAAAGGGGTAGTCCGATTCGGAAAGAAAGGAAAACTAAGTCCAAGGTACGTAGGAGCCTTCCCAGTAATCCAGCGAATAGGACCGGTCGCCTATCGCTTACAACTACCAGAAGAGTTAGCCGGGGTACATGACGTATTTCATGTATCCAACCTCAAGAAATGTTTATCTGACGAATCCCTGGTAGTACCTCTTCAAGATATAGAGGTAAATGAAAAGTTAAAATTCGTAGAGAAACCACTTCAGATAGAAGACAGAAAGATTAAATTCCTTAAACACAAAAGATTAGTACTTGTCAAAGTCAAGTGGGATTCGAAATGAGGACCCAAGTATACCTGGGAGCTGGAATCAGAAATGAAGCGAAAGCATACTCACTTATTTCTATAAATCTCGAGGATGAGATTTTAAATAAGGTGGGGAGGATGTAAGGACCTGCAAAAATGTCCATAAACGACCCGTAAGTGAAAACTCAGACCCCTGAAACCCTAATGTCCATGAAAAACCAAGAAATCAAGAAATTGGGATTTCACGCGGGCCGCGTAAGCCATAAGGTAAGGCTACGCGGGCCGCGACAGGACACCTGGTGACCGGAGATGTGTTCCAGGCCACGTGGCAAACCTACACGTGACACGCTAGTCCTACACGTAGACTAGGGGCCCTCGCGGGCCGCGTAAATGTAATGTTAAGGTTTACGCGGGCCGCGTAAAACCTAAAACTCAGCTATAAATTACCTGTGCATGGGACTTGCTTCTGTATTCAAAAATTTCCTTTCAAAACGTCCCTATTCTGCTTGAAACGAGTATTAAGGTGTCAAGACGTTGCTACGATTACAGGGTATTAACTCGATCACTGCTATGATGTAATGTTCGATTGATTGAAACCGATCCGATGGATGTTTAAGTGCTGCCCAAATCAGGGCTATACTTTGTCATTCGTCGTGAGGGTTTTGATTTCATGAAGTTTATCGTAAATGTTGTACTAAGTTACTGACCTAGTTTCGTGTGCATTGTCATTTAACTAGGTCACAAGGCTAAATCAGTAGGCAAGGTTCTGTCCAGTTAAATTTGCAAAGTGAGTCATTCTCTTTTTATCAACAATGTTTTACAATACTCAAATTATTTTCAAAAGGTATAATTACAGGGATTAAGTCTTGGTTATCTTGAATCACTGGCAAGTGGGGTATTGTGCACATTACTAATTTCTCACTGTTAGGTTCACCAACCTAACAGTGATAATCATCACTACTCGGGTGAAAGGACCCCATAGTGGTATGACCATCGTCACCAGGGTGTGACACGACGCCAGATAAAAATAAGATAGTAGCCATTGTAATCGCTCTTATACTGTAATTCATAACTAATGTGTTGTTTCATATAACCTGAGTGACTCGCCAGTATTTCCCTGTTGATAAAATATTTTTAAACATGTTTCAGGTGATTTACTGTGAACCAGGGATAAGTGCTGTATAGCCCCCCAGCGTGAAGAATGTGGCTCAGTAAACAAAATAAATAAACATGTTTTTGTAAAAATACGAAATTTCCTTGTGAAATTTCCTTTGTTGTAAAATACGGGGTTTGTTCCAACTTGTGAAATGAAATAATGAGGACATTTTCAGTTTAGAAGATCATGTTAAAACTTTCAGCTGCCAAAATAAACAATACCACGGGTTTCTGTCCCGCGGCTCCTGGACCGGGTCACCCCAGGACGGGGGGTCGTGACATTAGATACCAGTTACCAGATTTAGTGTTTATAAACCACATGTAAAAACCATTAGTCTTGTGTTGCGATTCCATGTATCTCGAACCATGACCACTCCAGCCTTCCAGACAGCAAGTTCCAATGTCACAACCCTACAGACCTGCAAGCATGCAGACAAGTGTGTCAGACGACGTTGGTGAGTTCAAAGTTTTGTTAACGTGTTTAGATACCAGTTACCAGATTTAGAACATTTCTATGATTTGATGTTGTAATAACTCGTTTACCGCTGATGGCTTAAAGTTGTTTTACCCAAACCCCATTGCCTCTATCAAAGCAATGGTCAAGACTGGGAACATTAGTTCACTCCCGACCTCCCCGGTTCGGTGTGAGGTTGCCAAGCCTAAATAGCGCTATTAACTAATATCCCGTTGCCTCCCCGGAAACAATCGGTAGATGGGACTTTATTGATAGATATGCGAGTATTAACAAACATCCCAATAACCCAGCCTTCCTCCCCGAAACGTTTACCAGATGTCCCTCCCCGGGACGCATGCTTGGAAAAAGAGCAGTGAACTCACCTTAGATTTACTCGGTGTATAATGTTACCCGTTCCCGTTAGTCACATAAACCCTATCATGATTATCAATGATATCAGTTTCTTAAACAACTAGGTTACGCTTTTCATAGTTTGATTGCAACACAAGAATATCGTATAATATATAACAAGTGCTCAGTCTCCATGCTAGCTCACATTCCACTTGTTTATCATGAAGTAGTATTCAATAGTTAAATAGATTATTCACATTTATGCATACAGTTGCCTAGCTTCCAACTAATAGTGTCATCATGCACAGACAAGATCGTGTAGCCAAACATTCACCACAAACACTATATATACTACACCAATAGTTTCTGATACTTTGTTCTCAAATGGCCCCCGACGAAAGTCCAGGTTTCATCGACAACTCCTATGACGAAAGATCCCCGACGAAAGTCCTGGTTTCGTCGACAATCAAGTATTTTTGGACCATTATAAAAAAACAACAATCAATTATTATTATTATCAAACGAACAACAATGGCCGACAACTGTTAAAGCATTCAAAAGATTGTTATTGGACCGATTCATTTAGTGGGCTGACAACTTATTGGACCGCTAACCTATATGTTGATTAATGAATCTAACTAAATCACATGGTGGCCTGCCAACTTATTGAACTTCACAATCACATGCACAAGGAATCAGTGGCCGGCAAGGATTAACTTTCTCCGGATTCCAGGAGTGACGAAACACCATATATGACGAAACTCCTCCCAAGTTTCGTTGGGGAACAGTTACCATCCAGAGTTACGCAACCAGTTTCAATCATCATCAATTAAAATCAACCCATAACAGTCATCATCATCATCCTATCAATTGTTATGCATAAAACATGGAACTATAACCGTAAGTTCTATTCACCAAGTATTCATGTATATGCAACCCTAAACTACCAATATTAAGATCGACCACAGAATTAGATTCATTACTTAATGTTTCATCATACGAAATCAACTCTAGCATGAACCCTAACTCATCTACTAATCAACATATATCATCAAATCATTCATTATCACACATGACAATTCTGAATCACCTTAATTCCGAGATCGGCATAATGAGTCATAACCATTTACACATGATCAGGACAATCAACAGCAACTAACATCATATATTCATCCACACCATGACTTTCATACGTTACGATGTAAGCATAACTAAAATCAATGAGAACTATAATCACATAACCAACAAAGGTTGGGAGCAAATATACTAACAGGAGGCTCGACCGAATGAGATAATGCCTCGATGGGGGAGGGGGTCTACTGCAGTCGACTTCCAAGAAGGATGAGGGGATTTAGGGTTTGCAATCAATCATGTACCATAGCCCATGAATTTATGTTCATATAAGAAGAGTGGAGGTTGGACCAAGTTTTGTTTAAGAATGGTGGGTTGGGCTTCACAAGAGTTGGGCCGAGAGCCCCCCCCCCCCCCCTCGGCAAAGGAACCCCATAGACGAAACTTATGTTTTGTCGGCACAAGATGACAAAGGTCCTATGTTTCATCGAGTGTGTTCGGTCCAACTTTAACCAGCTCATAAATTTACACAAATCACCAATCTTTAATAGTCACTATTATCGCACACATAGATTCACTAACTATCAAAACTCTAATCTCAAACAACCGCACATAAAACAAATAATCAAAACAGGATGAACAATTGGTCAAAACAGGATTACGAAACAAGTAATAAGTAGAGGAAAGAACTTGAAATCCCGGATTGTCACATCATCCCCAACTTGAAAGAAATTTCGTCCGGAAATTTGACAAGCAATACAGAGGAGTGAAGCGATAGGAACTCAAATTAAACTATATACAACACTACACACATAATAATCAAGCATTACACACAATCACTAATCATCCAGATAACTACGCAGACACCACGTAAACCAAATTGTAAAAACAGGATCGCGAAGTCAGTCGGGTGCCACATCATCCCCAACTTGAAAGTGAGTTTCGTCCCGAAATTCGCCAATGACATCAAAAACTGTTTGAACAGTCGAGGATGACAGATCTTCACCTGATCTTTGCGTTCTCACGGGAACTCCGGTCCACACCTTGAGTTACAACGAACTCTCACGATTGGAATTCAACTATGTTAACGAATCTTAACTTCTTGGACCATGTTTTCGATAGGTTCCTCGACAACTTCAACTTGTCGTTAGCCTTAGGCTCTAGTAAAGGTATCACAAGTGTTTCATCAGACAAACACTGCCTTAGATTCAAGACATAAATGACATCGTGCACGTTACCCCATTCGTCGGGTATCCCGAGTTTGTAAGTCATGTTATCTATTCTTCCCAGGGTGTTGTACGGCTTAAAGTGATGTAGGTTAAGCTCGCCATGCTTCCCAAGCATACCACACCCTCCCAGGGTGAGACTTACAACATGATACAATTGCTTACAACGATCTTCCTGTGTTTCCTAAGCCTATCAGCTTTCCTGACGATCACTCGTTGCCGCCAGACGATTTCTGATCTAAGCAATCTTCCCAAGAGTTTCGAGTACAAGTTGTAGACCTGCGATTGCATTGTCAACCACCTTAATCCAATAAAGAGGTTGGTGTCACTGTCCATGCAATGCCTCAAACAGAGCTGTCTGAATACAAGAATGGTAACTGCTGCAGTAGGACTCAACCAAAGGTAAGTGTCCTTCTAATTTTTACTAACGTCAATCTCACACATGCTCGCAACACGTCTTCGAGTGCCAAGATGGTTTGTTTACTCTGACCATTTGTCCTACGGTGATAAGCAATGCTCGCGTCTAGTCGTGAGCCATAGATGTTGTTTTGCCTGTCATAATCAAATATAGTTCCAGATTAAAGGTAGCAGGAGTTGGCACCTCGTGCCTAAAAACCGCCTCTCCCAGAGGAATATTCACAAGCTGTTAAGACTCATCAGTTTCCTTGATTGCATGAAAGTGTACTGGTTGCATAAGACAATCAACGATCACCCAGGTGATACTGTTCCCGTTCTGAGTTTTAGGTAGACCAGTGACAAAATCCGTGGCAATCTGTTCCAATTTCCCCAAATGGGTGTTTCTGATTACTGACACAAACCAGAAGGTCTCTGATGCTCCACATTTGCCCTTGCACCAGTTAAATGTCGCCCACATGTTTCGCTGTGTAGGCCTTCAAGCCCAGCCGCCGGCATAAGATCCTTAGATCCTAGTATATTCCACGAAAATCCAGATGACTAGAATATCGAGGCTGGTGTGCTTCACTCAACACAAGTTCCCTAGGATTGCTGTATAGTGAGGTCCACATTCGTTCCATGAAGTAGCGAATATCATTCTCCTTGCCCAAAAGTTGCTCTTCCATGCCCCGCATGGACCCAACTTGAAATTCCTCTTCCTTTAATGCTTCGATTTGAGCAGTGCAATTCTGATCAGGTAGGTTAAAGTCGATGGTGTGCTGCGAGGCTCGCACACGTTTAGGTTTCACAGTCGAAATCATTCAAAAGTTCCATCCAATGATGCCATCACATGTTTAGCTCCTTCAAACCAAGGGTACACGGGAGGCCCTTGTGATCGGTCTAAGTAGTGCATCTGGTACCGTCCAAGTAATGCCTCCCACTTAAATCCAAAGACTACGGTTTCTACCATAGGTTGTGTGTCGTGCAGATCCTCTTTGTAATCCCATTACGTAAGTCATCACTCTCTCATGTTGCATCGATGTGTAACTGGGACTCTGATTCGAAGCATCATGGTATACCATTAGGTCACCTGTACCCTTAGGTGAAGACGATGCTCAGTGCATTGCAGAGTTGGGATTCGGTAGCTGAAAAGACGTTCTCCTGTTTTGTCTTCCACGAACACAGCACCCTGCTGTGCTAAAAGGGATTTAAGCTGCGCGATCTTCGAAAATCTTGTGATGAATCTGCGATGGTACCTAGCGAGACCAAGAAATTGTTGTATCCTCGAAGGGGTCTTTGGTGTCGATCGGTTTCTAACAAAATGGATCCTAGCGAGATCCATGTGTATTCCCACTTTGTTGTTTATATAACCAAAAATGTACCTCTCAAATCCAGTAGTTACCTTTAACTAGACTTCACGTAGAATGGATCCTCCCTCAGGAGCTCTAAGATAGGATACTTAGGCCGCCCATGTTATCCCTTTCTCCTGGTAATGATTCAAAACGTCATCAACAAACACGGTCGATTCATGTGGTCCATAAAGCTGCTGATGTGTTGATCAACTCAATAGTTATGGTGTACAAAGTCGCACTGGCCGTATTACGTTCGGTATGACGTTCCAGGAACATTCTCCCATTGGGCTTCCATCTGATAATGGCTTGTTCGTTAATTAATCCTCGAATGGAAACTTGTCCCTCGTAACTGGTTAACTGGGTGTTACTACATGGTCGAAGCGAACGGTTCTTGACTGTCACCTTGCTGAGTTCTTGATAATCAGTACACTTATGAAAAAGGCTTATCTTCACGGATATAACTAGGGCTCCCCAAAGCGAAGAACTAGGTCCGACAAACTCCTGTCCAACAGTTCCTGTAGGTGATTAGACAATTCTTGCAACCCTCTTAGTGCAAGACGGTAAGAGTACAAGTATTCAGAGCTGCCTCTGGCGTGAGATCAACTGAGATTCTGTCTAACAGTTGTGAAAGTAAACCTGGGAGTTCCTCGAATAGCACACTGAGAGGAGTCACAAATAATCGGTGGATCCCCGATCCTATTTTCCTTAGCCTTATCATCAGAAACGGTTGCTAACATAGCGGGGTCATCCCTCCATAGACACTTATGGGCCTTCATAGCTGGAATGGCGCTAACCCTTGCACCACTCTGATGCTTTAGAACAAATAACGATTCTCCACACAAAATTTTCTCCTCACAGGGTATATCTGTGCGATATCTGGATATACAATTCACGCTAACTACTGCATTGTAACCATCAAGGATAGTAGAAGGAAGGTCGATGTCGAACACTTGTCCCACAAGGTCGAGTTTGCATCCCAACAAACATATGAAGTTGCAATTGTCTTGCCATCAGCCGATTTCACAACAGGTTCGTTTTCAGGAAACATTAGAGTGAAGCGGAATAGAGACGAAGTGGTTAGCTACCCATACAGGCTACCATGCTGCTATAATCCTGGCATCACCCACGCCAATCCTAAATGCCCTACCACGAGTACCACTTCCAGTGTTGTTGTTACGGTTGCGAGGATTCCCAATGCTATCATTATTCCCTTGGTTGTTAACATCTTGACTTAACAATAGTCAATCCTTGTCAATGTCACCTTCGTTTCCATGCTGTAGACTACTGAAGGGGTAAGGTCCCAAAAACCTTGTAATAAGTACTTGGGATTATACCGTAACCTTGTCTTTCAGCCTCTTTTTGACCTTGCGTGGCCGCGCACTGGTCCTACAAAGGAGGCTTAAGAAATAGATAGCAGACAACACTTGCGCGCCAACAGGAAATCATAAATCCTTGCGCTTTCCTCCATAAAACAAAGGATGAAAATCCTAAGTTAAACACTTCCGCCAAATATCCAGACTTGGATATTATTTACCCAACTGGTGCCACACGATAAAGAGTCACACAGGATTATGGCAATAATCTCCTAGAAAGACCAATCGTGCACCACTAGACGGTTACAACCGCCTGGACACGTGTCATCACCTCAGGCACCCTTGAAATCACGATGATGGCATGAAATTGGAAAGAAACCTCCACTTGATCACTTTCCACGTGGCAAACCCCCAGCCATAGATCTAAATAGCGATCCACGTGCACTCACGTCGGATCGAGAAAATTAACGAAAGGAAATGTAACCGCTTACGAGGTTAGCATCTTCCGTCAACATTTCACCAACGAGTTTTCCCGCCCAAAACTCTCGGCTACAAATATGAGAACAATTCAGGTATGAAATTCAAGTTACACACACTTATTCAATACTACTTCTTCTCCATAAACACCTACTTATTCTCACGCCGGAGTCGAGTCAAGGAGAGAACTCCTTTCTCCCCTTGACGAGGCTAACGGTGCTTTGTTTTGTAGAGTTACCGGAGAAGAAGGACCGTCTGATCGAATCAAACGAGAGAGAACAACCCCCCTTTATGCAGATCCAAACCCCCTAGATAATTTGACTCCGGTCATTTATCTAGTGTTTCTTCATTGGCGCCCACCGATTTCTCTGTCTCATCCAATTTTCTCTCGTTTTTTGATCTACCCTGTTGATTCCATATGCATATGGAAGAAACGTCATCCCATCGGTAAACCGGCCCTCGGCTGAATATCGAAAACAACTTTCAGGTTGAAGGAATTCCAGAGGATGCCTCGGATGACAACGAGGTGCAATCCAATCAAGTAAATGAACCTATCACTCAGGAGATACAGCCAGAAATCCCTGTTCATTCAATTCTACCTCCGGGCGAAACTCCAATCTCCTGGTACGTTAGGTCTCAAGGGGCACTAAATGTAGTATACACACAGCTGTGTGCACAGACTGCTCCTCAAACTCAGTCGCGAAGGCCAGGATCTCGTGCTCATGCTTCTCAACGCGAGGGCCCATCTCACATCGAAGACACAGAGGTATACTCTAGATCTCCGTCGAGACATGAGTATACCCAATCTGGGAGTCGTCGATGAGAGCATCGAGATGAGTCACATTCCCACCGGAGAGCATCAGTTCACTCTAGGTTGGGTTCTCAACAAAATACCTACACCAGCGAAGATGATCCAACCTACCGCATAGGTGACAACGTCAGTGTGTTTAGTCGGTTGAACTATAACAAGTGTAAACCCCAGGCGGTTTACAACCCCGAGGCTGAACACAACTATAATTTGATTTACCGCCCTGTAGAAGCAGCGGAAAATTCAAAGTTCATCATGGAAATAGCTTTGGCTCCACTTGAGAAAGCTAAGTTACCGTCCAACGTGGGTAAATTTAATGGGCTGACAGACCCTGATGACCATTTGAGGGTTTTCACAAGCGCAGGGCTAGTAGGTGGGTGGACACTACCATTATGGTGCCATCTTTTCGTACAGACCCTTACTGGCGCTGCAAGAATTTGGTTCGATAATTTACCCATCGGGAACATCACATCATGGAAAGATCTGCGCAAGAAATTTCTGACTCATTTCAGTCAACAACGACGCTCTATCCGAGACACATCAGATGTGATGAACATTTGGCGTCATGACGACGAAAGCTTGGAGGACTTTATCACCCGATATAACAAAGAAGTACTGGAGATCGGGGGAGTCCACGAGCAACTGATTCGCGCACAGTTCAAATATGCGGTCAGATGCGATGATATGATCAAGGTCCTGTCTGGGACAGAAGGCCTCCCGAAGAGCTGGGAAAAAGTGATGGCAGCAGCTAAGGTTTACGCACAAACTGAAAAGAACCTTACCACTAATAGGCCGCCACCACCACATAACCGACCCTCCGACTTAAGCTCAAGTGGCGGGAGGAAATTTAAAAAGGGATGGCGCGATTCTGGCTCGGGAAACCATTCATCTGAGGATGCTCGGGCAACGATCAATAAACTTTCCGCGCAGAGGGAAATCAAACAGGAGAACAGGGAGAGGCAATGGACTCCCTTAACTAAAACCCCTACGGAAGTTTTAAGCACTGAAGATTATCAGTTCAAACCACCAATCCCCATGAAAAACAAGCGTGGACAAGACCCAGCCCAATATTGCGAATATCACAAGGACAGTGGTCATACCACTAACAATTGCATTTCTTTGCACACCGAGATTGAGAAAGCCCTTAAAAGCGGCGAGCTCACACATCTGATACAAAACGTGCGCAAGGAAATAAAGCAGATAACTCGAGGCGAAGAAGGCCCGAGCAAAAGGGCGAAAAACTAAGAAGAAACTCTATGGTCCCGCGCAGAAAGACACGATTTATTAAGACAAAGCGGGAGAATAGAGTAAGTTAAGTCTCATATATTTATTAGAAAACTTTGTAATGGCCCCTGAGCCCTATCCAGAAATAAACAGCAAAGTTTCTATTATTCTTGTGTGTTTCTTACAAAGTGCATGCAATTTCTTTTAGTAAGCGCAAAAACCTTATGGTAAATATAAAATAAAGCCTCATGAACGGTCAGTGATTACGTCACAAACGACCATACGTTCACACATGAGCTTTATACCAACTTCATTCGCCTTACTCAATCAAAGTAATTGTACTCATGCAAAATATTGTAAACTAAAAAACATAGTATACTATTCTTAGTGTACGAATACGCCTAAAAAACTATCAAACACGGCAGTGTTAGTTACTTGCACTGAAGTGCATCAACAAAAGAGGGGATGCACATTCCGAATATTACAAAAAATTGTTCAAAACAATTACAAAAAAAAATTTTACGATAAATCTTCACCTTCATCAGGAAAGATTTCTTTCAGTTGCGCCACATGATCTTCAGATTGCAGTGCAACATTTATAAGGTCCATAACGGGAAGCTGCAAATTATCAAATTCTGTTTTTAAGGCTGCAAACGCCGCGCCGGTATTAACACCATAAGTAGCAGATTTGGTAGTATCCCAATCAACCTTCAGAGCGCTAGTCACATGGTGAGAACATTCAGCATAACCTTGGGAGTATCCATCCTTTCGCGCGGCAATCACCAAACGCGCTACAGTCTTGTCCAGCTCTTCAGAATTCAGCACTGATTCAACAACCTACAAGAAGCAAAAGATATAAAAAAAAGAGAAGGGCGCGAAACATTCCCACAAAAGGAAAAGACAACTCACACAGGAAATCCCACGCTCTTTTAACCACTGCATATCACTTTTTAAAGGTTCCAACTCGCTCTCTATGGTTGCACGCGCCGTTTCAGAAGCCTCAAGTTTTTCTTCAGTCTCAGTCAAACGACGTGAGGTCTCGGTTCCCTCGGAACGCGCAAGTTCCAGATCTTTCTTGAGTTGTTCCTGATCAGAAAGCATAGCAGTAAGTTCTTCTATCTCTTTATCCCTAAGAGCAAGAGTGGCGTGGGCATGTACCTCTCGCTCCCTGTGAGAAAGCGCCTCATCACGGGCAGTTTCGACTTCAGCTTTCTCTTTTTTCAGTTTTTCGATCTCCGCATCCTGTTTTTTTCAATCTCTCAACTTCAGCTTTGAGATTATTGATAGCATTACGAAGACCCATTTTCTCATTGTTATCTTTTTCACAAATTCTTTTAAAATTCTCGCGCTCCTCAGCAAGAAGGGTGGATTCAGCTGCCGCTTTTCGTTTCCAACCCGCAACGGACCATTCCTTAGTTTTCCGATCAGCTTCAAACTTGGCCTGATCAGCTTCCAGCCTAGCTTTCATCTGGGCAAATCGTTTTTCATCATCAGCAAGTTTCTTTTTCGACGCCTTGAAAGCATCCCATTCCTTGTGCATGTTGTGCCATTCACGCACTATGCGAAAGGTGGTTGAAGAATGAGAGGCACTTTCCTCAAGATAGGCATGATAAGTTTGATCGTGATGACGGCTCTCTTGGAATTTAATTTCCCCAGGTGGAAATATCCCTTGCAGCCAATCCCGGCACACGCGCCAATCTGAGAAGGTATCACCCTTCTTCAGATTCCAAACAGGGGCATCAATATCAGAAGCATCTTTCTTTGAATAAGTCCTATAATAGTAATCCCCCAGAGTCTCATCTGGGCGGATCGGAGAATTTCTGCCTGCATCTAAAAATGAGCCCTGATCTTCAGCAGATACCTTCTCGATATTCTCAGGCATAGAGCCAGAAACCTTGGAAAGAGAAGCTGTAACAGGAATTTCTTCCACAATTTTTTCCTTATCACCGGCAGCAGGTTCAGGAGTTGGGGGATTACCAGCATCATCCACCACCGCTGGGCTCACAACCTTTTCAACTTCTATAGCAACTTCAACAGGCTTGTCAGCCTCAACAATCTTCTCCACACCACCTTCGGGAACCTCAGTAGTCTTTAACTGATCAGCAACAGCAGCACGAGGAGAAGAAGGTGGGAGTTCTTCATTAACCACATGCAACGGCTTAGTAGGCACAGGAGAAGTGGGGAATTCAGAAAAAAAGCAAGGACTATAAATACTCAACACGTTTAAGAAGAAGGAAGCAAGGCTATCACTTACAAGGAGCAGACTCCGAAATAAGGGCAGTTAGACTGCCTTTCCTGGTAATCTTCTTCCTTTGAATCTTCTTAGCAGGCTGACCTTCATCCTCCACACCAGTTTGTTTTCTTTTCTCTGCTTTAGTCCCCACCAAGCGCTCAGGGCTCGACTCCAAATCAATGGGATCATCTGGGTTGGATGAAGGAATGTCAGCAGTATCTTTGGGCTCTGGTTTTGGCCTTCTAATAACAACTGCAGGCGCAAGACCCTCTAAAGAATCAGAAACCACCACATAATCACACCAGGAGTTAGAGGAACAGCGCATACCTTTCTTCTCTCCTCCGACATTCTTAACCCTGGAAGATTGCGCTTTCTCAGCGTCATCCTTCTTCGGCGCAGAAGTAGTAGCTGCTGCGCGTCTTTTCTTCTCAGGGCCTATGCCCAAATTTGACAACTCACCTGCTAAAGTACGAAACTTTTTCAGATGCGTAAAAAGAAGCAGATATTAAAAAATAAAGATGATAGCTTACCAGCGCCAGCAGCAGGCTGAAAAGACAAATCCGCATCTCGCGGAAGAACGAAATTCCTCACAATTCGATGATACCAAAGCTCTTCATCAGGTTTTTTCTTAATGGTACCCATCTTTCCGCCTTCTCTCTTATATGCAACAACATACAACAAAACGACTGCAGAAGAAGAAGGGTATTTTCAAAACAAAAAAAAAAAAAAGAAGAAAGAAAAGGGGGAAAAAGGTAAAAAGGGTAAAACCCCAATCTTACTATGACCACCCTACGTATACACCGGTTTGTCTTCCCGGTCCATCTTCCAATTCAAACTCATACTAGCACCAACAAGGGCTTTCTCCGGCAAGGCAATGTTAGGAACGTCCTTCAGATCTTGATACCAATTTTCGTCAACAGGAGTCTGAATCGTTTCAATAGGGACGTCTTCTTTTCCCCTCAGAACCATCCTCATCGGAATCACCCCTGCCTTGATGAAGAAGAATTTTTGTTTCCAATCATGGAAAGATTTTGGAGGATGCTGCAAAATCTTCTTTGCAGATGCTCTTTGGACAAACGAGTAAAACCCTTGGGTACAGTGCATTTGGTGAAAAACCCTAAATCGATGGACTGTTGGCTCAATATGCATCGTCCGACACACAAACTCGAAATGTCAAACCCTAACCATGCCAATAGGGTGCAGTTGGGAGATATGAAACTTATAATACTCGAGGATTTCAAGGAAGAATTTTGTTACAGGCAAGCGAAAGTTGCCTTCACAGAAAAAATCCCAAAAGAGAGTGATATACCCAGCCGGAGCATCTGCTGCTGTCTGACCCTCTTCAGGATACAGGGCACCCCAGTTCTCCGGGAATCTAAGGTTTTGAACCAAACCATCAAAAGTTGCTCTGGGCCACTTTGACGGTGGAAGTTCAGCAGACATTTCTTCGGTTAAGTCTTCTTGGTGTTCTCCGGTTGACATAAGAAGAAGAAATGACAAATTTTCTCTGAACGGATAATGAAGAAAGGAAGGGGAAAAGTTTTCAACAAAGTAATAATTAACAGAAAGGGGCAACTCAAACAAACTTATATACTCACCGCAATAAATAGCATCGGTAACTGCCATAGCACCTTTTCCGGATATCACAGTTACCCAAGCGACAAGAGCGAGTGAGAATCAACACAAACGCGAGTTCGCGCGCGTGCAAAGCACGGACTGTAAGGAACAATTAACAGTGACATCCTGTCACTCAGACCTTACTGTACCAGCCCCGTCTAAAGTCAAAGATTTTCAAAATCTTTATAATAAGCAAAATAAATCTTCTCATAGATGATTCCCTACCTTCGCACCAAAAAGCATTTCCCTCTCATAAGTCCAGTGCTCCACTTACTTGCATAAGAGCAACACTAGACTGGGGGGACTTGAAGGGGTAAGGTACCAAAAAGCTTGTAATAAGTACTTGGGATCATACCGTAACCTTGTCTATCAGCCTCTTTTTGACCTTGCGCGGCCGCGCACTAGTCCTACAAAGGAGGCTTAAGAAATAGATAGCAGACAACACTTGCGCGCCAACAGGAAATCATAAATCCTTGCGCTTTCCTCCATAAAACAAAGGATGAAAATTCTAAGTTAAACACTTTCGCCTAATATCCAGACTTGGATATTATTTACCCAACTAGTGCCACACGATAAAGAGTCACACAGGATTATGACAATAATCTCCTAGAAAGACCAATCGTGCACCACTAGACGGTTACAACCGCCAGGACACGTGTCATCACCTCAGGCACCCCTGAAATCACGATGATGGCATGAAATTGGAAAGAAACCTCCACTTGATCACTTTCCACGTGGCAAACCCCCAGCCATAGATCTAAATAGCGATCCGTGTCCACTCACATCGGATCGAGAAACTTAACGGAAGGAAATGTAACCGCTTACGGGGTTAGCATCTTCCGTCAACATTTCACCAACGAGTTTTCCCGCCCAAAACTCTCGGCTATAAATATGAGAACAATTCAGGTATGAAATTCAAGTTACACACACTTATTCAATACTACTTCTTCTCTATAAACACCTACTTATTCTCACGCCGGAGTCGGGTCAAGGAGAGAACTCCTTTCTCCCCTTGACGAGGCTAACGGTGCTTTGTTTTGCAGAGTTACCGGAGAAGAAGGACCGTCCGATTGAATCAAACGAGAGAGAACAACCCCCTTTATGCAGATCTAAACCCCCTAGATAATTTGACTCCGGTCATTTATCTAGTGTTTCTTCAACTACGATTACGAGTACCTTGATGTTGCCATGACTGTTGCCTCTAATGTCGTTGCTTGAAACGAAGCCCTACGATCTTCCACCAACAGAGTCCATCTTTTCACATTATGTGCCACGTTCTAAGGCGCTACTCATTGTGCTGGCAGTTACACATTCCACACCATGGTTAATTGTCATCGTTTATGCCCTGATTAATTCGTAAAAGTTGACTCCCATAAGTCGCTGACTAGGGTTAAGGATTCGATTGAAGTCAAATCGCTGATGTTCGTTGCCGGTAACTAGGGTCGTTCAAATGCTGAAATCAGTAAAGTACTACGTTTACCCTCTTGTCCATCGTTCTTGCAAGTTGACTGAGTAATACACGGTATGTTACGATAGTGTTGTAGAAGTGATCGCACTTCGGGATTTAAGACGTCAATACGTTAAGTTCCAGCAAACGAAGAAAGGTGAGAAAGATATAGACCAATCATTGTCGTTGCAACATCCAACTCGGGGATGTTCGTACAAGCACCTAACATTCTACACAGTTTGCTAGGCATTCAGATGGGTGTTCAGGTAATACTCGATAGCATCGAGATTCGAAAGGATTCAGTGAGAAGTGAAAAGATCGTGTTCGAGTAGGAGACAACCACTGCTACGACTCCTATGGACTGTTGTGTTTCACATTAATCAAATAACGGAACGGAACCCCTTTTTCACTCGTTAAGCCTCACTGGGACTCACATGCACCCCACATTATTATTATGTGTGCACCCACAATAATATTGTGTTTTGCATGCTCATCTTAGCTCCTCCCAACTCATGTCCAATGGTTCCTCAAACTCGAGTAGCAAACAAAGAGTATCACGATACGTGAGTCATGAATGTTTAGGGAAATACTACCCTACTAATCACATAACACATGCAAGTAATACATGAATTCATACTGTGGTGCTAAACGTGCAATCACATGCAATGTCAAATGTAAGTGTTCACTAGTTACGCAGTACAATGAGTATACGAGAGACGAACCTTGCAGTCTGGAGCTGAGTGTCAGGGTCGTATTCAGAACTTGTTTGGTTATAGTCTGGTTTTATAAAACGTTTTAAAACCGAGTTCACTATAACCAGTGGCTCTGATACCAAACTGTCACACCCCCAAAATACCACTTGCGGAAACACAGCGGGGCATGTGACGTACCAGTATCTAGCCACCAATCACATTGAACTCATAGGTATATTTAAATAAAACTTTCATTTATTAACATTAAGTGTTACAACGTTACAAATAATTCACAGTATACAGCGGAAGCATAATTCATTCGTTAAGTGTTTATAAACCACATGTAAAAACCATTAGTCTTGTGTTGCGATTCCATGTATCTCGACCCATGACCACTCCAGCCTTCCTGACAGCAAGTTCCAATGTCACAACCCTACAGACCTGCAAGCATGCAGACAAGTGTGTCAGACGACGCTGGTGAGTTCAAAGTTTTGTTAACGTATTTAGATACATGTCACGGCCCCCGTCCCGGTTTGACCTGGTCCAGGAGCCGCGTGACAGAAATCCCATGGTATCTTATTAATCGAGTTGACAGCAGAAGATTTACAGGATCTTTTAAACTTGAAAATGCCCGATTATTCTATTATATAATCTGGGATAAGCCCCGTAATTTACAATAGAGGAATTTCACAAGGAAATTCCCTGGTTTACAAAACATTTTTATTTATTTAACTGAGCCACCTCTTCAAGCTTGTTAGTGCTCCGTAGCACGTCTTCCTTGATTTACAGCAGGTTGCTTGAAACATGTTTTAAAAATATTTTATCAGCGGGGAAATACTGGCGAGTCACTCAAGTTTAATAAAATGACACATAGTTTAAATTACAGCATAAGAGCGATTACAATGGCTTCTATCTTATTTTCATCTGGCGCCGTGTCACCTCCTGGTGACGATGGTCATACCACTATTGGGTCCTTTCACCCAAGTAGTGATGATTATCACTGTTAGTATTTATTAGCCTAACTATGGGAAATTAGTAATGTGCACAATACCCCACTAGCCAGTGATTCAAGATAACCACGACTTAATCCCTGTAATTATAACTTTTGAAAATGATTGGAGTATTGTAAAACATTGTTGATAAAAAGAGAATAACTCACATTGTAGATTTAAACGGGCAGAGTTTAGCCTACTGATAAGCCTGATAACCTAGTTTAAATAACAATGCACATGAACTAGGTCAGTAACTAATACAGCATTTACGATAACTCACGAGATTAATACCCTCACAACGAATGACAAAGTGCAATACTTAAACATCCATTGAATTCACGACGAATGACAAAGTATAGCCCTAATGTGGGCAGCACTTAAACATCCATTGGATAGTTTCAATCGATCAGACATTGAATCGTAGCAGCGATCGAGTTAATACCCTGTATCGTAGCAGCGTCTCCCTAATGGAAATTGTGATTTCGAGCAGTAGAACTTCGTTTTTGCTTAATATTTTCGACATAGATGAACAGGACATGATCCAAGCAATTTATAGCTGAAATATGGGTTTTACGCGGACAGCGTAAACCCATAATTAACACTTACGCGGCCCGCGAGGGCCATCTATTCGTAGACTAGGGCTATGGTGCCACGAGTAGGTTTGCCAGGTGGTCGACACGTGGCCTGTTAGCTGATCCGGAGTTTTTATGAGTTGTCGCGGCCCGTGTAACCTTACCTTAAGGTTTACGCAGCCCGCGTGAAACCGTAAAATCTGTTTTTCTTGATTTTTGTTATGGATTAGGGTTTCAGGGGTCCGGGTTTTCACTTACGGGTCGTTTTGGGACATTTTTGAAGGTCCTTACAATACCAGTTACCAGATTTAGAACGTTTCTATGATTTGATGTTGTAATAACTCGTTTACCGCTGATGGCTTAAAGTTGTTTTGCCCAAACCCCATTGCCTCTATCAAAGCAATGGTCAGGACTGGGATCATTTGTTCACTCCCGACCTCCCCGGTGCGGTGTGAGGTTGCCAAGCCTAAATAGCGCTATTAACTAATATCCCGTTGCCTCCCCGGTAATAATCGGTAGATGGGACTTGATTGATAGATATGCGAGTATTAACAAACATCCCAATAACCCAGCATTCCTCCCCGAAACGTTTACCAGATGTCCCTCCCCGGGACGCATGCTTGGAAAAAGAGCAGTGAACTCACCTTAGATTTGCTCGGTGTATAATATTACCCGTTCCCGTTAGTCACACAAACCCTATCGTGATTCTCAATGATATCAGTTTCATAAACAGCTAGGTTACGCATTTTCACAGTTTGATTGCAACACAAGAATATCGTATAATATATAACAAGTGCTCAGTTTCCATGCTAGCTCACATTCCACATGTTTATCATGCAGTAGTATTCAACAGTTAAATAGATTATTCACATTTATGCATATAGTTGCCTAGCTTCCAACTAATAGTGTCATCATGCACAGACAAGATCGTGTAGCCAAACATTCACCACAAACACTATATATACTACACCAATAGTTTCTGATACTTTGTTCTCAAATGGCCCCCGACGAAAGTCCAGGTTTCGGCGACAACTCCTATGACGAAAGATCCCCGACGAAAGTCCAGGTTTCGTTGACAATCAATTATTTTTGGACCATTATAAAAACAAACAACAATCAATTATTATTATTATCAAAACAACAACAATGGCCGACAACTGTTAAAGCATTCAAAAGATTGTTATTGGACCGATTCATTTAGTGGGCTGACAACTTATTGGACCGCTAACCTATATGTTGATTAATGAATCTAACTAAATCACATGGTGGCCTGCCAACTTATTGAACTTCACAAGCACATGCACAAGGAATCAGTGGCCGACAAGGATTAACTTTCGCCGGATTCCAGGAGTGACGAAACACCATATATGACGAAACTCCTCCCAAGTTTTGTCGGGGAACAGTTACCATCCAGAGTTACGCAACCAGTTTCAATCATCATCAATTAAAATCAACCCATAACAGTCATCATCATCATCCTATCAATTGTTATGCATAAAACATGGAACTATAACCGTAAGTTCTATTCACCAAGTATTCATGTATATGCAGCCCTAAACTACCAATATTAAGATCGACCACAGAATTAGATTCATTACTTAATGTTTCATCATACGAAATCAACTCTAGCATGAACCCTAAGTCACTTACTCATCAACATATATCATCAAATCATTCATTATCACACATGACAATTCTGAATCACCTTAAGTCCGAGATCGGCATAATGAGTCATAACCATTTACACATGATCAGGACAATCAACAGGAACTAACATCATATATTCATCCACATCATGACTTTCATATGTTACGATGTAAGCATAACTAAAATCAATGAGAACTATAATCACATAACCAACAAAGGTTGGGAGCAAATATACTAACCGGAGGTTCGACCGAACGAGATAATGCCTCGATGGGGGAGGGGGTCTATTGTCGTCGACTTCCAAGAAGGATGAGGGGGTTTAGGGTTTGCAATCAATCATGTACCACAGCCCATGAATTTACGTTCATATAAGAAGGGAGGAGGTTGGGCCAAGTTTTATTTAAGAATGGTGGGTTGGGCTTCACAAGAGTTGGGCCGAGAGCCCCCCCCCCCCCCCCCCCCTTCAGCGAAGGAACCCCATAGACGAAACTTATGTTTCGGTGGCACAAGATGACAAAGGTCCTATGTTTCGTCAAGTGTGTTAGGTCCAACTTTAACCAGCTCATAAATTTACACAAATCACCAATCTTTAATAGTCACTATCATTGCACACATAGATTCACTAACTATCAAAACTCTAATCTCAAACAACCGCACATAAAACAAATAATCAAAACAGGATGAACAATTGGTCAAAACAGGATTACGAAACAAGTAATAAGTAGAGGAAAGAACTTGAAATCCCAGATTGTTTCATTTTAGGCCCAACCCAATACTTATGGGTTTTAGGGTTTACACTTATGTTTATCTATATATAGTAATGTTGAATAGAATGAATGTGAAGAATTCAGTTTTATCTCTAATTCTCTTTGGTTTTTATCACGTTATCAGCACGATTGCTCTTATCAATTTCTAATATCTTATCCTCAACAAAATTGTGATCATCTGTCCCCTAATCGACTCTCCTTTTTACGGCCGGTAATCGTTACACACCATCGTCCATTAGTGTTGGCCAAATACCATATTTGGGTTCTCCGTGATTGTTCCGCATCTATCTACGGTTCGAAAATTCGATCAACCGCACGAGAGCCGCCTGTTCTTATGTGCAACGTTAGAAGCAGCCTGGTATATATTAGTTTATTTTTCTTTGCTTAACAATAAGCACCTAGCTATGCCTTGAAGATTTGATTTGATTAACTCCAGGTAACACATTTAAGTCCTTATTTATTTATTTACTTATGGAAGTTAAAACTTATAACTGTGGTTTTTGTGATAATTGGATCTAGGGTTCCAACGAATTAGTATTTGGGAAGTTGTAGCATTAAATCATGACTGTGCTAATTAGTCCATGGGCAAATTTTAGTTTTTGTTTTCTTATGAAACTGTTGGTTATATTTGTTGGAACGGTCACCGGGTTTTCAGGATAATAGAAGGGGGCTGCAACCATGAAAGAAAAATGGTTTATAGCCGGATAAGGCTTTGGGAATTGGGACCAATAGGTCCTGGGTTCGATTCCCATGAGGGTTTTTCCCATATTTATTGGGTTTCTTCTGAATTGGTGTATAAGCATTATTTCTAGTGTAGATGGATATGATCGGGTGGTTCCGCTGGTGGTACGTTGATACTTGAGTGGTCCATCAGTGATCCAAATTTACCGTTCAAAAGAATATATATAAGCTAATGTGATCATCCTTTTAATAGACAGTATGAAGTATTTAATTTGGTGATATATGGCCGTAGAAACATTTAAGTATTTTAGAAGAAGTTATAATAATTATTTATCTCATTGTATAATTGAATTGCCATGTAGTTTATATGCTACCATTTATTTATTTGAAAATCGGATGTGGGTTATTAGAACCATCTAGCACCTCTATATGTTTAGATCACTATCGTCTAATTTAGTTATTATCATTTAATGTAAAAAATGTTAATTGCAAATATATTGTTTAGTAGAGTGTTATGATATGATCTCTAAATCTAATGAAACCAAATTACAAATAAAGTTTCTTTTATCCAGAATTTGTGATTGAAGTTATAGTGTTGAAAAGTTTTATAATTGTACTTTATAGTATATGCATGCTTGATGATATAATATTATTCTTATACTTTGCTTTTGAGTGGTATAAATAATGTAAGTAAAATATCAAACTATGTGTAATTATCATTCTCAAATAAACATGTCATACTCTGTATAATCAACTTTCCGATTTTTTTTGTAATGGTTACAAGACATTTATGTTGGTATAATCATATTGTATTTCATCATGAGCTATTTTCATGTCTTCATGTGCACACATTATTGTATAGGCTATTTGGAGATTGTCGATTATAAGTATTTAATTCAGTTTGGTTTAACTAGATATCTTATATCCTTTTGTTTGATGAAAGTTGAAAATTTAGGTCAACTATTGATATGGATTTGATTACATCTACATCAACATGATTGTGATGCATGATTAGTATGAATTGCATATAATATATAAGTGTAATTTATGATTTCGTGGTGATATTTTAAAAGCCACGCAATTGATGGTGTCTAATCTTTTTATTGCAAAATTATCAATATTGCTATTTTAATAATGACGTAGCTTGTATAATGTTAGTAGTTTTAATGGTATGGTTAAAATATTTATATCGGCACGTCAAGATATATGCATATGATAAAAGTTGTTTTATATATGTGTATAATGAAAGAACTTATATCATAGTGTTTTTAGCATAGCTTGTTTTATATGGTAACATGTTATAATGTTATGTCTTTGAATATAACAACTAAACCAAAGTTGTGGTTTATCATACTATCATGAAAAATCTAAATATACAGATATGACACTCGAAGTGTCATACTCTCAAATCTCATTATCAGTTTGTTGAAGGTCATAAGATTTTAGGTCGATAAATCTTACATGACCCGGTCATATAACAATATCTCAATTATATAAAAATTCTCACTTGTCACAACTGAGATATGCTACTGAAGTAGCAATATCATTAAGAGGGTATGATAATTTTAAAAGATTTTATACGCATTGCCTGAGTAAAGAATGAAAATCCATGGTAGTTTTCAGATTCTATTTCATTCCTTAAAGTGAATGTAATTACATATTGATCATTGTAAAGGTAGTGCTCATGGTCATACCTGAGAAAGTTATATTTCATGTCTAAGTGTCCAGTTCATCAAATCCGGAAATATGCATGCTAGCTCCAGTAGAGCTATTCTTGGTGATGAATGTCTGGTAGATAGCGGTAGTACTAACACTATTCTCAAAGATATGAAATTTTTCTCTGAGTTGTCTCCGGCAGAGACACCGATTAGTACTATATCTGGTGTCAGTAACCTTATCGAAAGCTCCGGCAGAGCACACATAACATTATCTTCGGGTACCCAACTCATTATTGATAATGCATTATATTCTAGTAAATCCAGAAGAAATTTACTTAGCTTTAAAGATATTCGAAAAACGGTTACCACCTAAAAACAATATCTGAAAATGATCTTGAATATCTTCAAATTACTTCAAACAAAAATGGCCAAGAAACAATTGTTGAACAATTAGAAGCCTTATCCTCTGGATTATATTGTACTACTATCAATCCTATTGAATCATACATGGTGAGTAACCAAAAGCTATTAGATAAAGACACATTCAATATATGGCATGACCTTCTAGGTCACCCTGGTAGCATAATGATGAGACGAATAATCAAAAGTGCAACCGGGCACCCTCTCAAAAACATAAAAGTTTTGCTACCACAAGACTTATTATGTGCAGCATGCTCTCTGGGCAAACTTATAACTCGACCCTCACAAACTAAATTGATACATGAAACCCCATCATTTTTTTTTGACAGAATCCAAGGGGATATTTGTGGGCCCATTCATCCTCCATGTTGACCATTCCGCTATTTCTTGGTCTTAATTGACGCATCCTCAAGGTGGTCACACGTGAACCTTTTAGCTACTCGAAATGTAGCATTTTCCTGGCTTTTAGCTCAAATCATACAATTGAGAGCAAATTTCCCGGATAATCAAATTAAAAACATCCGGATGGATAATGCGGGAGAGTTCACATCTCAAGATTTTAATGACTATTGTATGTCAATTGGGATCAATGTTGAGCATTCAGTACCTCATGTTCACACACAAAACGGTTTAGCTGAATCTCTGATTAAACGATTACAAATAATCGCTAGACTACTCTTAATGAGATGTAAATTACCATCTCCTGCATGTGGTCATGATATTTTGCATGCCGCTGCACTGATTAGATTGAGACCAACTGCTGATCATGAATACTCCCCATTATAACTGGTCTCCGGACGAGAACCAAGTTTGTCCCACCTTAGAATTTTTGGTTGTGCGGTATACGTATCAATACCGCCACCACAACGTACTACAATGGGAACCCAAAGAAGACTGGGTATCTATATTGGTTTTAACTCCCCGTCCATTATTAAATATTTAGAACCAATGACGGGAGACATGTTTATAACACAGTATGCTGATTGTCATTTTGATGAAACGATGTTCCCAGTCTTAGGGGGAGATAAGGACTAAGAAAGACTGGTAACACAAGAAATAACGTAGAATGCATCATCGCTATTAAATCTCAACCCCCGAAGTGGTCAATGTGAATATGAAGTCCAAAAGATCATACATTTGCAAAGAATAGCGAATGAATTACCAGATTCATTCACAGACACGAATAGAGTGACAAAGTCACATGTACCAGCATCAAATACACCTGCTCGAATTGAAGTAATCCCAGAAGCGATTACTATACAACGAAAGCGTGGGAGGCCAATCGGTTCCAAAGACAAAAACCCATGAAAACGAAAAGAGCAAAGTAACGCAGTTGGTGAAAACTCATAAAAGATTATAAATGAAACCCCAGTAGAGGTAAATGTCCCAGAAGAGACAACTATAATTCCAGAGAAAAATGAAGTTTCAGAAGAAACATCGGTACCGAACGAAAATGAGATCTCTATTAATTATGTACAAGATAGTACAATGTGGAACCGGGATAAAACAATGGTTGATGATATATTCGCATATGCTATAGCAACGGATGTAATCAATGAAAATGATTACGTACCAAAAATTTTAGAAGAGTGCATGCACAGAAATGATTGGCCAAGATGGCAAGAAGCCATAAACGCCGAATAAATTCGCTCGAAAAGCGACATGTTTTCGGACCTGTAGTCCGAACGCCCATAGACGTCAAACCAGTAGGTTATAAATGGGTGTTTGCAATAAAGAGAAATGAAAAGAATTTGATTGTACGATATAAGGCTCGACTTGTAGCACAAGGGTTTTCCCAAATCCCAGGAGTTGATTATGAGGAAACGTATTCCCCTGTAGTGGATGCGATAACCCTTAGGTTCCTAATCGGCCTCACAATCTCTGAAGGACTTCATATGAGACTAATGGATGTCATCACCGCATACTTATACGGGACACTTGAAAATGACATCTACATGAAAATCCCTAAAGGATTAAAATTGCCTAAAGCATTAAAATCAACACCTCGAGATATGTGTTCTATAAAGCTCTAGAGATCTTTATATGGTCTCAAACAATCTGGTCGTATGTGGTACAATCGACTTAGTGAATATCTCAAAAAAGAAGGATACAAGTCTGATGTAATCAATCCATGTGTTTTTATAAAAAGAACACTTTCAAATTTCACTATAATAGCAGTCTATGTTGATGATATCAACATCATCGGATCTCCTGAAGAGATAGAGAAAGCTGCTCAGTCATTAAAGAAGGAATTTGAAATGAAAGATCTTGGTATGACGAAATTATGCATCAGACTACAATTTGAGTATCTATGCAATGGCACATTTGTCCATCAATCAAACTACATCCAGAAGATGTTAATACGTTTCAATATGGATAAAGCACATCCGTTTAGCGTACCTATGGTTGTCTGACCGCTAGATCCACACAAGGATCCTTATCGCCCTCAAGAAGAAGGTGAAGAAGTACTTGGTCCAGAAGTACCGTACTTAAGCGCGATCGGTGCCCTTATGTATCTCGCAAATAACACAAGACCTGACATTGCATTTGCAGTACATGTACTAGCGAGATACAGTTCGAATCCAACACGTGCACACTGGAATGATGTAAAGCATATATTCCGGTATATTTGCGGGACACAAGACTTAGGTCTTTTCTATCAGAAAGATCAAAAGTCCCAGCTTGTTGGGTATGCTGATGCCGGATATCTATCAGATCCTCACAAAGCAAAATCTCAGACAGGTTATGTATTGACATACGGCGGCACAACAATTTCTTGGAAGTCAACTAAGCAAACACTTACAACAACATCATCAAATCATGCCGAATTAATAGCACTATATGATGCTGGTCGAGAATGTGTGTGGTTGAGATCAATGATTAATCACATACAAGAAGCATGCGGATTAGAACAGATCAATAAGGAGCCGACAATTATTTATGAAGACAATGCTGCTTGCATAGCTCAGATCAGAGAAGGTTACATCAAGGGTGATCGAACAAAGCACATCTCACCAAAGTTGTTCTCAACATATGACTTGCAGAAAGAAGGGGAAATCGATGTTCGTCAGATCAAGTCAAGTGAAAATTTTGCTGACCTGTTCACAAAATCTTTACCAAGAAGCAGTTTCGAGCAACTATCACACAAGATCGGTCTCCGCAGATTGAAAGATGTTTGTTGAATTCAGGGGGAGAATTATACACACTGTACTCTTTTTCCCTTAACTAAGTTTTGTCCCAATGGGTTTTCTTAGTAAGGTTTTTAATGAGGCAGTACAACTGATCCAGTAGTATCAGTTTATTTATTCAGGTCCTGAAGTACCTATTTAACATCATCCTGAAGTATGTTGTTAAATTGTGTATAATTCTAAATGTCTGAGGGGGAGTGTTATAAACCAGACATTTTAGGCCCAACCCAATACTTATGGGTTTTAGGGTTTACACTTGTGTTTATCTATATATTGTAATGTTGAATAGAATGAATGTGTAGAATTCAGTTTTATCTCTAATTCTCTTTGGTTTTTATCATGATAAGATTTTTAAAACATTCTTTTTAATTTGATTTTTTAAAGTATTCTTTTTAATTATTTAACTATATTAATTTGATTTTTAAAGTATTCTTTTTTTATTATTTATCTATATGAAAGTATTCTTTTTTAATTTGATATTAAAGTATTCTTTTTAGTTATTTATCTATATGAATTCGAATTGACGATGAATAATTTAAGTATTCTGTTAAACTTATTAATAATATATTACTCATTAATTAATTTGATTCTTTTAATAATTTAGAGTTAATTGCCAAAATCGTCCCTGAGCTTTGGGCACATTTGCCATTTTCGTCCAAAATGAAGGTTTTGTACCATTTTGCCCCCAACGTTTGTAACTTTTTGCCATTTTCATCCAAATACCTAACCAGGTTACTTTCTACCATATTATGGGTATTTTTGAACCTAACCAAGTTACTTTATACCTTTGAGGTATTTTTGTAAATTCAGTCGGATATTCATCCGACCGAATTGTCATTCGTCACTTTCTGTCCAATACATACCAGGCCCATTAAATGCAATATGCTTTATGAATTTTTTGTCCAATTGCATTGAGTATAAGTGGAAGCAGCCCATGTGTTGATGTGTACTTGAGGTCCAATTAGAAAATAGTAGTTTCAGAATCCATTAACTCTTGTCGGTCCATGTGATCATCTCGATTACATACAACTGTTTCTTATTCACAATTTATTGTGTTATGTATGTGATTAAGTAATTGGACCAGATTCTTCAGAGATCATTTGCATGACTGATAAAGTTGTTTCAAAAATAACTTGGTTAGGTTCAAAAAGACCCATAATAGAGTTGATAAATTTACAAATTACCCATTTTAGTTAATAAATTTCAAAAATACCTCATAATAAGGTATAAAGTAACTTGGTTAGGTTCAAAAACACCCATAATATGGTATAAAGTAACTTGGTTAGGTATTTGGATGAAAATGGCAAAAAGTTACAAACGTTGGGGGCAAAATGGTACAAAACCTTCATTTTGGATGAAAATGGCAAATGTGCCCAAACCTCAGGGGCAATTTTGGCAATTAACTCAATAATTTATGTACGTTAATTTTTAATAATAATATATATTACTTATTAATTAATTTGATTCTTTGAATAATTTGCGCACGTTAATTTTATAATAATATATAAATGTAACTGCATAATATGTTAAATTTTTTTCTAACACTGCGATAATTTTTCTTTTGTTGAACATGGATACCATGCCGCTATCGTATCAAATCGAATAGAAACCGAATAGTAATTAATTTTCATATCTTAAAACTATACGTGTGCCGAAAACAATGTTAAAAAAACGTATTTTTTGTATTGTTAACTACATGAATATTGATAGGTGAGAACCGAACCGATTTCAACCGAACAATCGGTACCGATATTGGTAGTATCGGACCGGTATTCTTTTTTATGGTTTTCAATGGATATAAAACACGCGTTAATGTCCGTTTGGGCATATCAGGGCTTTATTTAAGCTGTTATAGTGAGTGCCATTACCAAAACAAACAGAACTGAAACCAGAATTCCCGCCGCGTAGCGCGTCGGAAAACCGCTAGTATTGGTATTAAGTAGAAGTGTCTGCTGTTATGAGACTATAACCAAACTTGAACATCATATTGTTCTTCAAATATTGATCAAATTAAGTCGAAACTAAATCTTAAACAGGCTGCACTATTAATTTTCCCTGCTGCGCGTTGCGGCAGCAAAACCGTATGTACATATACATACTTAAAGTAGTAAATCGATAATGTTGAATACGAATTTGACCAAAGCTCGACCTAAAAACATGACTTTCTAGGTAATTAACTTTTAGATATTTGTGACTTTCACAGTGTGACCTTTTTATATTACACCATTATGTAGTCCTTTCTTGAGGTATCAACGTGCTCTTTGCCTTTAAAAAATATGCAGCCAAAGTACACATACATAATTACCTTTCGTGTTGCTTTATGCACAACCGATAATTAAGGTTCCAGTTTCAACATGAAAAGTATCAAGAAACAATATATTATGCACAACTTGATATAGAGAACTAATTTTAAAGAAATCAAATATTGTACTAAGGCTGCACGGTGTGGGAGCCCGACTTAGATCGTCCCCCACCGGCGCCGGCCCCCTCTCCATGTCCCCCCCCCCTGCGGTGTCCTCACCATCCACCTGCGGACGTTTCCGACGGGCCTCCTCCTCTCTCACACACCTATACATCCCCCATTTGCTTAGTTTCATCCCCTTTGCCCCATCCTCACGCCCATCCTACGTGGCGCTTACGTGACGGATCATCCTCCAAAGGAGGTCCATCACCATACCGCATAGCTTAATAGTTACTTGTTTAATCTACGCCGAAGCTAAATTTTAACAGTTGAGAGTCACCTAACTACACATAACCAATCTCTTGGATTACTTATTGTATATCATTTGTATATTATATTCAATAATACTAAATTGACCAATGTTTTCACTTTTAATCAGTTTGTACTAGAATAATCTATCTATACTTTCTATAAAAGGAGAAATCCAAGTGACATAAGAAAAGCTGATGTGTCAGCTTGAGAGCATGTCCAACAAGGCTTTTCTTATGTCATTATTACATCATAAACCTGAATATATAAAACACTTTAAAATACATTTAATGTTCTATCAAACCACTGCCTTGTCTGGCCCACATTCCAAAGGGCAAACCATTGCCCATCTACGAGAAAGTAGTAGCTGGTTTCTTTGACAAACGTATACTTAGCAGCAGCAGTTGTTGTTATCTTCCGTAATGCTTTTAGATCAGCAGATGTGTAACGCTAAGTACCGGGAAATTCAAATTCAAATATGCATGAGAATAAGTAATTAGCAATTAATGCATCTCACTCAGAAACTCCTGTCAATCATCCTTCTTATATAAGGCTTTTCTTCTCATTTCCCTCTTCATATTTCATCACGCTTTCATCTTCTCTGATTTTGAAATTTGAAATTTAATCACAATCCGAATTCCGAATTAGAAGCATGTCAATATCAGTTGACAGTAATAATCTTAGTTTTGTTAACGATTTGAATCCTGGGAATGATATGTGGAACATGAAGGCGAGAATTCTTCGAAAATGGAATCAGGGTTACAAGATGGAGATCATCTTCATTGATGAGAAGGTAATTTGTATCTCTGCTTTTCCGTTTTGTTATTATTTTAGAAAATGTAGTGTTGTATGCTAAGAAGATACTTTCTTTAAATGTTCTTCAGGGTGCTAAGATTCAAGCAGGTATTAAGAGTCATCTGATACCTGTTTTTGATGGACAGCTGCAAGAAGATGTTGTTGTGATTCTGTCAAAATTTGGTGTTGGTGAGAATAAAGATTTTTATAAAGTAGTAGTGCAGCCTTATAAAATCAACTTTTATAGATGCACGACTGTTACTCCTGTGAGAGATTGGCAAGGTGTTGAGTATGGTTTCAATTTTAGAGCTTATGAAGATATTCTTCAAGGAGAGGCGTTAAATGCTTTGAGTGTTGGTAGTGTATATTTTTGTAATCATGTCTTGCTTGTATAATATTAGAGAGTTTTACTTATATTCTTGTATAATGTGATCATATAGATGTTGCTGGATCTGTGATTTGTTGTGGAGATCTTGAAATCTTTGATCTACCTCCAAAGGAGACTAAGAAGATGAATTTCGAGATTGAAGATTTGGAGTAAGTTGTTGTTTATATGTTCAGTCATGTACTGATCATTAAATGTATTTAATGATAATAAATAAGATGAAGAATGTTTGTATTTAATGTGGGATCATGCTAATGGTAATGAATGAGATTTATAGTGTTTGTATGTAATGCTGAATAATTGTAATAAATGAGGTCTACAGTTTATTCTTAGTGAATATGGTAGTTAATTTATGGCTCATTTGCTACTTTAATAAATGTTATAGCTTTCCTGGTTGATTTTCTGTTTTTATTCATTCAATGTTGTTTTGATATGAATATTCTTTTCATGTAGGGGTAAGGTTTTGCAGTGTACTGTGTGGAATGATTATGCTCTGCAGATTAAGGACTTAATTTCTAAAATCCCACCTCATGAGCATGTGATGGCTGTTATACAGCATGGAAAGTGTAATGAATGGAAATGTATTTTTGTAAAAATTTTCTGCAAATCATAACTATACTGTTTATTTCTGGCAATATAAAAACAGGTATACATTAAATATCTATATACTTTTCCATGTAGGTGAATATACTGTTCAAAGTGATAAGTTTGCAACATGAATTTTTCTGAATGAAGAAATTGATGAAGTTGATGAACTAAGGAGGAGGTAATTTTTCAATGTAATTTCTATTGTATATAGATGTTCAAGTTAAATACTTGGTTTCATCTCATTTGTATACTAATTCTAATCATTTGGGGTATTCAAAAGGCATATACTGAAGTTTGGACAAGGGAGTGGTTCTACTTCTCAAACGATACTATCGTCTCAAAGTGTTTTTCCATTACATAAAGAATTTGTAACTGAAGGTGTGAAGAAACATGTTGATGAGATTAGCGAGATAGAAAAGGTTTCACATCTTTGTATATAGTTTGGTTATTTGTTTGGTTTGTCACCTGCGTGTTTTTACAGGAAGTGTCTTGTGTTTTTACAGGAAATGTCTTGTGTTATGGTTGCGACAATAAAGATTGTGCAAGAAGAGTATGGTTGGTTTTATGCTGGCTGTCATAAGTGTTTCAAGAAGGTGATGGGTAAAAGTGAATACTTGCAGAATGTTGAAAATGTTTCAGATGATATTCTTCGATTGCCTGCGACTTCTTTGGTTTGTATCAGATGTCATACTGAATGTACATCGATCACCACAAAGTAAGTAATGATGATTATTTAGTGTTATATTTATATAAGTAACATTCTAAGACTGATATTTGAATATAGTTTTGCATTTTACTTAGTTGTGTATATTTCAGGTTCAAGCTGCAAGTGCGGGTGCAGGATGAGACTGGTAGTGTTTCTTTTGTTATGTTTGATAGAGATGTTCAGAAGCTTCTTGGATTAGCGGTGAGTGACATAAGAGAGAGGCAGGTTAAGGCCATTGATACTGGATTCCCTCATGAGCTATTTCGATTGGTTGATAAGAAGGCTGCTTTTAAGATTGATGTTTCAGAGTTCAATCTTAAAAATGACTATCGTGTTTATACTGTGCAAAAAACATGTGATGATCCAATAATAATTGTTGAGTTGGTTGGTGGAGATGGTAATGGTGATGAAAATACTGATGAGGTAGCATATAAAATTACTCTTTCAATCTATTTATTTTTCTTTTGAGTTTTAAACACTGCATTCTGTTCTTTTTTATATGATATCATATATTATGATCCTTTAGATTACTCAAGAGGTAGCTGACGTTAAAGACGTTAACCTTTCAGACTCTTCCCAGGTGTCTGATGAGCGAACTTCAAGGGTGAGTATTTATTTTTAAAGTATGTTTAGTACGTTTAAAAAGAGTTCATTATTTTATTAAATGAGATCAATAGTTGTTTTGTGATCTGTTGCAAGGATGTTGTCTCTGTTACGACCGACTCTTCAGTCGTTGAAGTTGAAAAGTGTTAGGATCGGAGGCTCTCGTGATTGTGTTTGTTTGTATAATTTGGACAAATCAAATAGAAATGAACAGAAATTTAAGTGCAGCGGAAGTGAAAACAAACTTTGTAAACACAATCAAGGAGAGAAATAGTTTAGAAAAAACATATGCAATTCATTTAGTCAAAAGATTTACAATACGAATCAAATGATTACAAACATGCTTACAAACTAAACTCCCCCTCAGCCTGATGCCCCATGGTAGGATTACACAAGATGAAAGGATTGAATTGAGGAGAAGAACTCTCTCAAAACGATCAAATGTAACAGTACAGAGTACTGTTCCATTTATAGACAATTCAAACCGCTGAGGCATCTCAGCTGACGTCACTATGAAAGCGACGTCTAACAGCCTAACAACCTGTATCTACTGTTCTTATACAAACACTGCTAATCTTAACTACTGACTATACATGAAAACAGATGATATACTAAACTACTGCTCTCTCTTTATGTCAGTGCTTTCCTCAAGGTTGATCAGTCCTTGATTGGGCAGTGCTTTGTCATCAGTAGATTGTACCAGTAGTGCTTAGTTCTCAGCAGTCTTCTGGCTTCATCAGTGGTTTTGAATAACAACAGCAGTTGTATCCGGGCAGTGGATGTAAGACCATCAGCTGTTATAATCACTCTCAAGGGAGAAGACTTAGTGTAAAAAATTGCTTATTGTGAATCCACTGTTGTGATCCGGTTTTGGCTTTCATTATCTGTTCCTCTGGTAGGGTTCAATCCCAACAATCTCCCCTGGAACAGATAATGCCAAAACCCTTCATTATTCTGGATTTTTATTTCTCATCAGAAGTTCTTTGACTTGTTCTTTAAATTTCAGCTCAAAATCCTGAGAACTTGTATCATCTTCATCCCGACATAGTGTAAGCTCAAGGAGATCTTGTAGATCTTCAACACCTAGGCCTAGTGCTTGATTCCTTGATATATGCTTCACTTCTCCATTGGTTCTGACCAGAGTCAATACATGGGTCTTTTGATCAGAGAGCCACTTTAGTATTTTTAAAACAAATGGGTTTCTTGGGAGAGATTTATTTGCTGATGAGCTTGAAGTTTTTGGCCTTAAGAAAAAGTGTAAAGCAGTATCTTGAGCTTCAGACACTAGTGTGAACGCCTTCTCTATGATTTCATTTGCTGTAGCTATGTCTGCTGCAACTTCTTTGTCAATCAGCTCTTGTCTCTGTTGTTGATCAAGCTCACTGTCTATGATATCTGCTGATGATGATTGGCTCAAAACCTTTTTGGCAAGGTCTTGTAGCTTTGCTGATTTTTCTTTATCTAAAGCCATTTTCTTGATGGCTTCTTCAAAATAATCAGTTTCTTTTTCTTTTTCTTCTCCAACAGTCAGTTGTTCCCTCTTTTCTTTTCTCAACATTGTGACAGAGGTTTCTGCTGCGTTGATCAGTGTTTCAAAAGTCTTGATCTGCTCCTTTAGCTTTTTGTAGTCAGACTTTTTAGGAGTGTCAGAGACTGTCATCCTCCTTTTCTTAAGCCTTTCATAAGCTTCATCTGTTTGCTGCTTAGTCCATTTTGCTATGGCATTTGCAGTATCCACCCTTGCATCCACCAGCTCCTGCTTCTTTCTTTTATACTCAGAAGTAAGATCAGCTATGAGCTTCTTGTATTTGTTCCAATTTGGAGCTGTCTTCTTCTTTCTTGGATCATTTTTAATCCTTTCAATTCTGTTAGCCTCATGCTTTAATGCAACTATTGGCCATTCTTTGAATTGTGTTTCTTCAGCAAGATAGAACTTTTCTTTTATTATGTATGCAAGGTATTCTTTTCTTAATTCTTTTCGTTGATCTGCTTCAGGAGATAGGCTTGACATTTCCTTGTTCAGATCACTTGCATATTCTTCCATTTGTTTGACTTTGGTGAGCAGGAATTCCATTCTTTCCAGAATGGCTTCATCACCTTGATCCTTGCATTCAACTTTGGCTCTTATCTTAGCCTGTCTTGCTTTGAGCTCAAGATATTCATCCATATTGTCTGGGACTATGAAGCCTATGAGAGAAGGAAATCTCCTTTTTGAAGGATCATCTTCGGTGTAAATTTGTTTCATCTCATTTTTTACAGCTTCAGGCTCCAGTGGATGTTTTGCAGCCTCAGGGTCATATATGTCATCTGTTGACTGAGTTGTTTTTCTTTTTTGAGTGTAATTTTTTTCTGGTGGAGGGGTGCTTTTAGGTGGTTTATTGATTGAAGCAAATATAGCTTGAGATGTAGTGAGGGTATTTGGACCAACAGTAGTTGTAACAACTGGTGTTTCAACTACTGTTGTCCTTACAACAGATGTTGTAACATCTGTTGTCTTCTGCTTTTTCGCAGGAGGTGATGATGGTGATGTAATATTGATGAGAGTAGTGGTGTATGACTGACTAACAGCTGTTGAAACAACTGGTGTTCCAACCTCTGTTGTCATTACAACTACTGATGTATCAGCAGATGTCTTCTGCTTTTGAGCAGGGGTTGGTTGAGGTGCTGGTGATGGTGCTGATGAGGTTTTGAGTGGGGCAGTGGTTGTAGTGGTGTGTGTTGAAGAGATAACAGCTGTTTGGCTAGCAGTAGTTTTTGTAATTACTGCTGTATCAGCTGTTTGGATGGAAGTTTGAGATTTTGTGGTTTGAGGTTTGGAGCCTTTGGGAGGTAGTTTAGATGTCTGTTTTTCTTGTTCTGGTTCAATAAACAGGCCATCTTCTATTCCCTTCTTCTTCAACTTGATTTTCTCCCCCTTTTTGGCATTATCTGGAAGGGGTTTATCCATGAAGAGTATAGGGGAAGGAACTTTTCCAGTGGAGCTTTGGATATGAGCCTTGATAGCTTTGATGTCTGCTTGAGTATCTTTAAATCTTGACTCCACCATGTTTGTCAGCATTTTTACATGCATTTCATGCTGCTGATCAGCCGTTTGTTTTTGTTTTTCAAGCAGGGGTTGAAAAAGATTCCAGAGCTCATTTGCAGCAAGTGCTTGTGGTGGAGCATGTGCTTGAGGTGGAACAGCAGTGGATTGTGCTTTTTGAGCTTTTAATAGCTGCTGCACCATATCCTTTATCTCAGCAACTGAAGTTTCAAGTTTTTCAACTCTGCCCGTCAATTCCTGATATTTTGAATCATCACCCACGTTAGTAGGATCATCTGAATCCCCACCAGCAGTGGTTGTATCAATGTGTGACTTAGGAACTGAGTCCCAAAAATCACCCATTGATGCCCCTTGTTCTCGGTACTGGAGACTTCTTTCTTCAGCACTTGATAAACCTTTGATGGTACCAGTGGTTAGAACCAACTCACTGGTGGTTACCGATGGTGCTATAGAAGAAATTGCCTTCAAGGGAGTCTGACTGATGAAACAACTGTCCAAATGTAGACCTGTTGATCCAACATTTGTATTTGCTGCTCCACTTGAACTACTGATAGGAGTTACTTGTAACTCCTATAGTGTAACCTCCTCAACTGTTGCTGGGATAGCAGAGGTATAAGCATCAGACCCAGTCACTTGTGGGGGTATACTCTCAGTGATAGGTGAAAGAGGGGAACTGGTTTGTGTCTGTGTAATATCAACTGCATGCAACAGGGGTATTATTGATTATGGTAGTGTGATGGGTGAGGATAAAGGTGTTGAAAGATGAATCCTTGGGATCAGGACTGTGGAAGATGAATCCTTGGGATCAGGACTGTGGAAGATGAATCCGAGCGGATCCAGAGCTTCATAATTTGGTGTCCCTGTGATTACAACCTGATCCTTTTGTGAGGATGCAGGAGGAGTTTGAGGTAAGGGTGGAGATCTTTCTACCAACTGCTGTGAGGAAGTAGCAGCAGTGGTTTGTGGTGACATTTGTGTTGTCACAGGCAGTTGCTCTGGGATCTCATCTTCCAGAGTTGCCTTTTTCTTGGGTTTGGTGGGCTTTTTGTAAGATTTTCTTTTGGTCTTTTTGGTGATGTCAAGTGTGGGCTTCAAAGCAGTGGTTGTGCTGCTATGATCACCTAGAGCAGTGGGCTCGGCAGCAGATGTCTGAGGAGCAGTGGTAACTGCTGGAATCTGCTCAGGCACCTCTGCTTTTGTTTTTATTGGTGCCATCATTCTAGAAAATGTTTCAGTTGTTAACCCTTTTATTTGAAAATAGACACATTGTTTGAGCAAATTTTCATTCTCTTTTTCAAATTTTTGTTTAAAATAATAACTCAGAAATCTTGGAAAAAGTAAAAATGATTTGCTATCAACATTTTTTACCAAGTCATTAAAGATCTCCTGGGAATAGTTGTAATTTTCATTATTTAAGATAGCATAGCCCAGACATTGAATCTTCAATGGTATTTCATTAAACGCTGTTGTTTTATTTGAAACACACATCAAAAGTGTGTGAAATAAAAACCTAGGTGCAGACGGGAAGTAACCTTTTTGTAAGGTATCTACCTTTGATTGTTCTGCATACCCTCTTTTCAGAAAATCAGTTTTCAACTCGGTTTTATCAAAAGAAGTTTTACCTTTCTGATCATCGAGTTTAAAGACTTCTGAGATTGATTTTGGAATGATTTGAATCACTTTACCCTATATCGAGGAGTTAATGGCAATGACTTTATCGTCTTGTTTTTCAAGCGTCGCCTTCTTCCAAAACTCTCTCTGGGTCTGCAGGTAAATGGGAGTATCTGCTATCAACAAAGTTTTGTACTTTGATTCAGATAATATGTCGATGATGGAATCGAATGTGTGGTTGTTGGTGGGTTTTGTGAGTAGACCCAAATAGTTGTGAGGGGATTTGTATTGTATTTCAACAGGTTCAGTGGCCGTTTGAGCGACCTCTTTAGACGAAGATGATGATTTAGACTTTGATTTTGATTTGGATTTCGTCATTTTGATGAAATGGAGGTTGGAAAGATGAAGAATGATTTGAAATGGAAGTTGGAAACTGCTTTGAGAAGAGAATTTTTGGAATTCAATTCGACAGTGTAAAAACCCTGTTTGGGGGGTTTTGATCAGGGTTTTATTTAGGGGAAAAGTAAGTGCTGATGTGGCAGCGGTTACAAAGATCTGAAGGCTAAAAACTGACCACGTGTCAACCTCTGATGATATGGATGAAGAATGGAGGACAGTTGTTTTGAGAGCCACTGATGAAGCAAGCATCAGTGGTTACAACGGTAAGACTGTGATAACAGTGGATGATTTTTACTATCAGTGGATAGCATATCAGTGGATAAGACACTGATTTTGAGCATCAGTGCTTGCCAAGCAAAATGAAGGATCAGTGGCTGACTTTTAGCAGTGGACAATATTTAGAAGGCAGATGTTTGAACAAAAAAGTGGTAAGGGGTAGTGGTAAAGATTTGAAAAACTAGTATATCAGCAATTATTTTGATAATTTTCATTCAAGGTTTTGCCACATGTCAATTTCACATTTTGAAGTTCTTACGAATTTCTGACAGTGGTTTAGTACCCAGATGATGTACACTTTTTACTAGGGCAACTCATTTTTGTTATAATATTTGAATTAAAACATGAGTACCCAGGTAATTTAAGATCTGTTAACAATCAATCTTTTGCACAGTGTAAAAACAAACTTTGAGTATGACCTGACTATGACATGTGTACCATTTCCTTTTGATCAATTTGAGGATAATATAACCAACAAAAACAAAGGTCATATATCCTGACAGGAGATTGAAACAATTACTATAAAAAATCAGTAAAGGTTCAAAATATATTATTCTTAAAGAAAAATGAAGAATGATATATCCTGCTTTATTTTAGAAAATCCTTTTTCAGAAAAAAATAAAGGATTTTCTAAAAACAATATTAAAAAGGATCTGGTATAATTTACCACTGAAACTCCTAATCATATCAAACCCAAGTTTATGAAAATGGTCAGTAGTTTGATAACAGTGGTATGACCATGTAAATACATCTTGATCACTGTTTGGTACCATTTTCATGTTGATTTATTGACAACAGAAATGAGGACACATGTTCACAAAAGTTTTTGAAAAACCCTGTTATAGACTTTGTTACCATGTGAAGATTCTGAAAATTTGTCTAGTCCTCTTTTAAGTTCATTTACTGGGAATACTATCGCTTCCTAAATTTTCCTGAACCAATGGTTGCACATAGTTGCTTAATGACCACTTTTACCCCAAACTTTGACTCTTAAGTGTTTTATGTTTATACTCTTTTCTTCTGACTTCAAAAGTTTTGAGATAAACACACTTTTGAGTTTTTTGTGAATTTTCTTCTTCCCTTATTACCCTTCCCATTCATAAGTAATGAGATACTTGCTGGGAGGTCTTTATTGAAGGAATTCTTAATCCAGAATCATTTTGTAGTAATGTTTTAAGAGGTTTAGCCATATTTGTATAAATTTTTGACCAATCTCACATTACAAATGATACGGACTATTCTGCTTTCTTAATGTATTTTAACAGAGTTGATTTGTTCTTTTTGAGGATCTCAACCTGTTTTCAACACATAAGTTCTTATAACTAAAGTTTTAATTTCCCTCTTTTTATGTTAGCAAAAACACTAATGTTTTTATGAACATAGGCTTTTGTTAATCTGAGGTTCATACTTTAGCATCTAATATAGTGACATCACAAGTTTCATAACAACAGTTGAAATCAATTTTGAAAATAAGAAATAATCCCATAGTTTAACAGATATGTTTTCAGATTTAAAAACCATGAGTGTCTTGTGCATGAAATCACTCGTTGTGTGAGATTTGTGTGTCTTATGACATCTTGGTTGTTTTACAGATATTTGAATAACAACTTTAAGCGTTATCACTCGTTACTCTGTTTTTCAACAAAATACAACCAACCTTAGTATTAATGAATTTTGAGCCGAACTGTTATGTCAAATTGATTGTTAGATCGAATTTGACTGTCCAAGCTGTGATACCAATTGTTAGGATCGGAGGCTCTCGTGATTGTGTTTGTTTGTATAATTTGGACAAATCAAACAGAAATTTAAGTGCAGCGGAAGTGAAAACAAACTTTGTAAACACAATCAAGGATAGAAATAGTTTAGAAAAAACATATGCAATTCATTTAGTCAAAAGATTTACAATACGAATCAAATGATTACAAACATGCTTACAAACTAAACTCCCCCTCAGCCTGATGCCCCAAGGTTGTATTGCACAAGATGAAAGGATTGAATTGAGGAGAAGAACTCTCTCAAAACGATCAAATGTAACAGTACATAGTACTGTTCCATTTATAGACAATCCAAACCGCTGAGGCATCTCAGCTGACGTCACCATGAAAGCGACGTCTAACAGCCTAACAACCTGTATCTACTGTTCTTATACAAACACTGCTAATCTTAACTACTGACTATACATGAAAACAGATGATATACTAAACTACTGCTCTCTCTTTATGTCAGTGCTTTCCTCAAGGTTGATCAGTCCTTGATTGGGCAGTGCTTTGTCATCAGTAGATTGTACCAGCAGTGCTTAGTTCTCAGCAGTCTTCTGGCTTCATCAGTGGTTTTGAATAACAACAGCAGTTGTATCCGGGCAGTGGATGTAAGACCATCAGCTGTTATAATCACTCTTAAGGGAGAAGAATTAGTGTAAACAATTGCTTATTGTGAATCCACTGTTGTGATCCGGCTTTGGCTTTCATTATCTGTTCCTCTGGTAGGGTTCAATCCCAACAAAAAGGATTTTGGATCAAGTCCCAATGGAAAGCGGATGGCTCGAGATGCTGATGTTGTCAACGTTGGTGAGCTATCCACTAATGTGAGAAGAACCCGGAAGAAGCTGACTAAGGTTAACAATTAGATGCTGATGAAAAAACAATTCTTATGAGAGATAAGTAGAAACCACTTATTTTTGAAAAATCCTTGTGGTTGTTATTTATGTCTGTTAACTGTTGTTTTAACAAACTGTGGTTAAAAGTTTGGTTTGCAAGGGCTACGATGATGAAAATGATATGTAATGTGTATGGTTTGAATATCAAGTATGGTTAACCTTTTGTTTGTTATATAATATAATATAATATTGTTATTATACATTATATATATTTTTGGTGATATTGATGGACTGAACAAGTAGTAGGGTTGTATATTATTGTTAGATTGATGAATGAAAATTTAATCAATTGGTTAGTCGGAAAACTGTTGGGGTCTGAGATACATTAACATCTGTAAGAGGCTAAGCACTGTTATAGTGTGCAAACATCTGTTAACCCCTAAGCACTGTTAAAAGATCTGTTAAAGGCTAAGCACTGTTATATCGTGCTTCAACAGACCTTATGAGCTATTGATCATCATCTGTTAAAGATCTTATATTATAGATCTTCTGTTGAATTGTGTAATATCTGTTGGTGAACAGCAGGACTTAGGTTCATGATACATTTTACTTCATCAGCAGAGGTTCTCTTTAGCAGACCTTTGCTTCAGCAGTGTTTGTCTTAACAGACCTTTTGGTTCATCAGCAGAGTTTGTTTGGCTATTCATGGACTGGATAAGTAGTAAGGTTGTATATTATTGTTAGATTGATGAATTGATGAATGAAAATTTAATGAATTGGTTAGTCGGAAAACTGTTGGGGTCTGAGCTACATTAACATCTGTTAGAGGTTAAGCAGTGTTATAGCGTGCAAACATCTGTTAACCCCTAAGTACTGTTAAAGATCTGTTAAAGGCTAAGCACTGTTATATCGTGCTTCAACAAACCTTATGAGCTGTTGATCATCATCTGTTAAAGATATTATATTATAGATCTTCTTTTGAATTATGTAATATCTGTTGGTGAACAGCAGGACATAGGTTCATGATACATTTTACTTCATCAGCAGAGGTTCTCTTTAGCAGACCTTTGCTTCAGTAGTGTTTGTCTTAACATACCTTTTGGTTCATCAGCAGAGTTTGTTTGGCTATTCATGGACTGGATAAGTAGTAAGGTTGTATATTATTGTTAGATTGATGAATTGATGAATGAAAATTTAACGAATTGGTTAGTCGGAAAACTGTTGGGGTCTGAGATACATTAACATTTGTTAGAGGTTAAGCACTGTTATAGCGTGCAAACATCTGTTAACCCCTAATTACTGTTAAAGATCTGTTAAAGGCTAAGCACTGTTATAGTGTGCTTCAACAGACCTTATAAGCTGTTGATCATCATCTGTTAAAGATCTTATATTATAGATATTCTTTTGAATTGTGTAATATATGTTGGTGAATAGCAGGACTTAGGTTCATGATACATTTTACTTCATCAGCAGAGGTTCTCTTTAGCAGACCTTTGCTTCAGCAGTGTTTGTCTTAACAGACCTTTTGGTTTATCAGCAAAGTTTGTTTGGCTATTGATGTACTGGATAAGTAGTATGGTTGTATATTATTGGCTATTGAATTGTGTAATATCTGGTCATGTACAGCAGAACTTAGGTTCATCATACATTTTGCTTCATCAGCAGAGGTAAAACCACAAAGTTTTGAAAGTATATACTAAGACTACATAACTTCATTCTTAAGTTAGTTTCCAAACAAGAAATTTGTCCATCAAACATGTCAACTAAAACATAAATTATACAAGGCTGAAAAGGTGTTCAAAGATCATGTCAACAAACTTCAAAGTGTATTTTTTTCTCCTCTTACACTTTTTTCTTCGACTATCTCAAACCTCAGCATTTTCCCCACAGATATTCCCGTTTGATCCATGATACGCTGCCAGTCTGTATGCATCACTAAATGGTTGTTGTCGTCAGGTCTTCTAGGATCTCTCCTAACAACCAGCTGTACCAAAAACTTCACATGACCAAATGACAGCACAGCTCTACGGTAATCATTTAGCTGGTGTTCTCGAACAAAGTTCCTCGGTATTGCCTATAAAGGAAAATGCTTTCTTTAGTTATTCATTCAAAACAACATATACTTTAAGTAATAACAGATAGATCCAAGATTATAAGTAAAATCAGCCATATTAAAAGTAGATATATAAATACCAAGCTGTGTGTCTCTAAAACATGGTATTCAAACTGTTTTTTATAATGTGGACGCCTTTTGCGGTGTTGGTGATTGGTACGGCTGCAGTGATGTTTTGTCTCCCTGTGAAGTGCAATCCCGTCTTTGTTAAAAACCTTCACAGTGAAGTTAAAGTCGTCTTCAGGAGTACTTCCCATCCATTGAAACAGCAGTTCGCAGCTTTCCTCAATGTCATTTTCGAAGCAAAAAGTTGTCCATCCTGGTTCCATAAAACCAGCAGCTAATCCCTTTTTGTTTTCAGGAGAGAAAACATAATGCACATCAACTTTACTACTCTGCTTTGGTCCATGTACTTTGGCAACCAAGTTATCAATTTTTAATCTCCTTTGCGACAACAGCTTCAATAAATCGTGTGGTAAATGCTATAATTTCATATATTTTAGAAATGTCATATTAGATTTTATATAGGATACACAATATTAATTAGAAGTTTTTCTAACAGTCCAAAAGATACACTGGTAATATATAAAAATAAGTAGCAGTTTTTAACCTACTTGCAGTATGTTTCTTCTTCAGCCTATATCAAGCATCCATGAACATAATCTCTGTTCGAGCCATCTTTTCTAATCTCCAATCCCTCATTGTTCAAAACATTTAACTCAAATTTTGCTTCCTTCAATTTTTTTAAACACAGCTTGTCTATTTTGTTATTTCTATAAGTTTCAACAAACCGGGTCCATTCTGGCCCGTTTATCCTCTTACTTTTATGACCGATGCTCTGTACTGCAATCTTATACTTAAAACCCGTATATTCAACCAACTTTATCACTTCACACTTTCTTGGTAATTGGTTAGCCATTATCTTTGGAAGTACCTATGTATATAAAATACACAACATTTAATATATCTTTAATTTTATAAATACAGTTTTTAGCATACAATTGTGATTTGAGCTAATTTGTTCTAAGAATATAGCTTACCAATCCCTCATTTAGGTCTGCCAATTAAGAGACATTGATAATTATCATAAACTCCATCTGAAAGTAAAAAATACAATAACAGTTAAATATTAAAATATAAAATCAATTGTATCTGAAAAGCATTCTATTTAAGGTATAAAAAAATATCCAACACTCTGTAGGACCAAACTTATATGTTGTGTATTTCAATATGGTCCTTACAACCAACAATATGAATCTAACATTGTGTACTTAAATGGAATGAATCAAAATGTAACTAAATATGTTGATATAAATCTTATTATAAAATAAAGAAAATAAGTTCATATAAGTTTATCTATTTTAACATCAGTAGATTATGATTTTGATGTTTATATAATTTGAAATGAGGAAACTGAAAGGAACATGTCAAAGCATACCTATAAAATACACAAGAGAACAAAAAAAATACCTGATCTAAAACTTTAAACTTTTGATCGTCAAGTCTGAGGAAGAAGAAACTGTAGAGTTTTTTCGCCGGAGAAGAAGAGGTGAGGTTGTATTGGGATTGTTGAAAATAAGATATTTATCTATTAACTTGTAATTGTTTATTTATTTAACTTATAATAATCTTTAATATCGGGATTTAAAAACTATTGTTAGTTATATAAATATAAATATATTAAATTAATAGATAAGTTTTTCGTATTTACCATTTTAAATTTATATTCAAACAGTGGTTATTGCTGTGCAAAAATTGCGATGTTTTAATGTAAAAGGGGGTAAAGTATAAATTTTACAAAATTTAATTTCAACCAACCAGTGTAAATGTAACATCTGTATTAACTCCATTTAATATACTTTTCATCTCCATTATTGAATATAAGCTCCAGAAAAGATATTCGGAAGTTTTCTCAAATAACTTTCTTATCAAAATCGGTAAGGTTCTATTGCATAATATAGATTACACGCTATAAAATCAAGTATTGTTTTTTTTGAATTTATTGTTTGTATTATATATGTTAGATTAATCATTATTTGATGTTATGAGTATGTGTTTGTCACTGACGGCGTTTCATATTCTCTCTTGAAGCAAATAATAGTTGCTGTAATCCGGTGTATTTTTATTGATTAAGTACTGCATTAACTTAAATGAAGTTACTGATAGCATTCTCTGTCACAATTTGTGCATGCATCTTCGTGATGTTGTCTTCTACATTACGATTGATAAATCAACCATATAATTTTTTGTTGATGCTCATTTGCTTAATTGTTGATAGAGATAATGATTTTCGTTTTGTGCTTTGTTTTTATAATACCTTAAGTGTGTGAATATACCACTTGATTTTTATAATAACTTGTAAGTTTAAATTGTTTATTTGCAGATATGAATCTATCGAATCAAACACCATCCTTTTTACAATTCCTTAATGAAGATGATATTATATTTTTGGTATGTTTTTTAACTTTCTTGCTACTATTAGGATTCTACGTTAATTTTTTATGTAAGATGTTTGTTAACTACTGTTGCAGAATATACCACTTGATTTTCAGACTCTGTTGTGGGGCAAGGAGGTCCCGTATGGGCGAATTGTAGAGTTACTTGATGGTGACAAATCATGGTTAGTACGAGTAAAGAAGAGAGATGATCATTGTATATTTACGGATGGATGGACAAAGTTTGTTAGAGATTGTTGTTTGAAAACGAAAGATGCTGTATTGGTGAAAGCTATTGGACGTTTGTCGTTCGTTGTCTCATGTTTTAAAGAAAAAGTGTACGAGAATTCTTACATTTCAGCAAATATTAGCCCTGAAGTTGGCATGACTGTAAGTAACGATATATTATTTCGTTACTTACTCTAAATTTTTATGCTATCTCAACAGCTTGCTAACATCTATTTGCCCTTTTAACGTCTATTTCCTTATAATCTTAACATCTGTTGACTAACCTTTTTAACTTCTGTTGAGTAAGTCTTTTAACCTCGGTTGACTAACATCTGATATTTAAGATCTGTCCACGTTGCAACCTCTGCTGGACATAATGGATGACAGTTGTTACGAAACCTCTGTTGGATAGCAACAGAGGTATGTAATAGTTGATAGCCAAACAGTGATTAGGTTGTGTGTAAATACTGTAACTACTGTTGACTAACCCTGTTGAGTAATTCTCATTTTAACTTTTTTTGACTAATCGGTTGTAACTTCTGTTGCTCATTAGTTCATATCAAATTTGCAAGTCTGCGCTAAATATTCCTTTGCTTATTCTATAGTTAATTGCTGACAAATTTTGGAAACAATTCTATAGTAAAAATTACGAGTATGGGATAGCAAGTATCTATGTTGGCGAAAGGTTTTGGAATGTGATGATGAAAGGATGGACTGATGGATGCGGATTTACTGATGGATGGTCAAAGTTGATTGAAGAAGTTCCCATACCAGTTGAATCTTGGTTGGTTTTCACCATGATTGCATCTAAAACATTTGAGCTTTCCGTTTTCCATTCCGAGACTGGAACTGAGGTTTCTTTCAAGAAGGTTGATGTAGTTGTTTTGGATGATTCAGTTTATGGAGATGATGTATTTGATTTATTGGCTGCGGTATAAAATTTTGATGATATAATACATTGTTTGATAACTTGACGGTGATAAATAACTTTTATTATATTATGCTAATAACTTTGAAATCTCATTTTGTAGGCTAAACACAAACAGCTTCTGGATTCCGGGGAAGTTGCTTTGGATGATGAGGATGCTGGAGCTTCGGTTGGTAATTCTAAGTAGCTTACGAGTTTTGAGGATATTTTTAATGTATATATACACTTGTAATATTTATATATTATTATGATTTAAAATATGGTTTCTTATATATGATTCTTCTTATAAACATAGTTTGCTGATGATGGGCTATTTGATCAAAGATTGCGTGTCTGGTTGATGAGTCAAATGTTAAAAATGCTGTAAATTTATAATTTTCTACGCATATATTTTATTGTATTATAAGTATAAGAAGGTTTTTTTTAAATTTTGTTGTAGCCTGAAGATCATTCTGTAAAAATAGTTGATGATGTTAACGATCGTCAACTACAGTCTAAAGATTTTCCTGTTCATGACATTTCTGCCTCTTCAAGTGTTATATCTAATGTAAATGTTTATTAGTTTTATACTGTCTATTTTATTATTGTCTCAATATATTGATATTCTTCTGTATGATTGAGTCTTAAACTTCAAAGCTGAGTTGAGAAGATAGTTTATGTTGATAAAGAAAGTTATAAAATTTCAAGAATTTAGAGTTGTTATATTCTAAATTAATTTACTTAGGTGTAAAAGATGCGCAAACTTCGTGGCAAGACAATTGTAGAGGATAATAAAGCTGTTGATAGACCATGTAAAGTTCGAAAGGTTCGTTTAGTATCATCCACTTTAGAATCAGTCTTACACTTCACCACACATGCTGAAGACAGACTTGTAAGCTTTTACAGTCGTTGCTTTGTTTCGTTATTTCAACAACTTCAGTTATATATCAATATTTTATAAAATTCACTATTCAATTTTCTGTTTTTTAGCAACTGCCATCAGATGTATCTTCTGCGTTGGATCTGCATACTGATAATCCTAAGCCTATCAAGATCCAGAATCTTAAATGTGAAGTCCAGGAACTGTTTACAACATCTCAAAAAAACCAATACTGGATTCAACTATGATGTTGTTGGATGGTCTTCTTATCTGAGATCTTGCAATATTGCTTTTGGTGATGAACTTTCGTTAGAGTTTCACAAGTCTACTCAATTAGTGAAGTTAAAAAAAGGTGTGCATATCGTGACAAAGATAAAGTCCTCGTAGTTTCATGTCATGATTGTTTGTGGTTGTACATTTGGTTCGTTGCTGGTACTAATTTTGCTTCTTAGACATGTTCTATATGTAGTTATGTCTATAAACAAGTTTCATTGTCAATGGGTGGGTGCTACTTTTTTTTTTTTTTTTGTGGATAGTACAATGGAAATACTCATATGTATCTTATATATTAACTGATGATGCATGTCTATAGTTGTCTTTTAGCTATAATAGATGTCTTTTAGCTATAATAGATAACACGTTTTGGTACAATATCTATACACATGTATATGTTCTATCAATATATGTTATGCATGGTTTTCTAACACATGTTAATAACATTATTCTGTTAATATTTGTTTACCAACCTTTGTAGTTTCTGTTGACTGACCTTTTTAACATGGGTTGACTAACATCTGATAGTTACTATCTATCCATCTGGCAAACTCTGTTGGAGATAATGGATGACAGTTATTAAAGTCTGTTGGAAAGCAACAGAAGTTTTTAACAGTTAATAGATAACAGTAGTTTGCTATCAACATAATGGAATTGCTGTTGAATAAACCTATTGACCATTAGTGTATATCAATTTTATAAGTCTGTACTAATTATTTTTTTACTCTCTGTCAATATGGGCTATGCATGGTTTTCTAAGAAACGACACGTGTTTGCACACGGGTCTTACCGCTAGTACTATATAATAAAAGAAACCCATTTGTTGACACATGTCACCTCCTCAGCCACTCTCTAATTTTCCCTTTGGTTATGAAATTTGGCAGTATAATTCGAAATATATAAATTTTCCATTAGTTGTAGATAAGGTTTATTTTATATAACTTGATAGACTGTATTTTGCTTTTTAATTTTATCGGTCGTTAGTAATATATAACCAAAACAAACTCATTTAACTACCCGAGTTTCAAGCATTATATCTAATCCATTAACAATAATTATAAAATTTTACGAAGATTCCTTATTAGTTTTGTAATTGTGATTGTTTTGTTTCTAAAGGAGGATAAAAAAAATAAAAAGTCCCTGCTGAAACCGATGAAAACCCTTACGACCACCGATATATTGCCGACTTACAAACTCTTGGGCTGATGCATGCTAACGAGTTTAAAAACTAAACTTAACAAAATTTATAATTCACATCAATGTTCATTTTATTAAATACATATCTTGACAGAGGAAGGTTTAAATGAGAGCGCTAAATATTTTAAGAACCGTGAGAACGAATGAAAAACCGCGAGAACTTGATAAAAACAATTCAAATTAAAAAAAAAATAACACTTATTATTTTAGAAATTTAATTTACATGTTCAAATTTACGTGAATTCGTAAATAAAAAAATTACATATGTGTAAGTTTGTCATTTATAACGTGTGTAAATTTGTTATATTTACACATGTATCATCATCATCATCATCATCATCATCATCGTACTCAGTAAATCTCACTAATAGCAAAGATAAGGTAGGGTCTGAGGAGGGTAAGATGTAGACAGTCTTACCTCTACCCCGTAGGAATAGAGAGACTGCTTCCAGTGCACGTGTGTAAATTTGTTATATTTACACATGTATAAAAAATCTAATAAGGGTGATTTTGAGAAGAGAAATGAATTATTTGATGTTGTAAATTCTTTTATTTGATGTTGTATCTTAATTTACAATGAGGTTTGCATTAAAAAAAATTCGTTTTGAGTGGTTTATTTCTTTCGTTCTTACGGTTCTCGAAGTATTTAGCGTTCTCAAGATAACCGTCCCCTATATGTTAACAAATTACATCATATTTTATTCAATTATTATTTACCCGTGCAATGCATATTTTTATTTAACACACTGTTTTTTAGTATTAATTATATAACATTACATTTATAAACCCGTGTAATACACGGGGTTGTAACCTAGTATAATTTTATACAATCACATATTAAGACAATAGGAAAAAATTATTGATGATAAAATGTAATTTAATTTTATAACTGCTATAAAGCAAAAAACATTTTTAAGTAACAATTACTTGAATCGATTAATTCTTTGAACTTTTCACTAATCAATAAAAAATAACAATAAGGTAAAAAAGAAAAATAGATGGCACCGACCATTGTTTTTAATCTATAGATAATATTCTTCCATTATCTGCAGCTGCAATGGCTTTGCCTTCGAATGCAGGCAGGGACATATAGAAGGACAAAAATAGGGATTTGTCAACTGCAGCATCAAGGCATATGGGGAATTTTGGGTATTGGAAATTATAAATGGTCAAAGAGTGATTAACTATATTCTGTTCATGTAACAAATAATAGAGGCATTCCTATGTTGCAAATCAGTTGTATATTAACTACAAGCTAATAACACTAAAGGGCATATCTTCTGTTGTGCAATAAACAATCATCAAAACCTACCAAAATTTAATATCAACAAACAAGAAGCCATCCAAGTGCGAGTAAAAAATTAAGCCAGTAACTCATCAATGTTAAACAAAAGAGTACAGGATTGGCACCTGAGAAAGACGGATTCCGGTAGCAGCTATGTGAAATTAAGCAGCCACGTGGCGCTGGTTCACAATTAACAAAGTTAGAATGACAGAAAGGAGTGACAAAACAGAAGTCAGCAATTCGGATTCGAACCTGGTAATATGGAACTGAAGTCACCAATGTCGGCTTGTGAATGAGAATTGCCGAGTATAAAGGGGGTGGGGTCTGAAAACAAAGGGGGCGATTCAATTCGCTTCATCAATTTCCTCCCACCATTCAGTCATTGGTTTCATTCTCATCAATTGCTCTGACCATGCAAAAGCATAACGGACTATTGCAGGCTTCGAATTGCACCAGTGAACCGACGATGTCATTAAAGGAGACGGCCAATAAACTGACCATCTCATTGAAGGAGGAGTAATCGGGGTAGGGGAAAACTGCAATAGAGATAATAGTAGTGATAGAATGTCTTAAAAAGGTTTAAAATACTTGTATCCATTATACCCCAAAGAGCTGCATTGTAAGGTAGTAGTGATAGTTTAAAAAAAAATATAATTTTAAGAATATATCGTCAAATAACAACATGTTGTTTTCTACTAAAACTGATCTAAATAAAAATGCATGGTAATTTCCTTCAACCACATCCTCAGACCTTCTCTAACACGGGTGGGCACGAACGCCAACATGTCACTATGTCAGTACTGCCTTTTGACCAGCTAGCATCTTCTACGTACGCGTCCCCCTCTCACAAAAACCTTTTCCTCTCCCTCGTTGGTGTTGCACGTCCCCCTAGGGGCGGCTCATAGTCGACACGATTCAGATGGTCTTATGGTTCAATTGGACTGGATGGAGTAATACCCTCAAAGGCCCCTAACATTGACACTAGTGTGGCTTTCTTTAGCCACAACCACATGGTTTAATGATCTTGTAGAGGACGTTTGGCTAGTAGAATTAATGGGTTGGTTAAATAACTTATTAGACCCAAACCAAATAACTTGACCGGGGATGGGAAATGGGTTGGTCAAGTCAACACAATTGTAGCTACATCCAACCATGCACCCATTAATCAAGGCTCTTGAATATGGCAATTGCCTTGTAAAGTTAACACTTAACATCGTGGTTAATTTTATTGAACCCAACCCGAACAGTTTAATGGTCTTGGAAGGAGTATTGGGCTAGTTCAGTGACCCTATTGTAACTTCCTCCAACCCAAGTCTTATGGTTCGACGGTCTTTGAGGGGCTAAAGAATTAGCATAATCTAACCCATGGTTAATTTGAACTGTACCCGCGTGGTTCAACGCAGTTAAAAGTCCTGAAAAGGTTACCAAATTCGGGCAAATATTAGCCTCCAACATCTCTTCAAACAATTTGATAGCGTCATGATTCCAACCACTCTTACTACAAGCCAATATCATTGTTGTGTATACACCCGCGTGTTTCTTTTGCAAACCATGAAACAAACCGAAAGCTTTATCAACGCGTCCACATTTTGCATATAACTGGATTAATGCAACACCCACCTGATCATCCATCATGATCCTCATTTGTTTCATTAGCGTCTCGTGGATCCAAGACCCAAAAATTAAGTTCCCGGACTGAGAACAAAGATTAATAACATTGGCTAATGTCACGGTGTTCGGTTTGATGTTTACATTTGGTTGAAGCATTTCATCAAACAGCTGGAATGCCTCTTTCGACCGACCATTATTAGCATAACAAGCGATCATGGCATCATACAACAACTGATCCTTCTCGCCCATTTCATCGAATACTTCGCGTGCAGATTCAACATCTCCATTGTTTGAATACCCATCTATCATTTTGATACAACAAACAACGCTTTGTTCAGGCATCACGTCATAAAAGTTCCGTGCGATTTCCAAGTTCCCCGAATCTATATAACCAGTAACCATCGCAGCCCACGAAGCCGAAGTTTTAACCGGCATTGGTCCAAACATAGCTATCGCCTTCTCCATATCCCCCGTCCCCGCATACCACGACACCATATAATTCCAAGAATCAATATCTTTACATCCCATCTCGGAAAACACGTGTTCCGCCATGGACAAATTCCCTAATTCTAAGTACCTAAGTATCAAACACGATGCCGTATTTCTCTCAGACATTTCATCAAACACCTTCGCTGCAATCTCCGTATCACCAAACTTCGAATAAAACCCCACAAGGGAAGTTCCCACATGAACATCCCCACACAACCCATACCCATAAACCTGACCATGTAACCGAATCCCATTAATCCGATCACCTAACCGCATACACGCCTTTATCGCAGTCGCTACGACAAAACTACAAGGCAACAACCCTGATCTCTGCATATGCAGATACTCACTCAATGCTTCTTTAAACTTGCCATTTTTATACAGAAACTGAATAACAGATGTTCTTGCAATGATATTGGGGTGTTTTGAATAGCGGATGAGTGATCGAAGATAACGAATAGCAGCCGGATAATGGTTTGATGGGTTGCTAATAATTTGGGTGATTATTATGGGCTCAAGGTGGTTGAGACCGTTGATTAGGATCAAAGCGTGAATGTGCTTTAACTGTTTGATGGTTAACGGGTGGTTTAAAAAGGATGTGAGTTTTGTAACCAGCATTGAAAGGATGCTGAGTTTTGAAGGTTTGAAAGGATTTGGTAATTTGGGTTTCATGTCAGTGAAGCATTACGTCGAACAGTTGGTAGGCAAGGCAACCCCTGAGTTTCAAAAAATGAATCAAGAAACTAACTGGTTCCCAGAGGCTGTTGAGATACCAGTTTTTTACCCAAAATTGCTGGGAACTTCGCGCGAGAAAGAACTGGGCGACGGCGTCACGGCGGACTGACGGATGAAGGTGTTAAATGAAGGCTTTTGATCGATTAAGGGCCCAAGTAGGCAGGGTCCAGTAAGCTTAAGCCCGATGTTCAATTTCTTAATTTTTAGTGTAGCACGTGTAGTGGAAGACACCCATCTTTGAGCGTTTACGTTATGTGGTAGTCAAGTCAACAAAGAGTCATTGTATGACATTATGTTAAATGGGGTGTAGTGGGGCTTTATATTCTAATAGAATTAAATAAAAATAAAAACCATAAAAAAATGATATTGGTCAAAGATTGGGAATGTGTGCGTCATTGGCCAAAAAAATTGAAGGCGTGGAAAAAAGAACGCTTGGAACAAAAATTTTGAAAAAAAAACGTCCAAAAGGGCGGGTAAGGGACGTGGGGGCGTTTTTTGGGGGGGAAAAGGCCAAAAAACCCCCCACTACGGGTGGTCTAAGGCCCATTAGATAGAGTACATAATGAGGTACGTGCTACTTTGCTAGTAATTAGTAAGCTGGTAAAAATCTTGAGTCTTGATGACTTTGAAGTATCACGGTAATAGAAAATAAGAAAAAAGAATGGACACAAGACTTGGGATTGATTAAGAAAAAATCTTCCCTTGTCTCTCTTCTTCATGTAATCAATTCCTGATGTATGTCTCATCCTATCTCTCTCTCGTCCATACTCGCATGTAGACACAAAGTTCTATCTTAATCGAAGTAACGATAAGAAAAATAAAAATAAATAACAATAAAAAATCAATAAATATAATGAACAATATTATTCCAAATTAGCAAATTACAAACAAGTGGCAGGTAAACGGGCAACAAGCTGCGCCGCAACCCCCTTTTGAATTGCAAAACCAATCCTACTAAAGACGAAACGACCCTTAAAGGTTGAGAGATTACTATTCACAACCTGTTGGACCCTGTTTAGAAATTCCACAGCCTCTGGGGCTAGGGAACCAAATGTATCAAAAGCGAATGGGATAAACACATGTTGATTCTCTAAACAAGCCTTCTCGTGTTTAGCGACTTTGCTTGATTCCGCTTTCAACGCAGCTTGGCCAGCAGCAAACCCATTATCCCTGAGCCCAACAAGAGGGGACACTCCTGTAAGGTCCACACAAGCGTGTTTTCCCCTGGCCCACCCAAACACAAGAATATCAGTTGGTCGAAGAGTAGACCTCCCATCAAGCGGATCCGTCAGAAAGTTCACCGGAGCCTCCTTTTTCGACGAAATCCCCGCCCGCTTTAAAACATCAAACAGAATATCCCTTACCAAATCATGTCTGTATTTAAAACCAGGCAACTCCTTACAATGCACCGCATGCTCGCCAAAAGTATCTAAACAAACCTTGCGGCAAACTGGGCAAGGCTCATCAACCGGAAACAGAGGGATCATTAGCCGGTACTTAAGAATTGCCCGGTATTCCACTGCCGACATGTGTTGGCCTAGTCCTTCAATGGGGATGACTGTCAGGAAATCCTGAGCATGAGGAGCCCGGAGACAATCGAACACGGCTTTCTGACGAGGGGATAGACTAAACTTCTCTCCCAAACTTTGGACAGTTCTACTAAATAGGGCACTCGCCAAAGCATTCTGGGCTTTAGGAGGGGCGGTGTCCTTATTAGAGAAACCGCCAAGATCGAAATCCGGAAGGGACATATGCATGCAATCCAACGCACACACATAATCAGAATCTAACCCGACAATACCACAGTCCCGAAGAATGTGGTCCTGCAAACTCCAAGATTGTGCCCTCGAGGCCAACGAAAGCATACGTAGATACATCCTCAGCCGAACATAAACGCAAACCCCCAAAACGGGTCGGAAGGGATGCAAGCCTCCATTGAAGATCCCCAAAAAAAGGACCCCCGCAAACCACAATATCCTCGATAGCTCTCTTAAGGCCTTTGTCAAAAATCGAAACAGCCTCCCCAACAAACGTGGGTTGGCACGTTCTGAGGCCGAATAACAACTTAGCAACACCCATGCAAGAGCGTAGTAAGAGGAGCTCGCATTGAGGGTCCCGCAGATGTGGAAGATAGCTCATCAGATCCACTGCACAATATGCCCTTTTCACGGCCAAGCTACTGATAAAACCCGCATCCCGACTAACAGCGCCCCCGAGGAGTTTGACACCCGACGCCGGCCTTCCAATCCCACTAGGAAACAAACCCTTTTGCGTCTTAACTCCATTGCACGATGGCCAAAAAACTTCTGTTTTCTTGACGTTAAGTTGAAGCCCCAAACAAGGCCCCTTAGTCCTGATGATTTCTAAAGCTTTAGCCACCTCTTTAGCATCTCCTATAATCGTACCATCATCCAAGTACCAAGCATGGAAGAGTAACTTGCATCTATCTCGTATCTGATGAATGAGGGGATGCAAAACTAAGGCAAAGAGAAGAGGCCCTAAGGGGTCTCCCTGCTGAACCCCGGTGGTGGACCAAATATGGTCGTCTCCGACATATAATCTAGTCGGCTGTCCATATAGAAAATCCACCCATAAAGAAATGGACGGGCATCGGGTCCGAACTTCTGACAAAAGGGCGGTTCTATCCACCAGGTTGAAAGCATTAGAGAAATCAACAGTAATCATGGCCAACGACCCATCCGAGTGGAACGCGTTTAAGAACCTGTTCGCACTATGGAGCACAGCCTCAGCCCCGCTAGGAATACCCACCCCAAATTGAAAATCATCGAGATATTTAGCCATCTCCTTCCCGACCCCCCTCATAGCCGCCTTAGAGACTAACCTCCTCCAAATGGCGCCCACAGCAATAGGCCTAATCCCATTGTCTGGTAAAATATAAATATAAGAAAGTAAAATGCATGATGCGTGTAACCAATTAAAAGAAACAAAATAAATATAAAACATGACTAGTATCATATTCAATTGTTAGAATAATTCAAAACTGTGTTAAACTAGTAGGAATACCCGCGCTACGCTGCGGGGTTTCGGTCGATATCTATTTTGGTTTAGTATACCAACCGAAAGAAATATGCTCAAAAGAATATCGACACATGTTTTACATCGACCGAAAACCATAAAAATAAATTTAAATTGGACAGCGGGACGAATTGATTTTAAATTAATTGTAAATGGAAACGTAAATGTTATCTTAAATATAGCTTTAATGAAAAGAAATCTAAAACTAAAACACTAAACATAAAGAAAACTAATAAATAAAAATAATAAATTCCAGAAAAAAATCAAGAAAGAAACAAAAATGTTAATAAGATAAAAACACTATCCACATAACTTGCTAATTGTAATTTGCATTAAAGTGTAGACCAATTGAAAACATACAAAAAATAAGCATGAAAACGAATTATATTTGACACATATTTTCGAAGAAAATTTACATCGAATCATAAACCAACTTAAATTTATAACGACGCGTGCATAAAAAAAAGCACGTAAAAAAATAGCTACGTTGTGTTGTGGCGTGTCGAAACGTAAAGTGGCTCGAATTTAAAGCGTTTAATGAAAACGTATTATATTTTACTAGACGTGTTTCCGAACAAAAAATTTACGTCAAAACGTAGACCATTTGAATACGTATATAAAAATAAACATGAAAACATATTATACTTTAACCGGCTCATTTATAGAAAAAAATTACATCAAAACGTAAACCAACAGAAAATATACATAATAATAAGCATAAGGAATATATATTTGACTCAACTTATTAACGGGAAAAATTTACGTCTAAACGTAAATCAATTTAAATTTATAGAAACGTGTACATAAAAATAAACACGTAAAGTTTGATTACAAAATTTTTAGAAAGTTAAGAGGTTGAAATTGTTAACACTGAAAGTTAAAGGGGTAAAAGTTTAAAGAAAAATAATAAAAACAAAAAAAGAAAAAAGTAAAAAAAAAAAAAAAAAAAAAAAAGCTACTGTACAAGTACTTTGAAATTGTTAGCATATAGAATTTTTATCTTTTTTGCTTTGATACATTTAATTTCTCGAATATATACCTATTTATTAGCATGATTTTGATAGGATTCGATTCAAGCCCTACACAATTTCTTGAATATATACCTATTTATTAGCATGATTTTGATAGGATTCGATTCAAACCCTACACCAAACAAAAAAAACCTAGGTTTTAAATCATCCATTATGGGGTTTGGCACCGCCTGGGCTTGGAAGGGACCCAAACACCACATCAGCTGAGCTTGAAAGGGTGCGCGACATGGGGTTGGGCTGGGCTCGAGGGCGTGGGGTGTTGTGTGTGCGTGTTTTAAATTTCCAACCATTCATATTTAGCCACCCTAACCCTAATGCCATATTTAGGTTACCCGTTGTGGTTTAACTAAAAGGTGCATAACGTTCGACCACGTAGACAGTTGGCTTAAACCAACTTAAACTTTAACTATTACATTATGATTTAACTGAAAACTGTCGGCTCAGTTTATGATTGAGCCGAGTTCGAGCTTGCCCTGATCGGCTCAGATAGACTCGTAACAACCCTACTACCAAACTCACCTTTTTCTCCGACATGCCACAACACATAGTATTGTGGGCGCTGACTGGCAACAATGTCGCTTGTCGACGCCCACACCGTGTGCTCTTAGGCTAACTGGCACTATTTTTTGTATTAGGCCATGCGTAGTAGAAGACAACCCACCCTTGGGCGTTTTGCGCCATGTGGCAGTGCAGTCAACAATAAGGCATTATGGAACGTTTTCTAAAATGGGTGTAGTGATGATATGAGCATTGTGGGACATTGTGTTAAACAATTAAATAAAAAAAACCCATCAAAAAAAATCTTATTGGCAAACAAAAAGGATATTAACTGTGATTGGCCATTCAAACTCTCGATCCGGCTTGAAAAAAACAACGCTTCAATCAATTTTTACAAACAAAACGCCCAGAGGGCGACTTCCGAGGCGTTCTTGGGTGATTTTTTTGATGAAAACGCGCGGATGGTCTTACAAAGATTACAACGCCCAATAACACATAATAATCTCACGCACCTCACGTGCAATCCCTCTGACCATTTCTTTTTAATTTCTTTTTATAATTACTTTATCTTATTGATCCCTCATTTTTCATTTCACTCACCGAGTTCAGATCCCCCGGAGACAACTCGCTAACGACGGCGCTTCTTCCTCAACTCGTTAGGGTTCCGGCGAACTTCCGTTTCCATTTATCCTATTAAACATTAACTCTTCTCAATCTCGCCGTTGACATGGCATCGGAAGACGTCGTAGGGAAGACCAGCGCCACCATCGCTAACATCGCCGAAGAAGCGAAGATTGCGAGTGTAGGTGTCAAGGCTCCGAGCCGTCAAACGTTGCTCGGAATCTGCAAATCTCTCGTCGCCGGAGGTGTTGCCGGTGGAGTGTAAGTTTATTCGTTTTCACAGTGTTGAGTTAATTGATTGATTGTTGTTGTTAATTAGCGTTTTTTGCTGTGTTTGTTTGTATGATTATTGATTACGGATGCCTTATGTTAAGAGATTTGATGATTGAATTATGTAATTGATTATTTGAATCATGTGTGTGTATATATGTAGATTTTTGAGTTATTGTAGTTATTTTTTGGTGATTTAATTGAACTATTGTTGTTAATTAGTGTTTAATAGTGTATTCGTTTATATGATTATTGATTACGGATGCGTTATGTTCGAGATTTGTGGATTGACGTATGTAATTTAATCATGTGTGTGTGGATATAGAGATTTTTGAGTTATTTTTTTGGTGATTTAGCTGAACTATTGATATTAATTAGTGTTTTATATTGTGTTTGTTTATATAATTACGGTATACAGATGCATTATGTTAGAAATTTTTGTAAATTGAGTTATGTGATTGAATCATGTGTGTAGATGCATAGGTTTTGGAGTTATTGTAGTTCGTTTCTGGTGATTGTTGCTTGGTAATCCTTGTTACTGAATAGCTTAATGATGTTTATCTATTGGATTACAGATGCATTTATTTCGAAATTTGTGGATTTAATTATGTAAATGAATCATGTGTGTTTAGATACATGGAATTTTGAATTTACTGGTTACTATGCATGTTAAATTGTTCTGGTGATTATTATTTTAATGGCTGATCCGATGGTTTAAACAAAGAATTGACAATTTGTTAATCGGAGCAATTAAACGATTGGTGTCATTAACATATTTATGATCAATTGTGTGTCTGATATGAAGACAAAATGATTAATAGCTGTACTTTTTTGCTTTATAAATTTATAAAGAAATTAGGTATGCAATATTTCAGTAGATAGGTGGACAATCTGCATCAAGAAATATGAGGATGTGGTTATTATGCTTTTGGCATAAATGGTTGCTTTGCTGTTTTTAAAAGTATTATTCCACTGGATCACTATTAGAACTACCTCCACTTTATGCTTTGGAATAATTTGATATAATGAAAAAGTTATTCAGAAAATGATGTTGGAGAGATGAAATTAGTTTGGAATTATGGGTCTAGGAAGTAAACTAGATCAATAAAAACATATCTTCTGGTGGATGGTAAATGTGACTGAAAACATGTGTAGAAAGCTGGTAAAACCAGTAAAGATGATTTGGAAAGATATAACATGGACATATTTAATATTTATATTTACTGCTTAATAAGATTAGTGATGAATGATGATAGAGATGGTAAATGAACAAATAGATTTTCTATTTTGATTTGAAAAAATTGTTTATAGACTTTCACTTGTATTTGATTCCTAAAGTTTGATATTACGTCTGATTCAGTTAACTATCTATGATTTTTAAGTATTGTTTGATAGATTATTGCTTGTAACTCTATGTTGCAGATCGCGTACTGCTGTTGCTCCTCTGGAACGAATGAAAATTCTGCTCCAGGTTAAATTTTATCTTTTTTTATTTTCGCACTTGTTTTATTTTAGTTAAATGCATTCATCTCTGGGTGTGCATGGGTTGATTTGGGTAGGTTTCAGACCAAACTCATAACCATAACTGAGATGTCGGTTAATGGATAACCACAATCATGATCGATCGGTCACGGCGGTTTCGGTTATTCGGTTTTGATGGTTTATGGTTATAGACTTATAGCGGGTGAATTTGGGCCTATCTAAAAATAATTCAAACTCTACACATTATTTGGGTCTGGAAATTTCGGCTTGAAATTTGTTACCATGGAATGAATTGTTATTTTGCATTTCTATATACTACTATATTACATAGCATACAAAAATACATAATCTATTAGGTTTAGGATCCTGTAAAAAAGATGAAATTTGTGAGAAGGATAAGAAAGAACATGATGAGGACACATGTCATTATTTAATTTATTAGAATAAGGGTATTTAAGTAATTTTAATAAAAAAACCTAAATAAAGATAAAATTCAAAACCCACATGCAAGTTCTCCTCGTCTTTTTTAAACGTCAATAACTTTTTATACGTAACTTTTTTTTTATAAAAAGTTACACCATAATAACGAGTGTTTTTTATCTTTAATATAAGTACCATATTGCTATACTTATATAGAGAAAAAAATTACGTTTCGATCAGATGTTCTAGTCCATGGTGTTTTGTCTATGTTGTTTTAATTCTATAGTAATTCATGGTGTTGTGTTTTACAGTAAAACATGATGAACGTATATAAGACACCATAACATTGCAAATACCATTTACGTTCAATCTTGTTTTCTATGGTGTCTTATTTTAGGAATTCAAAACCGATTATGGTGTCTTGTAAAAGGAAAAAGTTAGCTCGTTGAATTTAATGATTTTTTTTATTGCTACTCTAATGGTGTCTTTGTAAAGTTTGTATACTTGTATGGTGTCTTGTTTTCTATGGTGTTTTATTTTAGTTTCATGGTGTTTCTGTATAAGAAATTGGTAGTTTGCTGAATTCAATGGTATTTGCAATGTTATGGTGTCTTATATATGTTCATGTTGTTTTACTGTAAAATACAACGCCTTGAATCACTATACAATTAAAACAACATAGATAAAACACCATGGACTAAAACATCCGATCAAAACGTAATTTTTTTTTCTCTATACAAGTATAGCAATATGGTACTCATATTAAAGATAAAAAACACTCGTTATTATGGTGTAATTTTTTTTAAAAAAAGTTACGTATAAAAAGTTATTGACGTTTAAAAAAGACGGGGGAACTTGCATGTGCATTGCATGTGGGTTTTTGAATTTAAAAATGTTAGATTTACCTTTATACCCTTAATATAGAAAATTGATTATTTTAATGGTAAACACTATTTACAATTTTGCCATTATAATCTCAACCATTAGATTATAGATCAAAGGGTGTAGATCCCTTCCTACACTTCTCACAAAACACACCCTTTTTACAATAACCCTACCCTAATCTATTATATTAATACCGATTATTCAAACAAAACGATATGTTATACTTTATAAATTCAAACAAACGTTCAACGAAAACGATATGATAGAACCCATAAATATAAACAAACGTTCAACCAAAAACATCAAATATTGGAAAAATGATGAAAAGTCCAAATCCGACAAAAAAATTACTATATGTCGGTATGGTGTGGTTAAGGCGAGTTTGGAAACCTTGATAATCAATTAATCATAACCGACCCACTATTTTCGTTTTCCAGTAACCAACCCAGTGGGTTTTGATTTGGTTTAGTTTTGTTGGTTAATTCGGTTATGGGTCGGTTAATTTGGTTTTTGAACACCCCTACTAATTCATCCATCATTATTTATCTTGAACTCAACCCGATAAAGGCACCGCTCTATAGAGTATGATATATGATTTTAGTTACGTGTGTAGATTCTTTTATGTGTGTTTTTTATGATTTTTTTGTCCAATTTTAAGTATAGAAGAAATCTTTGCATTACTAATTGCTAAATGTTCATCCATTTTTGGGCATTTTCTGGTACTTCTGAACTTTTACCGTAGCTTTCTTTGTAAATTAGGGTATTACACAAACATTACAAAACTTAAAATGTCCAGAAAATTTGGATTAAAAAGCATGCAATAAATTTGCTAGTATTTTATGTCACTAATCCTTCATGTATGACTAATTGACTATATATAAGAAACTAATTAACATTTATTATGTTAAATTACAGGTTCAAAATCCGCATGCAATCAAATACAATGGAACTATTCAGGGACTAAAATATATATGGAGAACAGAGGGTTTGAGAGGAATGTTTAAAGGAAATGGCACCAATTGTGCACGCATCGTCCCAAACTCTGCTGTCAAGTTCTTTAGCTATGAAGAGGCATCCAAGTAAGTTACATATGGTCAACATGTTTTTGTTCCTCAAGTCAAAGTCGATTACTTTTAATATCTATGGTTTAAAATGCATTCTTTTATACATGAACAGGGGAATCTTGTGGCTATATCGACAGCAACCTGGAAATGGTACTAATACATCTTTTGCTTTATTTTTTTTAATAATAATAATAATCAGGTTTTGGCCTGTAAATGAACCGAATGAACATGAATAGAGGCATGTTCGCGTTTGTTTAATTTTAACCGAACACGAATATATAATCGAACATATTTCTTTGTTCATGTTCGTTTAATTAAGGAAAATGGTCATGTTTGTGTTCATTTGTGTTCGGTTGGTTAAAACCTAAACGAACAGTTCACGAATGTAAACGAACATAAACAAACTATTTATGCAGTTAATAGCGGCGCTATAGCGGTGCTATAGAGGTTAGCGGACGTCTGGGTTTGTAGCGGTCCAAATAGCGGTGGCTCATAGCGGTTCCGCTATTAGCGGCGCTATAGCCCACTATTTGGCCGCTATTTGGAAACTTGTATAGCGGTCAAAGTCAAATTAGGTCAAAGTTTGAAAAAATCGGTCAAAAGTCGCCTATAATCAGACCAAATCAGTCAAAACTGGATCAGATATTAGTCAAAATTTGACCAAATCGGTTAAGTGAAACGAATTGTTACCTTAATTCGAACAAAAATCAGTTGTTGCTCCATGATTTTGAACCATTGTAGAGACTAGAGATAACTGGGTACTATGCCTGATGAAGAAGAGAAGGGGAGCGGGAAAACGGCGTATGATGAAAGTGGGGATGATTAGGGTTATTTAAGTTTGGGTATTTTAACATATAACCCCCCTCCATCTTCATTAGTTTATATTTAGACCTCATACTTGTGAATTTATATATAAAAAATATAAAATTAATGGTATATGTATATAATATATATAAAAATACATAAATTATGCATGGTATAAAAATTACTGCTATATCACCGCTATACCACCGCTATAACCTATATATCATATAGCGGACCTTGACCGCTATTCGATTTTGGACCGCTTTAACTGCTTAGCTATTTAAACTAACAAACTTAACAAACAATAAACAACGCAAACGAACATAACTGAACAAACATAAATGAACATAATTGACTAAATATAAACGAACATAAAGTAATTTTTCTATATAAATTAGTGATTAATGATTAATTATGATAAATTCCATTGGAAAACCCATTTTTATTACTAGAAAGCCCAATTACCAATTTGTTATAATCATAGTCACATAATTCGCTAGGTTAACCACGATCTACGATCCAGTTCGCGGTACGTTCACGATCTCGGATCGACCCGGATCGCGATTTTGAAGTTGAAATTGGCGTTCCCACCTCCAGAATTCAATCGTATTACATGCTATTGGGATCGCGATCTTCCAGAATTCGAAACAAGTATGCAAATCCATTGGAACATCGAACCGAACTAGAATTGGAAAGTTGGCAGCGTCGTCTTTGCCCAAGATGCAGCCATGAACCGCTTTCGTTGTTGCCAGAATAACTGGCAGGAGCAACGGAAGCTCTGGTTACACTTATAATCACTTATTGAAGATGAGAAGGGAGAAAGAATGTGCAGCCCCGCTCACATCGTTTTATATTTTTAGGGTTTTAAATCAACTTTACCTATTTGTCACTTTACACCCTCTACTTTCCTTCATTATACTTTTAGAACTAATTTATAAGAAGAGTTTAGTAAAAAGTTGTTATTTCTCCATTAACCCCCTTTATCTTGATTAGTTTACGTTTAGTCCTTTAGCTTATAAATTTATATAAATAGCACGTAGTTTAACCGGTACAGTACATCGTACCACATTATATGGTACATCGTACCGGAGCGATCCGAAATGAGCCTACCCTCTCTCGTACCGAATTCTAGGGACCTAGCGAATTGCGATCCCGTTCCACGTTCCCGTACCGGAGCATACCACGATCCATGTGACTATGGTTATAATTATAAGTAGTAGAAAATTCCTTTTATGTTTAATATCTATATAAATATAACTACTTATGTATTTAAACTGAAACAAACATAAACGAACGAGCATGAACCAATGTAAATAAACGAACCTAATTGGAAGAACATAAATGGACGTTCACGAACGTAAATGAACGAACAAAACGTGTGTTCATGTTCGTTCATTTATTAAATAAACGAGCTTCACGCCGAACAAGTTCACAAACAGTTCATGAGCGTTCGGTTCGTTTACAGGCCTAATCAGCTTACTCAGTTAACTCACCCCTTTAAAATAAAATTATGTGTAGTAAAAACATGTTTTTTTTTTCAGAGGATGCTGAACTCACCCCTCTCTTACGCCTCGGAGCTGGTGCGTGCGCTGGAATAATTGCCATGTCAGCAACTTATCCAATGGACTTGGTTCGAGGACGTCTTACCGTCCAGGTATGCTTTATGATCTTTTGGTTCTTTGAAATTTTATATATTTTTTTGTTTATGTTAGATTAAGCTTTTTTTAACTATTTTTTGAATACTTGCAGACTGATAAATCTCCTAGCCAATATAGAGGAATTGCACATGCTCTTACAACAGTACTCCGTGAAGAAGGCCCGCGTGCATTATACAAAGGATGGCTTCCTTCTGTCATTGGTGTTGTAAGTTTAAGTTCGAATATTTTTATTAATGACCTTTGTATGTTATACGTAGGATTTAGGGTTTGTTTTTATATAGATAACAAATTAGGTGCTGAATAACTTGATTTAAAAAAGTGCGCGTCTTAGACTCTAATGCCTCAGGCCCTAAGTTTTTATTTATATCTTTTTCTGAGACACTTTTACACCCATTTAACGAAACCGCTTTTCCTTTTTATGATAACTAGTGGGCTAAAGTAGATGCTTTTACCACCTGCGCTCCGCAGCGGGTTCGAAACAAACGTAGATGTTTTAGGGGCTAAACATGTCATTATTAAAGTTGAGGGCTAAAGTTGTTTATTATTAAAGTTGAGGGGTTAAAGTTGTTCGATGTAGTTAAGGGGCTAAACATGTCATTATTAAAGTTGAGGGGCTAAAGTTGTTTATTATTAAAGTTGAGGGGCTAAAGTTGTTTATTATTAAAGTTGAGGGGCTAAAGTTGTTTGTTATTAAAGTCGAGGGGCTAAAGTTGTTCAATGTAGTTAAGGGGCCTAAGGTGTTTGATGTAGTTAGGGGCTAAACATGTCATTATTAAAGTAAGGGGCTAAACATGCCATTATTAAAGTTGAGGGGCCAAAGTTGGTTAATGTGAAAAAATAGCATATTTATAATATATATAATGTTATCTTTGGTCCTTTTATCTATTAATTAATTAGATGATCTCATTCATGTTGTTTCTAGGTACCATACGTGGGGCTTAATTTTGCGGTATACGAATCCTTAAAAGACTATTTGGTGAAAAAAAGACCGTTTGGACTAGTTGAAGATACTGAGTTGAGCGTGACAACTAAGCTCGCATGTGGGGCCGTTGCTGGAACCATTGGTCAAACAGTTGCATACCCACTTGACGTCATACGCAGAAGAATGCAAATGGGTGGTTGGAAAAATGCTGCTTCAGTTGTTACCGGTGAAGGAAAGTCACCACTTGAGTACACTGGAATGATTGACGCATTTAGGAAAACCGTTCGTTATGAGGGTTTTCGTGCTTTGTACAAGGGTTTGGTCCCTAACTCGGTCAAGGTTCGTATAATACTCAAATACCGAAAATAGTAATGACATTAAGTACAACAAAAAAATTTCTCATGCAAGTTCAATTTATATTTATTTTATAGGTGGTTCCATCAATAGCCATTGCATTTGTGACATATGAGGTGGTTAAGGATGTACTCAAGGTAGAGATGAGGATATCCGAATAAAACAATGCATTCTTACTATATTTTTTATTCAACATTCGGGATAGTTTGTGCGTGCAAAAGGGTAAATCGTCAAGTAAAGGGTTTTGTTCTTTAATCTCATTTACATAAAGAGATTTAGAACTAGCCCGTGTTGATATGATCAAGTGGATACCCGTATGCACCTTGGGCATGCTTTTCTGTTAGCTGTAGTTTTGTTATTTAAGGCGTTTTTCATTCGTATGCATGAACTCAAATAAGGAAATGCTCAGAGTTGAGGCTCCAGCCCGGTTGGGAAGTGATACTACTATCTTATCGATTAGTAGTGTTAACATATAATACATATGTTATGGAGTTTATATGTTGGTTTTGGTTTATATCATCCTGGTTAGCAATGTATGTCAACTTTTCTTGAGATAAGTTGGTTTCAGCTTGTGTGATTCAACTTTGAACAATGTATCGAACCTGGAAACCCGGACCCCTGACTGGTTTGGTTGGCATGCTTTGTATCAACGTTTGTTGGATCGGCTGGGTTTTTTATGAGTGGCCTTTTAGTGACTGGACCTGTTTTAAGTAAATATACATGTATACTTTTTTGCAAAAGTATTCTTTGTGTAGATCATAAGATTTGAATTTGAACTTAGGACATTTATGAAGTTTCGTAAATAGTGTGTGATATGGGCTCAAATTATTGTTTTTCAACCTAGGCTAACCCCGGTTCTACCTGAACATTCATGACAAACACCTTTTTTCTTATTTTGTTTTCATTTAGATTCATGCGTTGCTTTGATTAATTTAATTTCTAGATTTTGTTTTCATTTGAATGCCTCAATTTTTTTTATTAATTTAAGGTAGTGTTTGTTACGAGGGAATTGAAGGCGGAATGTAATAGATCATTCTAATGGAATGAAAAAAACATGTTTGGTTATCATGTGGTAATGAAATGGATTATTCAATAAGAATATGATTCTTTCCAAATATAAGAATTTTCATTCCTTGATAAGGACGTGTTTTTTTTTCGTTCTTTCAAAGAATGGAATTATTATTATGATTGAGACAATTATATTTTTGTCGTTTTTATTAATTATATTTCATTACTTGTTTTTTCTCTGTCTATAAAAATGTACAAAGTAATGATTCATTCTATTTACATGGGTAACCAAATATCACCATGGAATGACATGATCTATTTCATTATGTTGTCCACTCCGTTCCTTCGTCCATTTTCTTTTTATCTTATTTCTATTCGGATTCATGAGATTACTTTTGTTTTGGATATATGTTTTTAGAGTTACGTTCCCGTAAAAATAAAATAAACGTACGAAACGTACGAATTGAAAGAAAAGTAAAAAAAGTGGTGGTGTCATTTTGGTAATTATCAGCAACTTCAAAATTGAGCTTCTGTAGAGTAATTTTGTAAATGTTCATGTAGAGTAATTTTGGTCGTGTAGGGTAATTATCAAAATTGTAAGGTAATTATCAAAATTGTAGAGCTTCTGTAGAGTAATTACTTGTTTTTTCTCTGTCTATAAAAATGTACAAAGTAATGATTCATTCTATTTACATGGGTAACCAAATATCACCATGGAATGACATGATCTATTTCATTATGTTGTCCACTCCGTTCCTTCGTCCATTTTCTTTTTATCTTATTTCTATTCGGATTCATGAGATTACTTTTGTTTTGGATATATGTTTTTAGAGTTACGTTCCCGTAAAAATAAAATAAACGTACGAAACGTACGAATTGAAAGAAAAGTAAAAAAAGTGGCGGTGTCATTTTGGTAATTATCAGCAACTTCAAAATTGAGCTTCTGTAGAGTAATTTTGTAAATGTTCATGTAGAGTAATTTTGGTCGTGTAGGGTAATTATCAAAATTGTAAGGTAATTATCAAAATTACACTAACCCCCCCCCCCCCCCCAAAACCTAAACCATTGTAAATGTTCATGTAGAGTAATTCTGGTCGTGTAGGGTAATTATCAAAATTACACTAACCCCCCCCCCCCCCCCAACTAAAAGCTAAAAACTAAACCATAAAGCTAAACCCCATAACTAAATGCTAACAAAATTACTCTACAAGACATTTTCTAAAATTACTCTACAGAAGTCAAAATTACTCTACTAGAGTAATTTGATAATTACCCTACATTTCCCAAAATTACTCTACAGATGCTCAAAATTACTCTACAAGACACTTTTTGCTTTTTCCCCAGTAATTTTGAAGTTACTGATAATTACCAAAATGACACCGCCACTTTTTGCTTTTTCCCTCAATGCGTACGTTTCGTACGTTAATATTATTTTTATTTGATCCTTTACCTATGTTTTTAACTTTTCTTTAAATTATGATGTTCATAGTCTAATCATCTGAATATTTTATTACGCCTTGCTTTTTTTTTTAATCTATGTTCTACTGTAGGTTCATTGAAAACAAAATTTTCCTGTTAATGTACAAGTTATCAAAGCACGGGCTTACAAACCGTCAACTCTACTTCAAGGTTTCATTTAAGTGTTTTCGTTTTCCTCTTACAATCTTTTAAAAATGTGTTTTGTAGAATTCTGAATTTGTTGTCTCGATGTGAACTTTTTCGTTAGGTGATACCAGTGTACATGTTGTCGAAACCGAGCCTTGCAAAGTTAAAAACCTCCGTTGCAGTGCGCGGGTGATAACTTGCTAGTTACATATATGTATACGAAAGTGTATTTTGGCTGAACGTTAAATCAACAACGTGGCCGATATCGAGCTTGAGCCAACTCGCGAGCCTAAACGAGCCTATTATTTATTACATTATGATAAAATAACGAAACTATACATGTGTGTATGTATATATATAGTTATATTATAAATTAACTTATAAATAATAAACGACCTGAGCCCAAGCCGAGCTCGAGCTCGAGCTAAGGAAACTACCTACGAACCAAGCTAGAGCTCGAGCTCGAGTCTAGTCGAGCCCCAACTCAGCTTATTTGCACCCCTATTTACATCCACTCAATCCAACTAACGTTACATTTAGAAATGCGACTAAAAACCATAAAAACGACAAAGAAACAACATAATCAAATAAAAGATGATGATGCCCATTTTCCTACCGAACAAATCATTATTCCAAGCTCTTAAAATAACCCGCAAGTCGTCAAAATGATGGCGTCAATCAAAAGTTTCTTCTTTTGTTGGGTTATTAGGATTTGTGGATTCTTATTTTTTGTTGAAGCAATCAAAGTTCAAAAGTTACGTACCTGTGTTGATTACAGCCATTTTCCATTTTACACCTAAACCTACATTTTGAAGAAGTGGGATTCGTAATCGCCGAGAGACAGTGCGTGTTAAAGCCTAAATAAACTTTTGATGAAGCCAGGCCAACTCCACTTCTAAAGAATGAATGTACTCGCTAAAACATATATGAGTTAAGAACGTGGGGTATGGTGGGGCTTGGGTTGGGCTTGGGTTTGGGTTGGGGCATTTGTTGACACGTGGAATGGGAGCCCCCCACCGCCTAGTTACGTGTCCGCGGGGTATGGCGGGGCTTGGGTTGGGTGCACCGCGTGGCATAATATTAAAAAAAAATTACAAAAAATTTATAAAAATCACACATTTATGAAAAAAAACCTACAACTTCATTAAAATTTTAAAAATTACATAATCCTAAAAATTACATAATTTCTAAAAATTACAAAATAACAAACCTAGAGCGTTAAATAAATTTCAAAAAGGTCGATCTTGTCGAACGCCTTTCGCTCCTTGCCTCGAAACTCTATGTTCGCCACCGCCACCCGGTCCTCGTGGCTTAACTCGCCGCTTGGAACGGCTTCGTAGTAAGCCTTGAAACGCTCGAGCTTGGGCCGTAGCTCGCGCCATTTATGTTGGCACGCGTTGAGGTTGTGGCGGTCGTTACCGACTTTATGTCGGTTGGTTGCGAATCCTTCCGGCCAATATTTTGTTTGGCCCGGTGGCCGCCCCTTCATAGCGTCAACGACGCTTGTTACGAGAGCCAATTCTTCCTCGTGGGTCCAGGATGCCATGTTCTTCGGGTTGGGGTAGCGGGTTCGTGGGATGTTGGGGTTGGGGTGACCGTAGGGCTGTAAACGAACCGAACGAACACGAACAAGGCCTTGTTCGTGTTCGTTCGTTAAGAAAATAAATGTGTTCACGAACGGTTCATGAACACTTACCGAACGAGATTTTATGTTCGTGTTCGTTCATTAAGGAAATGAGCGTGTTCGCGAACGGTTCACGAACACAAACACAAATAAATTTGGCGAACGCGACGAAGGATAAAGATAGATGGCCCAGAGAGTAGCACTCGAACTTGAATCCCTTATTGTGGAACGGAGGTCGATCGTATTCGCCGATGTAAATAATGAGAAATGAAAGGGAAATGATGCATAAACAAGGTGAAAATGGGTTTCCTAGTTTAATTGTTAGGGTAATAAAATAAATAAAAGTTTAATAATATAAAAAGTACAAATAAAATATAAAAAAGTACAAAGATCTTCAATTAAAACACAGACATACGAACATAAACGAACACAAATCAATGAATGTTCATGAACATGTTCACGAACACGTTCACGACACCTTACTGAACGTTCACGAACACAATCGAACGAACGAGATCTCTGTTCATGTTCGTTCATTTAACTAATCGAACGAAATTTCTTGTTCATGTTCGTTCATTTATTAAACGAACGAACATAAACGAACTTCCCGCCGAACGGTTCATGAACTGTTCGCTGAACGTTCGGTTCGTTTACAGCCCTAGGTGACCGGTTGGGGTAGCGGGTTCGTGGGATGTTTGGGATGGACCACACGGTGGGGTTTGGGGTTATTTATAGGGGATGTTGGGGTTGGGGTGACCGCTTGGCCAAGCCAAACGGTTTGAATTTAAAATTCAAACTTTTCAAATGGCCCGCTATGACATGGCGGGGTCAGCGAATAGGAGGCCACCAGCTAGGATGTCAAGACCGCCCCACGCCCGGCTTGAAACCCAAGCCCCAAGGGCCACCCCCACCCAAGCCCACCCGGGGTGGTGGCTTGGGCGTTTTCTCCCAACCCACGCCCAAACCCCCGCCCCATACCCCATAGTCTAACCATAACGAGGGATATCACATGGTCACCGTCTTGCCCATTGTTTTTAGCAGTAGGTGCACTTTTTTGCCCAATGATTTCAGCCACATATGCACCTAGGGGTGAGCAGAAAACCGAAATAACCGACAAAACAGAACCGAAACAAGTGTTTAACCCGATGCTAGTAGAAATTATTAATTTTATTCTTGAATATAAAGTGTTTATAATAAAAAAAACATTACATGTTTATTTATAATTGAAATGATTTTTTTATTACCTACAAGAAATAGCAAAAAAAAAAACATTACATGTTTATTTATAATTGAAATGATTTATTTATTACCTACAAGAAATAGCAAAATTTAATATACGAATTATTATAAAGAGTAAACTGCCATTTTGATCCCTGAGGTTTGGTCACTTTTGTCACTTTAGTCCAAAACTCAAACCTTTTAAATCTGGGTCCCTATGGTTTCAATTTTGTTGCCATTTTGTTCCAAAAGCAAAGTCAGCTCAGATTTCTAAAACAAACACCTGGTTTTTTGTCCTTTTCCTCAGTTTAGTGAAGGGCATTTTGGTCATTATAAGTTTTATTATGATAAAATTTTAAGTAAAATAATAAAATAAAATTCAACCTTTGACCTTATAAAAGCAGACAAGAGATCATCTTCTTCCCCAAATTAAACCCTAATCCAAATGAGATAGAGGGCTCTGCTAAAGAGAGACTGAGATCAGAGAAGAGATGGGTGTGGGGCGGAGTAGGCTGCCGCTGCCACGCCTTCAACGGTGGTTAAATAATGATGTTTTTTAGGGTTCCACCGTGCATGGCGGAGGAGATGGTGGTTCACCGACGGCAACATGGAGATCGCTAATGAACCAAGAGCTCCGATTAAGATTGCAAACCCGAATTCCGGTGGATCCGACGACTAAGGTAAGCACCGTAACCTAGGGTTTCAGCTTAGATTGCTATTACATACTGATTTTATACGAAGAAAGCAAACCTAGCTACCCCCGCCACCATCAGACACCACAAGCCTCCCCCCGCCACCACTAGCCTCCACCGCCTCCTCTAAACCCGATCACCCCCAAATCGAAACCCTCAACAATAGGCCTAATTTTTTATGGTTATTGAATCATAAATCTTTGTTATAATCAAAATATTGTTTTGGATTGTGGTCTATGTATCTGTATAGGGAATCCTGTTATTATTGAGTGGATTCAGGTTTGACTGATTTGTTTTCTTGATGATGGTGGATGGTTGATGGTGGTAGGTCATGGTGGTGGTTGCGTGTGTGAGGGAGAGAGAGACAGAATTGAAAACGGGGGGTGATTGTGTAACACACCGAAAATATAAAACTTTATATTAGAATTATAAAATATAAAATAAACAGGAATATACTAACTAGGAATAAATAACCCGGTTAGTCATGAGTCTTGTGGTAACATGTGAGTGGGTTAAAACACCTAAAATATGAACTAAACAATTGTTGAGGGACTAAAGTTGTTAAACTTGAAACTTAAATTAATAAAACACAATTAATCACACCAAACACACACTCAAGTGTGTGTCTAGTCGATCAAAACACACGGGCGACACAAGGGTTCCCCACAAACCCTAGTTCATGCATTTCCCTCAAATTGAAGGCCCTAATCAGTTCCAAATCGATTTTCAAGCACAAATTCGTGATCACCTCGTTGAAGGGATCATAAGGTATGCTAAATTATGTTGTTTAGATTCAACTCAAATTCCTAGTAAATGATAAAATAGAAATTGGAGCTTGATTATGTGATGTCTAGATGAAACTTGTAATGAAAACAAGTTTAGAAGTAAATCCTAGTTGATAAATTGCAGGAAATAGGTTCAAAATTATGAAATTTATGATAACCCATTCATAGGTTAAGTGGGTTTTGCAAAATAGGATGAACACAAGAATTATAACTATCACAAGTAGTATTACTTGATTTCTATATGATGATTTTGATGATAGTATGCATGCTTGACATGATGGAATCGAAATGTGTGATTATAATTGGCGAAAATAACAAGATATAAACTTGATTCTAGTTATATAAAAATTAAACCTGTTAGGTGTTCGATAAAATGCCTAAGTGAAGAATTAAGTGTTAAAAATCTAATGAAAACGCATGTTTGATTGTTATGACAAATTATGCGTTAAAGTGTATAAAAAGGGTTCTAAAACGGTTGTGAATTGAACTCTTTTAGGCAAGGAGTCCGGATCGTCAAGTGGACAAGCCGGAGGGGATACGCGTTTGAAAGGGGTGCTCTAAAGGTACGTGGCTTTAGTCCCGTTACATTTTGCATAAACGTTTGGATATAGATTGTTAATGGTGTCATAGTGTAGTATATGCGTTTGGTGTGTCATTGAAGTGACGAAGCTCACTCGAAAATCAAACGGGTCAAAATGATGGTTAGAAATAGTTAGGTTTGTCATTGAAGTGATAGTTTTCACTTGACAACCAAACGGGTCAAATCTATGTTTCTAAAACATTAACAATTGACGTGACTTAGACGTCACAAAATGAGTTGGTGTGAAGAGTGCGTAAGCCAAGAAATGGATACGCTAAATTGATTAAACGTGTAAGGACCTGCAAAAATGTCCCAAAACGAACCGTAAGTGAAAACCCGGACCCCTGAAACCCCAACGTACATGAAAAACCAAGAAATCAAGAAAAATGGGTCTCACGCGGGCCGCGTAAGAGTAAGCTCAGGCTTACACGGGCCGCGTCAAAGCAGAGTTGACCGGATAAGCGTTCCGGGCCACGTGTCGCACACGTGGCAGGCCTACCGATGACACGCTAGCCCTAGTCTACGATTAGCTGGCCCTCGCGGGCCGCGTAAGATCAAGAGGAGGCTTACGCGGGCCGCGTAAACCCCATTTTCAGCTATAAATTGATCCAATCATGAGCAGTTCAGCTGTGTCGAAAGTTTTGATTAAAAATGAAGATTCACTGCTCAAATTCGAAATATAAGGTATCAAGGCGCTGCTACGATACAGGGTATTAACTCGATCGCTGCTACGATTCAATGTCCAATCGATTGAAAACTATCCAATGGATGTTTAAGTGCCGCCCAAATTAGGGCTATACTTTGTCATTCGTCGTGAATTCGATGGATGTTTAAAAGTATTGCACTTTGTCATTCGTTGTGAGGGTTTTTATCTCGTGAGTTATCGTAAATGTTGTATTAGTTACTAACCTAGTTCGTGTGCATTGTTATTTAAATTAGGTTACAAGGCTAATCAGTAGGCTAAACTCTGCCCGTTTAAATCTGCAATGTGAGTCATTCTCTTTTTATCAAATTGCCTTCCAAAACCCTATTTATTTCAAAGTTATGATTACAGGGATTAAGTTTTTGTAGTCTTCAATTACAGCCGGTATGTGGGGTTTTGTATACATTACTTGATAACCGTCACCATTGGACAACGAGTTAGCCAATGGGTGATATGACCATAGTCATAGAAACAGGTCGAGTGACAAATACCGTTGGGTAATTGGTTGATATAAACAATGTAATCACCCTTAATACTGTATATTATAACAATGTGTCGTTTTGTGCAACTTGAGTGACTCGCCAGTCTTCCCTGCTGATAAAACCTTTTTAAAACATGTTTCAGGTGATCTGCTGTGATCCAGGAAAAATTGCAATGTAGCACTACAAGCTTGAAGAGTGGCTTAAAAGAAATGAAGAATCATGTTTTTGTAAAATAGGGATTTCCCAGTGAAATTCCCTTATTGTAAATTACGGGGTTTGTCCTTAATTATGAAATAAAATAACCGGACAAAATTTCAAGTTTTAAACGATCCTGTTAATTATTCCGCTGCCAAATTAAATAAATACCACGAGGTTTCTATCCCGCGGCTCCTGGACTGGGTCAAACCGGGCCGGGGGCCGTGACAGAAAAATGTGGTATCAGAGTCACTGGTTTAAGCCAATTAAGTATTTAGAAATACTTAATTTCCTGATTTTCATTTTGTGATTATGTGTTTTTTTTGTGTTATTTGACTATTTGTTAGTTTACAGTATGGGTAAGCAAAGACTTTCGGACATCTATCGTCAATTAGATAGTTCACCAAAAGATAAGGAAACCTCATTCCAATCAAATTCCTCAAGATACTCAGCAGATACTGAGGAAGGAATATTTATTCGTAAGGCACAGTTTGAGAAACCACTTACCATTAAGAAAAGAAGTTGTATTATTAGAAAAAATCAAGAGAAAATGAGGAAGTCACAAACAAAAGGAGTGATAATTAATAAGGAGACTTAGGAAATAAGTATTAACCCACCATGGGAAGATGAATTAGACGAACAATGGGAAAATCTCTACATGTTAGCCACTACAGCAGTAAATGTTAACTTATAGTTGAATCGCCAAAACGAGCACCTATGTCACCTACGAGCCAGAAACTTTAGATAACAACCTAGTAGAAGAAAGAGACAGGATAAACTTTATATAAACGCATGTTGAGAATAATACTCCTATAACCTAGCTAGACCAAAATAATTTACGGATGCATAGCCACTAGTATATTTCGAATTTCAGTTGTAATTTGTAATAGATATATATAAAAATCGCAATATTTTGTTTTAATCAATCTGTTTATATAAATTAGATATTTGTAATTAATTTCTCTGATTGCCATTATGTGATTATGTGGAAATTCAAGTTACAAAATTTTAACCTAGAATTTTGTGTGTTTCTCCATATCTGCTAAACAGCTTGAATGAATTGTCTGAAGCTCTTCAGAATCTCAATTTCTATTCTATTAATGTGAAAGTTTCCAGAGACTTTACTGGTTATTGTGCCGACATGGAGGAACCTATAGAATTCCAAGCCCAACCTCCGGAGAAACCCAAGCCCAACCTCCGGAGAAACCCAAGCCAAAGAAAAGAAGAAGACTTGTAGGCTGGAGGAGTGTGCGTAGGAAGAAACCAGCAACACAGAAAGTTATAAAGACTGAGGATCCCAAAGATAAAGGCAAAGGAATAGAGATTGGGGAAAGTTCCAGGCAAGACCCGGAAATGCCATCCTGGGAGGAGCTGGATCATAAACTGGCACTTAGTGACCTCATTGGACCTGCCGGTGAAAACCTCTTTAATTACCCAGCGGAAGCACAACTTCCAGTTGATCTAGAGCCTGATATCCATATCCCATTATCCACTCCCAACCTCTACCAGCAGAACTAGAAGAATGGTGGACCACCGACTGGCAGTTTCAAAATCTCCTAAACAACCCTAATGCCTTTTTCCCTCAATTTGACCCTGAACCTCCACTACATCCACCAATGAGTACCGAGAACTTAGCTGAACTCCGCCACTATGGCGAGGAGCTGATGGACGCAGGGAATAGGATCCGAGAAGTAGGGGAAAGGATCTCCTGGAAATACGACGAGAGGGAACGTCGTTTCTAAAATACCAGCTAATAGGGATCATGTGGGGTTGTGGGAGCATGTGTTTAATAATAATATAATAATAAAAATATAATTATGTGAAATAACTTAAAAATAAAACTTTTGTAAGATAACTTGTGTGTACGGATGCCTATTATAATATATAAAATATCGAACGTCGAAAAAACGACAATTTTGGCTATACGTGTTAATGTGATTATATGCGATTGTTTGGTTGTTAATTCTTTTATGCTAATCACTTATATATATTAATTACCAGATGGAAAACGCAGGTAATGAACCCGTTAATGAAGTTAACCAATCTGAACAAAACCATGAAGATCAATTTCTGAATAGGAAAGATATCGAGATTATCGTTGCTCAGGGAATAGCCAATGCTATTCCAGCAATCCTTGCTGCTGCTCGAAATCCAGTTGAATCTCAACAAATTATTCCTAGCAAACGTACTCATGGAGACAACTTCAGTAATAGCATAAATGGAGGCGGTAACATTAATAATAATGATAATGATGTACTGCAAGCCCCAATTGTAACACCTCGTAAAATCACGTCCAATGAAGTATTGACACGTGTAATAAACCCTAATGAAGTCAAACATTGAATTCAAGGGACTAATTTTTCGAAAAATCGAAAACTTTGATTATGAAAGAACTGGAAGTATTATCATACCAAAAAAATAAGTTTCTAATTAACCTTTTATGGTTTTATATTCACAAATGAGCCACTTGTTAATCAAGTGTAGCCGTTTATGTAAATAATTGAAAGCTTGCGCAGAAAAGGGTTAAAAGCGTCAACATGTAAATTCTTACCTCTGAGTGACCTTTTAACAAACCGAGAGCCTCATGATATTTGATTATACTCTCGGGAATGCCAATCATTGGCAATCCAAGGTTTTATGCCTAAAAGTGAAGTTACGCGTAACTTTGCAAGTATAAGGGACTGAAAGTGTCAATATGTTTAATTATACCTCCGAATGACCTTTTACCGAGCCCGAATCATTTTGATGTTTAATAATACTTCAAAGAATGACTAATATGAATTAGATAAGGCTTCAATGCTATTAAATGAGAAGTTACGCAAGTTTGCGCATTAGAAGGACCTAAAGCGTCAAACTGCTAAAGTATACCGATTCGTATGTTTTCGGACCTCCCGGAATATGACCATGAGTTATACATACCTTAACTATCCTTCTCATAGCTTATATATAGGCTTTGAGGTGTTTAGTGCGCAAAAATAAACTTTTAAGTCATGGAGGGACTAAAAGTGTCAAAAAACGCACAAGTTTGCGTTTACGCGCATATCTCACATTCTGAATATCCCCGGACACCCAAAAATTTATGTAAACACTAAAATATGTTATTTTAGTGTTTGGATTGATAAAATTCCATTCGTCGCGTCAATTGGTTCGTTTTTCGCGTCCGTCCGTGTTTCGTCGTAATTAATCGAACAACGTGACCGTACGACCAAACGAACCGACATCCAGCATATTTTTGAGCATGTTTCATGTTCCCCATACTTAGGCATCATTGTAGAGCCTTAAAAATGGTTTAACGGGCCTTGGATGTGCCGGAAATGACATTTAAAGGTGCAGGGGTCAAAGCTACCAACAATTGAAAGTTGCTGATTGCTGGCCAAGGCCTTGTGCACCTCAACGCTGTGGTTGTTGCGGTGCGCAAGCAACCACCAGATGTAGCAACTCATTTTCTGTTGCCTGTTCAGCCTTTCAAACGACATGTATTGCCTTTTTTCACTTCATGGGCGACCCCTAACTGACTCCTAGGCTCTAGGGACATGTGTTGATGATTCATGGTCCATAATAGCTCGAGTTGTCAACAATCTATGGATAAAAAATCACTATAAAAGGCCATTGTTTGCAAACATTTTTGATCATCCATCCCATCTGCAATTGTGGGACTTTCTAGAGCTCAAGAGCAGACACCAAGCATCCCTAATCGTGATTAGGACTTTGGTAAGCACCCTTGACCTTCCTTGATTAAGTTTTGCTTAGTAATTAGCTTAAAAGTCAAACCGTCGTAATTAACGGTTGACTTAGCGATTAATCACAAATGGTCCAGTGATTAGTCGAATTGAAAGTAGTTATGAGTTGGTAATTATGTGGGTAATAAACCCTTAAAAGGGTTCCCCCTGATTCCCACTCTAACTAGGTCAAATGTCGGGTCAAACTTGTGATTAAAAAGTCAACAGGATACTTAGTTTCTAATTTATGCATAATTAGCAATGTAGAACACATACAACCTGTTTGATCATTAATATAATTTGGTAATTAGTGTAAGAACATGTCTAAACATGTTCCACCCGACAATTTCCTGTTTAGACCCGGTTCGGAACCGAAAGTCGCAAAGCTTTGACTTTTGCTTTGACTTCAGTTCTGACCCGTTGTGGTATGATTTAGAAATACCTAAGAGCTTCATTTGGACCAGGTTACATGCTAGTATAACCCTCTGTGATTATACACCATGGTTCATTAGTTAACCGATTAATACGCATGATTCCGTTAATTGCTCATATGTTGACCATTATGCCCTTATTACCATAAAACGTGATTTTTGGAAATGTAAAAGTGTAGAAACCTTATTAACTGATATATAAACTTGTACCCAAAGTTTGACATCAGTTTGAGGTGTAGTTTGAGAGTTATGCTCATTACCGTAAAATGAAAGCTTTATGTTAATTAAACGGCGTAATTAGCGTATAGCCTAGTTAAGCCTAATTTTTGATATCAAAATTATTACCCACTGATGTAATATATTATTTTGGGATTTTTGAATATTTTTAATTAATTTTAGGCTGAGCATAACTAATAGTCGTAGGCTTAATCCGGTAATTGTCGGTTTTGCCCTTACGGGCTATAAAATGAGTTTTACATATCTAATTGACTCCAAACCTTTTGCTACTGATCACATATGATAAATAAAGTATTTTAAGCCTTCTGGAATAATAAAAATATCAGCTTTATGTATCGAACCCGGAAATGGCCTCTAATCGCCTTATTAAGCGTTTTTAACGCATAGTATGTACTAAAACTATTTTAAACATACAAGGGTTGATACCTACTGATATTTGAGACAAATTATAATATTTTAATAGTAAGCAAAATTTGTTTAACTCAGACTTCAGTTTTGAGCTTTTCGACTTATGTGAAATTACCAAAATGCCCCTACGGTGCATAGTTTGGTTATGATTGATAAATTTCACATATATAATTTACCCTACTGTTAAAACTTAGTAAAATAAGTATTTTTACTGATTATATCAGACCTGTAACTCAGGTAAATACTTAAACTCTTTTTATAACCTTTTAAATGACCAAACTACCCCTACGGGGCCTAGTTTGTGTTTAAATACGTTTCGGGCATAATGAAAGACATCTTACTGATGTCACAACGTATTTGAGGCATAATTAACTTAGGAAACCTGTATATGGCTCTCATGAATACCTGTCACGCTTATTACGCGTTTGGTTCGGTTTATGTAACGAGTTTACATAAATTAGCCGAAACGGGTCAAACCTTATCGGTTTTATCTCAAAATTCAGAGTGTGTATGAAATACCCATATTAAACAAGTCTCCGACTTGTTGGGTCTAAATCACATTCTAAAATGGTCTTTGCCCTATCATGCGTTTGAACCGTATCTTTCGGTAAGACTAACCGGTCTAAGCTTAGGCTTAATTAAAGACCCGTTAGCATTCTAATTGGTTATTTATACCATCATTCCAGACTAGAGCCTTCCGGTAAATTGTACCTACGCTTACTTAAGTGAATACGGCTGAGTTATTGTAATTCTTGCTATTTAAGACAGGAGCTAGCTCAGGTAAATACTCTTAACTTATTTTCCCTATTACGGGCTTAGGATACGGTAATATAAATACCGCATGGTCAGGTATGGGATTCAAAGACCAATAAGTCGGGAAATCCAAATAACCTGTTTTAATTCGTATTGCTTGACTGAAACATTGGGGATTAATGCGACCGTGTCCTGGATATCCTTGACTCATTAAATGCAATGGCCACGACTTAAGCACGGGGTGTAGGCATACACCTGACAGATGCTATATGCTAATTAATTAATTATACCAAATAAGGGAATAGTGGTGTGTCGGTTAATCATGAACCGGCATAGATCCGGGCCCCGTATGTAGAGCTAGTTATGTAAAACCGATAACATGAGATATAGTTTGCCCCAAGTATAAAAGATTTATTTTGCCTCTGTGCATCTAAATCAAGGTATAAAAGATTTATTTTGCCTCTGTGCATCTAAATCAAGGTATAAAAGATTAATTTTGCCTTGTGCATTTTAATCAATGTGTCTACATATTTTGTGCCGAAGTGCATTCAAACAAATTTTCTTAAACTCTTTTCAAATGAGTCAGTTGAGTGTATTTACCAATGAAAACTGACGTATTTTCAAAAGTCTTAGTGACAGGTACAAGTACGTAAATAGGCTGGAAGCTGCTCAGGACGTTAATAAGGAATCTTGCAAGTTCTAGGCGTCTAAAGTCTGTTGAACAATATTTATGTTTTAAGATCCGCCTGTGGATCCTTTACTTTCCGTTGTAATACTTGATATTACTTTATATTCGGATTGTAATATAATTTATCTTTTGCTTCCGCTGTGCATTTATACATTGTGTTGTTTGACTATGATGATATCAACTACGTCACGATACTCCCCACCGGGCCCACCGGGCCCACCGGTGACACGTGGAACGTCGGGGTGTGACAGGTTGGTATCAGAGCCAACGTTGAGTGAATTAAACACTACCCTTTTGTGTTTAATCTCAATGACACAGTAGCACATTCCTTGACCCTCTGAGTCTAGACTTAACATAAGAATAATCTCAATCCTAATCCGGAAATTTTTGCTTCCAAATTTTTATATTGGATACGCCGCCAAGCGAAGAAGCTGTAATAAGAATTCTCCACATCTGGAGCCTTGAAATGTTGAGCTTCGTACCGCGACCCGGATGAAACGTGCAACCAAGGAGAAAACATTCAGGAATTGGATGAAGAAGAAACTCCTTTGCTGAAGATCGTTTCCTCAATAGTCCTTATAAGGACATATTTATCTTTTCAGTCCCTTCGAGGACAACCTTATACCTTTCAAGTCCCATTTAGGGCAAACCTGATTTTAAATTTTATAGTGGAATGATTAAATTTAAATTTTCATTCTAAACATGAAATATGAAATAAATGAAAAATAACACTCTTTTTATAAGATCTACCATTATAAAATGGCAAAATCTAAGAAGGACAAAACCTAGCCACGTGTCTTTTCAAAACCGGGCCAAGATGGTAGTTCCATAATTAGGTTCAGATCCATAATTTAACATCTCAAAATAGGATTGTTCTGCGTTAAATATTAAAGGAATCTTAAAGGTAAAACCTAGCCTAAATGTCAATACAGACATGGCCAAGATGGTAAAACCTAGCCTAAATGTCAATGCAGACATGGCCAAGATGGTAAAACCTAGCCTAAATGTCATTTCAGACATGGCCAAGACGGTAAAACCTATCCAAAAGATTCCAATCCCTGTTAAAAATCTGTAAGTATGTTAACATTTTTGGTAATCGGTGAATCGTTAAAGTCACACAGGCCACCGGGGTTAATCTAAATTCCCTTATTTGAAATAATCATCCTTTAGTGATGTTTTGCCTACGGGCTATATTATATTGTCCATTCGTGACAAAGACAGTTGTGATCTTTTATGATTCTCTGTCAAAGGTGGTGAGCTATGCTCAAGCCTCATAAATCTATATGATCAGTGTGATCATGACTAATATCATCAATATAATGATCAAACTATTAACATCCTTAGTGATGAAGTACCTACGGGCTATACTTTATTATATTGTCAATACGACAATGACAGTTGTAACCATTAAGGGTCCCTGTCTAAGGTGGTGGGCTATGCCCAAGCCTCATAGTCAATATGATCAATACTATCATGACTACTATCATCAGTGCGATGATTATTATTTTTCTTAAAGCATCGTTTAGTAATATCAATCGATTTGCCTACGGGCCATATTGTATCGTCAATTAGGACCAAAGACAGTGGTAGCCTACAACTCCCTGTCAAGAAAGGGTAATGAACTTTGATTCAAACCTTAATGCCTCGGTTCTCTGAAATAGTGGCTTATAAATTAAACTTATCTACGCGACTAGGCCATTTGTGCTATTATTAACTTGTAAAGTAGGATTTATAATAAAAATCCTGAATAAAATAAATATCCTTCCTTCCCTGCCAGTATACATATGAATAAGAATCTTAAGAGTGAAACCTAGCCTGAGTGTCATTATAATGACCTGGCCAAGATGGTAAGACCTGTTTAAAAGATTCGTATCCCTGTTAACATCTGAAAATATGTTAACACTCCGGGCAGACGTGATTCATTAAAATCACACACATCATTCTTATATGAGGATTCTTCAAAAGATTCCTAACCCAACATAATGATCTTTGCATCATGGGTTTAAATCATCAATTAAGATGATTATATTTTGACCATGCATTGGTAATATAGTGCCTACGGGCCTTGCTCATTCCTACATGAGCCAAAAGACAGGGGTAGCGATGACTCCCTGACCGAAATAGGCAATGAACTATGATTCAAACCTCAATGCTTTGATTCTCTAAAATCATAGCTTATAGTTTATAAATGTCCTTGTGACTAGGCCTTTCGTGCCACTAGTAAAACTATTATTGTTTTTATAATTAGGATAAGTTATAATATAAATCCTAAATAAATGTGATTAATAAATTAACCAAATATAGTCTCCGTTACCATGGTTAATGAATTGCCATAAAAGACAGTTCCCTAATAAACTCCCAAGTAAACTATTGTCCTTGTTTTATGTAACAGTTCAATTAAATGGCTAGCTCAGATGAAATTAATAGCCACCCAATGGAGAACAATGATAACGCCCGAATTAATTTAACGGGTGCTGAACTAAAAGCGTTGGTAGACGACGCAGTTACAAAGGCTTTAGAGCGGCAGTACGAAGAGTATAGTGGGACTCGGAGTAGGACCCTATCTATACCACATTCGAAGCCTCCTTCCAAGAAGGATGAACCCAAGAAGGAAGATGATGAGCGTCACTCTTCTAATCATCACAGTGATCCGTCTCAACAGATCATACTGAATCAAGGACCCCGTGATAAGGGTTGCTCCTACAAGTACTTTGTTTCATGTAAACCCCGGGATTTCACTGGGGAGGAAGGAGCTGTAGATTGTATGACGTGGTTAGATGAGATGGATACAGTTGTGGATATCAGCGGATGCGCTGAGAGGGATGTGGTCAAGTTTGTGTCGCAATCATTTAAGGGTGAGGCCTTAGCCTGGTGGAGATCGTTGATTCAAGCCACCGGGAAGATCCCTTTGTACAACATGACTTGGGATCAGTTCGTTGCTCTTATCAAAGAAAATTACTGTCCTCAACATGAAGTTGAGAAGATCGAGACTGAATTCTTGTCATTAGTCATGGAGAACTTAGATTGTCAAGCATACCTTACAAGTTTCAATACCAAGTCTCGATTGGTTCCTTATTTGATCACACTGGAACCAAAGCGAATAGCTCGCTTTATTGGGGGTCTAGCCCCAGAAATAAAGGCAAGTGTGAAAGCATCGAGACCTACTACATTCAGGTCAGCGGCAGATCTGTCGCTATCTCTCACACTCGATGTGGTCAGAAACAAGGCTGCCAAGGTTTATGAAGATGGGAAGCGTAAAAGGGAGGAGGATAACTCCCAGAATCCTAAGAAGAGCAAATCCGAGCTCAACAATAACCAAGAGGATTCCAACAAGAAGCCTACATGCAAAACCTGCAACAGAAGACACTGGGGACAGTGTCGATCAAACCAAAAGATAAAGCAATGTGGCATCTGCAAAAGAATTGGCCACCAGTCCCACGAATGTAGGGACATAAAGAATGCAAACTGTTTCAGCTGTGGCGAAAAGGGGCACATCAGTACTAATTTCCCTGAGGCCGCCAAGGAAGGAGCAGCTAATTCTGGGTAGGATAAGAAAAGAAATGCCTAAACTAACGGTTGGACGCCAGAGACAGTGCATATCAATAATGGCATTAGGTACGTCCTTACCTTTTAGCATCGATTGTACCTGCTAAGTATTTTACGTTAATGCAAGGGATAATAAACCTTTAGTAAACCATAAGCCTAGTAAACTCTTGATTACATTCATAAGAACTTCAGATATTAAAAATGAGGTATAATTTACCAATGGAATCTTTAATGACCCTCTCTCCCATCCTCGGAGATAATCCTTTCATAAGGATCTGGAGTACTCTTCCCCCAGAAAGAGTACGACAATATATATATTACTTTATTTTATTATTTTTCTCATTATTTTATATCGCCTGCGAATGCCAAACTATGCTTGATAAGAGTGCCATATGAGGATTGACGTATCCTAGTGTGTCCCATAGATTGCTTCCATGCCTGATCAGTATGGAAGTTTAATGCATGGAACCCCTGAGATATCCCAATTATCATATTGTACTAAAGTCGACTAGTAGTATTCAAAGAAGATATCCAGTATAAAATGTCCTTATAAATATTTCTACTTAGGACATCCTTGCAAATTGTAAAGAGAATGTGTCATTTATCTGACACCGACATCGATAGATGAACCAAAGCCTGAGTGTACGGTCATCTCTGACATCTCTGTGTGCCAAATTTGTTAAATTATCAGGCTAGTTAAGCTCTGAATATATAGAATCATTTGACGGAAATCGAATGTATCAAGATCAAGTAGCTTATAAGCTAAAACCTATTTAAGGAGCTTGGCGGAGCTCGCAATACATTACACACTAGTAACCAAAGGATGTGTTTCGCCAATAACCGCAAAACATTATCACGTAATGATAGGCAGACTAATGAAACTTTATGATTAAACAATAAACCTGTATGGACTAAGAATCGACAGGTTAAGAAACTCCGAAGGAGAGTATGTACCTATTGTATAGGTCAACTGGGATACCCTTAGAGGCCCAAATATACTATGGAAGTAAGTCCATGCTACTTCAGAAAATACTTCCATTATTCTAGCAAATCTCGAGGTTGAGATTTCTTTTAAGGGGGTGAGGATGTAACACCTCGTAAAATCACGTCCAATGAAGTATTGACACGTGTAATAAACCCTAATGAAGTCAAACATTGAATTCAAGGGACTAATTTTTCGAAAAATCGAAAACTTTGATTATGAAAGAACTGGAAGTATTATCATACCAAAAAAATAAGTTTCTAATTAACCTTTTATGGTTTTATATTCACAAATGAGCCACTTGTTAATCAAGTGTAGCCGTTTATGTAAATAATTGAAAGCTTGCGTAGAAAAGGGTTAAAAGCGTCAACATGTAAATTCTTACCTCTGAGTGACCTTTTAACAAACCGAGAGCCTCATGATATTTGATTATACTCTCGGGAATGCCAATCATTGGCAATCCAAGGCTTTTATGCCTAAAAGTGAAGTTACGCGCAACTTTGCAAGTATAAGGGACTGAAAGTGTCAATATGTTTAATTATACCTCTGAATGACCTTTTACCGAGCCCGAAGCATTTTGATGTTTAATAATACTTCCAAGAATGACTAATATGAATTAGATAAGGCTTCAATGCTATTAAATGATAAGTTACGCAAGTTTGCGCATTAGAAGGACCTAAAGCGTCAAACTGCTAAAGTATACCGATTCGTATGTTGTCGGACCTCCCGGAATATGAACATGAGTTATACATACCTTAACTATCCTTCTCATAGCTTATATATAGGCTTTGAGGTGTTTAGTGCGCAAAAATAAACTTTTAAGTCATGGAGGGACTAAAAGTGTCAAAAAGCGCACAAGTTTGCGTTTACGCGCATATCTCACATTCTGAATATCCACGGACACCCAAAAATTTATGTAAACACTAAAATATGTTATTTTAGTGTTTGGCTTGATAAAATTCCATTCGTCGCGTCAATTGGTTCGTTTTTCGCGTCCGTCCGTGTTTCGTCGTAATTAACCGAACAACGTGACCGTACGACCAAACGAACCGACATCCAGCATATTTTTGAGCATGTTTCATGTTCCCCATACTTAGGCATCATTTTAGAGCCTTAAAAATGGTTTAACGGGCCTTGGATGTGCCGGAAATGACATTTAAAAGTACAGGGGTCAAAGCTGCCAACAATTGAAAGTTGCTGATTGCTGGCCAAGGCCTTGCGCACCTCAACGCTGTGGTTTTTGTGGTGCGCAAGCAACCACCAGATGCAGCAACTCATTTTCTGTTGCCTGTTCAGCCTTTCAAACGACATGTATTGCCTTTTTTCACTTCATGGGCGACCCCTAACTGACTCCTAGGCTCTAGGGACATGTGTTGATGATTCATGGGCCATAATAGCTCGAGTTGTCAACAATCTATGGATCAAAAATCACTATAAAAGGCCATTGTTTGCAAACATTTTTGATCATCCATCCCATCTGCAATTGTGGGACTTTCTAGAGCTCAAGAGCAGACACCAAGCATCCCTAATCGTGATTAGGACTTTGGTAAGCACCCTTGACCTTCCTTGATTAAGTTTTGCTTAGTAATTAGCTTAAAAGTCAAACCGTCGTAATTAACGGTTGACTTAGCGATTAATCACTAATGGTCCAGTGATTAGTCGAATTGAAAGTAGTTATGAGTTGGTAATTATGTGGGTAATAAACCCTTAAAAGGGTTCCCCCTGATTCCCACTCTAACTAGGTCAAATGTCGGGTCAAACTTGTGATTAAAAAGTCAACAGGATACTTAGTTTCTAATTTATGCATAATTAGCAATGTAGAACACATACAACCTGTTTGATCATTAATATAATTTGGTAATTAGTGTAAGAACATGTCTAAACATGTTCCACCCGACAATTTCCTGTTTAGACCCGGTTCGGAACCGAAAGTCGCAAAGCTTTGACTTTTGCTTTGACTTCAGTTCTGACCCGTTGTGGTATGATTTAGAAATACCTAAGAGCTTCATTTGGACCAGGTTACATGCTAGTATAACCCTCTGTGATTATACACCATGGTTCATTAGTTAACCGATTAATACGCATGATTCCGTTAATTGCTCATATGTTGACATTATGCCCTTATTACCATAAAACGTGATTTTTGGAAATGTAAAAGTGTAGAAACCTTAGTCACTGATATATAAACTTGTACCCAAAGTTTGACATCAGTTTGAGGTGTAGTTTGAGAGTTATGCTCATTACCGTAAAATGAAAGCTTTATGTTAATTAAACGGCGTAATTAGCGTATAGCCTAGTTAAGCCTACTTTTTGATATCAAACTTATTACCCACTGATGTAATATATTATTTTGGGATTTTTGAAGTTTTTTAATTAATTTTAGGCTGAGCATAACTAATAGTCGTAGGCTTAATCCGGTAATTGTCGGTTTTGCCCTTACGGGCTATAAAATGAGTTTTACATATCTAATTGACTCCAAACCTTTTTCTACTGATCACATATGATAAATAAAGTATTTTAAGCCTTCTAGAATAATAAAAATATCAGCTTTATGTATCGAACCCGGAAATGGCCTCTAATCGCCTTATTAAGCGTTTTTAACGCATAGTATGTACTAAAACTATTTTAAACATACAAGGGTTGATACCTACTGATATTTGAGGAAAATTATAATATTTTAACAGTAAGAAAAAGTTGTTTAACTCAGACTTCAGTTTTGAGCTTTTCGACTTATGTGAAATTACCAAAATGCCCCTACGGTGCATAGTTTGGTTATGATTGATAAATTTCACATATATAATTTACCCTACTGTTAAAAATTAGTAAAATAAGTATTTTTACTGATTATATCAGACCTGTAACTCAGGTAAATACTTAAACTCTTTTTATAACCTTTTAAATGACCAAACTACCCCTACGGGGCCTAGTTTGTGTTTAAATACGTTCCGGGCATAATGAAAGACATATTACTGATGTCACAACATATTTGAGGCATAATTAACTTAGGAAACCTGTATATGGCTCTCATGAATACCCGTCACGCTTATTACGCATTTGGTTCGGTTTATGTAACGAGTTTACATAAATTAGCCGAAACGGGTCAAACCTTATCGGTTTTATCTCAAAATTCAGAGTGTGTATGAAATACCCATATTAAACAAGTCTCCGAACTTGTTGGGTCTAAATCACATTCTAAAATGGTCTTCGCCCTATCATGCGTTTGAACCGTATCTTTCGGTAAGACTAACCGGTCTAAGCTTAGGCTTAATTAAAGACCCGTTAGCATTCTAATTGGTTATTTATACCATCATTCCAGACTAGAGCCTTTCGGTAAATTGTACCTACGCTTACTTAAGTGAATACGACTGAGTTATTGTAATTCTTGCTATTTAAGACAGGAGCTAGCTCAGGTAAATACTCTTAACTTATTTTCCCTATTACGGGCTTGGGATACGGTAATATAAATACCGCATGGTCAGGTATGGGATTCAAAGACCAATAAGTCAGGAAATCCAAATAACCTGTTTTAATTCGTATTGCTTGACTGAAACATTGGGGATTAATGCGACCGTGTCCTGGATATCCTTGACTCATTAAATGCAATGGCCACGACTTAAGCACAGGGTGTAGGCATACACCTGACAGATGCTATATGCTAATTAATTAATTATACCCAATAAGGGAATAGTGGTGTGTCGGTTAATCATGAACCGGCATAGATCCGGGCCCCGTATGTAGAGCAAGTTATGTAAAACTGATAACATGAGATATAGTTTGCCCCAAGTATAAAAGATTTATTTTGCCTCTGTGCATCTAAATCAAGGTATAAAAGATTAATATTTCCTTGTGCATTTTAATCAATGTGTCTACATATTTTGTGCCGAAGTGCATTCAAACAAATTTTCTTAAACTCTTTTCAAATGAGTCAGTTGAGTGTATTTACCAGTGAAAACTGACGTATTTTCAAAAGTCTTAGTGACAGGTACAAGTACGTAAATAGGCTGGAAGCTGCTCAGGACGTTAATAAGGAATCTTGCAAGTTCTAGGCGTCTAAAGTCTGTTGAACAATATTTATGTTTTAAGATCCGCCTGTGGATCCTTTACTTTCCGTTGTAATACTTGATATTACTTTATATTCGGATTGTAATATAATTTAACTTTTGCTTCCACTGTGCATTTATACATTGTGTTGTTTGACTATGATGATATCAACTACGTCACGATACTCCCCACCAGGCCCATCGGTGACACGTGGAAAGTCGGGGTGTGACACCAATTCTCAAAAGAATGAAAGCTGCAACGCCTGGTTGCACTAACAAGGAATTCCTTGCCTGTAAACCTGTTGAGTTCGCATGCAATGAAGGGGCGACTGCGGCGCTGCGTTGGTTGGAGAAAACTGAGGCAGTAATCAAAATAAGTAAATGTGCCGAGGAGTATAAAGTTATGTATGCTTCTCACCTTTTTAAGGAAGAAGCATTAGAATGGTGGAATACGGTATTACAAGCTAAAGGAAGTGACATGGCCTATGCCATGAGTTGGGAGGAGTTTAAGCGTCTGGTGGAAAGAAAATTCTACCCAAAATATGAAAAAAGCAGATGGCGAACAAATTCCTGAGCCACCGAATGGTGGATGTTGACTGCAGAGGATATACTTCGAAGTTTTTCGAATATGCTCGAATTGTGCCTACTCTGGCTTCGCCAGAGCCGGTACTTATTTCTCGCTACATTTGGGGGTTAATTAGCGAAATCCGTGATATTGTCAAAGCTGCAAAGCCCCGCACGATCGATGATGCGGTAGAATTAGCCAACACTTTGACTGACGGACTGGTGCGTACACGAGAAGAAAACAGGAAGAAGGAATTGGCTCAGAAAATTAACCAAGGATTTCGTGTGGGTAATAATAGCAATTTCAAGAAAAGAGGAACTGGGCAATCTTCTACTCCGCCGTTCTGCAGAAACTGTAGAAAGAAACATTTTGGAAAATGTAATGAAACGTGCAACTTCTGCAAAACTATAGGACATCGTGAAGAAAATTGCAGAAAGAAAACAAGGGTCTGCTATAACTGTGGAGAAGCTGGGCATTTCAAACCAGAATGCCCTAAGTTAGTCAAACCAGCAGATAACAAGGCTAAACCTGCAGAAGGAACTACCAAGAAAAACGCAAGAGCCTTCCAGTTGACTACTCAGGAAGCAGAGCTAATCCCTGACGTGATAGCTGGTATGTTCTTAGTTCACAACGTTTATGCAAAAGTATTATTTGACTCTGGTGCAAACCAAAGTTTTATAAATACTTCATTTTGCCAAGCTCTTAACCTACCTTTAACCAAACTTAGCCAAATTTTTACGGTAGAAACGACAGATGGAAATTCTGTTAACATAGATAAGGTTTTGCGAGAAGAAAAGATAGAACTCTTAGGCCATACATTTTCTGCAAACCTGTTACCTATGAATTTAGCCGGATTCAATATTGTGTTAGGAATGGATTGGTTAGTAGCCAACCATGCCCGAATTCTTTGTGATAAGAATTCCATAGAAATACATACACATACAGGAGAATTAGTGGTGATTACAGGAGATAAGCCACGAAAGCCACTGAAATTCATTTCAGTAATGAAGTTGGCCAGTTATTCAAGAAAACAAGAAGTGGTGTATATGATTTCAGTAATCATTAACACGAAAGATAAGGAACTTAAGGAAATTCCTGTAGTATCAGAATACTCGGATGTATTCCCAGAAGAACTACCAGGATTACCACTAGATAGGGAGGTAGAATTTAGAATTCATTTGATTCCTGGAACTACACCGATAGCCAAGATACCTTATCGGTTAGCACCCACTGAAATACTAGAATTGAAAAAGCAATTAGATGAATTGCTTAGTAAAGGATTCATACAACCTAGTTCATCCCCTTGGGGAGCTCCAGTGTTGTTTGTGAAAAAGAAGGATGGTTCGATGCGAATGTGTATCGATTATAGGGAACTGAATAAGGTTACAATTAAGAATCGATACCCTTTACCTAGGATTGATGATCTCTTTGATCAACTTCAAGGAGCTAGATATTTTTCTAAGATAGATTTACGCTCTAGATATCATCAATTGAAGGTACAAGAAGAAGACATATCTAAAACCGCTTTCAGAACTAGGTATGGTCACTACGAGTTTACAGTTATGCCTTTCGGACTAACAAATGCTCTGGCAGCATTTATGGATATGATGAATAGAATCTGTAAACCGTATTTGGATAAATTTGTAATTGTCTTCATCGACGATATACTTATTTACTCCAAAAACCAGGAAGAACATTGTGAGCACCTGCATGCACTCTTAACTTTGTTAAGAAAAGAAAAGGTTTATGCCAAATTCTCGAAGTGTGAATTTTGGCTACAGGAGGTGCAATTTTTAGGTAACATGGTGAATCATGAGGGTATTCACGTAGATCCTGCTAAGATAGAAGCAATCACCAAATGAAAGGACCCGCAATCAGCTACGGAAATTAGAAGTTTTCTAGGGTTAGCTGGATATTATAGACGATTCATTAAGGATTTTTCTAAAATAGTTGTGCCATTAACTAAGCTAACTTGTAAAGCAGTGAAGTTTGAATGGGGGACCTAGGCAAGAGGAAGCTTTTAAGATCTTAAAGCAGAAATTAACCAACGCTCCAATTCTTGCCTTGCTAGAAGGAACAAAAGATTTTGAAGTTTATTGTGATGCTTCTAAGTTAGGATTAGGATGTCTACTGATGCAACGCAAAAAGGTAATTGCGTATGCCTCAAGACAATTGAAAAAGCACGAGGAAAATTATACGACTCACGATTTAGAGTTAGGAGTCATAATTTTTGCCCTTAAGATTTGGAGACACTATTTGTATGGAAGTAAGTTTACTGTCTATACAGACCATAAGAGCTTACGATATATATTTGGGCAAAAAGGATTGAACATGAGGCAAAGAAGATGGATGGAGATCCTAAGTGATTACGACTGTGATATTCAATATCACGAAGGAAAAGCAAATGTAGTTGCAGATGCCTTAAGTCGTAAGTATCATGAAAAGCAAAAGCGAGTTCGTGCTCTTAGATTAAATCTACAGTTAGATTTAATGGAACAACTGAAAAGCATTCAAGAAACAACAATCAAGGATGATGCTGAAGGAATGAAAGGAAGAATAAAGGAATTAGAACAAGGAGCTGATGGAATTTGGAGATTCCACAAGAAAAGAATTTAGGTACCCAAGCAGGGAGAATTAAGAAATAAGATTTTAGAGGAAGCCCATAAATCTAGGTATACCATGCATCCTGGTAACAATAAAATGTACCAAGATTTAAGGAATAATTTATGGTGGATAGGAATGAAAAAGGACATAGCTAAATATGTATCTAAGTGTCTTGTTCACAAGTTAAGGCAGAACACCAGAAACCTTCAGGGTTACTTCAACAATTAGAAATGCCTGTTTGGAAATAGGAGCTCATAACAATGGATTTTGTTACTAAGTTACCCAAAACCAGAAAAGGTAATGATGCGATTTGGGTAATTGTGGATCGATTAACCAAATCAGCTAATTTTCTACCAATGAAGGAAACCTTTAGCATGGAAAGGTTAGCAAAGTTGTACGTAGACGAAATAGTATCCTTACATGGAGTTCCACTCTCCATTGTATCGGATAGAGATAGTCGTTTCACTTCACATTTCTGGACAAGTTTTCAAGAAGCCATGGGGACTAAACTAAACTTGAGCACAACTTATCATCCCCAAACCGACGGACAAAGTGAAAGGACGATCCAAACCCTGGAAGACATGCTCAGGGCATGTGTGATATATTTTGGTGGAAATTGGGATGACCACCTACCCTTAATTGAATTCTCCTATAACAATAGTTATCATGCAAGCATCGAAGCTGCCCCGTTCGAAGCACTATATGGACGAAAGTGTAGAACTCCAGTTTGCTGGGCAGAAATAGGAGAAAGCCAATTATCAGGTCCTGAAATCGTGCAAGAGACCACCGACAAGATCACTCAAATTAAGGAAAGACTGAAAACGGCTCGAGATCGTCAGAAGAGTTATGCCGATAATCGACGCAAGCCGTTAGAATTCCAAGTGGGAGACAGAGTACTATTGAAAGTTTCTCCTTGGAAGGGAGTAGTACGATTTGGTAAGAAGGGAAAGCTAAGTCCAAGGTACGTAGGACCGTTCCCGGTAGTCCAACGAATAGGACCAGTTGCTTATCGCTTACAACTACCAGAAGAGCTAGCTGGAGTACATGATATAATTCTTGTATCCAACCTTAAGAAATGTCTATCTGACGAATCCCTGGTAGTACCTCTTCAAGACATAGAGTTAAATGAAAAGTTGAAGTTCGTAGAGAAACCGCTTCAAATAGAAGACAGAAAGGTCAAATTTCTCAAATACAAAAGACTAGTACTGGTCAAGGTCAAGTGGGAGTAAAAAAGAGGACCCGAGTACACTTGGGAGCTAGAATCGGAAATGAAACGAAAATATCCTCACTTATTTATGTAAATCTCGAGGACGAGATTTTTAATAAGGTGGGGAGGATGTAAGGACCTGCAAAAATGTCCCAAAATGACCCGTAAGTGAAAACCCGGACCCCTGAAACCCTAACGTACATGAAAAACCAAGAAATCAAGAAAAACGAGTCTCACGCGGGCCTCGTAAGAGTAAGCTCAAGCTTACATGGGCCGCGTCAAATCAGAGTTGACCGGATAAGCGTTCTGGGCCATGTGTCGCACACGTGGCAGGCTTACCGATGACACGCTAGCCCTAGTCTACGATTAGCTGGCCCTCGCGGGCCGCGTAAGATCAAGAGGGGGCTTACGCGGGCCGCGTAAACCCCATTTTTCACCTATAAATTGATCCGATCATGAGCAGTTCAGCTGTGTCGAAAGTTTTGATTAAAAACGAAGATTCACTGCTCAAATTCGAAATATAAGGTATCAAGGCGCTGCTACGATACAGGGTATTAACTCGATCGCTGCTACGATTCAATGTCCGATCGATTGAAAACTATCCAATGGATGTTTAAGTGCCGCCCAAATTAGGGCTATACTTTGTCATTCGTCGTGAATTCGATGGATGTTTAAGTATTACACTTTGTCATTAGTTGTGAGGGTTTTTATCTCGTGAGTTATCGTAAATGATGTATTAGTTACTAACCAAGTTCGTGTGCATTGTTATTTAAATTAGGTTACAAGGCTAATCAGTAGGCTAAACTCTGCCCGTTTAAATCTGCAATGTGAGTCATTCTCTTTTTATCAAATTGCTTTCCAAAACCCTATTTATTTCAAAGTTATGATTATAGGGATTAAGTTTTTGTAGTCTTCAATTACAGCCGGTATGTGGGGTTTTGTATACATTACTTGATAACCGTCACCATTGGACAACGAGTTAGCCAATGGGTGATATGACCATAGTCACAGAAACAGGTCAAGTGACAAATATCGTTGGGTGATATACACAATGTAATCACCCTTAATACTGTATATTATAACAATGTGTCGTTTTGTGCAACTTGAGTGACTCGCCAGTATTTCCCTGCTGATAAAACCTTTTTAAAACATGTTTCAGGTGATCTGCTGTGATCCAGGAAAAAGTGCAATGTAGCACTACAAGCTTGAAGAGTGGCTTAAAAAAATGAAGAATCATGTTTTTGTAAAATAGGGATTTCCCAGTGAAATTCCCTTATTGTAAATTACGGGATTTGTCCCTAATTATGAAATAAAATAATCGGACAAATTTTCAAGTTTTAAACGATCCTGTTAATTATTCCGCTGCCAAATTAAATAAATACCACCGGGTTTCTGTCCCGCGGCTCCTGGACTGGGTCAAACCGGGCCGGGGGCCGTGACATAACGAACCCATGATATTGGGTCAAATGTTCAAGATTATAATCTTGTAGACATTGCATAAATTAGTATGCTTGAAACTTAAGGTAACAAGCATGACACTAAGGCGTTCGCAAATCATATGATGGGAACTAAACATAGATGTTAGATAAGCCCGGGAGTGGGTCAAAATGTTGGTGTTAACAATTATGTAGAGTGACATAAAAACCAAATGGGTCGAATAATTATAAAAAGGATTTATAATCCATTAACTTATAAATCTGATTTTATGCAAACTAAGATGGTAAACGGATCCGTATTTAAGTTACGAACACGTAGGAAAAAGAATGGTGTAAATCGGGTTTGTAAATTGAAAGTTATGATAGTTTGAAGTTTGTTATTGAAAATAACATTGCTGGGCAAATATGCAACTCCAATCCACAAACCTACTGTCAAAATGGGGTGCTCGCGCTATGCGACGCCAAACCAAGATCATCGTCGCTTCACGCGACGTTCGTCGCGTCACGCGAAAGCCGAGACATGATCAGTCACGGGGCGCGACAGACCCAAATTGCTGCATTTTTGTTTTGATTTCGTTGTTTGGCAATAGAACTTATATTTATGTGTTGTTATGTTGTCAAAACTAACAATTGTTGTGGTTTTGACCTAAGGTAATGCTCGTTTCATTTTGGATGTCGATCAAGCAAGGAATCAAGAACCGAACACAAGTTTTGAAGCTTCCGCGCTAATCTAATCATGTTTTGGACAATGTTTGTCATGTAAATACTACTTAATGTTGAATGTTTTAAACTAGTTAGTAGGTTATGTTAAAACACTATAACGATGTACCTCTTAATTTATTAACTAAGTTTTTGATAATTATGCATTTTGGTTTTTAAAAAAGTGCGTATTTTATAATAAAATATTAAATAATTGAGACGGGCGTTACAAGTTGGTAATCAGAGCTTAAGGTTGTTAAAAAAGTGTGTTGGGTTCAAGCTTGATCAAACATCCGGTAAGAGTTAATTATTTTAGTAGACTTATTAAATGTAGAAGAGAAATATGAATTGACGTGCACGAGAAGAGCGTGTTAACACACTCAAACCCGGAAAGTGCACTAAATGAGAACGGTTAAAGCAAGTTATGAACTTGGCTAAACCGAAGCAAATAAAATATAAGTTATAGATGAAATGTTTAACGATTGGTGTAAACATTTCAGTTTCAAAGATGATGGAAAAGGTAATAATGATGCGGTGCCGATAGTCACCGAGCAAATGAAAGAAGTGATTGCCGAGGAGGTAGGAAAGGCAATCGAAAATAGCCTATCCAGTTTTATAGATAAGATCCAAAACACGGTACTTTCGGTAGTCGAAGAGAGCATCAAGAAGTTGGAAGATAGTACCAACACAGCAAAGGAAAAATCTGGAGAGCGCAAGGGCTGCTCATACAAGGAATTCATGGCATGTAAACCAACACTTTATAATGTAGAGGTGGATCCGATAATATGCCAACGATGGCTAAGTGATATTGAGGGGGTGTTTGAGAGAACTCACTGTGACACAAACGACTCCGTAGCTTATGGTACGGGTCAGCTGAGAGGTCAAGCAAAAGATTGGTGGGATAACAAGAAAAAGGAGATTGGAAGCGAAGCGGCAAGGGCAATGACATGGGACGAGTTTAAGGTACCATTCCTTAAACACCACAGTCCCAAGGCAGTTATCAACCGAATCAAGGAGGAATTTATTCAGCTAAGGCAAAAGGGTGAATCTATTGATAAGATCAAGGGGATCTTTCTTGACAAACTGAGATTTTGTGACGAGTTGGTGACGCCCGAAGAACAGAAAGTATATTATTACTATAATATGCTAAGTGCAGAGTATCGGGAGTTTATGACTCCCTCGAAATACGAAACTCTCACTGAAATCATTAACACTGCTCGAGAAAGGGAGATAGAGATGAAAAAGCAAATCGAGATAGGCGAACGAAGGGCACAGGTTGTTAATCCAAGCCCTACGAAGAAGGTGCGAATGACAGATTCATCTAAGAAACAAGATGCGAAAGGTGGGTCGCCAAGTTGTAAGGTATGCGGGAAAGGGCACAAGGGCGAGTGCCGGTTTAAAGATAAGCTGTAACAACTCTCACCAAAACTATTATTTCTTATTTTATTTTGTCGAATAGGAAACCCTAATTGAGACCCCCCAAGTAATCCTGCATAACCCCTAAAATTTTCAGAACAATCAGAATCAGGATCAGGACCCCTAAAACTCAGGGGGGGGGGGTATTCCCTGGTTAGTAATATCCTTACAGTTTTACGTGGAAATCGAATTTTTACGAACCGTTGACTCACCCAAGCTACTGAGACACGGGGCTACCCTATGGTAGGGGGTGCCCCTCGCGCCACGCGAGGGAGCTGTTTTTCCAGTATATATAGAGGAGTTTGGCACTTGCATTTTGGCGTTGGTTCGACGTTAAAATTCAATTCGTACACTGAGATATCGTCTGATTACTCCAAAAACACACACAAGCACGAATTCTGCCATGATAACAGGGTAATAACTCGATCACTGCTACGATTTAATGTCCGATCGATGAAAACTATCCGATGGATGTTTAAGTGCTGCCTGAACTCGGGCTATACTTTGTTATTCGTCGTAAATTCGATGGATGTTCAAGTATTGCACTTTGTCATTCGTCGTGAGGGTTTTAATCTTGTGAGTTATCGTAAATGTTGAATTAAGTTACTAACCTAGTTTTCGTGTGCATTGTTATTTAAATTAGGTTACAAGGCTAATCAGTAGGCTAAACTCTGCCTGTTTAAATCTGCAATGTGAGTCATTCTCTTTTTATCAATTTGCTTTACAAAAACCCTAAATGTTTTCAAGGTTATAATTACAGGGATTAAGTCTTTGTAATCTTCAATTACTGCCGGTATGTGGGGTTTTGTATACATTACTTGTTTCCCGTCACCATTGGACAATGAGTTAGCCAATGGGTGATCTGACCATAGTCACAGATATAGTCGAGTGACAAATACCGATTTAGGGCAATTGGTTGATATAAACAATGTAATCACCCTTAATACTGTATATTGTAACAATGTGTCATTTTGTGCAACTTGAATGACTCGCTAGTATTTCCCCGCTGATAAAACCTTTTTAAAACATGTTTCAGGTGATCTGCTGTGATCCAGGGAAAAGTGTCGTGTAGCACTACAAGCTTGAGGACGTGGCTCAATAAAATGAATAAACATGTTTTTGTAAAATAGGGGATTTCCTTGAGAAATCACCTTTACTATAAATTATGGGGTTTATCCCTAATTATGAAATAAAATAATCAGGTATTTTCATGTTTTTAAAACGATCCTGTTAACAATTCCGCTGCCAAATTAAATAAATACCACGGGGTTTCTGTCCCGCGGCTCCTGGACCGGGTAAAACCGGGCCGGGGGCCGTGACAGAAAAAGGTGGTATCAGAGCCACTGATTTAAGTCAATTAAGTATTTAGAAATACTTGATTTTTCTGATTGCCATCCTGTGCTTATGTGTTTTTGTGTTATTTGACTATTTGTTAGTTTACAGTATATGTAAGCAAAGAATTTCGGACATCTATCGTCAATTAGATAGTTCATCAAAAGATAAGGAAACTTCATTTCAATCAAATTTCTCAAGATACTCAGCAGATACTGAGGAATTAATATTTGTTCGTAAGGCACAGTTTGAGAAGCCACTTACCATTAAGAAAAGAAGTTGGATTATTAGAAAAAGTCAAGAGAAAATAAAGAAGTCACAACCAAAAGGAGTGATGGTTAATAAGGAAACTAAGGAAATAGGCAATAACCCACCATGGGAAAATGAATTAGATGAACAATGGGAAAATCTCTATATGTTAGCCACTACAACAGTAAATGTTAACTTTTAATTAAGTTAAACTGCCAACACCCTGACCCAGTACTAGCACCCATATCATCTATAAGCCAGAAACTTTAAACAACTTAGTAAGATAGAATGAACCTTATATAAATGCATGTTGAACATAATAAATTATGAATGTACAACCCCTAATATATGTTGGGATTGAACCCTACCAGAGGAACAGATAATGTAAAGCCAAAACCAGGTCACAACAGAGGATTCACAATCAGCAGCAGTTTACACTTTGCTCTCCCCTTGAAAGTGATTTATAACAACTGATGGTCTCTATCCACTGTCCATATACAACTGCTGCTGCCCTTTCAACTACTGATGTAAACCCTGAAGTTTCCAACACTGTTGGTCCTATCTACTGATGATAAAGCACTGCCCAGTCAAGGACTGATCAACCTTGAGGAAAGCACTGACATAAAGAGAAAGCAGCTGTTTTGTGAAATATCTGTTTTATGTATAGTCAGTGGTTAGGTTAGCAGTGTTTATGTAAGAACAGTAGATACAGGTTGTTAGGCTGTTAGACGTCGCTTTCATGGTGACGTCAGCTGAGATACCTCAGTGGTTTGGTTTGTCTATAAATGTAACAGTACTCTGTACTGTTACATTTGATTGACTGAGCGAGTTCTTCTCCTCATGTCTAATCCTTTCATCTTGTGCAATCCAACCTTGGGGTATCAGGCTGAGGGGGAGCTTAGTTTGTAAGCAGGTCTGTAATCTTTTGACTCTATGAGAAGCACATGTTTATCAAACTATTTTCTCCTTTGATTGTGTTTACAAAGTTTGTTATTCATTTCCGCTGCACTTCACATGTTTTCATATTCACTAATTGTTCAAAACATACAAACAAACACAATCATGAGAGCCTCCGATCCTAACAATTGGTATCAAAGCCTGGACAGTCAATTTCGATTTAACAGTCAAATTGACATAACAGTTCGGCTCAAAATTCATTGATACTAAGGTTGGTTGTATTTAGTTGAAAAACAGAGTATCGAGTAAATCATGCTCAAAATGGTTATTCAAAAACTCTGTATTTCAACCAAGATGTCATATGACACACAAAATTTCACACAACAAGTAAATTCATGCACAAGACATTCATGGTTTCTAGATCTAAAAGCAATATCTGTTAAACCATGAGATTACTTTTATTTTCTAAATTGATTTAAACTGTTGATGTGGAATATGTGATGTTTTCATTAAATACTAAAGTACAAACCTCATATTAACAAAACCTATGTTCATAAAAGCATTGTTGTTTTGTTAACACAAAAAGAGGGAAATTAAAACTTTAGTTATTTAGATCTTATGTGTTGAAAACAGGTTGAGTTCCTAAAAAGGACAAAAATCAACTATGATCAAATACATTAAGAAAACAGGGGTCAACATAGTCCGTATCATATGTAATGTGAGATTGAGTGAAAAACTTGTGAAAACCTGATCAAGTCTCTCAAAACATTACTGCAAAATGATTTTGGACTAATATTCACAAAAACTCAGAAGTGTGTCTATCTCAAAACTTTTAAAATCAAAAGAAAAGAGTATAAACATAAAACACTTATGAGTCAAAGTTTAGGGTAATAATGATCATTAAGCAACTATGTGCATTCATCTGCTCAGGAAAAGGTTTTGATTCCAGTGAATGAACTCCAAAGAGGACTAGACAAATGTTTAAAAATATATCCATGTGTCCTCAGGTTTGCAATCAACTGACAAAGAAAATGGTACCAAACAGTGGTCAAAATGTATCCTAAAAGTTTTCTACCACTGTTGTCAAACCACTGACCATTTTCATAAAACTTGAGAATGTTATGATTATGTTTTCTACTGAAAATTTACCAGATCCTTTTTGATACTTTTCTTAGAAAATTCTTTAACCATTTTTATTGTTCAAAGGATTTTCTCGAATAACCAGGATATATTATTCATTTTTTTTAAATAATATATTTGGAACTTATGCTTGTTTTTGTTGGCTATAATTTCAGCTCCTGTCAGGATGTAATACCTTATTTTTTTTGGTATTAGTATCCTCATAAAAGGGTCAAAAGGAAATGGTACATATGTCATGATCATGTTATACTCAGGTTTGCTCCTAAATTTTTATCAAAGGTTGATTGCAAACTGTGCTTAAATTACTAAGGTACTCATGTGTTAATTGAATATTAAACGAAAATGAGTTGCCTTAGTAAAAAGTTTTCATCATCTGGGGTACTAAACCACTGTCTTTCAAAATTGACATGTGGCAAAACCTAGAATGAAAATCTTCAAAACTGTTGCTGAAACACCTGTCCTTCAGTGTTGTACTATTTACCCGAACCACTGTTTTTGTTCCAACGTCTGATCTCTAAACACTGTCCACTGCTGAAAGTTAACCACTGATCCCTCATTTTCTTGAAAAGTACTGATGCTCAAAATCAGTGTCTTATCCACTGATAGTAAAAATCATCCACTGCCCATAATTTTTACCGTTGTAACCACTGATGCTTGATACGTCAGTGGCTCTTTAAAACAACTGTTCTCCATACTTCATCCACTTCATCAGTGTTTGACACGTGGTCAGTTTTTAGCCCTCAGATCTTAATAACCGCTGCCACATCAGCGATCATTTTTTTTAATAAAACCCTGCCCTAAACCCCAAACAGGGTTTTACACTGTCGAATTGAATTCCAAAATTCTCTTCTCATAGCAGTTTTCAACCTTTCTTCTCAAAATCTACAAAATCCTCTTTCGTTCTTCTTCGCAAAAATGACAAAATCAAAATCAAAACCTAAATCACCATCACCTTCCAAAGAGGTCGCTCAAACGACTGAAGAACCCATCGAAATACCATTCAAACAATCTCACAACTATCTGGGTTTACTCACAAAACCTACTGATAATCACACCTTTGACACCATCATTGATGCATTATCTGCATCAAAGTACAAAACTTTGTTGACAGCAAATGCTCCCATCTATCTGCAAACCCAGAGAGAGTTTTGGAAAAAGGCGTCGCTTGAAAAACAAGACGGAAAAGTCATAGCCATTAACTCCTCAATACAGGGTAAAGCAGTTCAAATAACCCCACAGTCGATCTCCGAAGTTTTTAATCTCAACGATCAGGAAGGTAAACTCTCTTTTGATAAAAACGAGTTAAAAACTGATTTTCTGAAAAGGGGCTATGTAGAACAGGCAAAGGTAGATACCCTACAAAAGGGTTATTTTCCATCTGCACCCAGATTTTTATTTCACACACTTCTGATGTGTGCTTCGAATAAAACAACATCTTTTAACGAAATACCTTTGAAGATTCAATGCCTGGAGTATGCCATTTTGAATAACAAAGATTACAACTATTCCCAGGAAATCTTCAATGACTTAGTGAAAAATGTTGACAATAAAGCATTTTTACTTTTTCCAAGATTTTTGAGTTATTACTTTAAACAAAAATTTGTAAAGGAAAATGAAAATTTGCCAAAACAAGGTGTTCATTGTCAAATAAAAAGCTTAACAAAAGAAACATTTTCAAGGATGATGGCACCAATAAAAACAAAAGCAGGGGTACCTGAGCAGATTTTAGCGGTTACAACTGCTCCTCAGGTATCAGCTGCTGAGCCCACTGCTCCAGGTGATCATAGCAGCACAACCACTGCTTTGAAACCCACACCTGACATAACCAAAAAGACCAAAAGAAAAACATCCAGAAAACCCACCAAACCCAAAACAAAGGCAACTCTGGAAGATGAGATCCCAGAGGAAATGCCTGTGACAACACAAAAGTCACCACAAACCACTGCTGCTACTTCCTCACAGCAGTTGGAAGAAAGATCTCAACCCATGCCTAAAACTCCTCCTGCATCCTCACAAAAGGATCAGGTTGTAAGCACAGGGACACCACAATATGAAGCTCTGAATCCACTTGGATCCATCTTCCTCAGTCCTGATCCCAAGGACATGTCTCTTTCAACTCCCATCCCCTCACCAATCATAATGCCACAATCCATGCTACCTTTGTTGCATGCAGCTGCTATAGCTCAGACACAAACCAGTTCCTCTCTATCACCTATCACTGAGAGCATACATCCACAAGTGACTGGGTCTGATGCTACTACTCCTGCTATCCCTGCAACAATTGAGGAGGTTACACCCCCTGAGTTACAAGTAACACTCGGTGGTAGTTCAAGTGGAGCAGCAACTACAACTGGTGGACCAACAGGTCTCCAGTTGGCCAGTTGTTTCATAAATCAGACTCCCTTGAAGGCAATTTCTTCCATGGCAACTTCGATAACCACCAGTGAGTTGGATCTAACCACTGGCACCATCAAAGGTTTATCAAGTGCTGAAGAAAGAAGTCCCCAGTACCAAGAACAAGGGGCATCAATGGGTGACTTTTGGGACTCAGTTCCTAAGTCAAACATTGATATAACCACTGCTAGTGGGGATTCAGATGATCCTACTAAAGTAGGTGATGATTCAAAATATCAGGAATTGACGAGCAGAGTTGATAAACTTGAAGAATCAGTTGCTGAAATAAAGGAGATGGTGCAAGAGATTTTAAAAGCTCAGAAAGCACAAGCCACTGCTGTTCCTGCTCAAGCACCTGCATAACATGCATCTGCTGAAAATGAGCTTTGGAACATTTTTCAACCCATGCTTGAAGCACAGCAACTTATGGCTGACAAAAAACATGCTATTCAAGTACAAATGCTCACCAACATGGTTGAATCAAGATTTAAAGACACTCAAGCAGATATCAAGGCTATAAAGGCTAGCATTCAAAATGCTTCTGGAAAAGTTCCTTCTTCCATACCTTTTCTTGTAAATCCCCCTTCAGATAATGCCAAAAAGGGGGAGAATAACAAGCTGTTGGGAAAAATGAATAGGATGGGAATAGAACATGGCCTTCATGTTGAGCCTGAAAAAGAAAAAGAAAAACAGGTCTCAAAACCTGTTAGCCAAACAGCTGATACAGCAGTAGTTACAAAAACTGCTGTCAGTAGCCAAACAGCTGCCATGTCATCAACACACACCACTCTACCACACACCACTACAACTACTGCTCTATCACCATCATCTACAATCACACCACTACCACTGCCTCCTGTCATAAAACAGAAGACAACAGATGTTATAACATATGTTGTAATGACAGCAGCGGTTGAAGCACCAGTTGTTTCAACAGTTGTTTGTCAGACACTCCCCATCATTCAAACCACTGATTCATCCAAAACATCATCTGCTCCCTCTTCATTAAAAAGGAGAAGGAATCTCATATCAGATGATGAGTCACCACCACCATCACCACCATAAAAAACTATCTCACCACTTCCATCCCCTGCTCAAAAGCAGAAGACAACTGCTGACATATCAGCAGTTGTAATGACAGCAGATGTTGAGACACCAGTTGTTTCAACAGCTGTTAGTCAGTCATCCACCACTGCTCTCACTTCTCCTACTTCACAGCCAAAGCTCTTCAACAGAAAAAGAAAACCAATACCTGCCGATGAGGGTATACATGATCCTAATGCTGCACAATATCCACTGGAACTTGAAGCCATAAAAAATGAGATGAGGCAATTCTATACAGAAGTAGATCCTTCAAAAAGGAGATTCTCCTCACTCATAGGCTACATGCCACCAGATGATATGGATGACTATCTCAAACTCAAGGCAAGGCAGGCTAAAGTAAAAGCCAAGGTTGACAGTGAAAAAGATAAGTTAAGCGAAGATGGCATAGCTAAAAGACTGGAGTTCTACTTCACAAAAGTAAAGCAGATAGAAGGGTTTGCACAAAACCTAAACAAAGAAAAGGCTGATCAAAAGAAAGAGCTAAGAAAACAATATCTAGCCTACATCATGAAAGAGAAATTCTATCCTGCTGAAGAACAACAGTTCAAAGAATGGCCAGTAGTAGCTCTTAAGCGTGAGGCAGAAAGGATTGAAAAGATTAAGAATGATCCTACGAAGAAGAAGAATGCTCCTAACTGGAGAAAATATGAAACGCTCATTGCTGATTTAACTGCTGAATATAAAAGAAAGAAAATGGAGCTGGTGGATGCAAAAATGGATACTGCTGCAGCCATATCAAAATGGTCAAAACAGCAGACCGATGAAGCCTACGAAAGGCTGAAGAAAAGAAAGATAACTGTTTCAGGCACTTCTAAGAAGAAAGAACAAATGATGAAGCTTGAACAGAAGATGGGAAACCTCGACACACTGTTCCGGTCTACTTTTGTAACAAATCAAGAAGAGGGAGAACAGCTGACTGAAGAAGAGGTAATAGAAAAGGAAGCAGAGTACTTCAAAGATACCATCACGAAAATGGGTCTAAAAGAAGAAACTTCAACAAAGCTTCAAAGCCTTTTTAAGGCATTAAACAAACCTGCATCTCCAAACACTGCTAAAGACAAGACAGAAGCTGAAAGACAAGAACTAATTGAACAAGAAACTGCAGAAGATATAGCTGCAGCAGACAAAGTCATTGAAGAAACTTTCCAAAGAATGTCTGAAAGTCTGCAGATGTTTACAAGGCCATTATCCCTCAACTCATCAGCAAATAAGTATCTCCCAAGAAACCCACTTGGCTTAAAAATACTAAAGTGGATGTCTGATCAAAAGACTCACGTATTGACCTTGGTCAGAGCCAATGGCGTAGTGAAGTACATATCAAGGAAAGAAGCACTAGGCCTTAGTGTTCAAGATTTGCAGGATCTCCTTGAACTTACACTTTGTAGGGATGAGGATGACCAGAGTGCACAGGAATTTGAAGCTGAATTCAAAGAACAAGCTAAGGCACTCTTGATGAGTAATAAAGGTCCTGAATAATGAAAGGTTTTGGCATTATCTGTTCCAGGGGGAGATTGTTGGGATTGAACCCTACCAGAGGAACAGATAATGTAAAGCCAAAACCAGGTCACAACAGAGGATTCACAATCAGCAGCAGTTTACACTTTGCTCTCCCCTTGAAAGTGATTTATAACAACTGATGGTCTCTATCCACTGTCCATATACAACTGCTGCTGCCCTTTCAACTGCTGATGTAAACCCTGAAGTTTCCAACACTGTTGGTCCTATCTACTGATGATAAAGCACTGCCCAGTCAAGGACTGATCAACCTTGAGGAAAGCACTGACATAAAGAGAAAGCAGCTGTTTTGTGAAATATCTGTTTTATGTATAGTCAGTGGTTAGGTTAGCAGTGTTTATGTAAGAACAGTAGATACAAGTTGTTAGGCTGTTAGACGTCGCTTTCATGGTGACGTCAGCTGAGATACCTCAGTGGTTTGGTTTGTCTATAAATGTAACAGTACTCTGTACTGTTACATTTGATTGACTGAGCGAGTTCTTCTCCTCATGTCTAATCCTTTCATCTTGTGCAATCCAACCTTGGGGTATCAGGCTGAGGGGGAGCTTAGTTTGTAAGCAGGTCTGTAATCTTTTGACTCTATGAGAAGCACATGTTTATCAAACTATTTTCTCCTTTGATTGTGTTTACAAAGTTTGTTATTCATTTCCGCTGCACTTTACATGTTTTCATATTCACTAATTGTTCAAAACATACAAACAAACACAATCATGAGAGCCTCCGATCCTAACAATATATATTGAATTTCAGTTGTAATTTGTAATAAACATATATATACAAAAGTCTCAATGTTTGCCATTTTTCTGTTTGAACAATGATACTTGAATAGTGGTACTAAATGTTAGCCTGTGAAAATTTAACTTACAAAATTTTAACCTAGAATTTTGTGTGTTTTCTTCATATATAAAACAGCATGAATGAGTTGTCTGAAGCTCTTCAGAATCTCAATCTCTATTCTGTGAATGTGGAACTTTCCAGAGACTTTACCGGTTATTTGACCGACGTGGATGAAACTATGGAATTTCAAGCCCAACCTCCGGAGAAACCCAAGCCGAGAAAGAAAAGAAGATTCGTGGGTTGGAGGCGTGTGCACAGGAAGAAACCAGCGACACGGAAAGTTATAAAGACGGAGGATCCCAAAGATAAAGGTAAGGGAATAAAGATCGGAGAAAGTTCCAGGCAAGACCAGGAAATGCCATCTTGGGAAGAGCTGGATCATAAACTGGCACTTAGTGACCTCATCGGACCTGCCGATGCAAACCTCTTTAATTACCCAGCGGAAGCACAACTTCCAGTTGATCTAGAGCCTGATATCCCAGATCCTATTATCCACACCCAACCGCTACCAGCAGAGCTAGAAGAGTGGTGGACAACCGACTGGCAGTTTCAGAATCTCTTAAATAATCCTAATACCTTTTTCCCCCAGTTTGACCCCGAGCCTCCACTACACCCACCTATGAGCTCAGAAAATTTGGCTGAACTCCGCCACTATGGCGAGGAACTGGTGGACGCCGGGAATAGAATCCGACAAGTAGGGGAAAGAATATCTTGGAAATATGACGAGAGGGAACGTCGTTTCTGAGATACCAGCTGACGGGGATGGTGTGACTGTGGTTGTGTGGTTGTAGGAATATGTGTTTAATAATAATAAAAATAGTAGTGTAAATTAACTAAAAATAAAACTTGCGTAACATAATGGGTGTGTACGGACGCATATTAGAATATATATAAAAATATGGAAGTCGAAAAATCGATAATTTTGGCTATATGTGTTAACATGGTTAGGTGTGATTATTTTAGTATGTTTAGTTGTTATCTAAATTATGCTAATAACTTATATATATCAATTACCAGATGGAACACGCTGGTAATGAACAAGTTAACGAGGGTAACCAATCCGCACAAAACCAGGAAGATCAATTTCTGAATAGACAAGATATAGAGAATATCGTTGCTCAAGGAATAGCCAATGCTATTCCAGAAATTTTTGCTACTGCACGAAATCCAGTTGAACCTCAACAAATTATTCCTAGCAAACGTACTCATGAAGACAACTTCAGTAACAGCATAAATGGAGGCGGTAACATTAATAATAATGATGTACTGCAAGCCCCAATTCTCAAGAGAATGAAAGATGCAACGCCTGGTTGCACTTACAAGGAATTTCTTGCCTGTAAAGCTGTTGAATTTGCAGGCAATGAAGGGGCGACTGCTGCAATGCGTTGGTTAGAGAAAACCGAGGCAGTAATCAAAATAAGTAAATGTGCCAAGGGAGATAAAGTTATGTATGCTTCACACCTTTTAAAGGAAGAAGAATTAGAATGGTGGAATACGGTGTTGCAAGCCAAAGGAAGCGACATGGCCTACGCCATGAATTGGGAGGAGTTTAAGCGTCTGGTGGAAAGAAAATTCTGCCCTGAATATGAAAAAGAACAGATGGCGAATAAGTTTCTGAGCCACCAAATGGTGAATGTTGATTGCCGAGGGTATACTTCGAAGTTTTTCGAATATGCTCGAATTGTGCCTACTCTGGCTTCGCCAAAACCGGTACTTATCTCTCACTACATTTGGGGTTTAATTAGCTAGATCCGTGATATTGTCAAAGTTGCGAGACCCCGCACGATCGATGATGCGGTGGAATTAGCCAACACTTTGACAGACGGACTGGTGCGTACGCGAGAAGAAAATAGGAAGAAGGAATTGGCTCAGAAAATTACCCAAGGATTTCGTGTGGGTAATAATAGCAATTTCAAGAAAAGAGGAACTGGGCAATCTTCCACTCCGCCGTTCTGCAGAAACTGCAAAAAGAAACATTTTGGAAAATGTAATGAACCCTGCAACTTCTGCAAAGCTATAGGACATCGTGAAGAAGATTGCAGAAAGAAAACAAGGGTCTGCTATAACTGTGGAGAAGCGGGGCATTTCAAACCAGAATGCCCTAAATTGGTCAAACCAGCAGATAACAAGGCCAAACCTGCAGAAGGAACTACCAAGAAAAACGTAAGAGCCTTCCAATTGACTACGCAGGAAGCTGAATTGATTCCTGACGTAATAGCTGGTACGTTCCTAGTTCACAACGTTTATGTGAGAGTATTATTTGACTCTGGTGCAAACCAAAGTTTTATAAATACTTCATTCTGCCCAGCTCTTAAGCTACCCTTAACAAAACTTAGGCAAGTTTTTATAGTAGAAACGGTAGACGGGAACTTTGTTAATATAAACACGATTTTGCAAAAAGGAAATATAGAACTTTCAGGTTAAAATTTTTATGCAAACCTATTACCTATGAATTTAGCTGGATTTGATGTCGTGTTAAGAATGGATTGGTTAGTAGCCAACCATGCTCGAATCCTTTGTGATAAGAACTCCATAGAAATTTGTGCACCCACAGGAGAAGTAATTATGATTACAGGGGATAAGCTGCGTAAACCCATGAAGTTCATTTCAGTAATTAAAGTTGCTAGTTATGAAAGAAAGCAAGGAATAGTGTATATGATTTCGGTAATCATTAGCACTAAGGGTAAGGAACTTAAGGAAATTTCTGTAGTATCAGAATACTCGGATGTATTCCCAGAAGAATTACCAGGATTACCACCAGATAGGGAGGTAGAGTTTAGAATCCATTTGATTCCTGGAACTACACCAGTAGCAAAAGCACCCTATCGTCTAGCACCCACTGAAATGTTAGAACTGAAAAAGCAGTTAGATGTCACACCCCAACCGATGGCGGAAACATCGGGGTGCGAGCACTAAGCGTTCAGATTACTCAAGAGAATTCCACAACACTAGATATTTCAATAGAATTAAGTAGGTTTCATAGCAATTGTCTAAAATCCAAATACCTCAAAATATCACATTACAAGACATCAGATCATAATTGTTCGAATTGTTCCAAGACTAGTTTAGCTAACGTGACGTTTCTAGGCATCTCCTATCTTGATTTCCAAAGTTCCATAGCAACCTATCAGCCTGCAACATGTATTAAAATATCAATACAAAAGTATTGGCGAGTATACAAGTTTGATTATAGAATAATAGATTAAAACAACTCATATCCACAATGTAAGTAATATAAATAGTTTCAGCTGTGCTAGTGTCGTAGTCCACGCAGTGATAGCCCAAGTATCCCGATGCTTTGTTGTTTACCCAAGACTCAGGTAAACTAGAATCCTCCTAACAATACCCCCCGAGAATAATGGGGGAGGTGCATCTTCCTATAGCGCTACTATTGTTAAGGCGGAACTACACACTCTGGATTAAACGTCACATAGCATAAAGAGTCAAGAATCAAGAATCACAAGTTTCACGAACACATAGGATAGAGTAAAAGTTTCCAAAGATTCCAGTTTAAGTTTCATGGAATACATGTTACACCCCAAAAGTTTAAAGTAAAAGGGGATCGAGTATACTCACAGTGATTGCCTAACAGTCACGACTGTTATTGGATCAAAGGGAGCTCCTTTGGGATCAGCCTGATTAGATTACAGTAGGATAAGCGTCGGGCAAAGTATCGAGATAGAATAAAGTGTCTAACAGGGTCACTGGGTCGGATGGTTGTCCAGAACGCATGTCAATTTTTGAGAAACAGGACGCGCCTTGTAGCTGGTCAAACAGGACATCAATACGGGGTAGCGGATAACGATTATTCACGGTAAGCTTATTAAGTTCACGGTAATCGATACACATACGAAATGAACCATCCTTCTTTTTGACAAATAGAACAGGAGCACCCCACGGGGAGGTACTTGGACGAATAAAACCTTTTTCGAGCAATTCTTGCAGCTGGCTGGATAACTCTTGCATCTCGGAAGGTGCAAGACGGTAAGGAGCCCTGGCGACGGGAGTCGCACCAGGTACGAGATCAATACGAAAATCAACAGATCTAGGAGGAGGAAGACCAGACAGATCCTCCGGAAAGACATCAGGGAAATCACACACAACTGGAACATTATTTATGCTCTCCCCCCTGCCCTTTTGTTCCACCACGTGGGCCAAGAAGGCAGGGTTCCGCTTACGTAAACTTCTGCTCGCTTGTGTGCATGACATCAGCCTTAGTCCATTCGAAGGCCGGTCCCCATAGACATGTAAAAGATCACCAGACGGAAGAGGAAGACGGACAAGCTTTTCGTGGTGCACGATTTCGGCATGATTCTTACGCAGCCAATCCATTCCGATAATGACATCAAAACTACCCAACCGCATGGGTATGAGATGAATAGCGAATACGTGATCTTTAAGAATCAAGGAACAATCACGCACGATAGAATTCACAAGAATCGACTTACCATTGGCGACCTCAACCGAGAATGACTCTGGTAACTTAGAGCGTGTACAGTTTAACAAAGACTCAAATTCTACGGACACAAAGCTTTTATCGGCACCAGTATCAAATAGGACTGAAGCATAAAGGTTATTAACAAGGAACATACCATTGACAACGTCATTATCATTACGAGCCTGATTTGCGTTAAGGTTGAACGCTCATCCCCGAGCGGCTGGCTGCTGATCCTGGTTCAGCTGAGGGCACTGGTTACGGAGGTGGGTAGTATCTCCACACTTGTAGCATGCACGAATAGCATTGACTGGCCTTGGGTTCTGCAGAGGTGCTGGAGGGGCAGGTAGTGCTGCCTGAGCTGGGGCTTGCTGAGCATGCGGTGCAGGGTTAGCTTGTCGACAGTAGGGAGTCGTGTGACCATAGCGGTTACAGTTGGTGCACAAACGACATGCTGAGTTTTCCGGATGATGATAGTTTCAAGTGGTACATCTGGGATGAGGCCCAGTGTATTGCTTTTTATCTTCGGGAGCAGCAGGGTTAGCAACAGTAGCAGCAGGAGCGGGTTTTGCAGCAGGGTTAGCAGTAGGGACAATAGCATTGCATCCCGCACCCTGAGACTTTCGTTTCTTGTTCTTGCTGCCACTAGGCTACTGGGTTACTTGGTTAGCGGACTTTGAAGGTACAGGGGTAGCAAACTGCTTATCACGCACACGATTGTTGTTCAAACTTGCTGCCAAACGATAGACTTCTTCAATAGCTTCCAACTGAGCTGCTTCAATAGAATCACGCATTGCAGACGGTAGGCCGTTGATGTACTTGGTTATCATCCGCTTAGGAGTCGAAACCAAGTGAGGAACGATGAGACTTAGCTGCTAAAAACGAGTAGTATAAGCCAGGTTGTCATCACCAACTTGTTTCAGATGCCAAAATTCTTCTTCAAGCTTCAACTGCTCATGGGGAGGGCAGAACTCAAGCATCATTAGTTCTCGCACCTCAGTCCATGGAAGAGCATAGGCTTCTTCATTTGAACGGATGTTTCTCTCATTTGACCACCACTCCAATGCTCTGCCTTGGAACATTCCAGTCGCACTCCTAGTTTTCAGATGGTCTGGGCACTCGCTATTAATGAAGGTAACTTCGATGCTGTCGAACCACTCGAGCATAGCAGTCACCCCATCACTGCCCGTGAAAGACTTGGGGCAGCAAGAGATGAAATGTTTGTAGTTGAACTTAGTAGGCTTCTGCTTCTCAGCCTTGGAGTCCGCAGAGGATGGAGGAGTGTTTGATCCTTGAAGCTCAGTGAAGATCTTTGGCATGACTCGAGCAATCTGGTCAGCCATGAATGACATCATCTTTTTCTGAGACTTCTCTCTGGATCTCCTGAGAGTATCAGATGTTCTACGAGCAGACATCTACAGATCCAACAAACGGGATCGTATAAGTCTAAATTACGAATTCTTCACAACATAGATTACTCACACGATAGACTTAAGAACCCAGATTGAACCATCTAAAATTCACGACCTCCACATGGCACGTTGTACGAAGTTTGGTCAACATGCCAAAAACGCCTATATATAGGAAGTACCAGCGGCGTATCCACCACGCTTCGGACACGTCGCCTGGCCTCGTACTCGGTGTCATGCTACGTGTCGCAATCACCATACATAACCATTTACCCATCAACATCATCATCATCATATATTGCCAAATAGTTTCACGTAGATTAATAGATTGCCGTAGATTACTCATAGATCACTCAATTACATCACCTAGAATGCTCACAATAGATCATCGTAGAATACCCAGATAGATTAACATAGATCATATCATAGATTGACATAGATTATATTGATAGATTATCAAAGCTTGCTCAAGTAGATAGCTTAATCATAGACTAACCAAGTAAATGACCATAGATTAAACCATCAATTCCAGGTAGTTTATCATAGTTTAGCTTAAAATAGATTATCGCACCAGATTACCATGAATTAGCATGAATAGATTATCCACAGATCATGTTAGAATTTTCATAGATTACATAGACTTTCCATAGATTCATATACGTTCCACAACGGTCTGCAAACACTAAATCTTGCATGGCACTTGGTACGGAAGTTGGTAATATGCCGGAAGCACTTATATATAGGAAGTACCAGCGGCGTATCCACCATGCTTCAGACACACCATTTATGTCCCGTACTTCCATGTCATCTTAGTGTTTCACACCACCACAACACATCATACCATAGACGATCAATGTTTACCACATAGATTACACATAGAATAAAGCTTCGTAAATTTAGTTTGATCTGAGATTAGAATTAACGTTTTAGGTTGCGAACAACGTGCAAGCTTTGCGTAAAAACGTTTTACAAATTAACGAAGAATTAAGTTCAAAACCTCGTAGATAAAACCACTTTCACAAAAATCATGAAAACATAAAAACGAGATAGGCTCTCAAAACACAGGATTGTTCCGGGTAGAGGAACAGCGACTAACCAAAGTGATTCGAACTCCTTTCGAATTGAGGTAACGTGTCTTGACTTACTTAGACAAATACGTCATCGATGTTAGGCCTACGATATTCGTCCTTTTAGTCATTCTGCGCACTCGACTGATTGGCAGTTACGAGACTTTGGCGAGACATCAAATCATCAAGGAGTGGGACTAGTTATCAAGGTCTGAGTTTCACCTCTAACTTAACAACATCGTACCCTAAAGGTTGTCGGCTCTTATCCGCAGACAAGACCATCCAGAATAATATGGAGATTTCCCATCAAGGTTCGGATGTCACTCCTATCCTGTGGGCAACTCTCGTGCTAAAATAAACACTGTGTAACAATGTCTTTATAGTATAAAGTGTATATTATAGCAGCCTTAGGAAAGGCATGTAAGTTTAAGAGGAACATGGGCTGCTAGGAAGCAGATACGGTAGAATGCATAAGTCTTAAGCAACAAATAAGAGTCAAGTTCCTAGAACTATAGACTAGGGCAAGTATTCCTACTTATCCTAATTCCCTATAGTTATGGCTCTGATACCAATCTATCACACCCCAACCGATGGCGGAAACATCGGGGTGCGAGCACTAAACGTTCAGATTACTCAAGAGAATTCCACAACACTAGATATTTCAATAGAATTAAGTAGGTTTCATAGCAATTGTCTAAAATCCAAATACCTCAAAATATCACATTACAAGACATCAAATTATAATTGTTCGAATTGTTCCAAGACTAGTTTAGCTAACGTGACGTTTCTAGGCATCTCCTATCTTGATTTCCAAAGTTCCATAGCAACCTATCAGCCTACAACATGTATTAAAATATCAATACAAAAGTATTGGCGAGTATACAAGTTTGATTATAGAATAATAGATTAAAACAACTCATATCCACAATGTAAGTAATATAAATAGTTTCAGCCGTGCTAGTGTCGTAGTCCACGCAGTGATAGCCCAAGTATCCCGATGCTTTGTTGTTTACCCAAGACTCAAGGTAAACTAGAATCCTCCTAACAATACCCCCCGAGAATAATGGGGGAGGTGCATATTCCTATAGCGCTACTATTGTTAAGGCGGAACTACACACTCTGGATTAAACGTCACATAGCATAAAGAGTCAAGAATCACAAGTTTCACGAACACGTAGGATGGAGTAAAAGTTTCCAAAGATTCCAGTTTAAGTTTCAAAGAATACATGTTACACCCCAAAAGTTTAAAGTAAAAGGGGATCGAGTATACTCACAGTGATTGCTTAACAGTCACGACTGTTATTGGATCAAAGGGAGCTCCTTTGGGATCAGCCTGATTAGATTACAGTAGGATAAGCGTCGGGCGAAGTATCGAGATAGAATAAAGTGTCTAACAGGGTCACTGGGTCGGATGGTTATCCGATCGGACGGCTGTCCGATCGGATGTCCAGTCGACCGGACAACACATTCAAGTAAGATGGCAATGGCTGCCCGATCGGGGGACCATCCGATCGTGTTGCCACTTAGTGCAAAAAGGGGAGGCTGTCTAATCGGATGGCTGTCCGATCGGCTGACCTCTAGGGGTGGAAAGGCTGTCCGATCGGATGGATTGTCCGATCGGCTGGCCTATTGCGGATTAAGGTTGTCCGATCGGCTGGCCTATTGTGGATTAAGGCTGTCCGATCGGCTGGCCTATTGTTTCTTGTTCACAAATTTTCATAAAATGGTTAAGTTTGGAGTTTAATGGTGACGTCACGGCACGTATTGAGACAACAGTTACATATCATTTCACCGACATTCTGATCAATCGGGAATCACCCCAGTCCGACCCGTTTGTCCGTTGGTGATGGTTTTACACTGGAATCCATCCCGTGATCGTCTTAATCAGTGAACAATCCGTTCTTAAACCAACTCTAGACCTCCGATTCAAGTCTACAGTCCGTTCAGTCACGTTTATCACCGAAACAAACCATAAATTTTGAAGTAGAAACGAAGAAACTCATGTTTAATATAAAACTCTTAGATTTAACTTAGATTTAGTGTAAAATCGTATGAAATACCTTAGATCTAAGCTAGATCTTGCTCAGAATGACATCACATGGCAGTTTGTACAAGCCACCATGATGACATCACCCTCAAGAGCTCAGATCTGAGAGATTTCACGGTGAAAAGTGTGATTTCAAGTGAGAATCACGTAGAAAATGATGAGTAGATCAAGAAAGTACAAGAATCTAGCTTGAAACGTACCAAAATCGATGAGGAAAAGGAGAAATAGCGTGCGCGTGCGTCTGGTTCGGTCAGAGCTGACACATCACTTGAAATGGTGATGTGACAGCCTATTTATAGGTGAAGAGGAGAAGGAAGGAAGGAAGGTTGGTTCGGCTGGAGTGCCATCCGATCGGCTGGCTGTCCGATCGGCCGGCTGTCCGATCGGCCGGCTGTCCGATCGGCTGGTCAGCCTATAGGGTGACTGTCTGATCGGCCGGCTAGCCGATCGGCTGGTCACTCTTGCCAACCCAGCCTTCTCGCGTTCCAGTTTCTGATTCATTTTTCGCGTTATGTTAGGCGTTGCGTTATATAGATTACGTAAAGTATCTATATTAATTAGATTACATTGCAAGCATCGGAGTCTCAAAGTTTCATAGATTCCGCCAGTGACAAGGCTCCAGTCTCTCGTTTAACCAAGAATCAAGCTTCACGAGTCTAAGGAGTCAAGCACCAATTTGAGTCCCAAGGGTCAAGAATCATTGTTTCTCATATATCAAGAATCAAGAGTCCAAGTATCAAGTATCAATAATCAAGAGTCCAAGTATCAAGTTAAGTCATAAGGATTCAAGTATCTAGATTAAGTATCAAGGGTCAAGCATCATGAGTCTAGTATCTGTATCAAGTCTCATAGTTTAAGTTTCAAGAATCAAGCATCTAGATTAAAGAATCAAGTATCACTAAGATTCACACCAAAATTACCAAAGTATCAACATCACATAACCACAAGGTCTGAGACTGATAATTTACAGGAGTTCAGGGACTGATCTTGCCAAGTGTCTAAAGTTTAGGGACGCTGGGCGTTACATTAGATGAAATATTAAGCAAAGGATTCATACAACCTAGTTCATCCCCTTGGGGAGCAGCAGTGTTGTTCGTAAAGAAAAAGGATGGTTCGATGCGAATGTGTATCGATTATAGGGAACTAAATAAGGTTACAATTAAGAATCGATACCCATTACCTAGAATTGATGATCTCTTTGATCAACTCCAAGGAGCTAGATATTTTTCTAAGATAGATTTACGTTCCGGATATCATCAGTTGAAGGTGCAAGAAGAAGACATACCTAAAACTGCTTTCAGAACTAGGTATGGTCATTACGAGTTTACAGTCATGCCCTTTGGACTAACAAATGCTCCTGCAGCATTTTTTTTTTTTGGAAAACGAGGGAATCCCCCAGGCAAACCTTTTATTAATAATGATCAAAAACGAGATTACAAGCAAAGACCATTTGGCCAAGGCAACTCGCCAAAAAACCAAACCTCATAAAAGACCACAAACAAAAACAAACATACAAGAGACCCCAAACTAAAAATGAAAAGAAGCTAAACTCCACGAGCGATGTCTCTTGCCGATTCATCCGTTTCAGATTCAACCTCTACTTCATCTTCAACATTTGTTTCAATCAAAGCTTTCTTCACCGGATCAAACTTTGTAAGCATAACGTAATAAGCCTTCAATTTCTCCGACCATGAAGAGAATACATCATCCGGCGGTTGCGTATTAGTCTCATAGAATTTTCGAACCATTATCATTTCGTTTTCCCACAACCCATGCTCGGTATCAAAACAATCTGAAGAGTTTCAAATGAATTTTTTGTTTCAACTCTTGGGCTTTGCCTAGGCCCAAAGTTATTTTTTGAGACATCAAAAAACCCGCTACCTTTAGATTTTTCTCTTAGGTTATCCACCATAGAAACCATCGGACTTTTCTGTTTTAAATCATTTTTCATACTATCATTTGGGCCGGTTGATCCAGAATTTTGCAGTATTGGAAAGTCCTCATTATAATCGCTTGGGCTCAGCCCATTTTGCCTTGAATCCCCAGCTTCCAAACCTGGGCCATAAGAACCCACCGAACCCATTACAGCAGCCTCACCAGATTTGAGCCCAACTGCCTTTTCATAAAGCTTACTTGGGCCTACAACCCGACTAGAACTCACTGTTGAGCTAGCAGCAATATTCGAATCAGATGGGCCTGCTCCACCCATTTTTGGACCATGTATAAGCCTTTGAACATCTTTTTTGACCAATGGAGCCCATTTAACATTTGATTGTTTCCTTGATATAACCGTAAACCCATCATCTTGCACCATTGGCTTTTTCAAAATAGATTTTGTCACCGGTTGCTCAATAACAATGTTATCTTTCATTTTTCCAACCGGTTTTTGAGTTACCACATGGCTTGAATCAAGGTGACCAAATATTTTACATTTTCTACATAAAGGCGGTTTCCATTTATAAGACAACTCAAGGTAACCAACCTTGTTAGGTAGATTATTAAGAGAGGGAAATCGAACCTTAATACGATTAGGAAGACCACACGTAGCATCCGCTTCCACTAGAACACGAGCAAAGTTCAATGGACCCTTCTTAGACTCACATCGTAAATAAGTAGCTTTGTTTAGCATAAGTGGTTTTCCAACACAACTAACAATTTGCCCAATGTTCCCACCGTTCCATAAACAAAGCGGTAAATCCTTAATAGTTACCCATATCGGCACCTTATCCAAGTCCGACTTTGACAATATGGTGTCCGGTTGCCATAATTGCAAAACAAGAGGCACATTTTTAACCAACCACGGATTCCTCTCCAAAACTTGTAACATTCCCTCATCATGTTCAAATGTGAAAAAATAATATCCACCATTTTTCTTGTATATAGATTTTAGACCAAATTTATGCCACATCTTTATCAAGTTTTCCTTAACCACTTGAAATGACAAATTTTCTCCCACAAAATAACCAAACAGTTGCAACCTATGAGCCTTTACACATTTTGTCATAAAATGCCCATTCAAATTTACTATAACCTCACCTTCATCAACTGACGGTGGATCATAAAACAGCCTAGTTTCACTTTCTTCCACTTCAAGTCCCTTCGTTAATTTCAAAAACAACTCTTGATTCCAGAATTTTGAACCGAAAGCTGGATTAATATCAACACCATTTGGCCCAAAACTTAAATTCGGATCACACACAAATTGGAACATTGGCTTTTTGGCATTAAAAGATCCAAAATGTAACTCATGAGCTGTAATCGTTTCATCAGGCCCAGCTGAAACAATACTTGGATAAATTTGTAATTGTCTTCATCGACGATATACTTATTTTTCCAATAGTCAGGACGAGCATTGTGAGCACCTGCATGCACTCTTAACTTTGTTAAGAAAAGAAAAGCTTTATGCCAAATTCTCGAAGTGTGAATTTTGGCTACAGGAGGTGCAATTTTTAGGTCACATGGTGAATCATGAAGGTATTCACGTAGATCCTTCTAAGATAGAAGCGATCACCAAATGGAAGGTCCCGCAATCAGCTACGGAAGTTAGAAGTTTTCTAGGATTAGCTGGGTACTATAGGCGCTTTATTAAGGATTTTTCTAAGATAGTTGTACCATTAACTAAGCTAACCTGTAAAACAGTTAAGTTTGAATTGGGACCTAATCAAGAAGAGGCCTTTAGAATTTTAAAACAAAGGTTAACCAACACCCCAATCCTTGCCTTACCAGAAGGAACCGAAGATTTTGAAGTATACTGTGATGCTTCTAAGTTAGGATTAGGATGTGTGTTAATGCAACGCAAAAAGGTAATTGCGTATGCCTCAAGGCAATTGAAGAAGCGTGAAGAAAATTATACGACACATGACTTAGAATTAGGAGCAATAATTTTTGCCCTTAATATTTGGAGACATTATTTGTATGGAAGTAAGTTTACCGTCTATACGGATCACAAGAGTTTAAGGTACATATTTAGGCAAAAAGAATTGAACATGAGGCAAAGAAGGTGGATGGAAATTCTAAATGACTACGACTGTGATATTCAATATCACGAAGGAAAAGGAAACGTAGTTGCTGATGCCTTAAGTCGTACGTATCATGAGAAACAGCGACGAGTTCATGCTCTTAGATTAGGTTTACAATTAGACTTAATGGAACAACTGAAAAACATTCAAGAAACAGCAATCAAGGATGATGCTGAAGGAATGAAAGGAAGAATAAAGGAATTAGAACAAGGAATTGATGGAATTTGGAGATTCCACAAGAAAAGGATTTGGGTACCTAAACAAGGAAATTTAAGAAATAAGATTTTAGAGGAAGCCCATAAATCTAGGTATACCATGCACCCGGGAAACAATAAAATGTACCAAGATTTAAGAAATAATTTCTGGTGGATAGGAATGAAAAAGAACATAGCTAGATATGTATCTAAGTGTCTAACTTGCTCACAAGTTAAGGCAGAACACCAGAAACCTTCAGGGTTACTTCAACAATTAGAAATGCCTGTTTGGAAATGGGAACTCATAACAATGGATTTTGTTACTAAGTTGCCCAAAACCAGAAAAGGTAATGATGCGATTTGGGTAATTGTAGATCGATTAACCAAATCAGCTCATTTTCTACCTATGAAGGAAACCTTTAGCATGGAAAGGTTAGCAAAGTTGTACATAGACGAAGTAGTATCCCTACATGGAGTTCCACTCTCTATTGTATCAGATAGAGATAGTCGTTTCACTTCGCATTTCTAGACAAGTTTCCAAGAAGCCATGGGGACTAAACTGAACTTGAGCACTGCATATCATCCTCAAACAGACGGACAAAGTGAAAGGACCATTCAAACCCTGGAAGACATGCTCAGGGCATGTGTGATAGATTTTGGTGGAAATTGGGATGACCACCTACCCTTAATTGAATTCTCCTATAACAATAGTTATCATGCAAGCATTGAAGCTGCCCCCTTTGAAGCATTGTATGGACGAAAGTGCAGAACTCCAGTTTGTTGGGCAGAAATAGGAGAAAGCCAATTATCAGGTCCCGGAACCACCGACAAGATCACTCAAATCAAGGAAAGACTGAGAACGGCTCGAGATCGCCAGAAAAGCTATGCAGATAATCGACGCAAGCCACTGGAAATTCAAGTCGGAGATAAGGTACTTTTGAAAATTTCTCCTTGGAAAGGAGTAGTTCGGTTCGGAAAGAAGGGAAAGCTAAGTCCAAGGTACGTAGGGCCATTCCCAATAATCCAGTGAATAGGACTAGTTGCCTATCGTTTACATCTACCAGAAGAGTTAGCTGGAGTACATGACGTATTTCATGTATCCAACCTCAAGAAATGTCTATCTGACGAATCCCTGGTAGTACCTCTTCAGGATATAGAGGTAAATGAAAAGTTAAAATTTGTTGAGAAACCACTGCAGATAGAAGACAGAAAGGTCAAGTTTCTCAAGCACAAAAGACTAGTACTGGTCAAAGTCAAGTGGGATTCAAAAAGAGGATCTGAGTACACTTGGGAACTGGAATCGGAAATGAAACGAAAGTATCCCTACTTGTTCCAGTAAATCTCGAGGACAAGATTTTTATTAAGGTGGGGAGGATGTAACAACTCTCACCAAAACTATTATTTCTTATTTTATTTTGTCGAATAGGAAACCCTAATTGAGACCCCCAAGTAATCTTGCATAACCCCTAAAATTTTCAGAACAATCAGAATCAGGATCAGGACCCCTAAAACTCAGGGGGGGGGGGGTATTCCCTGGTTGGTAATATCCTTACAGTTTTACGTGGAAATCGAATTTTTACGAACCGTTGACTCACCCAAGCTACTGAGACACGAGGCTACCCTATGGTAGGGGGTGCCCCTAGCGCCACGCGAGGGAGCTGTTTTTCCAATATATATAGAGGAGTTTGGCACTTGCATTTTGGCGTTGGTTCGACGTTAAAATTCAATTCGTACACTGAGATATCGTCTGATTACTCCAAAAACACACACAAGCACGAATTCTGCCGCGATAACAGGGTAATAACTCGATCACTGCTACGATTTAATGTCCGATCGATGAAAACTATCCGATGGATGTTTAAGTGCTGCCTGAACTTGGGCTATACTTTGTCATTCGTCGTAAATTCGATGGATGTTTAAGTATTGCACTTTGTCATTCGTCGTGAGGGTTTTAATCTCGTGAGTTATCGTAAATGTTGAATTAAGTTACTAACCTAGTTTTCGTGTGCATTGTTATTTAAATTAGGTTACAAGGCTAATCAGTAGGCTAAACTCTGCCCGTTTAAATATGCAATGTGAGTCATTCTCTTTTTATCAATTTGCTTTACAAAAACCCTAAATGTTTTCAAGGTTATAATTACAGGGATTAAGTCTTTGTAATCTTCAATTACTGCTGGTATGTGGGGTTTTGTATACATTACTTGTTTCCCGTCACCATTGGACAACGAGTTAGCCAATGGGTGATCTGACCATAGTCACAGATATAGTCGAGTGACAAATACCGATTTGGGGTAATTGGTTGATATAAACAATGTAATCACCCTTAATATTGTATATTATAACAATGTGTCGTTTTGTGCAACTTGAATGACTCGCCAGTATTTCCCTGCTGATAAAACCTTTTTAAAACATGTTTCAGGTGATCTGCTGTGATCCAGGGAAAAGTGCCGTGTAGCACTACAAGCTTGAAGATGTGGCTCAATAAAATGAATAAACATGTTTTTGTAAAATAGGGGATTTCCTTGAGAAATCACCTTTACTGTAAATTATGGGGTTTATCCCTAATTATGAAATAAAATAATCAGGTATTTTCATGTTTTTAAAATGATCCTATTAATAATTCCGCTGCCAAATTAAATAAATACCACGGGGTTTCTGTCCCGCGGCTCCTGGACCGGATAAAACCGGGCCGGGGGCCGTGACATAAGACGTGTCCTATATGCAGGAAGACAGGGCACACAGCTGCATTATGCCTGGGAAAAGTGTCGGTTTGTTATAAATGTTACCAGCCGGGTCATAAGAAATCAGAATGCCTGGAGTTAGTCGGGAAGAAGGATGGCAAGGATTCGCAAGCAGAAACTCCAAAAGCAAAGGCCAGATCCTTCCAGTTAACCGCAGCCGAGACAAAGATGGAACCCGATCTGGTCTCAGGTATATTCACCATAAAATCAATTCCCGTACATGTGTTATTTGATACGGGTGAGAATAAATCCTTTATTTCACATGGATTTATTCGACATCCTTCATTTGTATTGACGAAATTACCTATGCCTTTAGAATTAGAAATAGGTGACAACAAAAGTTTTATCGTGTGTGACGTGTGTCAAGATTGTAAGATGAGTATCGATGGTGAAGAACACTCAATAGACCCGATCCCGATGGGAGAATTCCAAGTAGTGGTCGGGATGGATTGGTTATCCCGACATCACGCGAAGGTCGTGTGTTTCCGCAAGGAGATAAATCTAATGTCTCCAAGTGGAAAACACGTTACCATCTATGGCGAGAAAGGGGGTAACCCCGTAATATGCTCAATGTTAAAGGCTTACAAACTTATGAGACGCGGATGTAGAGCGTTCATGATTTACGCAAACGAACCCGAGGAGGGATTACCGAAGATTGAAGACGTACCGGTGGTACGTGAGTATGTAGATGTGTTTCCGGAAGATTTACTGGGAATACCGCTTGAACGAGAGGTGGAATTCGGAATTGAATTGATTCCTGGTGCGAAACCTGTAGCCAAAGCACCGTATAGGCTCGCGCCATCGGAGCTACAAGAATTAATGTCTCAGATTCAAGAGATGCTCGACAAGGGGTTTATTAGACCGAGTGTGTCTTCGTGGGGTGCACCGGTGCTATTCGCGAAAAAGAAAGGCGGGAGCATGCGCATGTGTATCGACTACCGGGAGTTAAATAAACTCACGGTGAAAAATCGATACCCGCTCCCAAGAATTGATAATTTATTTGACCAGCTACAAGGTGCGAGTTGGTTCTCCAATATTGACCTTAGATCGGGTTATCATCAGTTGAAGGTCAAGGAGGAGGATGTACCGAAGACGGCCTTTCGTACACGGTACGGACATTACGAATTCCTCGTGATGTCTTTCGGGTTAACCAATGCACCCGTGACATTCATGCACCTAATGAAACGGGTTTGCAAGCCGATGTTGGATAAGTCGGTGATAGTGTTCATCGACGACATCCTAGTGTATTCAAAGAATGAAGCAGAGCACGCAAGTCATTTACGTGAAGTGTTGGAAACGCTAAGAAGAGAGAAATTATATGCAAAATTCTCGAAATGTGCTTTCTGGTTACGAGAAGTGCAATTTCTCGGGCACATTATTAGTGCGAACGGGGTGTTGGTAGACCCGTAAAAAATAGAAGCAGTGGCGAGATGAAATCCACCGAAGAATCCTTCGGAAATCAGAAGCTTTTTGGGGCTTGCGGGATATTATAAGAGATTCATACAAGATTTCTCCAAGATTGCCGCGCCGTTAACCAAATTCACTCGTAAAGATGAAAAGTTTATATGGGGCGATGATCAAGAAAAAGCGTTCCAAACGCTTAAAGAAAAATTGACCCACGCTCCGGTATTGACATTGCCAGACAGAGTTGATGATATGGTAGTTTACTCGGATGCGTCACATTCGGGGCTCAGGTGCGTTTTGATGCAATGAGGAAAGGTTATAGCCTATGCCTCGAGACAACTTAAGACTCATGAAAAGAAATACCCTACACACGATTTCGAGTTGGCGGCGGTGGTATTTGCCTTAAAGATATGGAGGCATTATTTATATGGGGTAAAATGCACTATCTTTACCGACCATAAAAGTTTGAAATATTTCTTCGATCAGAAGTAATTAAACATGAGACAGAGGCGGTGGTTAGAAACGGTTAAAGATTTCGATTGTGATATACATTACCATCCCGGGAAAGCTAACGTGGTGGCGGATGCGTTGAGCCGAAAGGTAGACTATACACCAATTCGAGTACGATCGATGCAACTAATTGTAACATCGGGTCTACTTGAACAAATCCGAAAATCTCAAGTTGAAGCAATGAAAGAGGAAAATTTGAAGAAAGAAAGAATAGTTGGTCAATTGAAAGAATTGGCGGATGGTAACAACGGGTTAAAGACTCGTTTTGGAAGAATATGGGTCCCAAATTCGTGTGGAGTCAAGGCGCTTCTACTCGACGAAGCTCATAAATCCCGTTATTCTATCCATCCGGGGGCAACCAAGATGTATAACGATTTAAGGCGAAACTATTGGCGGCCCGGAATGAGAAGAGATGTTGTAAAATATGTAGAGAAGTGCTTGACCTGTTTGCAAGTCAAAACAGAGCACCAAAAGCCATATGGTAAACTGCAACCGTTGGACATCCCAGTGTGGAAATGGGAGTAAATCACAATGGATTTATTGACCAAGCTGCCCAAAACTAACCGCGGATTTGATGTTATATGGGTAGTTGTGGATAGATTGACAAAAAGTGCTCACTTCATTCCGATTCGTGAGACTTATATGTCCGAAAAGATGTCAGAGGTATATACCAATGAAATAGTGGCATACCATGGAGTACCGATATCCATCGTGTCTGATAGAGATACTCGGTTCACTTCGAACTTTTGGCGCGAATTCCAAGAGCAAACGGGAACTAAATTGTTCATTAGCACAGCGTACCATCCACAAACGGATGGACAGAGTGAAACAACAATACAGACGTTGGAAGATATGTTACGGGCATGTATTATAGACTTCGGGGGTAGTTGGGATGTCTATCTACCGTTGGTTGAATTTTCATATAATAATAGTTACCACACAAGCATCGGTATAGCTCCGTACGAGATGCTTTGCGGTAGAAAATGCCGAACCCCTGTGTGTTGGGATGAGGTTGGACCACGTGAACTTGCACATAAAGAAGTAGTCCGAATCACGAATGAGAAAATTGACTTGGTCCGAGCCCATTTGAAAGTGGCTCAGGATCGACAAAAATCGTACGCTGACAAAAGAAGGAGACCGATTGAGTTTCAAGTTGGCGATAAAGTTATGCTAAAGGTATCTCCGTGGAAGGTGATTATTCGGTTCAGAAAAAGAGGGAAAATAGTTTTTACTATCGGCTATTTCTACTTCTAGAGGAACTGACATTAATTCAATCTTAAACGAGGGATGATTTGCTATCTTGTTTGAAACAAACGACATGGTTGCTCCGGTATCAAATAATACATAAATCGGCATAGAGTTTAATAAAAAGATACCTGAAACTACATTCGGATGAACCTTAGCTTCCTCATATGTGATTTGGAACATCCTCCCTTTAGCCCTAGAACCCTCTTGCTTCTTATCTTCTTTTTTTTATTCTTGCTGAAGTTTAGGGCATTCCGATTTAACGTGCCCCTTTTCGAAACAATTGAAACAAGTCTTCGAGCTATTTGGACATTGATAAGATGAGTGTCCCTCCTTACCGCATTTGTAACATCCCTTCTTGCCTAACAGACACTCTCCAGTATGAAGCTTTCCACAAGTCTTACAAGGAGTAATACCACCCTTCGACTTATCTTTCCTTTCTTGCTCTTGATACTTTCCCTTTTTAGATGGACTCGAACTTGCACCTTTCTCACTTGATCTCTTTTCACCACGTTCTTCTTGCCTCTTAATTTCGATTTCTCTATCCCGTGCCAGATTGATAAGCTCATCAAGGGTCTCACATTTTGAGGGAGTAATGAACTCCCTAAATTCCTCCTTTAACACCCCGTAAAAGCGATTGATCTTCATCCTTTCAGTCTTCACAAAATTCCCACAGAACTTCATCTTATCCATGAAAGTATTTGATATTTCATTTATCGACTCGTTTTTCTGTCGGAGGCGCAAGAAATCCTCCTGGATCTTATCAATAGCCGACTGAGGGATATGGTATCTCATAAAGGGCTCCTTAAACTCTTGCCAAGTTATCATTTGGAGTCTATCCTCTCCTATTTCCTTGCTATGCGGATCCCACCAATCTTTCGCCTGGAGAGTGAGTTGGCCAGTAGCAAACATCACCTGATCTTCTTTATCGCACCGACTTCGTATAAATACCGCTTCTATATTTGAAATCCATCTTTGGCATGCGCTCGGGTCAATTTTACCATCATACGTTGCGGGATTGCACGCCATGAAGTCTTTATACGTGCACCGTCGTTCTTTGCTTTTGCTTTTAGATCCCTCAATCAATTCTTTCAACTCTTCGATTTTGCTAGTCATCATAGCATCCACAACTCCCAACACTCGACTTTCTACTTCTTGAGCTAATCGTGGAAGATTAGCTTGCATGACCCCTTCCGCCACTTCTGTGACTTTATTGATAAATGCTTCTTGACGAGCCGTATCATCATCTTCATTAGCGTTTCTTGCATCAGCCATCTATAAAATAGCATTTACATTCATCATTAAACACAAGCTCTCAATTATACACATACTTCGACCTTTGATTATTACAATCGTAATCATTCATTTCATGGTTGTTAACCATCAAATTTTCATCATTCTTTTTGGATTATTCATTCCATTGCTTACCACACTTACGAACTCTTTTTCGTTTTGATCTCAATTCATGATCGTAAGTATCTTATTAGTGTGTTTACAAGGATCTCATGTCATTGTCGATAGTTATTTAGTTCATACGGGAACTCTAGATGTGAAAAATAAGCAAAACAAACATTATTCAGCGGAGTTGGTTTCCACTGGCCGTCGGCGACGGCTATTCACCCGTCGGCGACGGGCCTTGTAAAGTGGCACCGGCCACAAAGACCGTAGACAGGCACATAGGGCGTCGGCCCAAACAAAGGGGGCGTCGGCGACGGCCTGATGCCCGTCGGCGATGGCCTTCCGTATGATGATTTCGCTGCAGACTTGTTTAAGTACTTTTAATCGGTTTTTCGGGTCGGTTCCAGCTATACGGTCCCTGGAACTTCCCGTTTCACCTCCCCTTATTATTTACCAACATACTTATCTTCAATATTTACATTATAAACTCACTATGCATACTTGCGTTTGCCGAAACTTAAATCTTTTTACCTCATTGGCGATCTTGGAGCGAGCACACTTTCGAGCGAGCCATCGGTTTGAGTTCAAGCATTATTACTCTTGCTTGAATCCCTCAAACCTAGGCTCTGATACCAACTTGTAAGAACCGCATTTCCGTCTTTATAAAATTGCTTACAAGAGTAATTTAAAGACTTCAAAATAACAACTTTAATACATAATTTTACAAAATTTGGGCATGACCCATTTGTAAGACGAGTATACCCCTGTTTTTAAATCACAACAAGACAATACCATTCTACAAGATACAACTAAAACTAAAACATCAAGTACTTAAAGGTGTGTTACCAACAATTGTACAAAAAGTATTTTGACCCAAAATATTAACATAAGCTAGCGGAAGCGCTTGGTAAGACATATTTTGATCATGTGCTCGCTCCAATTCTCCAAGTCGCCTAAATTGAGGATTTACCTACATTCAACAACAAAGCTTTAAAAAGTTAGTCATTATACTTATTACGCTTACAATACCATCATTTTAATTCCATTCGTTTATGTACTTTCATTCCTCTTACGCATTCGATTACCCAATTAAATGGGTATGGCATATACTCTCATAATGAGATTCAAGCATATACTTACGACCCGGTAACATCGGCTTAATTGCTTTCAACCTAAATCTTTCGTTCTATCCATTTAACGGATTGAACTTCGTACATTCGTTATTGCATTCATGACCACCCGTTCTAAACGAATGGTACCTTATTCTTACTCGACTTGTTCAACTCGAACCGGTCGACTTGCATAGCTTATCATAACCTTCGTTAGCATAACCAAATCCGCAAGGGATTTGTTATCCACTTACTAATCACCATATTCATTATAACAAGGGTTGTTCATCATAATTATTAACAAAGTTTAAGTAAGGTTTTGTATGCAACGGAACATACCTCGATCTTGTACGCCTTCCGCTTTACTAGTGTTTGTGCTTTCTTCCTTCACGCCTACATTATAGCATTCGTTTACTTAGTTAAATCAAATCATTCCATCATTTTCTTTTCATACTACATATATAATCATCTCTTAAGCATTTTATCAAACACTTGCTGAGCATTGTATTTACAAGCATAAGGTACAAGTATTCATAGCATGGATTCTACTTTGTTCACTTTCTAGTCTAACAAGAATCGGTTAAATTCATATATTTCTTTCATCCTATGCTAACTTATCTAATTTCTCTATCACATACAAGATAATGCATCAATTCACAATTATAAGCATATTATAGAAATCATCATGTTCATCAAAATCTTACAACAAGTGGGTATAAACCCTAACTCATTTAAATGATCGAAACCAACGAAATTCTTAATCTATTATGAATTCCTAACTTACAATTGCACAATATTTCCTCCTAATTTCATGTTTGGGTTAAAACCCACTTTCCACCATTCACCAAATCAGGATTTTCGAGTTACCTTTTGATGAACAAGCTTAGATGGTTGAAAATTCGGGTTCATGCATTGGTTTGGGCTCTTAATTTCTTCCTGATCTTGAGAATTTCTGAAAGTTAGGGTTTTTCCCTTGGTCCCTGCTTCTGGTCGAACTACAACACACATCAGTGTGTTTGTTTTGTTATTTCTCTAGCATAATAAAAACTTTTATCACTTTTTATAAGTTCAACCCCTATAGTTATAAGTGTTGATAATTATCACACTAACTTTCATTCTTGTTGAACTAATATCACATAAATTTAACTTGGTTAAATTTTTTTACAATTTAGACCCTTAAGGTAGCATAAATGAATAACATATTTTGGGGTGTTACAAGTCTACCTCCCTTAAAAGAGGTTTCGTCCCCGAAACCTGGGCACATAACAAAATTTAAACGTGTACATACCAAAAAGAAACGGATAGTGCTTCCTCATTTCATCTTCCGCTTCCCATGTGAGTTCTGACCCCTTTCGGTGCTGCCATTGTACCAACACTTGTCTAACAGCTTTGTTGCGGAGATTCTTCACCTTGAAGTCTTTAATGGCTATTGGTCTTTCGACATAATTCAACCCCTCGTCCAACTCGATGTCATCGAGAGGTACTAATGCTGTTTCATCCGCAAGACACTTTCTCAACTGCGACACGTGGAAGGTATTGTGAATCCCGTCTAGAGTAGACGGTAATTCTAGTTGATATGCAACCCTTCCAACTCGAGCCAAGATTTTGAACGATCCAATATATCAAGGACCTAATTTTCCCCGTTTGCGAAAACGGATTATACCCTTCCATGGGGACACTTTCAGCAGAACGTAATCTCCGAGTTGAAATTCAATAGGACGCCTTTTCTTGTTTACATAAGCTTTTTGCCGATCCTGGGCTGCTTTCAGTCGAGCTCTTACCAATTTTATCTTTTCATTCGTTACTGATATTAAATCACTTGGCGCAAGCTCTCTTTGCCCCACTTCATTCCAATATACGGGAGTTCTACATTTTCTTCTGTACAATAATTCATAAAGAGCCATTTGAATGCCACTATGGTAACTATTATTATAAGAGAATTCCACTAGGGGTAGATGGTCATCCCAATTTCCCCCAAAGTCTAAGGCACACGCTCTCAACGTATCGACAAGTGTTTGAATGGTTCTTTCTGACTGGCCGTCAGTCTGAGGGTGGTAGGCGGTGCTTATGTGTAACCTCGTGCCCACACTCTCGTGAAACTTTTGCCGGTAGCGGGAGGTAAATCTGGTGTCCCGGTCTGAGACGATTGACACGGGTACCCCGTGTCGAGATATAATCTCATTCATATAAATTTCTGTCATTCTCTCGGAAGAGTAAGCCTCTTTGATGGGTAGAAAATGAGCACTTTTCGTGAGTCGGTCCACAATTACCCATATCGTATCATGCCCCTTTTTCGTTCTAGGAAGCTTGGTTACCAAATCCATCGTTAGTTCCTCCCATTTCCATACCGGAATTTCCAAAGGTTGTAATTCCCCGTATGGCTTTTGATGTTCTGCTTTGACTTGGGAGCATGTTAAACATTTCGCGACATACTTAACAATATCGCGCTTCATGCCCGGCCACCAATAATTTGCCTTCAAGTCCCGATACATTTTTGTAGCCCCGGGATGGACCGAATATCGTGACTTATGAGCCTCGTCTAGTAGAGCGGTTTTGACTTCGCAGAATCGTGGTATCCAAATTCGGCCGAATCTCGTCTTGAGTCCGGTCGAATTTTCTTCTAGTTTATCGGTTACACCTTTTAATCTTTCTTTCTTTAAGTCTTCCGCTCCAAGCGACTTTATTTGGGAATCACGTATCGTCTCGAGTAATCGTGGCGTAACTATCATCTTCATGGATTTTACTCGAATGGGAGACGGATACTCTTTTCGGCTTAACGCGTCGGCTACCACATTCGCTTTTCCCGGGTGATAAAGGATATCACAATCATAATCTTTGATAAGTTCTAACCATCTCCGTTGCCTCATATCTAAGTCTTTCTGCTCAAAGAAATATTTAAGGCTTTTGTGATCCGAGTAAATTGTGCATTTCGCGCCATATAGATAATGCCTCCAAATCTTTAAGGCAAACACTACCGCTGCCAGTTCCAAATCATGTGTTGGGTAGTTTACTTCATGCAGTTTCAATTGTCGTGAAGCATATGCGATAACCCTTCCCCTTTGCATCAAAACGCAACCTAAACCCTGGTGTGAAGCGTCTGAATAGACCACCAGGTCTTCAGTCCCGTCCAGTAAGGTCAAGACCGGGGGACATGATAATTTCTCTTTTAATACTCGAAAGGCTTCCTCCTGTTCTTTACCCCACACAAACTTCTCTTTCTTCCTCGTCAGTTTTGTTAAGGGTAAAGCTATCTTCGAAAAATCCTGTATGAACCTTCTGTAATATCCCGCGAGGCCTAGAAAACTTCTTATTTCAGTCGGGTTCTTCGGGGAAACCCATTTCATTACGGCGTCAATCTTTGACGGATCTACTAAGACGCCCTCTGAATTGATCACATGACCCAGAAACTGCACCTCTCTGAGCCAAAAGGCGCATTTTGAGAATTTCGCGTAAAGTTTCTCCTTACGGAGAACTTCAAGTACTTCACGCAAGTGTCTTGCATGTTCAGCCTTGCTTCGCGAATAGACTAGAATATCATCTATGAACACGATCACAGATTTATCTAACATGGGTCGGCATACCCGGTTCATAAGATCCATAAACGCAGCCGGCGCATTCGTCAATCCGAAGGACATGACTAAAAATTCATAATGCCCATAACGGGTTATGAACGCGGTTTTCGGAATATCTTCTCCCTGTACTCTAACTTGATGGTACCCCGAACGCAGATCTATCTTGGAGAACCAACTCGCCCCTTGCAATTGATCAAAAAGATCGTCAATTCTAGGTAAAGGGTAGCGGTTCTTGACGGTTAACTTATTTAATTCTCTGTAGTCAATGCACATGCGCATCGACCCGTCTTTCTTCTTAACAAATAAGACAGGCGCTCCCCAAGGTGACACACTCGGACGTATAAAGCCCTTATCTAGCAAATCTTGTAATTGTGTCATTAACTCCCGCATCTCGGTGGGAGCCAGTCTATAGGGAGCCTTCGCAACCGGCTTCGCACCCGGATTCAATTCGATGCGAAACTCTATTTCTCTTTCGGGGGAAGTCCTGGCAATTCCTCCGGAAATACATCCGAAAATTCATTCACGATCTCCACGTCTTCAAGCTTCAGAAAACCTTGTTGAGCATCTACCACGTAAGCTAGGTATGCCCTACCCCCGTTAAGTGTATACTTAGCGGCTTGAACGAGGGTACAAAGTTTCGCCTCCACCTTTCTTTCGCCTTGTATAATTAATCGCTTTCCACTTGGAGATTGGATAAGTATTGTTTTGGTTTCACAATTAATCTCCGCATGGTGTCTAGCCATCCAATCCATACCCACTATCATTTTAAATTCTCCCAAAACCATGGGTATAAGGTCGATATCGAGTTCTTCGTCCTCTATAGTGAATTTGCAATTTCTACAAATCTCACGTAATAAGTAGTTTTTACTATCGGCTATTTCTACTTCTAGAGGAACTGACATTAATTCAATCTTAAACGAGGGATGATTTGCTATCTCGTTTGAAACAAACGACATGGTTGCTCCGGTATCAAATAATACATAAATCGGCATAGAGTTTAATAAAAAGATACCTGAAACTACATTCGGATGAACCTTAGCTTCCTCATATGTGATTTGGAACATCCTCCCTTTAGCCCTAGAACCCTCTTGCTTCTTATCTTCTTTTTTTGATTCTTGCTGAAGTTTAGGGCATTCCGTTTTAACGTGCCCCTTTTCGAAACAATTGAAACAAGTCTTCGAGCTATTTGGACATTGATAAGATGAGTGTCCTGCCTTACCACATTTGTAGCACCCCTTCTTGCCTAACAGACACTCTCCAGTATGAAGCTTTCCACAAGTCTTACAAGGAGTAATACCACCCTTCGACTTATCTTTCCTTTCTTGCTCTTGATACTTTCCCTTTTTAGATGGACTCGAACTTGCACCTTTCTCACTTGATCTCTTTTCACCACGTTCTTCTTGCCTCTTAATTTCTATTTCTCTATCCCGTGCCAGATTGATAAGCTCATCAAGGGTCTCACATTTTGAGGGAGTAATGAACTCCCTAAATTCCGCCTTTAACACCCCGTAAAAGCGATTGATCTTCATCCTTTCAGTCTTCACAAAATCCCCACAGAACTTCATCTTATCCATGAAAGTATTTGATATTTCATTTATCGACTCGTTTTTCTGTCGGAGGCGCAAGAAATCCTCCTGGATCTTATCAATAGCCGACTGAGGGAAATGGTATCTCATAAAGGGCTCCTTAAACTCTTGCCAAGTTATCATTTGGAGTCTATCCTCTCCTATTTCCTTGCTATGCGCATCCCACCAATCTTTCGCCTGGAGAGTGAGTTGGCCAGTAGCAAACATCACCTGATCTTCTTTATCGCACCGACTTCGTATAAATACCGCTTCTATATTTGAAATCCATCTTTGGCATGCGATCGGGTCAATTTTACCATCATACGTTGCGGGATTGCACGCCATGAAGTCTTTATATGTGCACCGTCGTTCTTTGCTTTTGCTTTTAGATCCCCCAATCAATTCTTTCAACTCTTCGATTTTGCTAGTCATCATAGCATCCACAACTCCCAACACTCGACTTTCTACTTCTTGAGCTAATCGTGGAAGATTAGCTTGCATGACCCCTTCCGCCACTTCTGTGACTTTATTGATAAATGCTTCTTGATGAGCCGTATCATCATCTTCATTAGCGTTTCTTGCATCAGCCATCTATAAAATAGCATTTACATTCATCATTAAACACAAGCTCTCAATTATACACATACTTCGACCTTTGATTATTACAATCGTAATCATGCATTTCATGGTTGTTAACCATCAAATTTTCATCATTCTTTTTGGATTATTCATTCCATTGCTTACCACACTTACGAACTCTTTTTCGTTTTGATCTCAATTCATGATCGTAAGTATCTTATTAGTGTGTTTACAAGGATCTCATGTCATTGTCGATAGTTATTTAGTTAATACGGGAACTCTAGATGTGAAAAATAAGCAAAACAAACATTATTCAGCGGAGTTGGTTTCCACTGGCCGTCGGCGACGGCTATTCACCCATCGGCGACGGGCCTTGTAAAGTGGCATCGGCCACAAAGACCGTAGACAGGCACATAGGGCGTCGGCCCAAACAAAGGGGGCGTCGGCGACGGCCTGATGCCCGTCGGCGACGACCTTCCGTATGATGATTTCGCTGCAGACTTGTTTAAGTAATTTTAATCGGTTTTTCGGGTCGGTTCCAGCTATACGGCCCCTGGAACTTCCCGTTTCACCTCCCCTTATTATTTACCAACATACTTATCTTCAATATTTACATTATAAACTCACTATGCATACTTGCGTTTGCCGAAACTTAAATCTTTTTACCTCATTGGCGATCTTGGAGCGAGCACACTTTCGAGCGAGCCATCGGTTTGAGTTCAAGCATTATTACTCTTGCTTGAATCCCTCAAACCTAGGCTTTGATACCAACTTGTAAGAACCGCATTTCCATCTTTATAAAATTGCTTACAAGAATAATTTAAAGACTTCAAAATAACAACTTTAATACATAATTTTACAAAATTTGGGCATGACCCGTTCGTAAGACGAGTATAGCCCTGTTTTTAAATCACAACAAGACAATACCATTCTACAAGATACAACTAAAACTAAAACATCAAGTACTTAAAGGTGTGTTGCCAACAATTGTACAAAAAGTATTTTGACCCAAAATATTAACATAAGCTAGCGGAAGGGCTTGGTAAGACATATTTTGATCATGTGCTCGCTCCAATTCTCCAAGTCGCCTAAATTGAGGATTTACCTACATTCAACAACAAAGCTTTAAAAAGTTAGTCATTATACTTATTACGCTTACAATACCATCATTTTAATTCCATTCGTTTATGTACTTTCATTCCTCTTACGCATTCGATTACCCAATTAAATGGGTATGGCATATACTCTCATAATGAGATTCAAGCATATACTTACGACCCGGTAACATCGGGTTAATTGCTTTCAACCCAAATCTTTCGTTCTATCCATTTAACGGATTGAACTTCGTACATTAGTTATTGCATTCATGACCACCCGTTCTAAACGAATGGTACCTTATTCTTACTCGACTTGTTCAACTCGAACCGGTCGACTTGCATAGCTTATCATAACCTTCGTTAGCATAACCAAATCCGCAAGGGATTTGTTATCCACTTACTAATCACCATATTCATTATAACAAGGGTTGTTCATCATAATTATTAACAAAGTTTAAGTAAGGTTTTGTATGCAACGGAACATACCTCGATCTTGTACGCCTTCCGCTTTACTAGTGTTTGTGCTTTCTTCCTTCACGCCTACATTATAGCATTCGTTTACTTAGTTAAATCAAATCATTCCATCATTTTCTTTTCATACTACATATATAATCATCTCTTAAGCATTTTATCAAACACTTGCTGAGCATTGTATTTACAAGCATAAGGTACAAGTATTCATAGCATGGATTCTACTTTGTTCACTTTCTAGTCTAACAAGAATCGGTTAAATTCATATCTTTCTTTCATCCTATGCTAACTTATCTAATTTCTCTATCACATACAAGATCATGCATCAATTCACAATTATAAGCATATTATAGAAATCATCATGTTCATCAAAATCTTACAACAAGTTGGTATAAACCCTAACTCATTTAAATGATCGAAACCAACGAAATTCTTAATCTATTATGAATTCCTAACTTACAATTGCACAAGATTTCCTCCTAATTTCATGTTTGGGTTAAAACCCACTTTCCACCATTCACCAAATCAGGATTTTCGACTTACCTTTTGATGAACAAGCTTAGATGGTTGAAAATTCGGGTTCATGCATTGGTTTAGGCTCTTAATTTCTTCCTGATCTTGAGAATTTCTGAAAGTTAGGGTTTTTCCCCTGGTCCCTGCTTCTGGTCGAACTACAACACACATCAGTGTGTTTGTTTTGTGATTTCTCTAGCTTAATAAAAACTTTTATCACTTTTTATAAGTTCAACCCCTATAGTTATAAATGTTGATAATTATCACACTAACTTTCATTCTTGTTGAACTAATATCTCATAAATTTAACTTGGTTAAATTTTTTTACAATTTAGACCCTTAAGGTAGCATAAATGAATAGCATATTTTGGGGTGTTACATGATGGAATCGAAATGTGTGATTATAATTGGTGAAAATAACAAGTTATAAACTTGATTCTAGTTATATAAAAATTAAACCCGTTAGGTGTTCGATAAAATGCCTAAGTGAAGAATTAAGTGTTAAAAATCGAATGAAAATGCATGCTTGATTGTTATGACAAATTATGCGTTAAAGTGTATAAAAGGGGTTCTAAAACGGTTGTGAATTGAACTCTTTTAGGCAAGGAGTCCGGATCGTCAAGTGGACAAGCCGGAGGGGATACGCGCTTGAAAGGGGGTGCTCTAAAGGCACGTGGCTTTAGTCCCATTACATTTTGCATAAACGTTTGGATATAGATTGTTAATGGTGTCATAGTGTAGTATATGCGTTTGGTGTGTCATTGAAGTGATGAAGCTCACTCGGCAATCAAACGGGTCAAAATGATGGTTAGAAATAGTTAGGTTTGTCATTGAAGTGATGGTTTTCACTTGACAACCAAACGGGTCAAATCTATATTTCTAAAACATTAACAATTGAAGTGACTTAGACGTCACAAAATGAGTTGGTGTTAAGAGTGCGTAAGCCAAGAAATGGATACGCTAAATTGATTTAACGAACCCATGATATTGGGTCAAATGTTCAAGATTATAATCTTGTAGACATTGCATAAATTAGTATGCTTGAAACTTAAGGTAACAAGCATGACGCTAAGGCGTGCGCAAATCATATGATGGGAACTAAACATAGATGTTAGATAAGCCCGGGAGTGGGTCAAAATGTTGGTGTTAACAATTATGTAGAGTGACATAAAAACCAATGGGTCGAATAATTATAAAAAGGATTTATAAGCCATTAACTTATAAATCTGATTTTATGCAAACTAAGATGGTAAACGGATTCGTATTTAAGTTACGGATACGTAGGAAAAAGAATCATGTAAATCGGGTTTGTAAATTGAAAGTTATGATAGTTTGAAGTTTGTTATTGAAAATAACATTGCTGGGCAAATATGCGGCAAGAACCGAACACAAGTTTTGAAGCTTCCGCGCTAACCTAATCATGTTTTGGACAATATTTGTCATGTAAATACTACTTAGTGATGAATGTTTTAAACTAGTTAGTAGGTTATGTTAAAACACTATAACGATGTACCTCTTAGTTTATTAACTAAGTTTTTGATAATTATGCATTTTGGTTTTTAAAAAAGTGCGTATTTTATAATAAAATATTAAATAATTGAGACGGGCGTTACAGGTTGTGTGGTGGCTGGTGGTGGTGGTTGCAAGGATAGAGAACGGGTGGGGTGGGGTGGGGTTTTATTTGTTTTTAAAATAAAACTTGTAATAATCAAAATGTCCTTCACTAAACTGAGTAAAAAGACAAAAAAAAAACCAAAGTTTTTTTTAGAAATCTGAGCTGAATTTGCTTTTGGATTAAAATGGCAACAAAATTGAAACCACATGGATCCAGATTCAAAAGGTTTGAGTTTTGGACTAAAGTGGCAAAAGTGACCAAACCTCAGGGACCAAAATGACAGTTTACTCTATTATAAATTAATAAAAACTTTGGAGAAACAAAAAAATAGATTAGTAGGTTAGGTTTATGTAAGCAATATTAAATAAGGATGTTAACTATAATAACTTAAATTAAACATATAAGAAAGATTCTCCTCATTGGCAAATGCAAAACCTTTAAACACCTTAGGAGGAGAAGGTATTGGGTTCAAGTCTCACAGACGACAAAAATTAAAAAGAAATTTGTCGTTCAAAAAAAAAAGAAAGATTCTTATATTTTAAATTATACTTTTTTATTTTTAGATTCTCACATAATTTTGTCCCAAAAACCGAACCGGCGTAAAACTGAAAAAACTGAAATCGAACGGTTTTAAAAAACTGAAAACCGACATTTCAGTTTCGGTTTTGATTTTACTCAAAAACCGAACCAAACCGTGCATAACCCTATGTGCACCTTTTTGCCAATTTGATTTCTTGATAAGGTTAAAATTAACAAGATTGAAGAGCTGAATCAATATACATTCATATTTCCATTAAGAAAATTATAATTAGTCTTTTAAAAAAAAGTGTTATATTCTGTTTTTTTTTTTCTAATTATGTTTTTTTTTTTTTTTTTAATATATGATTGTAACATATGAAAGAGCAGGTATTACTCATCGAAAATGTTGACAAGAGACTACTCAGACTAGGAATTTTAGATAATTCCAAGCTATTATTAATTCAAAAAGTGTTGGAGGGTGCATGTAGAGTTCTCCATAAGATATGAAGACTTCTTGAAGTCCTTAGAATATTGGGCATGCTAGAGAGTTCAAAACACTTAATCTATAACGCTTATGTAAATAAATTATAACCGTACATAGAAGAGTAGTACAAACAGAAGGCGTCTAATTTTTTCCAAACTACAATACAATTATATTGTAAAAAGAATCTCAAACAATACAATTTTTTTGTGTATATCATGTAGTCTTACGTTTCTCTTTGGTTTGATTGAATGTACATTGAACGCAAGGTTTCGAGAGGGGTTACACAAACAGTTATGTCTGCATGTTTTTTACTTAATATTCATAGCCCTTCTGCAACACATGGGTTAAATTAAATTACACTAATTATAATTATTTTAGAAAAATGAAACATCATCACTTTCTATTTTAGCTATACTTTTTAGTTATCCCGCCTCCTAGCTCAACCGGTTATCCCCATGTTGGTTAAGGTTGGGCCGGCTTCCTCCTTGGAGGTCGCCGGTTCGACTCCCGGCTGCAGCATACGGGGGGTGGGACGTCCCAATGATGGATCGTATCCTACCGAGGCATGGTGCGGTCTTGAGGGCAACCCGGTTTTACCCAGCTGTTACCCCAGCGAGTCTCTCGTGTGGGGGCAGTATGGTTTCCGGGCGGAAGTCAGTTTGCGCAACGGCCGGGGCCCGATCGAACATCGCGTCCGGAAGAACGGGGCTGACGGGGGATTGTCTTCGACATGAACCCGGTGACCTAGGTCCTGTACATTGAAAGTCACCTTCCAAAAAAAAAAGCTATACTTTTTAGTTACCCCTTCTGCAAGTCTCGTTTGTTTGTTATCTTTCTTTTCAATTTAAATGCGTCTAAAGTTCTAAATAGGTTTCTTTATAAACAAGTTGTTAAATTCTTGTCATCATCTTAATTTGTGTGAAGAAAATCCAATACACATGTACATTGTGTATCCAAATCCTCTAGCACCAATTGTGTCCATCAACTAGATTACATAACCCAATTGTGTCCATTAACTAGATTACATAAGTCATGAAATAGTGTGAATTTACATTTTTGTCCTTGGCATAAGAATGCCACCCTTTCAACTTCAAGAGGGGTGGAAATAATACGTGGTCTATTTTCTGCATATTCGTGGGAAAAAAAATACAAAATGATAAATTATTAAATAAAAACATGCTACTTTCTGTGCAAGGCTATATATGGTTGATCTTTCATAACATAATTTTAAGTCGGTTCTTATTTTAAAAGTAATTTATTTTGACCCAAAGCTATTTTTACTAAGGATGTCAATTATGTCGGGTTGACAAGTTGTGGGTTGGTGGGTTGGTGGGTTAAAATGTTCAACCCGAACCCGACACATATTATTATTCAGGTCAAAGATTTCAACCCCGACCAATATAAATTTGGGCCAACCCAAACCCAACCCGTTTAACCCATATTCTTAAATGAGTCATACACGTTGACGATGGTTTTAATCGGGTTATGGATAGCATGACTAATGATGGGTATAAGTGTGACAAATAAATAATATAATGTGTCAAAACTAACATTATTATAACTAACCATGTAAAATATAAATGAAAAAAAAACAAAAATATAAAAGATTTTTTTCTAAACAGTAAAATGGGTTAATGGTTTAACCCGTTTTATACGGGTCGTGTTAGTCGATCCAAACCTCTTTTTTCGTGTCGGGTTCGGGTCAGGTTGGGTTGAGACTACCGCCCCTAATTTTCACCCTTACGAAAACCAACACAAAGTTACTTTTTACCGGTCATCAAACAACCACGTTGTACTTTTATCAGTTCATCGGCGGGACCTATTTTGAAAATTGCGTGACATCAAAAATTACTTTAAAAAATAAACATGCATAAATATTTTAAAAACTACTTTATCTTTTAGCGTTGATTTGTAAAGTTGTGTGAGGTTCATTGGGGAACACTAAAAAAGTGGGGAACCGATTCAAACGAACTCCAATTGGACTCATTCCAGCGGCGTTGGAACCGGCTCCTCGAACTCTAACTAGGATCTCTTAACCCTAAACCCTAAATATATTAGGGTTTGGCTTTTAGGGTTTAGCTTTAGGGTTTAACTTTAGGGTTTAGAGTTTAGCTTTAGGGTTTAGGGTTTAGCTTTATGTTTAGCCTTTAGGGTTTAGCTTTTAGGGTTTATAGTTTAGATTTTACGGTTTAGCTTAAGTTTTAGCCTTATTTTTTAGCTTTAGGGTTTAGAGTTTAGGAGTTGGGATTTAGGGTTAAGAGATCTTAGTTAGGGTTCGACGAGCCGGTTCCAACGCCACTGGAATGAGTCCAATCGGAGTTCGTTTGAGTCGGTTCCCCGCTGTTCCTCACTTTTTTAGTGTTCCCCAATGAACCTTCCCTTGTAAAGTTAACAAATTAAATAATGAAATATGAAGACCAGAATAAAGAAAATAAAGAAATATAACATGAAATAGTAAATTAATTTTGCAAATGAAATTTTGTAAGTAAATTTGTTTTTTTTTTTTTTTTTTTTTTTTTTGATATCCAGTCCTATTAGTAATCGGCCGGTTTAACTAGGCTTCAATGGACAAGTTATGTAGTTGGTTCCTGGTCCGGCCCGATTTGACTACAAGAATAGTGTTTTTGCCATATGTGTAATATCACCCAAATAAATGTGCATATGGATGTGTCAATAAAGATTACCACAATAATGGAATGTAAATAGTGAGGACACAATGCCCATTACCCCCCTATAAATTGGTCTCTACTCTCCTACATATTTTTATATCACAATCTAATAGAAACCACATATATAAATGGGTCAAATAGTTTGCTCCAACTCTCCAACAGGAGTAAAGGTCAATGGGCATCATCATCAAGAAATGGTGAAGAATGACTCTCAAAAGAATAATACATGTGGCTTTCAGATGCCACTTCATTATCCAAGGTACAAGAAAGAAGACTATGAGAAGATGCCTGAATGGAAGCTTGATTGCCTTCTTAAAGAATATGGACTCCCAACCAATATTGGAGATGTTAACGAAAAGAGAAAGTTTGCCATGGGAGCCTTTCTTTGGGCTTGATCAAGCTCAATCACATCATTAGTTCTATGAGATGGTTTTCTTTTGGTACCGGTGCAGTTATCTGTCTCATTGTCATTTTTAGTTTCAATTATAGATCTTACGTCGATATAAGGCTCGTACAGTGGTGTGTAAAGGGTCGTGTTTGTAGTTTCTTGGTCACCGGAGATTAGTGCACTTGATTATCTTATTATAAATGCAAATCCGGTTTTGTGGTTGAAGTTACCATTGTTATGTAAGGATTGCTAGTAAGCAAAATAATAAATTTGGATTGTCAAGAAAAATAGAAGTTCACATTATTTAGACAACTTTTAAAGGCATTATTATCTCTTTTTAGACAAAATGAGTGATATTAGGGAATCCACAATATGAGACTTGTTGACAATGACAAATCAACACCCCACACGGTGGGACGTCCAAACATAGGGCAAGTCCCCTCCACTTAAGACTTTTAATAAAAACATATTTTATTTTATTTGTTAAATTCTTATAAAATCTGCTGGTAAAACTTATAAAACATAGACTTTTTATAATTTATATTAATTAAATAATATATGATCTACTTCTTTAAATATTTATAAAAATAGCTAATTAGTTTTTAATTTATTATATTTGACAATTGTATAGTATATTTAGATACAATTTACTATATATGTGTATGATAATATATTAAAAATTAAATAGTTTCAAGTAAATTACTTAGTTATGAAATATTAAATTAAGAATAAAATTCGACTAAATTGCATCAACAAATGTTTAAAGTTCATGAGACATGGTATGATAATGCTATGAACAATAGTCTTAGAAGTTATAATAATTTGTATTTATAGGTGTATTTAAATCTTTTTTTGCTTGGGGCGTGATGTATACTTTATACGGGCGGTAAAACAAAATTTGTTTTGCTTGGTGTGTGACGCTATTAACGAGTGCTAAAACAATTAAGGGCTGTTTGGCAACTTCTGAATGGTTAAGTGCTGAACCAGTAAGAGATTTGAACCATTAAGAGCTAGTATAATGTTTAACCGTTCAGAGGCAAATGTCTGACCAATTCAGATTAGAGGTCTTAACCATTCAGACTCAGGATAATACTTAATCATTTAGAGGCAAATGTCTGAACCATTCAGACATCTGCTCGTGAAACAAACAGTCTGAACCATTAAGTGCTGAACTAGTAAGAGGTAACCATTAAGAGCCTCATTAAGAGGTAAACAAACAGCCCATTAATTTAACATAAATTATTAGATTACATTTGTAATTTGTCATTGTTAGATGGTAGTTTGTATAAATATGGGTATTATATATATATACACACCCCTCTCTTGTAATCATAATACAACCTTTACAATTACACACACGAAGGTGTTTTGTAACTTAAATAATTATTTCTCGCACAATATACTGGTCAAATTTTTAAGTTTCTTGCCGTTGAAGTAAAGTTATCTTAGCCTATATTGACACAATTAAGTATATAACAACAAAAACAAGCAGGCTTAATTCAATTGCAACTACCTCAATTGGGACCAAGAAACTTTTTATGGAGATAGTTGTTTTTGTTATGATGTTTTCTATAATCGGCATATAGTAGTTGAAGTGTTACATGTAACATAATGATCTGACGAAGCTTACAATGTTTGCATCTAAAGTGCAAAAAAGATTGATGTAAACTTTAACGTTGTTTCGTGTCATTTTCTCCATCGAATATTTACGAATCGGTCTTTGGATGTCATACGTGGCAGTGATAAATACTTGGACTTCTGTTTGGATCCGTTTGTAAACACGTTGATTCAGTGATGTAATAAAATTCATGATGTCATGATAATTATGGAGAAAATTAAAGTATTTACCTTGATGAAGTATGATGGTTGGCCCGAAAATGGTGAGTATAGTCAAGTTTTGGACTTCTAGTGACGTGCCAAAACATGTTCATGTCAAGCTAGCGGTTTTGAAAAGTACCAATTAGGTACGGGTTTTGGCTAAACTGCTAAAATGAGTCTAGGATTAAACGTATTGTTATAAAAAAAAAGTCTATCAAATAAATAAAAATAATAACTATAGCAAGTATAAGTCACCTAATTTGGGTTATAACTTCTTACAAATCTTTACTTGATTATCCTACAACATTTTTGAAATGATCAATACATAATGCAATCATTTATATATTGAAGACAAATATTTAACTAATTATAAAACAAGTAAAAGAATTAAAAAATCTGCAAATTAATTCATTACACAAAAGATAAAATTGCATACATGCCCTTTAAAATTAGAGCTCTCAAACATGTTATAGTTGTACTAAACGGATCATCTTCGACATCACATGTTTAACATAACTATTGAACACAAACACAACACGTTTAGCTAAAGGTGCCACATTTTTAAACACTAACGCAACCATGCTAAATAAATGAGTTACACGGCACAATACGTTTAACCCGATTAAGAGTAACCAATTAATTCAATAACATTAATGACACGACACCATAAACATAATTAAATATAAGCACTTCAATAACACGTTAATATGATAAAATAAAAGTTACCAAAAAGTCATGAATGATATTTAATTATTTATATAACTACCCCGTTTTGATATAAGTTAAAAGTGTAGTGTCTTCTTATAGGACAGCCATGCATCCCCAACTAGAATTGGTATGATATGTGGTTGAATTCTCCTAAGCCTCCTCGACCTCTCATATTTTTTTGGTCAAAAGAGACCTTCAGTGACCCCAACTGATGGTTGAATTAATTATGAGCATTTTGGATTCTATATACATTCATTTAACTTATTCAATATGATAAATTAAATATGTTACACATATAATAAATGTATCAAACATGTTTTAAATTATGAGAGTAATGTGTTAACCCGTGATGACCCAAGTTTATTTACATCCCCACTAAAAATTGGTTAATTTTCTTGATGAAAAAAAAAAAACTATTGATCTGCCACTGTCCATAACCCAAAGCTATCTTCCCCCCACACACAACCCATTCAAAACACACTATTCATTAGCGGAGTTCTTTTGTAAGTAAGTTCAACTTGAAACTGACGACCATCATGGTGACATCTAGAGATTGATAATCGATGAATGTCTACTCCAATATTTTATTCTTTGCCTGACATACCTTCCTCGCCCCCTTATAAGTTATCAAATCACTAATGTTCCTCCTTTTCACGTTAAAAGATAAAAGAAGATCCCCTTGATTTTATGTTTTCAAGGGAGGGTAAAATGAATAATTTTAGAGGCTATGGTACGTTTAGCCAACCTCTCAACCACTAATATCAGTTTGCATTAGATGAAGAAAATTTTAACTTGCTAATATTAAAAGATGGTTTACTTAGATTTATGTTCACTAAAAACTAGTAAAAAGCAATTACGTTATGATTTTGGTTACACGGCACTTATCATAATCTCTTGTGTATCAATTATCTAAAAAATCAACAACAAACAAATTTATGTAGGCGTTTCATCCGACCCGTTTTGTAGATTTTCAAACCTAGTTCATCGAGATATTGCCAAGCCCAATACGAAGAATTAAACGTCTTATTTACTTGATAGCAACAAAAGTAAAAAATGCCTTGATAAGATATGTATGTGGGTAGGAGAATGGTGTATGATTTGGGCCTTGGCCACGTTGCGAATGGCGTTTCCAATCAGGGGCGGACCTAGGTAGAGGTCTGGGTGAACAGGAGTACCTTTTGAAAAAACAAAGTTAGTGTGTTTTATAGGGTAATATTCTGATCACACCCCTTGAAATTTTGGTTAAACCCTTCGTATGCACCCTGAAAATATTTTCCGGGTCCGCTAGTGCCAACCAAAAGGCAATGTGATTGATAACTAATGACAAAATTGTAAGTAACTCAGCTTTAAGTATATTGCTGACGTGAGATAAAATTATAACCCATCACGTATCACAAGAGGCGGAAGCATAAAAAAATAAACATATAGAGAGTAATATTCATTAAGAGAAAAAGTGATACATTATTTTGAGTTATAATACAAAGTTTTTAAAAATAAGAAGGGTAAGAAGCCACCAGAGAGTGACAAGTGTCCTAGGAGGATTAAATGGAAAAGGGTAATTTTGTCTACAAGAGGAAAGAGAATATGCACATGCTAGTCACATGTTATTTCCACCCCAATTTTTAAACGTCCGTAACTTTTTTATACATCATTTGTTTTTAAAAAAAGTTATACCATAAAATCGAGCGTTTTTTTATCTTTAATATGAGTACCATATTGTTATATTTTTCAAAAAAAAATCAAAAACCCAGTTGCATATTACACAATGGACATGATGTAAAACACAATGTAAAGTAGATCAAAAACACAATCAATAACAACAGATAAAGACACAATGGACAACATACTAAAACACAATGACCATAACGTATAACACAATGGCGATAACATATAACACAATAAGTATCAGACTAAATAAAAACACAATTGATGACAACAGATAAAAGACACAATTAATTACAACAGATAAAAGACACAATGAAGAGCAGATGAAGACACAATGGAAAACAAACTAAAAACACAATACACAACAAACTAAAACACAATGAAAAAAGATAATGAAAAAAATTGAACAAATTATTAAAACACAATGAATAACATATTAAACACAATGACCTGAACTAATAACACAATTTATTGAAAACCCAGATATAACACCATCTTCATTGTGTCATATATTGTGTTATAGGTTCTTATAAAACGCAGTTGATAGAACCCAAATTAACATTGTGTTATAGGTTTTGATAATAACACAATGTAAAGTAGATCAAAAACACAATCAATGACAACAGATAAAGACACAATAGACAACATACTAAAACACAATGAGCATAACGTATAACACAATGGCGATAACATATAACACAATAAGTATCAGACTAAATAAAAACACAATTGATGACAACAGATAAAAGACACAATTAATGACAGCAGATAAAAGACACAATGGAGAGCAGATGAAGACACAATGAAAAACAAACTAAAAACACAATACACAACAAACTAAAACACAATGAACAAAGATAATAAAAAAAATTGAACAAATTATTAAAACACAATGGACAACATATTAAAACACAATGAATAACATATTAAACACAATGACCTGAACTAATAACACAATTTATAGAAAACCCAGATATAACACCATCTTCATTGTGTCATATATTGTGTTATAGGTTCTTATAAAAACACAATGGAAAGAACCCAAATTAACATTGTGTTATAGGTTTTGATAATAACACAATGTATAGAAACTCTACTGACCAAAACCCAGTTGAAAGACACAATAACCTGAACCTTTAACACAATGCAATAAAAAAACCCAGTAAAAATGAAATTTTTTATTTTATTTTTATATGATAATATGGTACTCATATTAAAGATAAAAAAAACACTCGTTATTATGGTGAAATTTTTTTTAAAAAAAAATGTCGTATGAAAAAGTTATGGACGTTATAAATCGATGGGGGAATTGGCATGTGCCTTGCATGTGGAGAGAGAAAATCCATAAATATAGGATTCTCTTTATGCCCTTCTATTATCTTCTTTTCCCTACAATTAATCTCAACCCTCTAAATCTAAGATCAATGGACTAGAATCCTTCTTACCCTTCTTATTTATTTTATCCTTTGTATTTGATACTTACCCTGTAAACCACTACATGGAGTTCTCTTTTATAGGAAATTTTTTTAGCATTTGTTATCAAATTGAGAATTAAGAAATCGACGTGGCAACTAATAGCATGAGTTGGTGACAACTCACGATTTCACTATTAAATGAAAAGTTAAAAAATCTTCAAAATCAGTTTAAGATTTATCGTTCACACGTCTACCACACTCTAACCAATCTATTTGCTAATTTGGTTATTTGTCCTTCATCAATGACCTTCTTAGGTTCTAGTTAGGCTAATATGCAGAGGGTGTTTGGGATTGCTTATTTAACTTCAAACGTATTTATTAACTTATGGCTTTTTCGAAAGAAGTGTTTAAAAAGTGTTTTAGCTTTTGTGGTGGAAAAAGTAAAATGTTCAAAAGGTTTTTAATACATTTCCATATTTAGCTCATTTTAAAGGGTGGGGTTAGATTGGTAATTTTATGTTTAAAAAATCAAAAATCTTTTAAAAAGTTTAGGTTTTTGTGTCTTTTGAAAAACAAATTTTTAGTCCTGAAAAACCAAAATGAAAAGCACTTTTATCATTGTCAAACACTTTTTTAATTTATTGGCAATAAGTCATTTCCAAACACCCTCTTATTAGCCTAGTCATCCGGGTACAACAAGGCTCCATGTGGTAAAATCCTTGCTCGCGCATGATATTTTGTCATGAGTAAGATTCTAATCGGCGATCTCCCCTAAAGAAAGTTATCCGGATACTGCTCGGGCACCGTCCCTTTGGTTTTCTAAGAAAATATATAGTTATGGTAATTTTGCCAGTGACCTCTGGCTCAAGTGGTAGGAGGACTTGAGTTCTTCTGTGAGGACTCTAGTTCGATCCCCATTTGGTGCAAAAAAAAGAGTGAGACACTGGTGGGCAATAATAGAAGACCCAGAGAAACCTGAGTTTGATCCTTGAGCCAAACGGGTTTTACCGGTAATTTCACCGTCGTATCTACGGGCGGGTGTGTTACCGGGTTTTCCCCGGAAGTGGTGGTGGATGACTCGGGTTACTCTCAGAGTACTCCGTTTGTCCAGTTGGTGTCCCGAGAGTACTCGGGATTGATTTGTTGGACGTTAAAAAAAAAAAGTTATTGTAATTTTAATAGTAAAATTGAAATAAACAAATGAAAAAAAAAAAAAAAAAACCCCAAAAACAAGATCGGTCGGTCGGTCGTTGGGTCCCCGTATCCGAGTCTGTAGATCTACTTGTACATCTGTCTCATCACATACTCGGAGATCATATCATTCTCCGGTACACATCGTCGGAGATAATGACGTCATCCAATGGTATACTTTCCGCATTTGCCCTCGTTTTCGCCATCACATTGCCTCACGTTCACGGTCAGCCTTTCGCTCCCGCTCCCGCTCCGGTCAGCGACGGTCAGTTTCTCATTTTTTTTAATTATTTCGTAATTTTTACACCCTGTTTTTATTGATGTTGAGATGGGTTAAGTTTTTGATTGCGTTAACTGAATGTTTACATCAATCCGGTCATTATTATTATTCAGAAATTTATGGCAATTGATTGAATGTTTTTGATTCATACATACAACGATGATGTTTCAGAAATTATGGAAGTTTTATTTGTTTTATACTCGTTTTTTTTTTTTTTTTTTTTTTTTTTTGTAATTATGAAGGAATGTAGTACCATTAGTGTTTATTCATTTTGGGGGCATAAATTCAGTCCCTTTTGATTTTGATTTTAGTGAAGTGTCATGCTGTTCTTGTGTAAGGTAAAGGCCTGCTGCATATTCATATAGATAGGGTGATTGTTCGAAATTCTACTGGCCAATCAACTTTCGGTATTATGGGCATGTTTGGCTAAGCTTTTCATAACAACTTATTGACTTATAAAAGTCAGTATGGAGTGACTTATTGACTTATTGGCTTTTCCCCCTCACATACACCCTCATTGCCAAACATCATTTTGAAGCTTATGACTTTTCAAAAAGCCAATAAGTCAATAAGTTGTTTCAAAAAGCTTAGCCAAACATGCCCTATTTGTTTAAAAAAGGTGAGTAAAATTAAGGTCTGTAGGAAGTTTGTGTAAAAGCAACCAACATAATGAAGAAATTATAAAATGTTTAGTTGAGTTGATATGTAAAGTAAGATGCAGGTTATGGTTTTAAATAAAGCTTATTTGGTTGTACATAGACATTACGTGATGCGTGTGCCTTAGCTTTTGGGACCAAAACGCCTCGGAGCACATCTAGCTTTTCTAAACCAAGGGTCACATGACCCAGAACCACATTTTGAAATTCTTGTTCATCCTTGATTATTTATATTTCATTAATTCCTCCTAATAGTTTTTTAAGCAATAATATGCGCCCGACCCCCCGAACTTTTCGCTCAGTAGTGTTATATATGTAGCTTTCGTATAGAAATTTTTTGGTATATACGTTTTCGACCCCCCGGTTCTATAGAATTTTTTTGGTAAATACATTTTCGACCCCCCCCGGGTTGGAAATCTCAAGCATAATTATGGTAAGTTGCACCCATTAGGACACGTGGCAATCAGTTATTGATTGTGATTCTAATCGGCGGAAAAGCAGTAGACTTGTGCACAGAAACTGTGCATGTGTCTGGTATTGAGTGGGTTTCCTTTTATTAAAAGATTTTATTAGGGTCGTCTAGTTGATAAACTTTAAAGACTGAAATGTCAATGGTTGTTTTAGTACTAAAATATATATAGGATTAACACATGTTTTAACTCTTGATTCAGGGACATCAATTGACCAGGGGATAGCATATTTGTTGATGATACTGGCTTTGGTGCTCACATACATCATCCACACCATTGACACTCCTCTTAACCTTAGTTAATTATCAACCATGAACTCCAGACACTCCTATAACGCTAGTCTAGTAATTATTTAATTGCTTTGCTTATGTTAGTGAAAAATTATCTACGGCGTGTCTCAGATTTTGTGACGCAGTGGAATCTTTTATCGAGCGAAATGGTCCTTTGTGTTACAAGTTATGATTGGCTTCTGCATGTTCTTTGAAACCGGTTATCTCACTTCTATTTATTTTTTGATAGTTTTCGTACTCTTAACCTGTTAGTTTTCAGTTATTCACTAAATGGAATTTGGGCATTGAAAGAATTTTGATGTTTGTGTGTCAAAACGAATAATTTTTTTTCTACTAATGACGCCATTTGATGGTATTTCTGCTCACGGCTCATATTTCTATTACGTCGGGTTAGGAGTCTTGTAAAGGATGATCTATGCTCTAGTTGTGCAAAGACAAATAAATAGAACATGAACGTTGTAGGGGACATAAGTTGGAGCCTTGAGATTCTGAGTCCTAGATGGCTAACTCAGACACCATCTAATTCTACTTCCAAACCTACACACATTTGTTTAATATAGCTAAACCTACACATTTGTTTAATATGGATGTGATGTGAATCCTTAACCTCAGGGGACAACTTTTTAGTATTTACAATGTCTGGACACACATAGCATAATTATGTGTGCTTGAATGCATTTTGCTCTATTATGTTACTATGTTACTAAGGGGCTGTTTGGCAACTTCTTTTAAATGGTTAAGTGTTGAACGAGTAAGAGGTCTGAACCATTAAGTGCTGAATCAGTAAGAGGTGTGAACCATTAAGAGCCAGTATAATACTTAACCGTTCAGAGGCAAATGTCTGAACAATTCAGATTAGATGTATTAACCATTCAGATTCAGTATACTGTTTAACCATTCAGAGGCAAATGTCTGACCATCAAGAGCAGCATTAAGAGGTACTAATACTACCCGTGTATATTTTCGACAACGTTATTCCAATGTGTGTGTATCACACACACACATATATATATATAGAGAGAGAGAGAGATGTAACTTGATTATTTGCAAATTGGATGATTCAATGGTCAATTCTTGTCTCTTAAAGAAGAATATCTATACAAAGAACAAAAACAAAGATCTAGAATTTGCCCCATATCTCTCTTTTGAGTACGGTCAAAATAACTTTGTTGCCCCATTAGTCTGTCTCTATCAGACCATAAAGAAGTAGCAATACAGTAATAAAAAACTGCTAAAAATTTGTATAAGAAGGTTAAATTTTGATTATATACCCTATGATGATGGGGTATAGCTCAAACCTTAATAAACTGATTAGAGACGCAACAGCTTAAAAGATTAAAAGGTTAAAAGGTTCGGAAATGGTCAGCTGTCATGAACAGTAAAAAGGACAAGTCAGAGCCTTGTCACATCACCCTTTGCGTGTGAAACCTCCTGCCCAGCCGCAACCAGAACATGTGGGAGAGCACACCCTTTTGTCCGCAGGTCCAAACCCTTCAACCCCTAAAAGGGTAAGTCCCTCATTGCAAGTCAGGTTCATTAGTCAAAGGTTTCTCATTTGAGAAACCTCTTCTCCTATAAAGTGCAAGCCATGACAAACGTGCAAGAGGACTCCAAGATGAGCAGAGATCATTCCAACTCTCTGATTCTTCCTCTCCCTCTCTAGAACTAGCTTCATGCTTGCTTCTCTTCTTCTTCTCCCATTAGAACGAGCTTCATGCTTGCTTCTCTTCTTCACACTAAATAACTCATCTTCTCCAACGATTGCCTTCTGGGCTGATTTCTAATCAGTTCAGGATCTAAGGAGAATAACAATAATACAAGTGAACCTTTCTCCACGTCTTACAAACGTGGGGAAACCCCACGACTTGCGTTAGGCTAACTGAAATCTTGAACCCTTTTACCCCGGAGATATCGCTACAGGCCTTGGTCTTGTATTTGTTGTAGCAACAAGTTGGCGCCAACCGTGGGGCTACGCCGCTTACTTTATCTTAAAGACCAGTTGTGTAGCTCCATTTTCTCTTTACATCATGTCTGAAAACGAGTCTCCTGGCGAGGTAAATCAGGTGCCTAACAACACCGATTTAACACCATATTCTGGTCGGATCTCACCGGTTAGATCTACACCTCTTTCTACTCCCGGAAGTACTCCAACAGGAACTATGTTCCCAAAGTTCACTTCTTTTCAACACCAACCCCATCTCGGTCAGGGGTTGCATCTCCTTAAATCGACACAATGCGTACATCGAAAGACATAGATCTAACACTCGAGGGAGTAGCTAGAAATTTCTTACAACTGAGATCTTTTCTCAACTAACATGTGAGCCTAGAAAGGGAAAAAGAGCTGAGAATAAGACTAAAATATGAGGAGTCTAAACCCTCATTATCACCTTGCCCTCCATCTCTTCCTTTTAGCAGCTCACGTTCAGCCACATCTTACATTGAAGCTGGTCCTAGTGTGACAGACCAACCACTCAAGCCCTTGAGCTTTTGGGGAGGCCAAGTCCAACCGCTTTTCCCTTATTTAACTCCCACCCGTTACAACCGGTGCACCTATTGGGCATGAAACCACTCTTGATCAATTATGGCAGTCACCAGCTTCAAGTGTTCCTCCTCCCATTGCTACTTCGTGGTAACAAGCCATGGCCACCCTGCCTTTGGCTCGAGGTACGGTCGTATACAGTACCATCAGAAAGCCTTCAAGGCTTTAACCTTATGCTCTAGCTGATGACACAGATGATGACATAATTTCCTTTGCAGCACGTGAAAGCTGGATGATGACACAGAAAGCCTTCAAGGCTTTAAGCTTAACTTCATCAACCAAGGGCCAACCACTCACCAGGGTACTTCAAACGGTAACCCAGCTTCAAGGGTAGTAGAAGACCTCTCAAAACCCCACAAGCCCAACAACTTGTCTTGCTTCTCCTAACAAATCGTTGATTACGAGTTTCAAACCCAGAAAAAGATGCTATCATGGTGCTGAAAACCACCTCTAAATCTTCGTCGGGGCAGCAAGAATTGAAAAATTGCCCAACCCCGAATTTTGTCTCATGTTCATGCAAACCCTTGAAGGGTCTTCACGCATATGGTTCAATGACCTTCCTGAACGAAGCATTCAGACCTTTGACGATCTTAGCAAAGGTTTCCCATAACAACGGAAGTATGTCAAGGACGCCACGATAATCTTCCGGATCAAACAACGTGATGATAAAAGTCTCAGAGATTTCATCGAAAGGTACAAGAAGGAAGATTTAACTTACGCCGATGAAAAGATTAGGGTTGCAGGGTTCATGAATGCTAAATTCCAAATATCTCACAAGAGACTTCAATAAATGCTTGCCCAAAACCCTTGAAGAAGCACTCAAAATGGCTGAAGCCCACATTCGAGGATAATAAGCTGTATATATCAAAGAACAAAAAAAACACCTCTTAACTGGAGCTTCCAGTATGGCTCTTATGACAAACAGTTCAAAGGTTCGGATTTCAGAAGGCCTGAAGGCCGGAACCCTCAAAGCCGAGAAAAAACCATAAACTTTACAGCCTTAACCAAGACTCCACAAGAGATCTTGGCAACCGAAGAGGTAAAACACAGCTTCCGCCCTCCTCAACCTTTGCCAAAAAACAAAAAAATGGAAAAATCAAGCCAGTATTGTGAGTTTCAAAAATAGAAAGGTCACCATACCAATAATTGCTTCCAACTCAAAAAGAGGATCAAAGAAGCCGTCAAGTCCTAACTAGCTCACTTGGTTAAAGGGGTCAAGGACAAGATGGTTTAAAAAGAAGTAGGAAGTGAACATGGTCGACCTTGAAAACAAAGCTTCCCACAAACGCCATCATTCCAAGGCATGGGAACGTCAATATGCTTGCTTCCCACCACCGAAAGGAGAGTTGCTTTCAAACCCTCTGGTGATGGAATCCAACATAGGAACCATCAAGATACAAAAGGCTTACATTGACACCGCTGCAACCACCAAAATCGTGTTTGAGAAATGCTTTAACCCTCTCAGCGACGATGAACGTTCAAAGCTTCAACAGTCTGAATCCTCCATCGAAGGTATCGCAGACATACCTATCAAGCCTTTAGGCTAAATAACCCATAATGTTTGTTCAACGAGAGAACAAAGGGACGAATCGAACAACTCACTTTTGGGGTGATCAATATCCCTTCCAACTATGATATCATTATATGAAGGCCAGGGGAAAGTGTGTTCGGAATGGCATTTTTAGTTGGTCAATGCACTGTGAAGTTTTCCACTGAAAAAGAGATAGCAACCCTTCAACCTATCCAAGAAGCTTTTGTGTTTGAATGGGAAAGCTCAAGAAAGGATGAAGACGATGAACAAGGGTTGGACATAAACCCAAAATATCCTCAACAAGGATAAGGGTAAACACTAACCTTTCCAAGGAAACCCTCTCATACCTTGAAAAGCTGCTTTTGCACTATGTCTTTGCTTGGTGCCCGGAAGATATGACCGGCATCCCTCGTAGCCTTGTTGAACATGAATTATGGATCCCACCTGATGTTAAGCCCATTATACAAAAGAAATGGAGTCAAGCCCTTGAAAGAAGCCTTGCAGAGTGTCAAGAGATGGAAAAACTTGTTCTAGCCGGAATCCTTCGAGAGGTCAAGTATCAATCATGGGTGGCCAATCCGGTAATGGTTCGAAAACCCGACAAGTCTTGGAGAATGTGTATCGATTTTGAAGACTTGAACAAAGCATGCCCAAAGGATTGCTATCCGCTGCCCCAGATAGACCTCAAGGGTTACCATCAGATCCTAATGAAAAAAGAAGATGAAGGAAAAACCACATTCCACGCTGATAAAGGTATATCTTGCTATCAAAAAATGTCTTTTGGTTTAAGAAATACAGGTGCCACTTATCAATGTCTGGTTGACAAAGCGTTTGCCGGACAAATCGACAAGAACATTAAAGGTTATGTTAACGATTTGGTGATCAAGAGCAAAACGGAATACCAAATGCTCGATGACGTACAAGAAACCTTCCAAAACTCGAGAAAGATCAACATGAAGCTTAATCCAGTCAAGTGCTCGTTTCTAGGGCACATCTTAGGGAAACAAAGCATAAAAGCCAACCCTCAAGGGATGTGCTAACAAGAAAGACTTTCGATGGAAAGCTTACAGCTTTGAAGCGTTTTACCTCAAAAGGAAGCCTTCAACCAAATGAAGCAACACTTGGCCTCACTCCCAGCCATTTCAGCTCCGGAAACAAGAGGAACGATCTTTGTCTACCTTTCGATTGCTGAAAAGGCCATAAATACGGCTCTGATCATTGAACGAAACAAAGTTCAGATAGCCGTTTACTTTTTCAAAACTTTAAAATTAGCAGAAATCAAATATTCTTCTTTGGAAAAACTTGCTCTAGCCCTAGTCCAAACGGCTAGAATGCTTCGAAGGTACTTTCAGTCACACCCGATACAAATGGTCACTGACTAACCTATTAAGAATGTGCTTGAAAAACAAGAAAATTCCGGACGATTAGCCAAATGGGTTGTGAAAACTAGGTGAACACAAAATCACCTATGTCCCGAGAAAATCTGTCAAAGCCCAAGTCCCAGCTGACTTCATCATAGAAGTCCCTAAAGAAGTCACAACGGAAGTCAATACAACCTCCACTGAACCCTCCGACCCCCATACTTGGAAGCTCTTTACCGACGGAGCTTCCAGCTTTGAAGGGTCAGGAGCAGGCCTAGTTCTAATTGATCCTAATGAATTGGAATTCACGTATACCCTTCGTCTTGAATTTCAGACTACAAACAACGAAGCTGAGTATGAAGTATTGATTGTTGGGCTCAAGCTTGCAAAAAATATGGGTGTCAAAAGGCTTCAATTATTCACAGACTCGTTGCTTGTTTCAAACCAAGTAAGTGATAACTACATAGCCAAAGAAATGGGGGTTCAAAAGCTTCAAGTCCTCACAGATTCTCTTAAGCTAAGACAATAACAGCTACATAGCAAAAGAACCCAACATGTCTTAGTACCGAGAGAAATCAAAGGAATTGATGAACACATTTCAAACAGGTTCCATAAAAAAAGTTCCAACATCTCAAAACAAGAGAACTAATGCACTAAGCAAACTTGTATCTCCTACGTTTGCCCACCTCACCAAGAAGGTACTAATTGAGGTATTAAAAACCCCATCCATCCAAAAACTTGAGGTTCAAGATATGATCACTAAAGAAGGGCCAAATTGGATGACTCCCATTGAAAAGTTGCTCAAAAATGGTGAATTACCTGATGACCAGACTAAGGCTGAAAGGGTTTGTACCAAGTCAAGGAATTACGTGTTACAAGAAGATATCGTTTACAAAAAAGGATACCTTGCACCACTACTTCGATGTGTTGGCCCAAAACAAAGCCAATATCTGATCAAAGAGGTTCATGAAGGGATATGTGGGGCTCATTGTGGCCCAAGATCGGTAATGTCAAAGCTGATGAACCACAGATACTTTTGGCCTTCCATGCATCGAGATACCTTCGAACAAATGCGAAAATGTGAAGCTTGTCAGTTACATGTTCCGGTACCCAAAAGCCCCAAACATGACACCGTTCCCACCTCCTCGGCTTGGCCATTTCGCAAGCGGGGAATGGACATTGTTGAACCATTCCCACCAGCCAAAAGAGGAGTCAAGTTCTTATTGGTAACTGTGGGCTACTTCACCAAGTGGCCAGAAGTAAAACCATTGGCAAAAATCTCAGGGAAACAGGTCATCGATTTCGTTTAGGAAAACATAATCTATCGTTTTGGGCTCCTAGGGGTACTAGTCACGGATAACAGGAAGTAATTTGCCGAGAAGCCTTCTAGCTCCTGGTGTGAGGAGTTCAGAATAACTCAAGTATTCAGCTCGGTAGCTTACCCACAATCCAATTGCCAGGTTGATAGGACAAACCACAACATCGTTGAAGGAATTAAATCTCGATTGGGAAGATACGACAACAACTGGCTCGAATAACTTCCCAATGTGCTATGTGAAATTCGAACAACCGAGAAAACGAGCCACAAGAAAACACCCTACAGCCTAGTGTTTGGATCAGAGGCTATAATCATAGCTGAAATCGGAGTAACAAAACAAAGAACATTCAACATCGACCTCGAGCCAAATAAGAAAGAGACGGTGTTGAATTTGGAACTCCTCGAATAGGCTCGTGATCAAGCAGCCATACAAAAAGAAAGGTACAAGCAAAACATGGAATTTTATTACAATACACGGGTGAAGCATGAACGCTTCAAGCCTGGGGACCTTGTGCTTCGAAATAATAAGGCATGCAAGAAAGAAAGCCAAGGAAAGCTTGGCCCTAAGTAGGAAGGGCCATACACTATCCTTAAAGCCCACAAAGGGGGATCATACAAGCTGGCAGGTCCGCAAGGCAAAAAGCTTCCCCGTCGTTGGAATGGCAAAAACCTTAAATGGTTCCATTTTTAACCAAAACATGTTACAAATAGTTCCCAAAAGTTGTTCTATTCCCCTAGTAATCAAAGTACTTTGAAATGAATGAACGATGAATCAAAATTTGTCTTTCTATCCTATAATTAGGTTGAGAACCTAGCATGAAACTCCATGGCAAGGGCCATGTAAGGGGATGAGCTCCCAGGCCACATCGCTTAATAGGTTCAAGGGTTGAATGGACCTATATAAGGGGTGAGTTCCTAAATCAATACAACTCCATGAGACTCAAAGAAATCTTAAAAATCATGTCTCATAGATGGGTTTGAACAGCCTACACCAAATGTTTCTTAAGCCCCAACATTGGCTTACGAACCAAAAAGACTCTAAGTGAATATCATACATAGGATAGAGGTTGTATCTTCTTGTTAAAAATATCCTAAGGCTAAGTGATTGCAACACTGAACCCTTTTAAGGTATAAGTAACATAAGATGCACCGCCCAAAACAAAGACAACATACAAAACCAATGAAAACACAAGAACAACACAATAAACATAGCAAGATAAGTTAAAGATAGTAAGGGCCATACTGGCCATCAAACATAAAACATTGTCGACAAGCCTTCCAGGCTTTAACCACCAAAGAACCTAAATGGTTCCCTTAAAATAAAAGGATGTTCAAACAAACAATCCATAACATTGTTCGACATGCTAAGAATGCTACAAATCAAAGTCTCTTCTTCACTTGGCAGCATCAGAGATGGTAGACTTTGCTGCACCATCCTTCTTCGAAACCCCATCATCTTGGGTCTTTTCAGCCTTCATCATCAAGGCTCGAACCTTTTGAGCCCTCACCACCTTCAGAACACATTTCCTCGCTATCTCCGGAGCAAGGACGTTTCTTCGAGAGGGACTTCAGCACTTCGTTATAAACAGCCTCATTAAGGCCCCGAGGTTTTAGCCTTTGCAAGACAGGCAAAGGTTTACCAAAACACTTGGAGACTTTACCCACATAAGGGACTTCAGCACTTCGTTATAAAACCCGGAGCCACCGGATTAAACTTTAGATCGATCCCCTATTCTTTACAAAAAGCCTCAACTTCCTCTCGAGTGAGACAACAATAACTCACATACAGATCTTTGCTAGCAACCAGGAGAGACGATCGAAAGAAAAAAGAAAGTGAAGTCTAGGCAGTTATTATTACGCAAAAGGCAAAAAAACTGTCATCCATCACATTAACTGTCATTTCAAAATTCAAATCCAAAAAACTTAGACGCCTGATAACCTTTCAAGCCTTGAATCCTTTAAGCAATAAAAATCGTGTACAAAAGTCAGAAGCATTTGAGCTTACACCCCAAATACCTCTGACTTGGGGGGCTGATGACGGGGGTAGCTCAAACCTTAATAAATTGATTAGAGACACAACAGCTTAAAAGATTAAAAAGGTTAAAATGTTCGGAAATGGTCAGCTGTCATGAACAGTAAAAAAGACAAGTCAGAGCCTTGTCACGTCACCCTTTGCGTGTGAAACCTCCTGCCCAGGCGCAACCAGAACATGTGGGAGAGCACACCCTTTTGTCCGCAGGTCAAAACCCTTCAACCCCTAAAAGGGTAAGTCCCTCACTGCAAGCCAGGTTCATTAGTCAAAGGTTTCTCATTTGAGAAACCTCTTCTCCTATAAAGTGTAAGCGATGACAAACGTGCAAGAGGACTCCAGGATGAGCAGAGATCATTCCAACTCTCTGATTCTTCCTCTCCCTCTCGAGAACTAGCTTCATGCTTGCTTCTCTTATTCTTCTCCCATGAGAACGAGCTTCATGCTTGCTTCTCTTCTTCATACTAAATAACTCATCTTCTCCAATGATTGCCTTTTGGGCTGATTTCTAATCAGTTCAGGATCTAAGGAGAATAACAATAATACTAGTGAACCTCTCTCCACGTCTTGCAAACTTGGGGGAACCCCACGACCTGCGTTAGGCTAACTGAACCTTGAACCCTTTTACCCCGGAGATATCGCTACAGGCCTTGGTCTTGTATTTGTTGTAGCAACACCCTACATCATGTTTTCATACCAATACTTCTTTCTTATATATATATATATATATATAGGGAGGAGCTCATGCGAGAACCACCTTTATTGTGAGAACCGCGAGAACCAATGTGAACACAACCTAAAATAGCTAAAAAAAACCTAAAAAAACCTACCCCCCCCCCCCCAAAAAAAACCTAAACCCCCCACCCCCCCCCCCCCCCAAAAAAAAACCTAAACCCCCCCCCCCCCAAGCTAAAATGCTAAAAACTAAACCCCCAAAAAACCTAAAAAAATCTAAAAAAATAAAAAAAAAATCTAAAATTTTTTTTTGAATTTTTTAATATTTTTTATGTTAAAATCGCTACTTTCCGAAGCAAAAAAAAAAAAAAACATTTTTAAAAAAAAAAATTAAAATTTTTTTTTTTTTGCTTCGAAAAGTCGCGATTTTTTTTTTAAATATTAAAAAATTCAAAAAAAAAATTTTTGTGTGATTTTTAGCTATTTTTAGGCATTTTTGGTTGTGTTCACATTGGTTCTCGCGGTTCTCACAATAAGAGGTGGTTCTCGCATGATCTTCTCCCTATATATATATATATATATATGATCTTGGCTTTGAGTAGTGAATACGTATGCCAATATGATTCTAGGGAGATGATCAAATAGGAAATATAGTTCGGGTAGGAAGGGTAGTAATGAATGAGGTTGTGACATGTGGCAAAATTGAAAAACAAATGGGAAGGGTATCTTAGTAAATCTCATCTCATATTCTTCCTTTCTGTTTCACTGCAATCACTACATTATATTGCGATTTTTCTTCATCAATCAATGACTCAAACACTCAATTAACGTGTTCTCCAACTTTTTTGAAGAAACCCAGTTCAGTTTTACATAATTTCTCTTTTTTTTTCTGGTTTTTTAAGCGAATCAATCGATTCGTTCGTTAATGTTTCTAACATTCAATTTTCATCAATCGTTGAAGAAATCCTAAGAAATCGACTTCAATCTGTATAAGAAATCTGAAGAATTTCGTCAATCATTGCGTTTTACAATTTGGGTTTTCGAATTGCGTTTTACGACCTGGGTTTTCGAATTGCTTTTTACGATTCGGGTTTTACCATTGTGAATTGCGTTTTACGACCTGGGTTTTACCATTGCGTTTTACGATTTGGGTTTTATCATTGTGAATTGTGTTTTACGTTCTGGGTTTTACCATTTTGAATTGTGTTTTACGTTTTGTGTTTCGAATTTCGTATTACGTTTTACAATATGGGTTTTACCATTGCGTTTTACGATTCGGGTTTCGGAAAAAAAAAATATAGCAATAGTATACTCGTTTTAAAGATAAAAAACACTCGTTTTTGTGGTGCAATTTTTATAAAAAAATAATTTCATATGAAAGAGTTATTAACGTTTTAAAAACGAGGGGACTTTGAGGAGAGAGAAACAATTGATTTGGATGGACTAGAATATCCTTGCACCAACCCACGCGCCTATTTTTTTCCATTCCACCTATGTAATTTTGGCCATTTATTTTAAATCTAATGGATATGATTGCTCCATAACCTTTCTACCCAAAAATAGTTTCCTTTTATATCCTGATTCTATGATTCTAAAGATTTATATGTTTTTAATGGACTTGGAAACAAATGTAATTTTTGTTAAGCAATTGTTGTTTTGTTAATAAACCAATAGGGACAGGGATTGAACAAAAACTCGGTGATGGTCGGACTTTTAAAATTCAAATTGGTGGGAGGTGGACTCTTAAAAAACAATATTCTACAATACAAAAATAATCAGATATTTTCAGTAAAATTAACATTACGAGCGAAAAAACCGACGGGGGCCAGGGCACAACCGGGCCACCATTAATTTCCGCCCCTGCATATGAATGTTATATCCACAAATGCTCAAAGCTATGATATTAGAAAGAAACGATTTTTTTATTGTAGTACTGATTTCGGTACTATCTGACGTGCCACATGGCATAACTGTTAAAATTAGGGATGATTATAAATACCCATACCTTCCAGGAGACTAGTGTAACAACCCAATATTTCCCAATCAAATCCTAACGTGACACGTGTCCTAAAACCCTCCACATATTTCACAATCTTGAAGGAGAGGGGTTATATTTGTTAAAAGGGCAAAGATAAAGAGTTGAGAGGCTGAAAGTGTTAAAATCCAAAAAAAAAAAATAGTCGCTAGAGATCCCTACGGATCGTATCAACATTCCTTTGTGGTCCGCAAGGGGTGTTTAAATTTCTTGCTCGCTAAAGGTCCTTGCGGACTGTATGGGGTATCCCTTGCGGTCTGCAAGGGTTCCTCATACAGCCAGCAAATCACTGGCAGCCTCTTTTGCTGCATCTTTGCCACCTTTCTTCAAAACATGCCACCATAACTCCGGTTTTGACACATACCTTGACACTAATCGGTCTCTAAGAGCCTCTAGGACAGTTGTCTTGATTTCTTGAGCTCAACTTTTGCTATAAATAGTCCTTGAGACCATTATTTCCATTCACACCAAAAACTCAAACACTAAAGTCTAAGTGTGAGAGCTCTCTTCTACATTCCAAGCTTTCCTTTGGTTGTTTAAGAAGTCATCTGAATCTAGTTAGTCTCCTTCCTTAGTTCTTTTCATTAGCATTCAGTTTTATAGCTTAAATTGCTTTGGAAGTCCGGAATTGTCAACACTTTGACTTTTTTATTGATTTTCGATTATGACAACTTTGGTTAAATCGATTTCAAATTAAATTCACTCACGTGATCATCATAATATAGGGTATAATATCCTGCATTTATATCACATGATCATCACGTATGAATGGGTCAAATGACAAGTCAAACATGCATTTATAAAAAGTAAACTGTGTTTTATCTAAAAGTCTAAGAATGAACTTCTAAAACTTATGGAACATATTATTCGACTCCAAAACGGTTTGTACAATACTATAAAATATATTTTGACATGTCGGACTTGTCACGAACCCATTTGACCATCTGAAGCCGTACTTACGCGCACTACTCGTTAAAATGGTGCAAACCATATAAATGAGTCGTAACGGGTCAAACCTTTTCAAAACTTACAAATCAGAATGTATGGTTAAATAAACCATTTTACATGAGACTCCTCACTCGTATGGTTATAAACCGCATTCTATCCGGTCAACACCTAATCTAGCGGAACCGAGCTTAATTCTAAGTTAACCGGACCCGTAACAATTCTAATGGATAAATATTTCCGTTCTTTCTGAATTAGAGAGCTCTCCGGTTATCGTACCATAGGTTAATAAAATTTGAATTCTGCCATACTACGAGAACCAAATACACTCTGAATACAGCTAGTACAGGTAAATACTTTTTAACCAAGGATCAAAGGCTTTCCTAATAACAAATTGTGTTATATCATTGCTTTCGTTATTGCATTTTCTATACGAATCAATCAAGCACGTCATCTCACTTATAAATTTGATCACAAAGTTATATTTGATATTTTTTGACTAAAACAAAGACCAAGACAAAAAGATTAAGATGACAAACTGTATACAATGTTTTCAAGATTTAAACACAGCTTTCTAATTTTTTCCAAAAACGTATTTATTCTCATATTTAAGTATCTGTAATGTTTTCCAACAACGTATTTATTCTCGTTTCATTTTGTTTTCCAAGAACTAGAAGTTCATAAAATACAACCAATTAGCAAATTGCTAGCTAGGACCAAGCAACAAATTTACAAGACCATAAGTGAATATTAGAGCGCACTGATACCCCAAATAAATAACCAACTTTTTTTAGGTCGACCACCTGAAACTTTAGCATATATTTCAAGATCACTAAACTCGACCCCTAATCCAAACAAACTAGACTTTTGTAAGTTAGCCTTCAACCACGATTCTAAATAAAACATTTTGGAGTTCTGACAATATTTTTACAGCAATATTTCACGTAATAGTAATCAAGTTTTAGAAGTGTTCCGATTAAGTTACTCATAAAAAAATTGTTTCAATCAAGTTGTTTGTCGAATCCCTAAATCCCTGAAGTCGTTCAAGGGGTTTGGCGGTACTAACCTTAGATTCGGTGAGCTCCGGTTCAGGTTCATCATCTTGTCATCATGGTGACGGTTCCTCTTGCGGGATGTCAGGTCTTGAACTGCAGCCACATGAAAATCTAGTTAGAGGGCCCGAGGGGGTTCACCCCGAGGGCACTCCGACGAAGTCAGTATCTTGTATGGTAAAGATAGTTATAAGTGCAAGTATTATTTAGAGAGAAGGAGCTGAAGTTGAAAAGGAGAAGGAAGGGATAACCTTTTTGTGGGGAAAGTGTAATCTGCCCTTCTTGGAGGAGGGGGCTCTCTTTATATAGTAAGACATTTGGGCCATAACCCTAATGGACCGGTCCAAGAATGGGCTTATCTGGATATGGACAACTCGAACCAACTAAACATACCGAGAAAGACCCAAGTGGGCTCGAGCCCAGTCACCAATCTAGGGCGATGAGTCCAGACGAGGAGCCCAAGCGGGGAGGGCAGATCCGGTCGTATGTATGAGGAGACCGAGACACGTTTGTGCTCGGTCCCACGGATGGCGCCAGTGTCGAATCCCCAAATCCCTGAAGTCGTTCAAGGGGTTTGGCGGTACTAACCTTAGATTCGGTGAGCTCCGGTTCAGGTTCGTCATCTTGTCGTCATGGTGACGGTTCCTCTTGCGGGATGTCGGGTCTTGAACTGCAACCACATGAAAATCTCGTTAGAGGGCCTGAGGGGGTTCACCCCGAGGGCACTCCGACGCTCAAGTCAGTATCTTGTATGGTAAAGATATTTATAACCAGTGTTGTAAAAGTCGGGTTCCAAGGCCGAGTACTCGGCGAGTACTCGGTCCTCGGAACCCCTCCGAGGCGACTTCCTCCTAGGCGGACTCAATTAGTCGGCCTCGGTCAAACTCGGCGCCTAGTCGGCCTAGTCGGCGCCTAGTCGGACGTAGTCGGAAAGAGTCGGCCTAGTCGGTCTAGGCGGTCAACGTGATTTGTTGACTTTTAATTAATCAAAATCGGCCTACTCGGCCTTGTACTCGGACTACTCGGACTTGTATTCAGAATATTTGAACTTTAAACATGTTTCGTTTTAAATTATACTCAGTTGATATGAATTATGCTTATTTTAACATATGTATAATATATAACAATTAATTTTCTTTATAGTTACCATGTCCGCGTACTCCCCGAGTACTCCGATTACTCCCAACTCCCCAGTCGGCCAACTAGAGACCGCCTAGCGACTTTTACAACACTGGTTATAAGTGCAAGTATTATTTAGAGAGAAGGAGCTGAAGTTGAAAGGGAGAAGACGGGATAACCTTTTTGTGGGGAAAGTGTAATCTGCCCTTCTTGGAGGAGGGGGCTCCCTTTATATAGTAAGACATTTGGGCCAGACCCCTAATGGACCGGTCCAAGAATGGGCTTATCTGGATATGGACCACTCGAACCAACTAAACATACCGAGAAAGACCCAAGTGGGCTCGAGCCCAGTCACCAATCTAGGGCGATGAGTCCAGACGAGGAGCCCAAGCGGGGATCCTCGTCGTCATTGTTCAAATTTATTTTGATGATCTAATTTTATATGTTTTACCTCACCAATTATACATTGCATTTTTTTTTTTTTTTTTTAATAGGCAGCACACAACCTCTGGTTGTACTCAGTCCTAAATATATCTTTTTATCATCGTGAGACTCAAATGCTTAACCAAATGAAGAGAAACGCATTTGTCATATACTTGATACCCTACGACATATCCCTTTGGTGTATGTTTAATACATAGAAAACATTTTTGTACTTGAATATCGTTGTGTTTATATAGTATGGTTGTATTGCTTTTACTCAAATTTTAACATCATGGTTGATTCGATATTTGGTAATTTCCGATTTTCATTCAAACATCTTTATTTTGAAACAGCATTTAGTAACTACTATATATTGTTGTGAGCAGGGCCGGCCCTAAGAATTTGTGTACCTTGTTCGAGTTCGAAAAAATGTGTCCTTGGGCCTTAACGAAATTGGGTATTAGGCTTTAGGATCACTAAAGGTCTAAACCTAATGCCAAAAGGGTTAATAACTAATCTAAACCATAAGAATAGTTTTGTAAGAGGGCCTATGCTGGTGTTTGTATGGATGTACCCTATTAAAAAAATATTTTACATATACATATCGGGTTTTTTTTTTCATACAAAAACGTGCCCCTCGAAATACTAGGCCCTTGCCGGTGGTCCTCCCCGCCCACCCCAGGGCCGGCCATGGTTGTGAGATACTTGTTCCTTCAACTACGAGTATTAAGTGGGTGTTTGAGATTGCTTATTTTTTTAGCTCTGACTTTTTAAAGTTTATAAGTTATTTTGTAGTATTTGGCAAATGCTATAAGTCTTTTTATATTGACTTCTAAGGGGGTGTTTGGGATTGCTTATAAAACAACTTATTGACTTGTAACTTTTTGAAAAAGAAGTTTTTTTAGAAAATGATGTTTGAGCCATGGGTTGAAAAGGATGCTTTAAGGTTTTGAAAAAGAGAAATGAAAAACTTGTTTTTCATAAGCAATCTCAAACACCAATTGTATTGAAAAAAAAGAGTTTGAAGAAGTTAGAAATTGTATTGTGATGAACTTTCCATTTACACCCTTATATGCAGATCACCCATCTACCCAACTCCATCATTTACTCCATCGCCATTACTCCCCATCTACCATTACTCCATTTATCTAACATTACCCCTAGGGCTGTAAAAGAACCAAACGTTTGGCGAACAGTTCGTGAACCATTCGGCGGGAAGTTCGTTTGTGTTCGTTCGCTTATTAAACAAACGAACACGAACAAGAAATTTCGTTCGTTTAGTTAAATGAACAAACATGAACAGAGGTCGTGTTCATTTGTTTATGTTCATGAATGTTCGGTAACGTGTCCGTTTGTGTTCGATAGTCCATTAGTGTTTTTAGTTTTTATATCTATATAAATACTTCAAAATTCCGACAAATTAAATATATAATAAGTGTTAGTGTATTATATATTTTGTTCATAAAAATGATTGTTTGTGTTCGTTTGTTTCCATTTGTGTACATGAACATTAATTTGTGCTCATTTGTGTTCATCAACATTCGTTTTTGTTCGTTGCTTAAAATTAACAAACAAACACAAACGAACACGAACAAAAAAATCTCGTTCGATAAGTGTCCGTGAACGGTTCGCGAACACATATATTTCTTAACAAACGAACACGAACAAGGTCTTGTTCGTGTTCGTTCGGTTCGTTTGCAGCCCTAACTACCCCCCATCTCCTACCCCCATATGCCGATTCATCCCCATAATTGCTATCGCCTACCCAGCCTCCATCGGTTCGGTTCGTTTGCAGCCCTAATTACCCCCCATCTCCTACCCCCATATGCCGATTCATCCCCATAATTGCTATCGCCTACCCAGCCTCCATCGGCATATCCTCTGTTTTCGTTAAATAGATGGGTAGAGAGACCCATATCTGGAAATACAATAAAACAAATGGTTGGCACATTGATTGATTGAAGGACAATGGTCATTTGAGAGATTGAGGGATGCGCTACTGTTATGTTCATTTGAGATGTTATGCTCTATAGAGCATGAGGTGTTATGCTCTATAAAGCATCCAATATGAGATCTTTGACTATTATTCCAACAAACAAAAAATGCAGCTTAAGGTAATCTGACTTGGTTACTTGGTCCAATCCATTGCATTTGCTTCATTGTTTGACCGCCATCTATCAGATAATGGATGAAAACCGCCCAAATTCAAATCCTGCATTTCATGAAAGGACGAAGCATTTTGAATTGGACTTGCATTTTTTGAGAGAGTTTTGCATGCGGTATAATACATCCCGAGAAAGTTGACACAGAATGTCAACTTGCAGATGTGTTTAGTAAAGGGCTTTTAGTGTCACAACATGAAAAGTTTTGTGACAAATTGGGACTGGTTAATATGTTCAAACATATGAATGAAGGGGGATGTTAAAAGAAGAGAATTAATTTTCATTCATTATTCATATGTTTTAATTATTGGGCTTATTGTTAATCAAATGTTGGGCTTATGTTATGACTTATTGGCTTATAAGCTAACCCAAACACTTTTTTAGAAACTCATTTTTTAAAAGCCATAAGTTAATAAGTCCTTTTAGCTTAAATAAGCAATCCCAAACACACCCTAACACTTGAGATATATGAGATACTTGTCTCAAGTGGTCCCCAACCCTGAATATACATAATTCTCTACAATGTAAAAACACAACAAACGCATAACATATTCCCAAAGAAAACGAAAGCATAAGAGTATTGAACGGGACATGTTTCCTTTTCTATCTCCATCTTACAGTTGGACACACTTTCACTCCAATATCACATTTCAGGAGAATAAAAGAAAAACACAATGAAAAGGAACCCTTCTTCATATCTCCATCATACCTTTGGGGGTCAAGCAGCACATCACAACTAGCCCATGGCATACTTCTGAGTCCAGCTTCGCGCAGTCGTCTCGTACTTGTTCCTGTCTGTTTTGTACATGTGGGCAATTTCCGGCACCAAAGGGTCATCTGGGTTGGGGTCCGTCAACAATGAGCATATTGACAGCAACACCTATACCATGTCCCCAAAACACAAATCATCACTACAGATGAAACAAAGAGTAAAGTAAATAGATGGTCCCTGTGATACACCCAATTTTTGGATTTGGTCCCTAGCTTTTCAAAAGTACATGGTAATAAATTTAAAGCTACGGACTAAATGCGTTATAAATTTCAAACCACAGGTACCATCCATGTACTTTTCGAAAAAGCTAGGGACTAAATGTGTTACAAAGTGTAGACCACATGGACCATCTGCGTACTTTTGGAAAACTATGGACCAAATCCAAAATTTTGGTAAACCACATTGACCATCTGTGTATTACTCTAAAACAAATGTGAGGCCAACAAGCTATTTGTGTAGGTGGAAAAACGGTGGTGGTCAAGAAAGGTAGAAATCTAAACGGGTCAAAAAGGTTAGGGTTGACCCGCTGAAACTTTTTATAAATTATATATTAAGTCTGATTATAAAATCTTTTGTTACGATAATGACTAATTTTAACTTAAAGAAATAAAGGCAAACCTTGGAGATGGTAAGAGCTGGGCTCCATTGTTCTTTAAGAATATCAAGACATATGCTGCCATTGCTATTGATATTCGGGTGGAAAACTTTCGTCCTGAAAGCTACCTAAAGAAGTTGGACACAAATGCAATTTAAGAAACAGAAGCGAACAATATATATGAATTATAACTAGATAACACTGATGCATAAAGGTAAAAGCAGATTATTAACCAATTTATTTACAATAATGTTTGTAAAGTGTGTTACGCCAATGAAAGAAGTGAATGAAAGCATCTGTTACTTTAAGTAATAGAATCTTGTTCCTTCGACTTCAGTTTTATGTGATTTTTAACATAAAACCAGGTGATACCTTCAAATTCCTCACAAATCTTTAGCATTATAGAACCTATTTATGTAAATTTTTTTTTTGCGGTTTAGTATATTCGATATTTGTTAACATATATACTTGGTGAGAGAAAACTTGACATAAAGTCAGAAGTTAAAAGAGCAAAAATGTAAAATGCCATTTTCGACCCTGAGGTTTGGCCAGTTTTGCGACTTTCGCCCAAAGGTTTGTTTTTCTAGCATCTGAATCCAAAATGTTTAAAATCTTGCCATTTTCATCCAGCCCGTTAACTCTATCCATTTTTCTCCGTTAAGTCAGGGGTATTTCTGTCTTTTTGTTAACTTGAAGGGCAATTCGGTCTTTTTCAGGGGTATTCAATCTTTTTACATAAAGTGAAAAGACCGAATTGCCCTTTAAGCTAGCAAAAAAGACGGGGATACCTCTGACTTAACGGAGAAAAATGGATGGAGTTACGAGCCGGATGAAAATGGCAAGATTTCAAACCTTTTGGATCCGGATACGGAAAAACAAACCTTTGGACGAAAGTCGGAAGGCTGGACAAACCTCATGGACGAAAATGACATTTTACTCGAAGTTAAAATTATGGAGCACTGAATATGATGAGTATGCAGAAAAGTTAATGTTTACCTTAGGTGGCTTAAAAGGATAATCTGGAGGGAAATGAATGGTAACTAGAAAAACCCCACCGGAATAAGGACTGTCGGGAGGACCCATAATTGTTGCTTGCCAGTGAAACATGTCTTCTGCCACCGGGCCTAAAATTACAGTAACAAAACTTGGGTAAACCATAAATGAAATAATATATATATATGATTTTCATTACACTTACCATCCATATTACAAGTGGGAGTAAAATTAGAAAAAATAGCACATGTAAAATGTGCCGCATGAGTTCAAACATCAAAGTTGCTTGTGTGTATTTTTAAAGCATGTAAATTCACAAGTTCCTAAATCTGTTTATTCAAATCTAAGATTCCTATAGTAATAGTGTGTTTTTGTAATCTTAGTTATTGTGAACTATTTATTTAGAAGTCTAAAAATGGAATAAAAGGTGTTTCAGGTCAACCTGACCAAACCCTAAACGTTTAACCCAATATAGTTTGGACCCGTTACCCAACCTGCTGGCCCTGCCATATTGCCACCTCTACTTAAGTTGTTTCCAGCGTTGGAGTGTATTCATCTCAAGATATTGACTTATGACCTCCCAAATTTTGATTAGCTGAATAGCAAAATAGCCTAACGTCTACTCTAAACGGCCCATATACAGTAGAAAGGATGAACTGGTGCGTTTTTTAGATTGACGGAAATTACTATAATGGGCCTGGTGCTAATAGTGATGCTTGGATCTTAAAAATACCAAAGAACGCACATGCAGAACAAGATAGATTCAGTCATACTAATATGCAAATGCAAAGAGATGCTTCAACAATACAAATGTGCTAATTGTATCAAACGATGTGGATTGGCTAACAGAATCTATATGATGACCAAAGTAGGCGCTGGTGTTATGTGAGCACTTGGCAACAAGAAAGTAACCTTTTTTAACAATTGCATAGTTGTGTTATGTTATTTTAACATGCTAATACACTTGTATTTTACATTTTTGCCTAAAACATATTTAAAGCACCCAATTGTGCAACTTATAGCATACGCTCTTCTTGTTCTTGTACAGTTCGTTTTTAACTGCGGAGTATTGTTTTAGGTTTTTACATGTTAATACCCTTGCGGTCTGGTGATTGTGCATTTGGAAATATCAGAAGTTTCTTGTCGTGATGCTCAATTGTTCATAGCATGTTTTTCTTCTGCTGTTTCAAACCATTAACTTTGACATAAATCACTTGCATTATCGCAATTTCCCACTCACTGTGGTCATAAATTAACAGAAAAAAAAAAGAAAATTCACTTATAAACCTCCATATCATTCAGTGAGACAAATAGGCGACAAATAAAATCAGATCGTTAACTCAATATCATTCGAAAAGTCCATGCACACAGATCCAACTCAAACACTTTCATGTTCAACTTCCTTTTTAAGATCCATGGGATCCTACCTATACAAAGCATTCACAGGGAAAAAACTTTCATAACCTATACAGCAAATGAGCAAACTATACAGCAAATTACTAAGAAAAAAAAAAAAAAAAACCTTAACCTAACTTTTTTAGAGAAAGATCAAGCCATATTCTTCACAAATTCCACATAATTCAGCTTTTCACCAGATCAAACAACAAATCAAAGCCAAATTCAGGCAACAAGAACGTAATTCAACACACACAATGCAGAAATCAACATAAAACACGAGAGAATTGAATCAAAAGTTGGATCTAAGAGATCGGTACCGGCGCTGCAAGAGGTAGGAGGATCTTTCTGAAGATCCTTGAGCTCCTTCAAGATCCGCTTCGAAGCCATCGCTCGAGCAAACAGAAACCCTAACGAAAGTTAGATGACGTAATCAGAAAAGGAGGAGAATCAAGAGAGAAAAAGTGCGCAATGAATCTCACCCCTGGCCTCTCTCTGGATATCAGGATTCTGTGAATACCCGGAGGAAAATGACGCTGTTTGTACGTACAAATGGGCTTTATATACACGTACAAAGATTGATTTGGTTTATAACCCGGCCCAGTGCAAAAGCAAAAAACCGATACTCAGCATAGCAATCGTCATGTTTTTTACATCGATTGAAAACCGTAAAAACAAATACATGTATCGGTATCGATGTAGTTTGATTGGTGTTGGTTCGGTTCGGTTCGTTATGGTACCTACACTTGATCTAGCTTATGATACCAAAATAATACTTTCTTGCGAATACAACTTTGTGTTCAACGAATTTTATACCGCTACATCGATAAAAACCATAAAAACGAATACGGTACCGGTACCGATGTTGACCCCCCCCGTGTTGCGAACGCGAGAGTTGTAAAACTGTGCTAAGTATTAAACAAAAGATAACCAAACCGGGAAAACCGTAAAACAAAAACATGAATTCATACCGCCACGTGACATAAAACATAGACAAAGACAAACACGAATTTATGCTGTAAGTTAGCGTAAAATACATACAAACTCACTACAAGACAAATAATGAAAGAAAAAAACCACTACAAGACAAAAAAAAGAGCAATATTCATAATAAGCTTCATCATTTGATATATATATAGGATTAGGTTCAAGAGTGAACACTGATGTAGCTTGCGAACTGAGTGAACTAATCATGGTCATACACGTGTGTAGATCAATGGCCAGGATTTGATGTTGAAATACACTAGTGTATTTTACGATTTGATGATGAGATCCAGGCCATACACATGTGTAGATCAATGAACAGGATTTGTTCACTTAGTTCGCAAATACACTAGTGTTCACTCTAGAATCTCACCCTAGTACAGGTTTTAAACTCGGTCGGGTTCAGTTTTTATTAAACCGGTTTATAAGGTTTGGGCCCGAACTAATTGATTCCTATAAAGTTAGGCTTTTTAATCTAAAATCGATTCGTAACTAGAACTGGTTTTTTTAAAGTGATTTGGACCCGCATTAAGAAAAACCGATTTGGTTTGGGCCTAAACCCGGTTCTTCTACACCTCTAGTGTCCATTGAGTTGCACAAATCTCGGAGAGGGTAAAAAGCATGTATTGAAATAACTAGTTTGGGTATGGAGCTAGGTTTTGAAGATAAAGCGATTGATTTTTTGGGTTATGGTTTCATGGGGTTGATTGGTTTGGGTCAGGTATAACATGGTTGGAATTAGAGGTTACTAAACAATATATAATAAACCGGTGTAGGTTCGAAAATAACTGTAGGTTAGAAACTGGTTATGATATTTAGAGTTAGCCGGTTATAATAACTTTTTTTAAGTTTTTAAGCCCATTTACATACATACACATACATATCTTCCTATACTAATAAATGAAAATCTTTTTGTACACGTGTCACTCTCTCGTGCCTTCTCCCTTTTAATAATAATATTAGATATTATTTTATACACAAAATATAATATAATATTAATAAATATAGTTAGAGATAAACGTATAAATTCAAATTTAATTAATAATTATCTATAACAAATATAAATGTATCAAATAATATAATAAGTATAATATTATTTGATATAGTTAGAGATCAAATGTATAATTTCAAATTTAATTAATGGTAAATTGCTTTTTGAGTCCCTTTGTTTTAGTGGTTTTAACCACTTGAATCCAAATTAAAAAAGTTTAACGCCCTGAGTCTCTAACCGCTCATTCACACCCTCTGTAAAAAAATTCGAACAACATTTTGTAAGGTTGACTTCTCTAAGTTTTCACAACTCGTAGAAGTTTTTATTTTACCCTAACCATATATATTTGTTAAGATAAAATATATTATTTGGATATAAACAATAATTACTAATAAAGTATCAAATCATATGTACAATTAACGAAAATCTAAGTGTTCTTTTGTTTTACTAATTTATCTAAATAAGTCATTTCATTAATAAGGATTGTATACAAGTTTATAATTTACATTTTTCGTCATTCAACCCGTGTAATACACGGGGTTGTAAGCTAGTAAATAAATAAATAAAAACGATGTTTATTGAGTTAATATTAGATATTTCGGTACACAATCGATATATAATAATCGATATTAGAAGTGATTTTTTAATACCCAGTTTCAGGCTTTTTATTGGGTAGGGTTAATACCGGGTTTTTTCTATAGACCTATAGACTATACTATAGTTAATGTATAGGCTCATAAATGAAGCCTTAGGCTTAAGACACAGCCCAACTCAAGCCGGGAGTCACGTGAAAACCGACGAACGACAGTGTTGTGTTCAACTCAGCACCCGAAAGAATTGCTTTTTGCCATTTGTATTTTCCTTCTCTCTTCTTCGCAAAGTACGCTCAAGTCAAACTTTTTTAGCTTGCAAAAAACTGAGCTTAGAGACTACAATCGATATTTGGCACATTTGGAAGGCGCAGAAAGAACAATACTTCAACGGAATTCGAGCTTCGGGTAGTAAAGTGGTGGAGGAGATAAAAGGCAGATTCGTTCATCTGGTTAAAAAGTCGTTCGAAGTTTGAGAACATTAATTGGGTTTGATGGGTAGATTTCAATGTAAGAGACGTAATAAACTAGTTTAGGTAATTAGGTTGGAGGTGTCACATGTATGGCATTTTTATTTCGTATTTTACGTTTTTCTTTTTTTACGGCATATGTTTGCCCTATTCTATAATCATAGAATCTTACAGTTCAAATAAAAAAAATCAACCACTTCGCATATATGGAACTAAATTATCATATACAGTCTCATACCCGACCCGACCTACTGGCATCCCTAGTGCCACACCACTAAACTACTGGTACCGAACCGCACCTTACCAATTGAATTTCAGTACCCATTTTTGGCATTTTTCAAAATGGGTACCTACTGTTAGGTACCGGATCAGTACGAGACAGTATTTTACCCACTTTTCACATTCAAATACTATACCCTGCCGGTACCCATTCTTTTTACGGCATGTGACTCCTTTCGAGCTCATCCCTAAATAAGACTAATAAATGATAACATAGAAAGTGAACTGAACAAAAATCTTCCAGGTAATAAACGCAAGCACAAAAGGGAAATTGTTACATTTCCCTTTTAAAGTATATCTTACAACAGCTCCTTAGAAGATTTTTCATTCATACATTTTATAAAACAGAAAACCAGAAACCATAAAAGAAGAAAGGAGCCTTTTCCTTCTTCAGTTCACACTACAACTAACCCATGGCATACTTCTGGGTCCAGCTTCTAGCCGTTGTCTCATACTTGCTCCTATCAACCTTGTACATGTGAGCAATCTCCGGCACCAGAGGGTCATCTGGGTTCGGGTCTGTTAACAGAGAGCAAATTGACAGCAACACCTACAAAAAACAGTCATCGCAGATAAACAGCTAGCTGTTAAACTTTTATTTAACAAACTGTAGGTTTCTCTATTTAACTACTGGGCTCTAATATTGTGTCTCATCCAATCATTTGCAATGCATACTTTCAATGAAGTAGACTGAAACTTCACAATTAGAAGGTGCCGACTATGACCCATTTTCTTACTAGTGGGACAATACAAGTTATGCTTTTATCAATAATGGATCTAATGTTAAAAGAATGAAAAGATTATATAGATTACAGATAGGACAAATGAAAAATCTGAACAGATAGTGTCCCGGGTCAACCCGACCCATCAGCCATCTGTAAAAAAGTCGCACATTTTAACCGGTAACGAGTTACCTACTTGAGACGATTCCTCCATGATCAATACTTGCACATAGTATCTAATCAGATCATATTTGTTTTATAGTTGATAAGTTTTCAATTTGTAGATCGCATGCATATGAGAGAGAAAAATGGAAGACTAAATTACGTAAAATAATTAATTCAAGTGAAAAAAATTGAAATAATCCCTACACTACGGAGGATATCACAAAAACAGTCACGAATCTTATGCATAATTATTTATATATTCAGGTCAAATTGCGGTGTAAAAACACTAACCTTGGAAATCGTAAGAGCCGGGCTCCACTGTTCCTTCAAAATGTCAAGACAAATGCTGCCATTGCTGTTGATGTTCGGGTGGAAAACCTTTGTCCTGAAAGCCACCTAAGAAAAGATAGATGATGTGCACATTTAAGTAACAAACACTCGAAAAGAATTATGTTAAATCTTGAAACCTTTAAATAAATTGAGCATGTAAAACGAAGATAATACATCTCACCAAAACAACTAGTGGCTGATAATTATTACCTTAGGTGGCTTAAACGGATAGTCTGGAGGGAAATGAATAGTAACTAGAAACACTCCACCGGTGTACGGACTGTCAGGCGGACCCATAATAGTTGCTTGCCAGTGAAACATGTCTTCCGCCACTGGGCCTAAAAACACATTACGGAGTTAAGGTAAACACAAAGAAGATTATGATGCATATTTCAAACTTAGCTATTATGTATCAGTATTTATTACTTAATCAAATGATTATGTGTACCAAACAATAATTTAGAAATGAGATTGAGTTGCATGTTTCCCATTAGATTAACTACCGAACACTCGATACTCTGCAATGAATCAATTTCTTTCTCTAGAACGTTCGAAACGCTTCTTTAATGTGCATTAGATCAAGTACTTTACTCGATACGCTTCTTTAAAGCTTCTGTCGGGTCAAATTGCACTACGCACAGTTTCCTAATTCATTACAAATTTCCTTTTTACGAAAAAATACAGCCTAATTAGGGGCATCCCAAATTTAAAAAAAAATAAAAAAATCCAAACTTCTGTTAAAAGAAAAATCTTTTTTTTTTCTAATCATGAACCATTCATTTCATGAGATAATATGCTCTGATGACTGATAATCTGATACACAAACATCAGCTAGATTCTTATAGTGATGAACCCTAATCATGATGTACTCATTACTCAAAACCTTTAGTAATTCAAAACCATAATCAACAAACTTTCACATCAAAATCCTTCATCCACAACCTACTAATTTAATTTTCCCTACAGATCAAACCACGAATCCCTAATTTTCAACCAAAGATGACACGTAAAACAATTAAACCCTAGAGATCAAAGTTCAAACCAAAAACCTAAAAAAACAACAAAATCATTCAGGATCTAAGAGATCAAAATCGAAAGAATACCTGCACTGCAAGAGGTAGGAGGATCCTTCTGGAGATCCTTGAGTTCTTTCAAAATCCGCTTCGAAGCCATCAGGAATTCCTATAGTTTACAAAAGTATAAAAAAAAACCCTAATTTTAATGAGAAGACAAGATCTAGAAACAATGAAATTGCGTACATATCAGTGGTTATAGATACAAGAGAAAACAAGAAATCGAAAGGGGATCGGATGATGATGATGACCTTGAAGGAAGATCCTCAACCTCCTTCTTGTGAAAGTTGGGAGGAATCAACGGCGTTTCGAGAGAAGAGTTTATATACAGGAGTTTTAGTTGTAGATATTTTCTGTTGATGATTGATTTAACTAAAAACGTTAAATAAAGATTGGTGGTGATATGGCAGCATGCCATTGCTAATAAAACTTTTAGAAAACAAAACACAAAGTTTAACTTCGATTAGGTTATTAGGGTGTAAGGGGTGCTCACATAAGAGGTGAGTCCCCTCTCTTACGCCAAACCAATCCTCGTGTGCCACGTCAACTCCCCTCTTAAACTCCCCTAAGGGTACATGGGGCGTAAGCGGGGAGTCCATTCGGTGACCCCATTCACCTAAGGGGAACACCGCCGCCATCACTTAGGTGAGTGGTTTAGGGGAGTGAAATGGGTGGGGATTCACCGAAGAGAGGGGGAGGAGAGAGGATGAGTGGACCAATGAGAAGTTTTTTTTTTTTTTTTTTTTAATAAAAAACCAAGTCACCTAAGAGGGGAGTGCCGCCATCAATTTAGGGTGTTAGGGGAGTTTAAGAGGGGAGTTGACGTGGCACACGAGGATTGGTTTGGCGTAAGAGAGGGGACTCACCTCTTAGGTGAGCACCCCGGATACCCTAACACCCTAAATTGATGGCGGCACTCCCCTCTTAGGTAACTTGGTTTTTTATTAAAAAAATAAATAAATAAAAAAAAAAAAATTTTGATTGGCCATCTCCTCCCTCTCTCCTCCCCTCTCTCCTCTCTCTCTTCGGTAACTTGCCACCGATTTCTTCCCTCTCTCTACCTCACCGCCTTGATGGCGGTACCACCACTCTTCGGTGGATCAACTCCCCGCATGGGGTCACCGCTTACGCCCCCTACACCCTTAGCATTAACCGTAAGGTTGGTGGGTATGGTTTTAAGCCCATAGGCTTTATTATGCTAAGTCAGCGTCACCCCCGCCTCATATAAGAAAGAGATTTAAAGCCCTTCTTTTAACATTTTTATAATGGTAACTAGGGAAAAGATCAAATAGGAAGTTTATTTTGACTAGGAAGGATAGGAAGCAATAGGATTATGACATGTGGCAACATTTAAAATAAAGAGCAAGAGTATTTTAGTCAATCGTATCCTTTATTTTTCCTTCTTCTCCCTAGTAACTTCAAAACCCACCATCTTCAACCTTTTATTCACTTTCTATCTCAATAATCACTACATTATAGTGCGATTTTCGTCAACAATCAATGATTCAAACACCCGATCAACGTGTTCTTCTGCTTTTTTGAAGAAAACCCAGTTTAATTTCATACAATATCTCGTTTTTTCCTCATGATTTTGAAGATAATCACTCGATCCGTTCGATTCGATCGCTGATAAGTGTTTCTATCATTCAAATTTCGTCAATCGTTGAAGAAATCGGCTTCGATCCATGTAAGAAATTCTTTAATTTCGGTTTTACGATCTGGGTTTTTGATTTAGTCGTTGCGTTTTACGATCTTGGCGGGGTCTGGGGGCAGCGCCCCTGGTAGCAGGGTCCAAGGGGCGGCAACCCCTGGCGGGGTCCAAGGGGCAAAGCCCCTGGCTGGGGTTCAGGTCAGGTCGGAAAATTTTTTTTCTGATTAAATTGCTGTAATAAAAATGCATCAGAAAAATTAATTTTCTGTAAATTGCCTCTGGAAACTGCATTCGTAGACAGTTTTTTATCTCCTGCTTTCTGGTTCAGACAATTCACATACAAAATTGCATTCGTAGACAGTTTTTTATCTCCTGCTTTCTGGTTCAGACAATTCACATACAAAACTGCATTCGTAGACAGTGTTTCTGGTTCTGTGAACAACAGGTTCTGGTCATTGCGTTTTAGACAAATTCTGGTTCTATGAACAACAGTTTCTGGTTCTATGAACAACAGTTTCTGGTCATTACCTTTTAGACTGTTTCTGGTCATTGCATTTTAGAAATAAAACATTTTTGTAGTGTTTTTACTCATTGCGTTTTAGGTAAACACATTTTTATGTGTATTCAGTTCATTGCGGTTTAGAGAGAACAGTTTCTTTTGTGTTTTTAGGCCATTGCGTTTTAGATATAAAACATTTTTATGTGTTTTCTAGGCATTACGTTTTAGAAATAATACATTTTTAAGTGTTTTCTGGCCATTGCGTTTTAGAAATAAGACATTTTTAAGTGTTTTGGGTGCATTGCGTTTTAGGTAAAACACATTCAGTCCATTGCGTTTTAGAAAGTACACTTTCTTTTGTGTTTTTAGGCTATTGCGTTTTAGAAATAAGACATTTATTTGTGTTTTCTGGTCATTACGTTTTAGAAATAAGACATTTCTTTGTGTTTTTTGTCCGTTGTGTTTTAGAAAAAAGTCATTTTTTTACGTTTTTTTTCATTGCGTTTTACGCAACTTGGTTTTATCCATTGCGTTTTACGCAACTGGGTTTTAAAAAAAATCGAAAATATAGCAATAGTATACTCGTTTTAAAGATAAAAAAACGCTCGTTTTTTTGGTGCAATTTTTATAAAAAAATAATGTCGTATGAAAGAATTATTAACGTTTAAAAAATGGGGGGGAATTGGAGGAGAGATAAACTATTGGCTTGGATTGACTAGAATGCTCCTAAACAAACTCACACGCCTCTTTTCTTCCCTTCAATTTCCATCATTTAATCTTAGCCCTTGATTAACTAAATGGATGGTCAAGATCACTTCCTAGCCTTCCTAGCCAAATAAACTTCCTATTGTATCTCCACCCATGGTAACTAATTATTTGTTGTTATGAATATATTTATTATTATTATGGTTATCAACACCTAAAATAAACTAGGCTTGTTCCACAAGTTTTCTATATTATATATATCATCTTGTACATCTTCTTTAGACATTCCAATCAATAAGATCAATCTCTTTCTCTCTATTGTTCTCTTATATTCTTTGCTATTAGGCTAGTTTTACAACACGTTATCAGCACGAATGTTCTCTCACCAAAACCATAATCCCTTCATGGTTTTTATGTGAACAACGACGTATCAAGCAACTTCGAAGCGTGTTCCATCAAACTATCCTACAACAGCTGTAATCTTTGATACACAACCGTAGTTGCCGAGCGTGAGTCATAATAACCATCCGTATCTTCCGGTCAACAAACGTGAGGTAATGGCTTCAAATCAATTTGTTTTTCTTTTGTATACTTGAATATAAATATACTACCAAAAGTTGGGATATGGTTGGGTTTGGGGTTTTTTTTTATGGCGTAGTTTTGAGCACAAGATAATCCCAACCCTAATATCCCATGCCTAACATATTCAGAACTTTCAATAAAGCTTTACGCACATAACATAATCCCTTAGACTGAAGGGAGTGGGGCGGCCTTAGGATGGGGCGTCTTGCGACACGTGGCGCCACGTCAGCCTAGAGGATTTTGAGCAAAAAAGGGGGAATGGTGTGTGGGGCGGCCTTGGGCGACTTGGAGGGGGGAGTCTCCTGAAATTTTGTGCCAAATTGGGTTGTGTGAGGAGAGCCGGGCGACGAGCAGAGGATGGGCAGGAGGGGGACGCCCTTGGGGACGCCATGGGGGGCGGTGTTGGAGGCGACTTGGGGGCGACTTGGGGTGGGAGTCGCCCCACTCCCCTCAGTCTTATGCATAAAATAATTTTTTTAATGAAGTTAAAGCATTCAAGTTGATGTAACATGACCCAGTTCTGAGCTATGAGCTGATTAAACTATATTTAAATTTTTTCCTATAATATAATATACTTATTGAATCTTTATGAGTAATTTAAATTTTAGGTAACTAATTTCCAGGCATATTAGAAGGATTTGGGATTCATATAATAATTATGTCTTTAATCGTCAATAGTTGTAAAATATCGATGACAAAATTTTGAATTCAAAAGTTAAAGTTACATTTGAAATTAGGAATGGAGATAACTACCTTTTAATTTAATATACATATTTCTTTCCATGTATATGCATCAGCTAGTATCTGCTTGACTTCCCCGCGTTATGATAATTGTATATATATATATATATATATATATATTTTTTTTTTTTTGAACGGCAAATTTGGATCACTGACGGACCACTGGAGTATCATCGTGCCACCAGCAGAACCACCCGATCATATCCATCTCCACTAGACAATAATGCCTATACACCAATTCAGGGGGAAACCCAATAAATCTGGAAAAAACCCCCTTTGTGGGAATCGAACCCATGACCTAATGGTCATAAGTCTTATCCCACCATTAAGATACCACTAGGCCATAATGCCATGGGTATAATTGTATATATTAAATGTTTGTTTGGCACAAGAATGAAAAATATGTTTATAGAATAAAATAGATTTCTAGGATACCTTTATATTCTATGGAACAATAAAATATATGATTATAGAAAAAAAAAACTTTTTACATTTAATCAAGAATCATATACTATTTATTTTAATATCATGAAAAATTGATTGAGATATACGTTTATATTTTAAATTGAGAGACAAATATTTTATATTTATATGTATGATATAGTTCATACATGAATTATAAACATTTGTTTTTTCATGTAAGTCATGAAAAATCTTATTACATAAAGTTTTGTAATAACTCGTTTTAGATTACGCCATGCATTAATAACTTTGACTTTATGTGTGTCTTTTATTCTATACGTTATTATTGATCTATTATATTGAATAGAACACCTAAGAGAAAGTTGATTAGATGTTTTTCATAGAGTTAATTACACAGTTAGTCCCTGTGGTTTACACTAAATAACAATATAAGGTACTAAGAGTTTAAAATAACAATCTAGGGTACTAACTTTTAATTTTTTAACAATCTGGGGTATTAACACTAACTTTTGTTAATTTTTCAGTTAACTTAGAGTAAAATTACTGAAATACCCTTTCTCAACTACAAGGGCCATTTATGCAATTAACTTTATTTTAATTCAGGGACTATTTGTGTAATTACTATACTTGACTAAAACCCAACCCATCCCATCCCTACCCACCCTATTCCTCTCACACAACCCAGACAACCACCAGCATCATCACTACTGTTCCCCATAACTGATATAGCCGATGATGATGATGGTCACCGGCGTTCGACCACCGTTGGCCACCACCCTAATTATACAAGTATAACACGTTATAGATGAACCAACTAATATAAATCTGTTAGCTATAACTTTTGGCATTGATTAAATCATGAATTACAATTAGATTATCATCTTCCTTTAACAAGATGAAACTTACACGATAAAACCTAATTTATGCTACTAATAACTGCGCCTTCACTGACATCCGTATAACCACCGATCCACCACAATGCTACAACACCATAAACCACCGCCACTGGTAATTTCAAATTTCAGCAAATAAAATGGTTCTTTTTGTTTAATTCTCAACCCAAATAACCACACATAAATTCATCAATCAATTAACACAACATAATACAAAATAACTCACTTATGATGTGTCGCCGTCGGATTCTTCCGATCTGATTACGGTTTCAGATTAGATGAAGTTTCAGATCTGATTAATATATGTTTGGATCAGTGGTGGACGGTGGTTGCGGGGGGAGGCGGTGGTGGATGATTGTTACAGGGGAGGCGGTGGTGGACGGTGGTTGCGGGGGCCGGGGGGAGGCGGTGGAGTTTGGAGATGATGATGTTCATCTGGGTTTTATCTGGGTTTGCAGATGATGAATAACTGGGTTTTATGAGGAAGATATATCTATAAGATATAATTACATAAATGGTCCCTGAATTAAAATAAAGTTAATTGCATAAATGGCCCTTGTAGTTGAGAAAGGGTATTTCAGTAATTTTACTCTAAGTTAACTGAAAAATTAACAAAAGTTAGTGTTAATACCCCAGATTGTTAAAAAATTAAAAGTTAGTACCCTAGATTGTTATTTTAAACTCTTAGTACCTTAGATTGTTATTTAGTGTAAACCACAGGGACTAACTACGTAATTAACTCTTTTTCATATCTACACGTGCAAACACGCTAGACTATTTTCCTAGATGCACTCTTTTAATTCTTAAGTTCGAATCATTTGGTTTAACGAAAAACATGGTGTATTTTTTTGTTTGATGAATAGCCAAAACTTTATGATAGCTATAGATATGAGATTTGATGTATCAACGTGACTTGTGTGAGATAAAGAAATTAATCAAAATTTTACTATGAATTTCATATGCATGCGTATATAAGTGCATTCTATGATTTTATTAAAAATCAGTTGTGCATAACTTCATGGTGCCTTTCATCATTTTTAATGGAACAATGATGTTTTGAAATTCACTTAATTAATGCTGAAAAGCAGAGAATGGTGTTTAATACTTTTATTGGAAAATTATCACTATTGCAATTGTATATGATTTGTTCTATTATCATACACATGAAAGACTATAGAGAAAATTTCACTTTTTGTCCTTTATGTATTACCTGAATTTTGAAACATGCCCTTTAAAAGTTTTAGTTTTAATTTATGTCCTTAAATCACATGTTTTGTATCACTTTAAGTCCTTTACATCAAACTGAGTTAAATAATTCAGTTAAGTTTATTTAATGCAAGGGTATTATTGGTATTTCACATTTTTACTTTATTACTCGCCCTTTTATATCCTTCTAATCTGCATCTTCTCCCTCAATTAGGGTTTCAGGTTGATTGTCTGCATCTTCTTCCCCAATCAGGGTTTCAAGGTTGATAAAATGGTGCTTTGTGGGTGTGGAAAGGAAGCAGCGATTCCTCTCCCCCTCTCTCTCTAGAACACCAACTTCAATCATCATCCAATGTTTCACATTCATAACCTGCAAAATCTTGTCAAACCCCAGAGCAGACTATGGCACTCACATATGGAATCTTAACATTTGCAGCACCATCAATCCCATTGAACTCCATTAACGACACACCAAAGGTACGCAAAACCCTCAATTCATCTTATATATCCTGCTCAACTTCAGTTTCCAATGAACAACAACAACGAGAAACACCACCTTCAAGAAAATTTAGCTACAGAGAGCATCCCCATCAATCAGATACCCTAATCTTAGAGAACCCATCAATAATCATAAAATAAAGCGGACCCAGATGCCAATTTCACTTCAAAACCCTAAAATTGATGGTTTAGAAGAAGAGAGTTTGAAACTTGAGCCACAAGAGAAAGAAACTGGTGAAACCCTAGAATTTTTGAGTCGTCGGGTAGCTAAGAAAATTACTAAATTAGCCTTGAAAAGGGCTAAAGATTGGAGGGAAAGGGTTCAGTTTTTAACTGATAGGATTCTAGGGTTGAAAGCTAATGAATTTGTAGCTGATGTGTTGGATGATAGAAAGGTTCAAATGACACCTACTGATTTCTGTTTCTTGGTGAAAGGGGTCGGGAATTCGAATTGGCAAAGGGCGTTAGAGGTTTATGAATGGTTGAATCTTCGAATCTGATACTCACCGAACGCGCGAATGCTTGCAACTATATTGTAGATTCTTGGTAAAGCGAATCGAGAATCTTTAGCTGTAGAGATTTTTGAAAGATTAGAAGAAAGGATTGATAGTATGGTACAGGTGTATAATGCGATGATGGGGGTCTATGCTCGAAATTCAAGCAACCATGTAATGAGGCTGCAAGGAAGTTTTGATTTTTATTAAAAAGAAGAGTTCTTTTTTGAATATTCTGTATTTTTTAGTCAAAGATTAATGTCACACCCCCAAAATCCACATGCGGAGTATCACCGCTTGGAGGCGTGACTGACCAGGATCAAGCCATCAATCATATCAAACATAGTACTTAAGTATAAAAATAGGAAAATGTAATTCATCTTGACATGACTGATGTCCATAACCAAACATTGTTTAAGTAGCGGAAGCATAATAATGTAAACCCAAGGTAAAATCGTAAATTCAAACGTTTAGATAATTAACATGGCATCATCGATCCATGTCCCACAACGACCTGCTCCTCCCTGTGCAAGCTCCATATGTACCTAAGGTCCTGCAAGGCATGTGAGAGAGAGTCAACAACTAGTTGAGCGAGTTCACAGTTAACAGTTCAGTAATAGTATAGCGTGAGTAGTAGTATGTTCGTTCGTTACAATGTATCATATTAGTTTCCATCGCGGCCAATGTCCTTGGCAGGTGTGCGAAGATGTTGGGGAAGGTCTTTCCCCAAGTTTTCTAGACTAGGTTTGTTCGTATCGCGGCCAATGTCCTTGGCAGGTGTGCGATGATGTTGTAAGTTCAGTTCGCGGCCAATGTCCTTGGCAGGTGTGCGAAGGCAGTCATAATATCGCGGCCAATGTCCTTGGCAGGTGTGCGATGATCGTTCAATAAGTGTTACTAGTCTAGCAGTCGGTTCCGTTATCTATGTACATGCAGTAATTGTCACACCCCAAATTTCTACGTGTTACCGGTGGGCCCGGTAGGGGAGTAACGTGACGTGGTTGGCGACATCATAGTCAATCAACACAATATATAAATGCACAGCGGAAGCAAAGGATAAATATATTACAAATCCGTAATAGTGTAACATCAAAGTATTACAACGGAAGTAAAGGATCCAAAGGCGGATCGCAAATAAAATAACATGGTTCAACAGACTTTAGGCATCTAAGCTTGCGAGACTCTTTATTGATGCTAGGAGTAGCCAGCCAATTCCAATTAGTACCTGCACTTAGCCTTTTTGAAAATACGTCAGTTTACACTGGTAAATACAATCAACCGACTCATTTGAAAAGGATTTAAAAATGATTGATTTGGATGCACAAGGCACAAATAATATTTTATAACTTGGGATAATTATTTACATATATAATACTTGTATGGATTTACATGTTCCTTATGCGTTCAGTAGCCCGGGTCGAGCCGGGTTAAAGATCAATTAACACACCACTTTATTTATGAGACACTAACAGGTGTACGCCTACACCTGAGTGCTGAGGTCGTGGCCATTTCGTAAAATGATGCCAGGGATATCCGGGACACGGTCATTAACCCCCCAAAGGCTTTAAGCAAACAAAACAATATTAAACGAGACGTCTCAATACTTTCATTATCATTTATTCAATCAAAGATTCAACGTCCCGACCAAGCGGTATTTTATATACCGTACCCCAAGCCCGTATAGGGAAAATAAGTTAAAAGTATTTACCTGAGCTAAATATTAAATCAGTCCCAGCCGTATCAAATCAGCAAGTACAGATAGCTTTTACTGGGCTCCTAAATCTGGAACGAAGGTTTTAATAACCTATTAGAATCCTAACGGGTCTTTAATTAAGCCTTGACTTAGACCGATTAGTTTTCAAGAGGAAGATACGGTTCAAACGCATAATAAGGCGAAGACCGGAATAGAATGTGATTTAGACCCGACAAGTTTGGAGACTTGTATAATATGGGTATATTATACACATTCTGGATTTTGAGATAAAACCGATAAGGTTTGACCCGTTTCGGCTAATTTATGTAAACTAGTTACATAAACCGAACCAAACGCGTATGAGGCGTAACGGGTAACCATAAGAGTCCTAAATAGGTTTCCTAAGTTAACATGCCTTAAATATGTCATGATATTAGTAGGATACCTTCCGTTATGCCCAAAACGAGTTTAATCTCATAATAAGCCCCGTAGGGGTATTTTGGTCATTTTTAAAGTTTATAAAAGGGATCAATTAAGCTTCTGTGATCCGGGTCTGAATAAATCAGTAAAATAATTTATTTTAACAGGTTATAACATTTGGTAATAAGTCTTATATGTTAAAATAGTTTTAAACCCAAACTATGCGTTAAATACGCGTATAAAGTCGTTTTAAGCGATGTACGGGTTAAAATACGATTCTGAGTTTTCTGATCACATAAACAGGCTCAAAATACTCTATTTATTATTTAAAATCAATAGCAATTGGATTGGCGTTAAAATGATTTGTAAAACTCATTTTATGGCCTAAAAGAGCATATTCGGTATTTACCGAATTAAGGCGCTAATCCAAGCTTACGATCAGTTTAAAAATAATTAAAAATCTTAAAAAATCCCAAAATATTATTTAACATCAGTGGAGAAAAGTTTTGGTGCCGAAAATCGGGTTTAGATAGGCTATGCGCTAATCGCGCCGATTAATTAATAAAAAAGCTTATTATTTACGCTAATGCGCATATCTCCTAACCTAGACCTCCGATTGACGTGAAAATTTACAGACATGATTAATAATCAGTAACTAAGATTATTTTATTTTCATATCTCCAAAAATCTCGTTTTATGATCATAAGGGCATTACGGTCAATATTTAGGCAATTAACGGAAACATCCGACGATTAGGGATTCGAGTGGTATAAACGCAGAGGCTTATACACACATGTAACTAGGTCCTAATGGAACCTTAAGGCATGTCTAAACTTATATAAATCGGGTCAGAACCGAGGTCAACGCAAAAGTCAAACTTTTGCGTCTTTCGACTCCGAATCGGTTCTAAATAGAAAGTTGTCGAATCAATCAAGCGTAGACAAGTTATTATACTTATTTTCAAGTTGTATGACTGATAAAACAGATTACACGCCTTCCGTATCATTAAATATGCGATTAACATTTCTGTTGACTTTTCGGAAGAAGTTTGACTCGACAAACGACATAGTTAAGATTGAATTCAGTGAGTGCCCTTTTAGGGGTTTATTATCCATATAAAAACCAACTTATAACAACTTTCGATTCGACAATTCTCTGGACCGATTATGATTTATCGATAAATCAAACCGTAGTTACGACGGTTTGATTACTAGGCTATAAACTAAGCAAGACACAATTTAGAAGGATCAAAGGCACATACATAAGTCTAATAGATGATTTGGAAGTCTTGTGAATGATCCGAAGGCTCCTGAGATGTCCAGAAGTTGATATGTTGAAATATGAGACTTTTATAAGAACTTGATCTTTCAAAAATTGATTCCAAATGTGTGTAGGATGATCAAGGTGCATGTATATGGCTTCTATAAGCTGTATACTAGTATATACCAGCCCATAGAATCAAAATCCCATGATTTAAGTCGGTTACATGAAGGAAACAGACACCTGTCCATGAATCTGGTCGTTTTCTGCATCTGCAGGTCTCACGCGGCCCGCTTCATGTTTAGGCAATCCTAAAGCGGGCCGCCTGGGAGTTCTGATCAGGTTACAACTTTCAAATATTGCACTTTTAGTCCCTGGTCCTCCTAAACGTCGCTTTCTCGATGTTTTCTTGCATTTTAATGCTTTGATATTTATATATAGGGGCTTTAATACTTATACCCACTTTGTCAAGTCCTCGGGTAACTTTGTGATCACCCGAAAAGCCCTAAATTTCAATGTTGACGGTTCTAACCCTTGCACACGAATTTTATCACAACTTGCTCATACGATAAAGAAACTTCATGAAATTTTTGTGGTACATTCTAGTGAGCATAATTAATCATTACAAGGCTTCGGGTTTGCTAAAAAGTCACTCAGAGGTATACCTTTAACATGTTGACATATATAACCCCTGTGGTTTGTAATCTCTCACTTTCTTTCACAATTCACTTCGTATGATCCATGATCCATTCGTTTAAGGTTATAAACACCATGTAAGGGTATTGTAAGGTATATTTATTCATTGTTGACACTTTGAACCCTTATATTTACATAGTTTCATTGTTTGTCAACTTTAGTCCTTCAAGGACTTTCTTTCACACGTTCAAACATTATGACACGTGTCAAGACATTATAGGACGTAAATTTTCGGGGTGTTACATCCTCACCCCCTTAAAAGAAATCTCGACCTCGAGATTTGTTAAAATGCTGGAAGTACTCTTTGTCGTATAAGGGACTTAACTTTTATAGCATATCTGGAGTCTTTCCAAGCTCCCATAGTGGCTCTTACATTAGGCGTATGTATCCTTTTGGAGCTTCTTGACCTGTCGATCCTTAATCGACACAGGATGCTCATCACATCATAGTTCTGCATATCATTATGTGATAGTGCTTCTTGACTTATTGGCGGAACACATCCTCCAGTCACTATTGTGCAATGTATTGCGAGCTCCGTCAAACTCCTTAAGTAGGTTTTAGCTTACAAGCTACTTGATCTTGACACATTCGATTTCCTTCGAATGATTTCCATATATTCAGAGCTTAACTAGTCTGATAATTTCACAAATTTGGTACACTCTTCCTGGGTGATATCTTTTGTTAAACCATATTCCTTAACAAGAACTTAGGAGGTTTGCTATTTTCATAAATCCTTGATTTCCTGCCGTATACTGGCAACCTACAATCGATTATGGATTTGTATAATCTTATTTGTTGTTCCCCAGGCAACTTTCAGATCTTGATAATTGGACTTACCAATTCTCTATCTAACACTAGACATTTAACATTCCATCTACACAAGGTCTCCAAAGGAGTAGCCTTAATACTTACATATCCATTATTATAGAAAGCTTTATTTTTAAGGTGTGATGGTTATTCCAACCACTGCTTTGCTAATGTTTAGGGAATAGCTAATCCTTGCTGTTAGTCGAACAGATCGACGATCCTGGGCAGTTGATGGCGATTTCTTAACCGTTGCCTAATTAGGGTTGCGGTAAATGATGCATAAGCAAAATGAACCGTCTTTCATCATGGACTATCCCGTATTCTCAGGATTTTGAGTTAAGCTATATGAACCCTCTATGTTAAACTTAGTTAATCAGGGTTTCGATTCTTCCAATGATGGTACTAACCGTCTTGGAGATTTCATAATAACACAGCCTTCAACGGAATTTAAACATTAACTCTACCTGCCTCTCAGGGGAAAAATAGGGTAATATTAGGAGAAGATAATCAAGGTACTAGGAGGTTACAGAGATATTTCCATATCTCGGCTCCAGTTCACCCATATTTTCTTGTGTCGAATAAGTGACACATTCATGTTACTAGTCCACAAATTCCTTAATCGGGAACATTTACTTGGACAATTTCATTCGGGATATCTTCTTTGAATACTACTAGTCGACTTTAGTACGATATGACTATTGGGATATCTCAGAGGTTCCATGCATTAAACCTCCATACTGATCAGGCATGAAAGCAATCTATGGGACACACTAGGATACGCCACTCCTCATATGGCACTTTTATCAAACATAGTTTGGCATTCGCAGGTGATAGAAAACAATGAGAAAATAATATACATTGTCGTACTCTTTTTGAGGAAGAGTACTCCAGATTCTTATGAAAGGATTATCTCCGAGGATGGGAGAGAGGGTTATTAAAGATTCCATTGGTAAATCATATCTTATCTTTAATATCTGAAGTTCTTATGAAATCAAAAGTTTGTTAAGCTTATGGTCTTATGAGAAACTTAGCAGCACCTGAATCCTAACGTATCTTCTAGCAATCATGTCACAATAATGGATTTATCTGTTGTCATTATTAATGTGAGCTACCCCTAATTATTCATCAGGAGGGTTAAACGCCTCCATTCTTAACCCTTTTTAAACTTAGCTGTAAAATCTTAAACAACTCTAGGGCAGTCTTAGCTCTGACTGATTACTTCTTAATCATAATAACGTGGGTAGCTGAGGTAGATCCATAATGGATTCTTAATGAGTAGGTTTTTAAACCTTAATGTGCCCTCTTATTGTCAATGCTAACCACTAATAATTATGTGCTTTAATAGGGTACTATCTCAGCCAATGAATTAAAATTTTCGACACACTGTCGACAGTCTAGAACTTTTATGGCGAGAGTCAGAAAATTCTTATTCCGTCTTTTCCCTTTTTTCGCGAAACGGATATCCGGTTTTTCTAATAAGGTCCTTAAAACTTGGACCATTTCACCATTTATAAGAGGATCCTTCTTGAGGATTTCATTAAGGTTCTCACCTATTAAGAGTATTACCATAAAATGACTGTGATGTATACCTTACCATGTCCTTTCCAGCATAACCGCTGATATACTTAATGGTTTCTACTTTATCCTTTCTAACATTTAGTCAACATAAGCAAGCCAAGAGTAACTAAATCATAGCGGTAAAATCTTGGATTCTTATACTTAGTTAACATAGGGAGGATAAGTAGTTGGCTTATAATAAGAAGTAAGGAAGTTATTGTACATGTGCTTATAATTAATTGGATTGGAAATTTTCACAAACTAGGCACCTAGCTCGGTTGGCTAGGCGCGCGAAAGGGTGTGGCCTAGACCCGGGTTCGATTCCGGGGACGGCCGGTTCCACCATTTTTTTTTTCGCTGGGAGCCTGACGCGGGCCGCGTAAGGTATCACTCAGGGCTTACGCGGGCCGCCTGAGTCTTCTTATTAATAAAACAAGGACAGCGGAGAAGGGTAATTCCTAATGGATATAAAATATCCATTTAATATTGTTGAGGCAGTCTCTGAGGTACTATCGGTTAATTTTACTTCATTCATAACGCTTAGAGTTTTAACAAGCAGATTTAATGATTTACAATATCTATTGTCTATGAGAGACTTATCTGAACCTGAATTAAATAATACTCTAACATGAGCGTTATTGATATAGAAAGTACCTGCTGTGACCTTGTCATCTTGGATAGCCTCTTGAGTATCCATTTGGGAGTTTTCAGTTTTGGTCTTTTTAACTTCCTCAAGCTTTTTAGCATACTTAGGGCAGTTGGTCTTAATGTGCCCTCTTCCATTGCAACCATAGCAGGTTGCGTCCTCCATCTTCCTGCAGTCCAAGGTCTTATGCTCTTTGGACTTGCAGATCCCACATGCAAAAGTTCTCGACTGTGTATGCGAGTTCGATCCATTCCTGCACTTCCCGAAGTGCTGTTTCTTGCAGTTTTTGCATTTGGGTTTTTCACCTGACTGCTGGTTGTCCTTTAAATCCTTTCCAGGCTTAGCTGCTTTTCTCTTGGCAGCCTTAGGGCAATTAGTACTGATGTGGCCCTTTTCGCCGCAGCCATGACAGTTTGCATTCTTTATATCCCTACATTCGTGGGACTGGTGGCCAGCTCTTTTACAGATGCCACATTGCTTTATCTTTTGATTTGATCGACACTGACCCCAGTGTCTTCTTTTGCAGGTTTTGCATGTGGGTTTCGCCTCCTTTGGCTTGGACTGGTTATAGCTTGAACCGGTCTTACTCTTTTTGTAACCTTTATTTGGGGTATCATCGCACATTCGCTTATAATCCTTCAACACACGGTCCATGGCGTTGCTTACGGCGGTATTTATCACAGCCTGTAACTCGGTGCTTATTAAGTTCAGTCTTGCATCATCATTCTGATTAACTGGATGATGGTGAGCTTCAGAGGAGTCAGCCATGGTGAAGCTTTGAAGGCTACTATCCAAGTAGAAACAATTTGTTTAATCATATAGTGAATTGTCGAATTTGATGAATAAATAGCCATGGCAAAATTAAACCATATAGGCCAATAGATAGAATTTAATTTATTTGATTATGTTTTGCCTAAGTTTAAATAACCATCTTTGGCCTTTAAGCGGAATATAATCCTTCATATTTATTAGACAGGGGACATAAATCACGACTGCCAATGTCATACTGACATCTTTTATACATAGCACAAGGGCTTGTTCCAAAGGACTGATAATGGCTCAGAGACCTTGTCACTAGGGAAATTTTAAAACATAATCGATGATTCCTTTGGGTCGGAAAATTTCATAGTTCATTGTCTTGGCAAGAAGTTATGAAATAAAACTATCTTTTTCATGTATTCATCTTTACTCGTTTATATACATCCCAAATGGATGTTTTAATGCGTACTTCAATTTCGACGTTTTCCAGCCATGATTCCTATTGATCATTTATGCTAAATAAGGGATTTGGAAAAAAATTCCTAATATAAGGATAACAAGTGTGATTTTTATCGCATCACGGTTGTTGGGAGTGTTAACACATTTTCAGGTGTTAACCAGGATCTGAATCTCTTTTTAAACAGGTTTTACCATCTTAGCAAGGTCTACAATAACATTCAAGCTAGGTCAAACCTTTTAAGATTCTCTTTTAATATTTACTGACAGGAAGAGAATGATATTTATCTTATTCAGGATGTTCACTTATTAATCCTAAATTATAAGTTTGTAATAGTACAAAAGGCTTAGTCAAGTAGACGAGTTTAATTTATAAGCCATGATTTCAGAGAATCAAAGCATTTAGGTTTGGACATAGTTCATTATCTTTCCTGGACAGAGAGTCAAAGACTACTACTGTCGTTGTCAAATTGACGATACAATATGGCCCGTAGGCGGATCAATTGACATTACAAAACGATGTTTTTAGAAATTAATAATCATCACACTGATGATTGTAGTCATGATAATATTTATCATATTGACTATGAGGCTTGGGCAAAGCCCACTACCTTAGACAGGAACCCTAAGAGTTACAACTGTCATTGTCGTATTGACAATATTATAAGGTATAGCCAGTAGGCACTTCATCACTTAGGATGTCAATAATATGATCATCATATTGATGATATTAGTAATGATCACATTGATCATATAGATTAATAGGCTTGAGCATAGCTCACTACCATAGACAAGGAATCATAAAGATCACAATGTCAGTGTCTCAGATGGACAATACGTTATAGCCCGTAGGCACTTCCCTTCTAAGGGATGGTTATAATATGATCAGCTTATGGGATGATATAAGCTATGATTTCTAAATCAATAGACTAGATACGAATATTGGAAAAATCCATTATTAAAAAAAATAAAAGTACAGAGTTGCCCTAAGCGGGACTTGAAAGGAATATTGTTGTCCTCGAAGGGACTAAAAAGGTAAATATGTCCTTATAAGGATTATTAAGGAAACGATTTTTAGCAAAAGGAGTTTCTTCCTCATTTTATTTCGGAATGCCTTCTCCTTGGTTGCATGTTTCGTCCTAGCCGCTGTACGAAGGTCAGCAATTTAAGGCTCCTGTTGTGGAGAATTATTATTACGGTTTCTTCGCTTGGCGACGTATCCAAAGTATAGAAGTTTTGGAAACAGAAAAATTCCAGATAAGGATTGAGAATATTCCTATGTTAAGTCTAGACTCAGAAGATTTAGAAATGTGCAATTGTGTCATTGAGATTAAACACAAAAAGCTAGTGTTTAATTCACTCAATGTTGGCTCTGATACCAACCTGTCACACCCCAAATTTCTACGTGTTACCGGTGGGCCCGGTAGGGGAGTAACGTGACGTGGTTGGCGACATCATAGTCAATCAACACAATATATAAATGCACAGCGGAAGCAAAGGATAAATATATTACAAATCCGTAATAGTGTAACATCAAAGTATTACAACGGAAGTAAAGGATCCACAGGCGGATCGCAAATAAAATAACATGGTTCAACAGACTTTAGGCATCTAAGCTTGCGAGACTCTTTATTGATGCTAGGAGTAGCCAGCCAATTCCAATTAGTACCTGCACTTAGCCTTTTTGAAAATACGTCAGTTTACACTGGTAAATACAATCAACCGACTCATTTGAAAAGGATTTAAAAATGATTGATTTGGATGCACAAGGCACAAATAATATTTTATAACTTGGGATAATTATTTACATATATAATACTTGTATGGATTTACATGTTCCTTATGCGTTCAGTAGCCCGGGTCGAGCCGGGTTAAAGATCAATTAACACACCACTTTATTTATGAGACACTAACAGGTGTACGCCTACACCTGAGTGCTGAGGTCGTGGCCATTTCGTAAAATGATGCCAGGGATATCCGGGACACGGTCATTAACCCCCCAAAGGCTTTAAGCAAACAAAACAATATTAAACGAGACGTCTCAATACTTTCATTATCATTTATTCAATCAAAGATTCAACGTCCCGACCAAGCGGTATTTTATATACCGTACCCCAAGCCCGTATAGGGAAAATAAGTTAAAAGTATTTACCTGAGCTAAATATTAAATCAGTCCCAGCCGTATCAAATCAGCAAGTACAGATAGCTTTTACTGGGCTCCTAAATCTGGAACGAAGGTTTTAATAACCTATTAGAATCCTAACGGGTCTTTAATTAAGCCTTGACTTAGACCGATTAGTTTTCAAGAGGAAGATACGGTTCAAACGCATAATAAGGCGAAGACCGGAATAGAATGTGATTTAGACCCGACAAGTTTGGAGACTTGTATAATATGGGTATATTATACACATTCTGGATTTTGAGATAAAACCGATAAGGTTTGACCCGTTTCGGCTAATTTATGTAAACTAGTTACATAAACCGAACCAAACGCGTATGAGGCGTAACGGGTAACCATAAGAGTCCTAAATAGGTTTCCTAAGTTAACATGCCTTAAATATGTCATGATATTAGTAGGATACCTTCCGTTATGCCCAAAACGAGTTTAATCTCATAATAAGCCCCGTAGGGGTATTTTGGTCATTTTTAAAGTTTATAAAAGGGATCAATTAAGCTTCTGTGATCCGGGTCTGAATAAATCAGTAAAATAATTTATTTTAACAGGTTATAACATTTGGTAATAAGTCTTATATGTTAAAATAGTTTTAAACCCAAACTATGCGTTAAATACGCGTATAAAGTCGTTTTAAGCGATGTACGGGTTAAAATACGATTCTGAGTTTTCTGATCACATAAACAGGCTCAAAATACTCTATTTATTATTTAAAATCAATAGCAATTGGATTGGCGTTAAAAGGATTTGTAAAACTCATTTTATGGCCTAAAAGAGCATATTCGGTATTTACCGAATTAAGGCGCTAATCCAAGCTTACGATCAGTTTAAAAATAATTAAAAATCTTAAAAAATCCCAAAATATTATTTAACATCAGTGGAGAAAAGTTTTGGTGCCGAAAATCGGGTTTAGATAGGCTATGCGCTAATCGCGCCGATTAATTAATAAAAAAGCTTATTATTTACGCTAATGCGCATATCTCCTAACCTAGACCTCCGATTGACGTGAAAATTTACAGACATGATTAATAATCAGTAACTAAGATTATTTTATTTTCATATCTCCAAAAATCTCGTTTTATGATCATAAGGGCATTACGGTCAATATTTAGGCAATTAACGGAAACATCCGACGATTAGGGATTCGAGTGGTATAAACGCAGAGGCTTATACACACATGTAACTAGGTCCTAATGGAACCTTAAGGCATGTCTAAACTTATATAAATCGGGTCAGAACCGAGGTCAACGCAAAAGTCAAACTTTTGCGTCTTTCGACTCCGAATCGGTTCTAAATAGAAAGTTGTCGAATCAATCAAGCGTAGACAAGTTATTATACTTATTTTCAAGTTGTATGACTGATAAAACAGATTACACGCCTTCCGTATCATTAAATATGCGATTAACATTTCTGTTGACTTTTCGGAAGAAGTTTGACTCGACAAACGACATAGTTAAGATTGAATTCAGTGAGTGCCCTTTTAGGGGTTTATTATCCATATAAAAACCAACTTATAACAACTTTCGATTCGACAATTCTCTGGACCGATTATGATTTATCGATAAATCAAACCGTAGTTACGACGGTTTGATTACTAGGCTATAAACTAAGCAAGACACAATTTAGAAGGATCAAAGGCACATACATAAGTCTAATAGATGATTTGGAAGTCTTGTGAATGATCCGAAGGCTCCTGAGATGTCCAGAAGTTGATATGTTGAAATATGAGACTTTTATAAGAACTTGATCTTTCAAAAATTGATTCCAAATGTGTGTAGGATGATCAAGGTGCATGTATATGGCTTCTATAAGCTGTATACTAGTATATACCAGCCCATAGAATCAAAATCCCATGATTTAAGTCGGTTACATGAAGGAAACAGACACCTGTCCATGAATCTGGTCGTTTTCTGCATCTGCAGGTCTCACGCGGCCCGCTTCATGTTTAGGCAATCCTAAAGCGGGCCGCCTGGGAGTTCTGATCAGGTTACAACTTTCAAATATTGCACTTTTAGTCCCTGGTCCTCCTAAACGTCGCTTTCTCGATGTTTTCTTGCATTTTAATGCTTTGATATTTATATATAGGGGCTTTAATACTTATACCCACTTTGTCAAGTCCTCGGGTAACTTTGTGATCACCCGAAAAGCCCTAAATTTCAATGTTGACGGTTCTAACCCTTGCACACGAATTTTATCACAACTTGCTCATACGATAACGAAACTTCATGAAATTTTTGTGGTACATTCTAGTGAGCATAATTAATCATTACAAGGCTTCGGGTTTGCTAAAAAGTCACTCAGAGGTATACCTTTAACATGTTGACATATATAACCCCTGTGGTTTGTAATCTCTCACTTTCTTTCACAATTCACTTCGTATGATCCATGATCCATTCGTTTAAGGTTATAAACACCATGTAAGGGTATTGTAAGGTATATTTATTCATTGTTGACACTTTGAACCCTTATATTTACATAGTTTCATTGTTTGTCAACTTTAGTCCTTCAAGGACTTTCTTTCACACGTTCAAACATTATGACACGTGTCAAGACATTATAGGACGTAAATTTTCGGGGTGTTACAGTAATCATCAAATCCCCATTCCCCCCTGGGAACCCCATGCCTTGGCTTGTGTGAACTCACCTTGGTTTGCTCGGCAGATTACACAGAAAAGTCAAGTCTATCAGCTCGTGGTCAACCACGTCCTAACATGGTTACCATACAAAGTCAGGTTTTGGTTCCAAGTAATGCACATAGATTTCACATAAATTGCATATAAAAGAAACACATACTGATCATGGCATCATGCAGCTTCACGTTCAACAAATAAAACATATTGACATTAAGTGATTTTGGGCTCGCACAAGTCTAATGACCTTGTGCGAGTCATTCGTTGATGCCCACTAATACCCGGCCCAAAATCAAAAGCCCAAACAAAATACACGATCCAAATCAATTAACTTAACACTTGTGCGATCAGGACCCCTTGTACGATCCGGTTACTAGCCCAGCCCAACATAAACATTCGGCCCAACAGTTTAATAAGCCTACATCATGTGCGACTGGTTGGGGCCTTGTGCGACTGGTAACATATTGTGCGACCAGGAGTCTTGTGCGAATGGACTCCTTGTGCGAGTAGGCCTCTTGTGCGATCAAGAGGTCTTGTGCGACCAGTTTAAACATCCGAGAATTTTGTTAATTAGTTACAACCATTCAATTGTTTCCTTATTTACATTTTATCAATTAACAAGTTTCCAGCCATCCATATCACATACAATCGATCAAACCAAACATTTTTAAATAAATTTCCATAACCCTATCATAACATAATCATGAACAATAATCAAGACACCTACACATAATCATCTAAGGGTTTCAAACCATCACATAACACTTCATACTCGACTCTACAACCAACCCGATTTTCACATACATGCAGCCGATAATAACAATCAGATTCTTAGAAAAATAATATGCAATCCGACTCACATGAACAATATCTAATGCACACATGTAAACCGATTTCATGAACACTATAATTCAGCCCTTCGGATTCGAATCAGATACATGTATAGCCGATTACATTCATCTATACTTAATCACATATTATTCAAACTAATCATAACAATACATCATCCATCATGTCGAGCATATATAGCAAACATCATAAAATCATCAAACAATAGTTAACATACTAACCGATTAGAGAATGAACAAAGATGATTCGGAAGCTAAAGTCTTCGATGATAAGGGATTGCTTGCCGTCGAGTTTGAGAGAGAGAATGAGAGCTCCTAGGGTTTGTGAACTTGTGTGTGTTATGTTTTGCAACAAATGAGAATACAAGTCCCTAGGGTGTTTGTTTGCGTATAAGGGGAGTGGGCCGAGCCCAACTCGGCTGCCCTAAGGTGTCCGATTGCAAGGTGTGGCCCAAATGGGCTTGTGCGATCGAGTGGTGTTGTGCGTTTGGTTTTATTCGTGAAAGAAAGCATATAAACATATACTAGCACAACGCATATTCACATAACATAACATTCCATTTAATCATTCAATTCACATAGTCACATAGTGTTTACATCACATCAAGGTACAAGATAGGTTCGAAATACGAGTTGTCACATTATCCCCAACTAAAAAGAAATTTCGTCCCGAAATTTGGTACGCACTCACTGAGGAAGCTAGGTAAGTTGTATTGTTCACTGGTTTTCCTGGGGTGTCACAATTAATAGTTTATCTTTTTTATTATTAATTAGAGTAAATTTCATTAAAATACCAATAATACCCTTGCATTATGTTACACCCATGTTATTAATCTAAGGGTTTTCGTGCAATTAACGAAAACAAACATGAATTTATCATTAAGTATCCTTAGGGGAATACGAGTAATTTAAAACTTTTACAACTTAAAAGTTTAAAACAATATTTAGATAAGTTCGCCATTTAAAAGTTACGACGTAATGTTGTGCGGAAGCTTTAATCTCGTGTGTTCGGTTCTTCGTAGCTGCTTGATCTTCATCCGTGCACTCTTGACATTCACCTATGATCAAAACCAACTTAAAAGTTAGTTTCGATAGTCAAATATCAAGTCCAAACAAGTACAGGGGTTAAAAATGATAAAATGTACGAATTTTCGGAGTTTAGGGGCTCGCGTAGCGCTACGGGTGCTCGCGCTACGCGAGCGCTTGTTTTTGACAGAAGTTCGTTTGCTGTTGCTGTACAATCCCTGCACGACCTGATTTCACGGAAACGGCCATAACTTCTTCGTTATTGATCCGTTTTACCCGATTCTTTTTCCCACGCGTCCGTAATTTAATTCTCCATCTAATGGAGTTAAGATCCAACATCTTTCATAATAAAATTTCAGAGTTTAACTCTTCGGCTTATTACCCTTTTTACCATCTTTTGACCCGTTCGCGATTTCATCTAACAAACTTGTTTGTAGCCCTTGCTTCTTTTGTAAACGTATTATTATGATCATTTCCTATTGTATAAGATTCAAATCACGGATTATTACACATTCTTAACCCGTTTCGCTAATACTTCTATTTTTGGCCCGTTAAGGGTATTTGAGCGCTTTCGAGCCTCAAATCGCTTTCGATTTCTTCTAGCACTTCATCACCACATTTCTTATATTATAATCACCCACCACAACTGAATTTATGGTGGGCTTAATGTGGTGATCTATATAAACCAAATTTTACCTCTCGAATCATTATTTTACGGCAAAACTCAAAAAGTGCCATTTGACTAATATAATACATCTTTCAGTTTCTATACTTATTCTAAGTATTTGCTTAATCATAAAACTTGTTTCCAAACAACCTTTAAAGGTTGTTTGTTCGAATTAGCTAACAAGGGCGTTTTGGTCACATTTAATCCTTCATTTTTACGATGAAGGACTTCCACTAATATTTGACCAAATTGCACTTCTTACTACAACTTATTTGTGCGTACCTGGCTCGGATCAACGTATAGACCCGTTTATACCTCGCATTTGTTAACCAATATTCTATAGCGTCGCGATTATCCCAGAATTGCTACTCGTTCCTGTTTACATATGACTTGACAACCAAGATTAGTCATTATTGTCAAATGGTGTTATCATCACCATTTGACCCGTTTGGCTCATACGACCAAACATTTACATATGTAGTAAAACGAGGTTTTCAAATTTCAAATTTACACATCCGGCCCATGCCGGATGTTACCACTTGACCCATCCTTTTCTCTTTAACTCATTTCTTACAAATTTGACCCGTTCGGCTTACGCCATGGGTGCCCTTTTGTTGTCAATTTACATTAGTCGACACTTGACTAAATTTCCATTTTTGCCCCTTTTCTCAATATTAGATTACACTACGCGGTAATCTTATCAAAACTCATAATCTCTTAGTCATTACATGACCGATTTACCGATTTATCATTTTTACCATAAACCATGGTTTTTATCATCTTTATATGTTCCGACTCGTACCAATCGCGTCGGAAACCATATTTTCATTATTATCGTTATCGCATTTATTACTTGTAAAGTAAACAAGTATTCTACAAAGTGTGTAAGTTTCACTTACCTTTCATCCGAATTACGCTTTCCTTTTCATTCTTGATTCGTTCGACCCGCTTTCTCCTCAAGCTTCACCTAGCTTGTTACGCGTCAAACTATCATCATCGTTTTCAAGGTGGTTAGTTTAATCATAATGTAATACGATTATTCCACCTTATACATTTCATATCAAAATTACTACTTATCGTATTATAGGTCAGTTTGACCTTTTTTTTAAAAGTCAAATGCCCATTAGTATGCTAATTGCATATTCGAGTTCATCAACTAGTTTTAGCATTCTTTAATTACCCGGTAGGCGTTATTTAGACCACCGTTTTAACCAAAGTTCTAACCGTGTTTATCACTTTTAGAACTCTTCTTAATCACTTTTAGCATAATAGCCAAAACATCACAATTAGGAGTTTTAACTACAAAATTCTAGTTTCGAGCCTTCTTTGAGGCATTTCAACTAACACTTCATGGGCAGATTTTTACACTAATATTATCAAGTTCATAACTTGACCTTTGGCCTTAATTTTTCATCAATCAACTACAATACATGAACTTTGACCTCTAAAATTCTGAAATCACTTCATATAGGTCAAATATTACTAGAACAACCATTATAATCCTAGTGTTTATCATATTCTTACAAAACCCATGAATCACTTTCAATGTGTTCATGTAATTTTCAGAATTTGGGCATGATTTCTCATATTGTTGTCTAGGTTTTACTCCTAGACACTATATCATTCCTGTTTTACCCAAATAACAAACATGCATCATCAAACTTCAGATTTCTCAAATTCATGAGAATTTCAAGTAGAGAGTTTTCATCAAATTTTACATACCTTGTAATCCTCTTGTGATGAGGATCAATAATCTATGCTTGATTTTCGATTTGGATCAGATTTGGACCTTCAATTCATGAGTTTTGTGGATGTCTAGGGTTTTTTGAAGAGCCTGGTCGCCCTCCTCTTTGTCTGATCGATCCCAACACCCTCACAAGGGGTGTTTAAGTTTTATTAAAATGTTTTTATCTAAAACCTTTTTCAAGTTTAACACTTTTGATCCTTCTAGTTTCGTAATTATTTTGTTTTATTCCTTAACTACTCATAAGTAGTCAATTAACTAAGTTAGTGTCATTACTGTTCTTAAACAAATAATTAACTAGGTTAATTACCCCTGGTTAACTCAGTGAGTCCCGAGAGTTCTAACCTGTTTAATTTAAGTTCCGTTAACTCGGGCCTTTTATCCATTTCATCTCTTGAAAGTGCTTATCCGGTTTTTTTAATAAATATTAGGATTATTTATATAAATCCTAATATTTTTCGGGTTATTTTTACCTCTAACGGTACTTTACCCGTTTTCTAGTATTAGCGGGGTTTAATTACCGAGCCCGTTTTCGGGGTGTTACAAGTCTACCCCCCTTAAAGAGGTTTCGTCCTCGAAACCTTGCTTACATAGTTCATTGAGTATTAAACTCAATGCGTTGACCCGAGTAATCCCCTAAGCATTATTCATACTTTAACCGATTGTTAGTATTACCAGAAAAATTTTGGTAATATCCTTTTGGTTATAGAACCCCTACGTACCTCATACGACATAATGTAACTTGAAATAATGTAATCTCGTTATTTCCACTAGTTTAATCCACTTAGCGTTATTCAATGCTTTCATAGACTATCGGATTTCTTTATGAACCCGTTACTTTGACCCGTTTAAAGGTCTTTAGTGAAATCTTTCACTTTTAGCAACAAATCTTTTTATTTTCAAATTTATTTATTCGGTTCAGTTATACCGAATTTACCGCTTACAAGCAACCAAATTTCTTAACTCGAATTACTGACCTTAACCGGTTTCACTAACTAGACTTATTAGTCCGGTTTCTTTTTACCGCTCGTTTGGTTATAATGTGATTCTACTTCACATTGTACCTCTTGACCGTGATCATGTCACATCATGTTTAATTTATATCAACCTTTTAATTTTCGAAAATATCACTTTTCGAATATATTGTCTTGCGCCTATCAGCGTCAAGACTTGTATCTTTCATACTTATTATTTAAATTCCTATCAGAATCTATGTTTGTAAGAACGTTATTTCTTACTAAAACCGAAGTTTTAGTTTTAGGATCTTTTCTTTAACTTGTGTCAATCATCCATACCGGGATATTGACAGTCCGTAATTTAATCCTTTACAGTCTTAGTTTTATGCGGGGATTCTTAATTGATTTCCTCGCTTTATCCAATCTAACCCGTAGGTTTTATCACTTAGCCTTATGGGCTATTTTTGATTAGACATTCACCTCTTTAGGGCGAAGTCATTATAACTTCTTTCTAATCATGACCCGTGGGTCGTTTTAGTCTCATAGACCTTTCATAATCTCTTCGCTTTAATCCATTCAATTAACTTAAATACTAACTTTACCTCCCGTTATCTTTTACGCGGGGAGTTATAACCAGTTTTTCTTGTTTCACACTATTACCCGTAGGTTATGATGATCCCGTAGATCATTCTGTTTACTCGTGTCTTTATTAAAATATATATTTGGTGTCAAAGCACTCTTTTATGTTTGAAAACCATTTGTTTTCACGCTTGAAATCCATTAGCTTTTGACTGTAGTTCGTATCTACAATCGTTTTCTTTTGGATAACTCTTCCGACTCTATGACTTCTCATGTTAATTAAGCATCGGTTTGTCTCAAGCTTACCGTTATCTGGCTTGCGCTTACTTATGCCATTAAGCATTATACTTTAATCAACCAGTTCAACCTCAAAATAGTTGAATATTATTATCAAAATTTCTGTTTACGAAATTTTATGGTCTTTTAGTCATAACTCATAATCCGAGTCTTTTGACTTTAAATTCGTGTTCCCGTTTCTCGGTTTACACATGTGTTTAAATCCTTACCCATCAACCGGGTACTTTACCGAAGTCATTATTAGTGCAAGCATTCCGGTATACGTCAAGTTTTCGTTGTAATTTGTTTGGTTGTCTTAGCGGAAGCCATCGCTTTTATTCAACCAAACCTTTATTCTTATTTGACCATCCTTGACAGTCTTATAGACTATGAATGATGATTATCATCATCATCGTTTCTTTACTACGACCAAAGTCAACGACTTTGATCGTCTTTCTCGCGTGGGCAATACCTTTGTTTCTATGACCCCGCGGGTCATTTATACTTTGGTTTTACAATGCCCTTTTCGTCTACCATGGTTTTTGATCGTTTTTCCCATGTGGGCAATACCTTTGTTTCTATGACCCCGCGGGTCATTTATACTTTGGTTTTACAATGCCCTTTTTGTCTACCATGGTTGTTTCGTCAAAATGACTTATGTCACGAATTTCCTTGGGTCTTTTATTTCTATGTGCGCCATACATCGTTTTTATGGTTCCCGCGGAAATCATTTATACGAGTATGCCCATAAGATTTCTTGACCCTAAGGATCCTTTAAATTTTCATTCATCTTGACCTTACTACATCGGACATAACTGCGCTCATTATAAGAAGCTCATGCTATCATGTGTTCACTACTTACTTGGCCAGAGTAAGCGATCAACACATGGTACGCGTGACCTTATTATAATTACCACATCACGTCCCATGTAAGTAACTCCTCAATTTATTTCCATGTTTATGGTTTCATTTGATAAAACTTTGTTTAATTGTTAGTTAACAATTATTAGTTTTAGTCGTTTATCCTTGAACATGTAAAATGTCCCTTTTTATAAACATTTATTGATGTGATCACTACTTTTCTCAATAGGATTTATATTGAGAATACTTACTTGGATGATCACTCTCGTCCAAGTTTCTATATAAACAAGTCTTGTTATTCATCATTGTGAATAACACATTTCCTATTAAATTTCTCTTGGAAATCGGGTTTTCCAAGTTCTATCATATGTGTATGCAACCGTTATTACCTACGTGTTTGTTGCATATAACGACTCGTGCGATTAAATTTAAAAGTGTGCACCTGGTAATGCTTGCCCTAACGGGCTTCTCTTGTCATTAGTCTTGTTCGCGACCGTTACGCGATTTAGGTCCTTGATGAGTATGCTCTTCCTGTCATACCTCGGACCGTTCCATCATCATATCCATAATTCGTTCACTCCCGTCATCTTCAGACGCGAGTGTCCTTCAATTAAAACATTCACAAGAGTTAGTAATGTCAACTTCAATAATCGCCCGTATTATAATACAAGGCTTTTTCTACTATACGCGTCAACGCGCGTATTTTCGTCAAACATATCCATCATTTTAATTGGGGTAACGTGTACCACACGATAGCCCTATGTGTTGTTTACAACACTTTAGCATACTAAACTATTAACGTACTTGTACTTAGCGGATTTGCGATCAAGCCTCGAACCGAACACTTTACCCTTTAACCTTGGGCTCTGATTACCAACTTGTTACACCCATGTTATTAATCTAAGGGTTTTCGTGCAATTAACGAAAACAAACATGAATTTATCATTAAGTATCCTTAGGGGAATACGAGTAATTTAAAACTTTTACAACTTAAAAGTTTAAAACAATATTTAGATAAGTTCGCCATTTAAAAGTTATGACGTAATGTTGTGCGGAAGCTTTAATCTCGTGTGTTCGGTTCTTCGTAGCTGCTTGATCTTCATCCGTGCACTCTTGACATTCACCTATGATCAAAACCAACTTAAAAGTTAGTTTCGATAGTCAAATATCAAGTCCAAACAAGTACAGGGGTTAAAAATGATAAAATGTACGAATTTTCGGAGTTTAGGGGCTCGCGTAGCGCTACGGGTGCTCGCGCTACGCGAGCGCTTGTTTTTGACAGAAGTTCGTTTGCTGTTGCTGTACAATCCCTGCACGACCTGATTTCACGGAAACGGCCATAACTTCTTCGTTATTGATCCGTTTTACCCGATTCTTTTTCCCACGCGTCCGTAATTTAATTCTCCATCTAATGGAGTTAAGATCCAACATCTTTCATAATAAAATTTCAGAGTTTAACTCTTCGGCTTATTACCCTTTTTACCATCTTTTGACCCGTTCGCGATTTCATCTAACAAACTTGTTTGTAGCCCTTGCTTCTTTTGTAAACGTATTATTATGATCATTTCCTATTGTATAAGATTCAAATCACGGATTATTACACATTCTTAACCCGTTTCGCTAATACTTCTATTTTTGGCCCGTTAAGGGTATTTGAGCGCTTTCGAGCCTCAAATCGCTTTCGATTTCTTCTAGCACTTCATCACCACATTTCTTATATTATAATCACCCACCACAACTGAATTTATGGTGGGCTTAATGTGGTGATCTATATAAACCAAATTTTACCTCTCGAATCATTATTTTACGGCAAAACTCAAAAAGTGCCATTTGACTAATATAATACATCTTTCAGTTTCTATACTTATTCTAAGTATTTGCTTAATCATAAAACTTGTTTCCAAACAACCTTTAAAGGTTGTTTGTTCGAATTAGCTAACAAGGGCGTTTTGGTCACATTTAATCCTTCATTTTTACGATGAAGGACTTCCACTAATATTTGACCAAATTGCACTTCTTACTACAACTTATTTGTGCGTACCTGGCTCGGATCAACGTATAGACCCGTTTATACCTCGCATTTGTTAACCAATATTCTATAGCGTCGCGATTATCCCAGAATTGCTACTCGTTCCTGTTTACATATGACTTGACAACCAAGATTAGTCATTATTGTCAAATGGTGTTATCATCACCATTTGACCCGTTTGGCTCATACGACCAAACATTTACATATGTAGTAAAACGAGGTTTTCAAATTTCAAATTTACACATCCGGCCCATGCCGGATGTTACCACTTGACCCATCCTTTTCTCTTTAACTCATTTCTTACAAATTTGACCCGTTCGGCTTACGCCATGGGTGCCCTTTTGTTGTCAATTTACATTAGTCGACACTTGACTAAATTTCCATTTTTGCCCCTTTTCTCAATATTAGATTACACTACGCGGTAATCTTATCAAAACTCATAATCTCTTAGTCATTACATGACCGATTTACCGATTTATCATTTTTACCATAAACCATGGTTTTTATCATCTTTATATGTTCCGACTCGTACCAATCGCGTCGGAAACCATATTTTCATTATTATCGTTATCGCATTTATTACTTGTAAAGTAAACAAGTATTCTACAAAGTGTGTAAGTTTCACTTACCTTTCATCCGAATTACGCTTTCCTTTTCATTCTTGATTCGTTCGACCCGCTTTCTCCTCAAGCTTCACCTAGCTTGTTACGCGTCAAACTATCATCATCGTTTTCAAGGTGGTTAGTTTAATCATAATGTAATACGATTATTCCACCTTATACATTTCATATCAAAATTACTACTTATCGTATTATAGGTCAGTTTGACCTTTTTTTTAAAAGTCAAATGCCCATTAGTATGCTAATTGCATATTCGAGTTCATCAACTAGTTTTAGCATTCTTTAATTACCCGGTAGGCGTTATTTAGACCACCGTTTTAACCAAAGTTCTAACCGTGTTTATCACTTTTAGAACTCTTCTTAATCACTTTTAGCATAATAGCCAAAACATCACAATTAGGAGTTTTAACTACAAAATTCTAGTTTCGAGCCTTCTTTGAGGCATTTCAACTAACACTTCATGGGCAGATTTTTACACTAATATTATCAAGTTCATAACTTGACCTTTGGCCTTAATTTTTCATCAATCAACTACAATACATGAACTTTGACCTCTAAAATTCTGAAATCACTTCATATAGGTCAAATATTACTAGAACAACCATTATAATCCTAGTGTTTATCATATTCTTACAAAACCCATGAATCACTTTCAATGTGTTCATGTAATTTTCAGAATTTGGGCATGATTTCTCATATTGTTGTCTAGGTTTTACTCCTAGACACTATATCATTCCTGTTTTACCCAAATAACAAACATGCATCATCAAACTTCAGATTTCTCAAATTCATGAGAATTTCAAGTAGAGAGTTTTCATCAAATTTTACATACCTTGTAATCCTCTTGTGATGAGGATCAATAATCTATGCTTGATTTTCGATTTGGATCAGATTTGGACCTTCAATTCATGAGTTTTGTGGATGTCTAGGGTTTTTTGAAGAGCCTGGTCGCCCTCCTCTTTGTCTGATCGATCCCAACACCCTCACAAGGGGTGTTTAAGTTTTATTAAAATGTTTTTATCTAAAACCTTTTTCAAGTTTAACACTTTTGATCCTTCTAGTTTCGTAATTATTTTGTTTTATTCCTTAACTACTCATAAGTAGTCAATTAACTAAGTTAGTGTCATTACTGTTCTTAAACAAATAATTAACTAGGTTAATTACCCCTGGTTAACTCAGTGAGTCCCGAGAGTTCTAACCTGTTTAATTTAAGTTCCGTTAACTCGGGCCTTTTATCCATTTCATCTCTTGAAAGTGCTTATCCGGTTTTTTTAATAAATATTAGGATTATTTATATAAATCCTAATATTTTTCGGGTTATTTTTACCTCTAACGGTACTTTACCCGTTTTCTAGTATTAGCGGGGTTTAATTACCGAGCCCGTTTTCGGGGTGTTACAAGTCTACCCCCCTTAAAGAGGTTTCGTCCTCGAAACCTTGCTTACATAGTTCATTGAGTATTAAACTCAATGCGTTGACCCGAGTAATCCCCTAAGCATTATTCATACTTTAACCGATTGTTAGTATTACCAGAAAAATTTTGGTAATATCCTTTTGGTTATAGAACCCCTACGTACCTCATACGACATAATGTAACTTGAAATAATGTAATCTCGTTATTTCCACTAGTTTAATCCACTTAGCGTTATTCAATGCTTTCATAGACTATCGGATTTCTTTATGAACCCGTTACTTTGACCCGTTTAAAGGTCTTTAGTGAAATCTTTCACTTTTAGCAACAAATCTTTTTATTTTCAAATTTATTTATTCGGTTCAGTTATACCGAATTTACCGCTTACAAGCAACCAAATTTCTTAACTCGAATTACTGACCTTAACCGGTTTCACTAACTAGACTTATTAGTCCGGTTTCTTTTTACCGCTCGTTTGGTTATAATGTGATTCTACTTCACATTGTACCTCTTGACCGTGATCATGTCACATCATGTTTAATTTATATCAACCTTTTAATTTTCGAAAATATCACTTTTCGAATATATTGTCTTGCGCCTATCAGCGTCAAGACTTGTATCTTTCATACTTATTATTTAAATTCCTATCAGAATCTATGTTTGTAAGAACGTTATTTCTTACTAAAACCGAAGTTTTAGTTTTAGGATCTTTTCTTTAACTTGTGTCAATCATCCATACCGGGATATTGACAGTCCGTAATTTAATCCTTTACAGTCTTAGTTTTATGCGGGGATTCTTAATTGATTTCCTCGCTTTATCCAATCTAACCCGTAGGTTTTATCACTTAGCCTTATGGGCTATTTTTGATTAGACATTCACCTCTTTAGGGCGAAGTCATTATAACTTCTTTCTAATCATGACCCGTGGGTCGTTTTAGTCTCATAGACCTTTCATAATCTCTTCGCTTTAATCCATTCAATTAACTTAAATACTAACTTTACCTCCCGTTATCTTTTACGCGGGGAGTTATAACCAGTTTTTCTTGTTTCACACTATTACCCGTAGGTTATGATGATCCCGTAGATCATTCTGTTTACTCGTGTCTTTATTAAAATATATATTTGGTGTCAAAGCACTCTTTTATGTTTGAAAACCATTTGTTTTCACGCTTGAAATCCATTAGCTTTTGACTGTAGTTCGTATCTACAATCGTTTTCTTTTGGATAACTCTTCCGACTCTATGACTTCTCATGTTAATTAAGCATCGGTTTGTCTCAAGCTTACCGTTATCTGGCTTGCGCTTACTTATGCCATTAAGCATTATACTTTAATCAACCAGTTCAACCTCAAAATAGTTGAATATTATTATCAAAATTTCTGTTTACGAAATTTTATGGTCTTTTAGTCATAACTCATAATCCGAGTCTTTTGACTTTAAATTCGTGTTCCCGTTTCTCGGTTTACACATGTGTTTAAATCCTTACCCATCAACCGGGTACTTTACCGAAGTCATTATTAGTGCAAGCATTCCGGTATACGTCAAGTTTTCGTTGTAATTTGTTTGGTTGTCTTAGCGGAAGCCATCGCTTTTATTCAACCAAACCTTTATTCTTATTTGACCATCCTTGACAGTCTTATAGACTATGAATGATGATTATCATCATCATCGTTTCTTTACTACGACCAAAGTCAACGACTTTGATCGTCTTTCTCGCGTGGGCAATACCTTTGTTTCTATGACCCCGCGGGTCATTTATACTTTGGTTTTACAATGCCCTTTTCGTCTACCATGGTTTTTGATCGTTTTTCCCATGTGGGCAATACCTTTGTTTCTATGACCCCGCGGGTCATTTATACTTTGGTTTTACAATGCCCTTTTTGTCTACCATGGTTGTTTCGTCAAAATGACTTATGTCACGAATTTCCTTGGGTCTTTTATTTCTATGTGCGCCATACATCGTTTTTATGGTTCCCGCGGAAATCATTTATACGAGTATGCCCATAAGATTTCTTGACCCTAAGGATCCTTTAAATTTTCATTCATCTTGACCTTACTACATCGGACATAACTGCGCTCATTATAAGAAGCTCATGCTATCATGTGTTCACTACTTACTTGGCCAGAGTAAGCGATCAACACATGGTACGCGTGACCTTATTATAATTACCACATCACGTCCCATGTAAGTAACTCCTCAATTTATTTCCATGTTTATGGTTTCATTTGATAAAACTTTGTTTAATTGTTAGTTAACAATTATTAGTTTTAGTCGTTTATCCTTGAACATGTAAAATGTCCCTTTTTATAAACATTTATTGATGTGATCACTACTTTTCTCAATAGGATTTATATTGAGAATACTTACTTGGATGATCACTCTCGTCCAAGTTTCTATATAAACAAGTCTTGTTATTCATCATTGTGAATAACACATTTCCTATTAAATTTCTCTTGGAAATCGGGTTTTCCAAGTTCTATCATATGTGTATGCAACCGTTATTACCTACGTGTTTGTTGCATATAACGACTCGTGCGATTAAATTTAAAAGTGTGCACCTGGTAATGCTTGCCCTAACGGGCTTCTCTTGTCATTAGTCTTGTTCGCGACCGTTACGCGATTTAGGTCCTTGATGAGTATGCTCTTCCTGTCATACCTCGGACCGTTCCATCATCATATCCATAATTCGTTCACTCCCGTCATCTTCAGACGCGAGTGTCCTTCAATTAAAACATTCACAAGAGTTAGTAATGTCAACTTCAATAATCGCCCGTATTATAATACAAGGCTTTTTCTACTATACGCGTCAACGCGCGTATTTTCGTCAAACATATCCATCATTTTAATTGGGGTAACGTGTACCACACGATAGCCCTATGTGTTGTTTACAACACTTTAGCATACTAAACTATTAACGTACTTGTACTTAGCGGATTTGCGATCAAGCCTCGAACCGAACACTTTACCCTTTAACCTTGGGCTCTGATTACCAACTTGTTACACCCATGTTATTAATCTAAGGGTTTTCGTGCAATTAACGAAAACAAACATGAATTTATCATTAAGTATCCTTAGGGGAATACGAGTAATTTAAAACTTTTACAACTTAAAAGTTTAAAACAATATTTAGATAAGTTCGCCATTTAAAAGTTATGACGTAATGTTGTGCGGAAGCTTTAATCTCGTGTGTTCGGTTCTTCGTAGCTGCTTGATCTTCATCCGTGCACTCTTGACATTCACCTATGATCAAAACCAACTTAAAAGTTAGTTTCGATAGTCAAATATCAAGTCCAAACAAGTACAGGGGTTAAAAATGATAAAATGTACGAATTTTCGGAGTTTAGGGGCTCGCGTAGCGCTACGGGTGCTCGCGCTACGCGAGCGCTTGTTTTTGACAGAAGTTCGTTTGCTGTTGCTGTACAATCCCTGCACGACCTGATTTCACGGAAACGGCCATAACTTCTTCGTTATTGATCCGTTTTACCCGATTCTTTTTCCCACGCGTCCGTAATTTAATTCTCCATCTAATGGAGTTAAGATCCAACATCTTTCATAATAAAATTTCAGAGTTTAACTCTTCGGCTTATTACCCTTTTTACCATCTTTTGACCCGTTCGCGATTTCATCTAACAAACTTGTTTGTAGCCCTTGCTTCTTTTGTAAACGTATTATTATGATCATTTCCTATTGTATAAGATTCAAATCACGGATTATTACACATTCTTAACCCGTTTCGCTAATACTTCTATTTTTGGCCCGTTAAGGGTATTTGAGCGCTTTCGAGCCTCAAATCGCTTTCGATTTCTTCTAGCACTTCATCACCACATTTCTTATATTATAATCACCCACCACAACTGAATTTATGGTGGGCTTAATGTGGTGATCTATATAAACCAAATTTTACCTCTCGAATCATTATTTTACGGCAAAACTCAAAAAGTGCCATTTGACTAATATAATACATCTTTCAGTTTCTATACTTATTCTAAGTATTTGCTTAATCATAAAACTTGTTTCCAAACAACCTTTAAAGGTTGTTTGTTCGAATTAGCTAACAAGGGCGTTTTGGTCACATTTAATCCTTCATTTTTACGATGAAGGACTTCCACTAATATTTGACCAAATTGCACTTCTTACTACAACTTATTTGTGCGTACCTGGCTCGGATCAACGTATAGACCCGTTTATACCTCGCATTTGTTAACCAATATTCTATAGCGTCGCGATTATCCCAGAATTGCTACTCGTTCCTGTTTACATATGACTTGACAACCAAGATTAGTCATTATTGTCAAATGGTGTTATCATCACCATTTGACCCGTTTGGCTCATACGACCAAACATTTACATATGTAGTAAAACGAGGTTTTCAAATTTCAAATTTACACATCCGGCCCATGCCGGATGTTACCACTTGACCCATCCTTTTCTCTTTAACTCATTTCTTACAAATTTGACCCGTTCGGCTTACGCCATGGGTGCCCTTTTGTTGTCAATTTACATTAGTCGACACTTGACTAAATTTCCATTTTTGCCCCTTTTCTCAATATTAGATTACACTACGCGGTAATCTTATCAAAACTCATAATCTCTTAGTCATTACATGACCGATTTACCGATTTATCATTTTTACCATAAACCATGGTTTTTATCATCTTTATATGTTCCGACTCGTACCAATCGCGTCGGAAACCATATTTTCATTATTATCGTTATCGCATTTATTACTTGTAAAGTAAACAAGTATTCTACAAAGTGTGTAAGTTTCACTTACCTTTCATCCGAATTACGCTTTCCTTTTCATTCTTGATTCGTTCGACCCGCTTTCTCCTCAAGCTTCACCTAGCTTGTTACGCGTCAAACTATCATCATCGTTTTCAAGGTGGTTAGTTTAATCATAATGTAATACGATTATTCCACCTTATACATTTCATATCAAAATTACTACTTATCGTATTATAGGTCAGTTTGACCTTTTTTTTAAAAGTCAAATGCCCATTAGTATGCTAATTGCATATTCGAGTTCATCAACTAGTTTTAGCATTCTTTAATTACCCGGTAGGCGTTATTTAGACCACCGTTTTAACCAAAGTTCTAACCGTGTTTATCACTTTTAGAACTCTTCTTAATCACTTTTAGCATAATAGCCAAAACATCACAATTAGGAGTTTTAACTACAAAATTCTAGTTTCGAGCCTTCTTTGAGGCATTTCAACTAACACTTCATGGGCAGATTTTTACACTAATATTATCAAGTTCATAACTTGACCTTTGGCCTTAATTTTTCATCAATCAACTACAATACATGAACTTTGACCTCTAAAATTCTGAAATCACTTCATATAGGTCAAATATTACTAGAACAACCATTATAATCCTAGTGTTTATCATATTCTTACAAAACCCATGAATCACTTTCAATGTGTTCATGTAATTTTCAGAATTTGGGCATGATTTCTCATATTGTTGTCTAGGTTTTACTCCTAGACACTATATCATTCCTGTTTTACCCAAATAACAAACATGCATCATCAAACTTCAGATTTCTCAAATTCATGAGAATTTCAAGTAGAGAGTTTTCATCAAATTTTACATACCTTGTAATCCTCTTGTGATGAGGATCAATAATCTATGCTTGATTTTCGATTTGGATCAGATTTGGACCTTCAATTCATGAGTTTTGTGGATGTCTAGGGTTTTTTGAAGAGCCTGGTCGCCCTCCTCTTTGTCTGATCGATCCCAACACCCTCACAAGGGGTGTTTAAGTTTTATTAAAATGTTTTTATCTAAAACCTTTTTCAAGTTTAACACTTTTGATCCTTCTAGTTTCGTAATTATTTTGTTTTATTCCTTAACTACTCATAAGTAGTCAATTAACTAAGTTAGTGTCATTACTGTTCTTAAACAAATAATTAACTAGGTTAATTACCCCTAGTTAACTCAGTGAGTCCCGAGAGTTCTAACCTGTTTAATTTAAGTTCCGTTAACTCGGGCCTTTTATCCATTTCATCTCTTGAAAGTGCTTATCCGGTTTTTTTAATAAATATTAGGATTATTTATATAAATCCTAATATTTTTCGGGTTATTTTTACCTCTAACGGTACTTTACCCGTTTTCTAGTATTAGCGGGGTTTAATTACCGAGCCCGTTTTCGGGGTGTTACACATTAAATACACTTAACTGAATTATTTAACTCAGTTTGATGTAAAGGACTTAAAGTGATACAAAACATGTGATTTAAGGACATAAATTAAAACTAAAACTTTTAAAGGGCATGTTTCAAAATTCAGGTAATACATAAAAGGACAAAAAGTGAAATTTTCTCAAGACTATAATATGCTTATTTATGACACAAGAAGTGTCACACTTCTCGAATCTCATTATCAAGTAATAAATGTCGTAAGATGTTAGTTTAATAAATCTTATACGACTTAGACATTTAATTACTTCTCTACTATTATTATGAAAATTGCAAAGAGAAGATTATTTACAAGAGAAAGCCAGATAAAACAATTTCGTTTGTCACACCTCAAATATGCTCTTAATGTAGCAATATTATTAAAAGAGTATGAAAGGTTTGAAGTGACTTTATATTCACATATCTAAGAAAAAAATGAAAATTATGAATCCTGTTTGGTTTTATTCCATTCCTTGAAGTGAATATGACTATATATCGATCGTTGTGAGCATTAACCTAATTCGGAAATTAATGATGGTCATATTAATGAGATCGGCCATCTGAATTGCAACGGTGATTATGTTAAAAATGAGATTGACCATCATAAGTGGCAAATAAGGGAGTAATAATATGATAATGATATGTGGAAATAATGATGGTATATAACATGATATTTATTCTATTGTATTTTATATGTCTTGTACTAGCATAAGTGCAAGCAATAGATATACGATCATAAACCAGAAGTTTATGAATCATTTGATTAGTTGGTATAAGCGGATAGACCACACCGTGTATTGATGATGTGAAATTTATTGAAGAACCATAAAATTCTTCTTAACAATTAAAAATATCATGTCTGCTCTTAAGGGTAAATACCAACCAAAGTAGGGTGTGAATCCCTAAATAGTCTGGAATGAATAAAGGATATATCTATCCACACATGATACCATTTAGTGTTTTAAATCGATGCATCGTCTAAATGGTTATCAAATCCACAACTTGAAGTTTGTATGACTTATGGCTTTGCTAATGGGATAGCAAGCGCAATATTCCAGATTACATGTATTTATTTCCCAAGTTATTAATGATCAATTGGAATAAGTATTGCACTTAATGTACATGTTTATACACGAAGTGCTTTCTTGAGACGATTACTAAACATTTGCAATTGATTACAAAGCTAATGATCGTAAGAGCAATATTCATATTTGTATTTGGCTACATGTGATTTTACATGTACAACATTATTTCACATCAAGCCAACAAGTTATAATACTTCCTCCCCATGACAATTGGTTTTTTGGTCAGGAACCAGATTTTTCTCATCTAATGTTTTTGGTTGTGCGATATATATATTTTTAATGATCCACCACAACGCACATAGATGGGACCTTAAAGGAGATAAGAAAATACATGTTGGGTATGGACAACTATCTATGGTTAAATACAGTAAACCATTAAAGATGGGTTTATGTACGGCTCAAATAGATATCCATTTTAATGGATCAACATTCCCAACATGAGGGGGAGATAAAAAGCAGTTGGAAAATAAATGAGTTGGTATGAATTATCATTGATCCTCAGAAACTAAAAGTGTGAACCAGAAGTTCAAAGAATAACTCATATAGAAAGATTAGCGAATCTATTACCAGACGCATTCACTGACCTTAAAAATGTGATTATGTCACATATACCAACTGCTAATGCTCCAATTAAGATGAGTGTCCTAGAAGGATTCATGTTTGTAATGAGTCTATTGCACGTCTGAAGCGTGGTAGACTAGTCGATTCCACTAATAAAATTCCTCGAAAGTTGGAGCAACTAATTAAGATGGTCAAGTCGGGGTTATATTAAAATGGTCTCCTGAAGAGACGGTAGACATGATGGTTCAAGAAGAACCTCAGGTACCTGAAACTAAAGAGATCTCGATAAGTTGTATCATGTCTAAGATATGTATGGAATCGAAACAAAATCGACGTCGTTATACTTTTGTATATAATATAGCGCTTGTAATGATGAAATGATGAGGATCAAGATTTAAGATCTGCCTATGAACGAATACAAAGGAATAATTTTCCAAAACGAAAAGACGCAAATGAGGCAGAGTTGAATTCTCTATTGAAATGGAAAGTTTTTAGACCAGTAGTCCATACAACAAATGTTTTAAAACATATTAGAAACAAACAGGTCTTTTATGTGAATTAGTAAATGAAAAGTAAATGGTATAATGCAAAATTGGTGGCACAAGGATTTCGCAAAGACCTAATATTGATGATGAGGAATCGTATTCTCCAGTGGTGGATACAATAGCTTTCCAATATTTAACTAGTCTGGTAATAATATTAAAGAGAGAATTGACATGCGTCTTATGAATAATATTTATCACTTGATACTGAAAGTTTACATGAAAGTATTTGGAGGATTTAAATTATCAAAATCATGTAAATAAAGTTCTCGAGAACAATATGATCGTTGTATACATATTCATATTTGAATACGATTGAACTCCTGATGAGTTACCTAAAGGTGAATTGAAACATCTTAACGATGTAATTCTTGTGCACCAATAATGATACATAGAAAACTTGTACATGATGATTATGATATCTCAATAAATAGTGTACACGCATTGTACAATATGGATTTTGGAGATAAAAGCATCTAAGCAAGTGTTCATGACATTTTTGCATATAATATATATATATATATATATATATATGTGTGTGTGTGTGTGTGTGTGTTTAATGGGCCAATTTATGTAGCAAGACTTCTGAAGAGTTAAAGCACATGCATATTTAAATAAGATGAAATGAATTCCCTTATTGATTGATAATGCTAGAAACATTGGTTTCAAAACCTCATGAATGTATCTTTATAAACTTAAAAAGGTAGTATGGATAAAATAGTCGGGTTAGGTGTTGTACAATTCATGAGATATTCTGATAAAGATCAATATGAGTTTGATAATATTATCCATATTTATCAAAAGTCCTCTTCTAAAGTTCACTTTAATCACAATTTATAATGATGATGTCTAAGCACCATCGAGAGAAACTGTCAAGCTTTTAGAAGGGGAAATTTTGAATAACCCTGGCACAGTCTAGTTACTATTCAACCTGCAGTACGAGTATATTTGTGATCGTGTTTTTATCCATCGATCAAACTACATCTAGAAGATGTTGGGACATTTTAGTATGGACAAAGCTCAACCTTAAAGTATGTTAAAGATTGTTCAGTCACTTGTTATAAGAATGACTATTATCATCTCGTATAAAAGTAGAGATTTTCAGTCTAAAAGTACCATAGTTATGCATATGTGCATTAATATGTTTTGCTAGATATGTATGGTTATAATATCTTTCACTTGAGCTTATTGTCATAATATAACATTTCTCAAGCGAAGAGGCATTGGAATGAGTTCAAAGAAATAATTCAGGTATAAACGATATTTGATTATATTTTACTAACCCATCAAAACAAGTTTGGTTAGTCTTGTAGATGCAGGAATGTAACAAAACACAGTCGTGGACATATGATATTTTTTGAAAGGAGGCACCTAAAGTCTCGTTAGAAGATTATACAACATTGCTCAACATAAATGATTGCACATTAAGGGATCGAACGACAAATCATTGGCTACAAGAACTTTGTTCGACTTTCAAGGAAGATGGATACACGTCACTTAAAGGATACATGTTAAAATGAGGGGGAGACTTATTCAAGTTGCACTCTTTTTCCCTTGACTAAGTTTTGTCCCATTGGGTTTTCTTAGTAAGGTTTTTAATGAGGCAACATACCTGATCCAGAAGTATCAGGGGGAGATAATACGCATTACACGCTGCACTCTTTTTCCCTTAGCTATGGTTTTGTCCCACCGGGTTTTCCTAGGAAGGTTTTTAACGAGGCAACATCAAGCGTATTATGTTGATAACCAAGGTGGAGTGTTATGAATATATTTATTATTATTATGGTTATCAACACCTAAAATAGACTAGGCTTGTTCCACAAGTTTTCTATATTATATATACCATCTTGTACATCTTCTTTAGACATTCCAATCAATAAGATCAATATTTTTCTCCCTATTGTTCTCTTATATTATTTGCTATTAGGCTAGTTTTACAACATTTGTTTTATTTTTAATTTGTATTTTTTTAATTTATATACCTTTTATTTAAAAGATAATTTTAAGAAACATAATTTCAATAAAATAAATAAAAGACTACAAACTACTTAAAAATAAAAAAACTACAAGGTTACTTAAAAAAACAACCAACTTAAAAATAAAAATAAAAACCTACTAAAAACTACGTATATTTTGCTCGGATTTTTGTCTTACGAGCCTCTAAAATGACTTGGTCTTCCTCCGGTAGGTTGGAAAAGTCTTTCTCGAGAAACTTCATATCTTTTTTGATTTGTTTCTCCATTTTAAGTTCATGCTCCTTTTTTTATCGAGAGAAGCCGAGTGAGTCTATCGTCGAACTCGTCCAACCTTGATGGGTCATCCGATGGCGTTGAAGAGGAGGTATCTAGTGCTCGTGTTGTCGATTTGCTTCTATCCCTACTCTTTGGTCGTGGCAGCTCTTGCAGTTCCCTGAAATGCAATTCATCCAAGTCATTGTTTAAGTTAATAGTAGTACGAACATAAGACTCGGATGCTTTGCTAGTTGTTGTTGATTTGGGCCGTTTTGCCATATGGGTCGTTAGGTCAAACGGTGGTACAAGATGCCACTTTGGAGATTTGCGTTGAAGCTCTCATGAAGGTATCATCGTAAACGGATGGCCATGATAAATTCTATATTCATTGTGGGCGGCGGTCATGATGTCCACATCGCTTGAACCGCTTCTTCCTGTGTGATTGATTGTTGACGAGCCTATTGTGTATGTTGTTGAAGTTGTTAATCTTGGTGTGCATTGCGGTCCACTTTCCCGAATGAATCGGGCGTACGATATTCAGCACGACCCATTGCAGTAAAAAACTTCTCACGTATATGCCTCCAGAAGATTGTTATATCTTGGTTGGTTGCTATAATTTGAAAAAATAAAATTTAGAACCAACACAATCAAAATAAAAATATATTTATAAAAAGTTAATGGAGAAAAAAATTACAAGAATCGGATCCTCCGACACGTCGAGCCATGCTTGTGACAATGCAAGTTCTTCGGTAGGCGTCCACCTCTCGATCGTTTTAGGAGCACGTTCGACATTCTCGCCCTTCTTACGGTGCCTTCTCGATCGTCCACCTTTTGAGGAAGTGGGTTGGGTTTCGGGTATGTTTTGGGTTTGTGGAAAAAATGGTGGTGCGGAATAGTTTGCCATAAAAAACCGGGAAGCAGTGGTGACGTTGTCGGATGAGGGGAGGTTTGCGTGGTAGGTGGCCTCGGATAATACCCAATCTCACCCGTTTGCGGGTCTCTTCGGTACCGTTCTTCTTGCTCATTGTTTGCTAAATTACCCCAAAATGGATTGTTGGGGGTCCCACGCGTTTTGATTGTTGGGAAACATTGCATGAGTATGATAGAATGTATAAAATTTATGGAGAACAGATGTTAGAAATGATATGGTTTGAGTTAAAATGGTAGGATATATATAGTGTTGAAATTTAAAAATAAAAGTTAATATCTTTTTTTATAAAACTACTGTTGCCAAACGGTATTGTATATGGGGATCACCAAAACAGAGTCGTTTGCGCTCATTACTGGGCTAGCGATTGATCTATGGCGTCCCTCCTTTGGCGGATGGAAAAGGAGGAGGGGTGCTATAGGGCGCCACCAACGGTGACATGGCCAGGGGTGCTATACCACACCCCCTAGTCTAACTGTAACCGAAGTCATCGGTTAATTTTTCGGTTTCTGAAATAACCAAATCAAACGAGGGTTAAAAAATTTCAAGGTTGCAGTTTTTCAAACAGTTAAGAATTTGCAAGGTCATTGTTTGTTATATGTATGTTTGGATCTTCATAACTCATCATTCGATACTTGCATTGTCATTAGATAAGTACATATATGTCTCTCAATAGGGTGGTAGTTTCTAAAGTAACATGTCTCACATGAGTAGTATCTAAACCAGTTGTAAGTGATCGATGTAGTGATTTTAAAAACCTCCTATATAGTGTTTCCGGATCACCACCCTTACTAACCAACCTTTTATACCTTGTATGTTCATACGAGTTAGTTTAAATTAGTTTATTTGGATGATACTCAATTGGAATAAATTATCGGATGCTTCTTGGACAAACATACTTCACAAGATCCGGTTATAGATGTGAAATGTGTTACAAAATAACTATTAGGTATAAGCCAACACACAAATTTTGCCAATAAGATTAATACGGGTGGTGTCGGTTCGTCTTGGATGAGATGCGGGGTTTTACCGATTATTCCATTGTCGTGCATTCAGACGGGTGGAGGTTGGGTTTTCGCGCATCTGGGAGAGCCAAGAGGCTAGCGGCGGTCGAGTAGTCGACCTTGACCACAGCACCCGGTAAAAAAAAAACCCACACACAAATAAAAATCATTTTTCACAAAATTTCTTATTATATGATCCAAAAATAACCTTTTTAGGCCAACTCGTATAAGGAAAGAAAAAAATTGCTTCAAATTCAGAAGGGTCCTAATATTAACACATGGGAAAACTTATTTACACATGGTGTATACGGGTCGTATACTGTTATACGGCCCGTATAGAATAAAAACAACTTGACAAAGTCTGTGCCAGCAGACTTTGTCAGTTGTTTTTATTCTATACGGGCGTATAACAGTATACGGCCTGTATACACCATGTGTAAATAAGTTTGTCTGGTCGTATACAATGTATACGAACGCGTATACGGGCCGTATACTAATATACGGCCCGTATGGAACGAAATTTTGATTTTTCAAATATTTTAGAGTGGTGAGGTGCTCAAAACTTTCTAAAAGTAGAAAAAAATAAAACATTAACAAGTAACAAAGATTGAAGAACAAGAAAACGTGTCGTATGACTGTAATAAAACGGAAGCTATCAACGCGGGATTACGGGCATGGTGTTATTCTTTATTTAATATTTATAGAATAAAAGGAAGGGTGAGGCATTTGATTAGAGTTGTAAGGAGTCTGAATAAAACGGAAGCTATCAACGCGGGATTACGGACATGCGTTTAATTCCCAACATATTTGTTTCGTCACGTACATTTCGTAAGAAACTTTTCGTGCACTGAACCTTCACCTCCAATCATTTCCTGGTCAAATCACACACTATAAAAGTTTAAACTTATCGTGTGTTGTAGTTTGGAAAGATGACCGAATAGAGATCTGAATAACAAACTGTGGAGAACTTGTTTGCGTTATCCACCAACAATCCGTTCATTATCTGTTGTTGTCTAAAACAATATCAATTAATGTTCAGTTGTGTATACAAATTCATCACCGGTTTCTACAGCACAAGCACATACACAGGGAGAATGTTCTCGAAATTGAAGGAAAAGAAAAAATGGTTGTTGATGTTTTTTCTCTATCAGGATTTTGTTGAGTCGTCGGGAAAACTTTTCCTCAGGGGAGGGTGAGTAGTATGAGTCTGAGTCCATTGTGGTTCGTGAATGTTGGAAGAACTCGACACGTCTTCTGCTGCCTCTTCGGTTGGTAAAAGACATAGGATGGCTTTTAATACAGGCTCTTTGTCAGTTGTGGTTGATTTATAGGAGGAGGTTATGAAACGAATATATGTTTATGCGAACATCCTTATTTTGTCACGTACATGCGTTTAATTCCCAACATCCTTATTGTATCAGACTCTCTCCCCTCCTGATGCAATTTTCACAGTGGTACCAATGTCCTGCTACTACAATCCTTCCAACGATCCTTGTCTTGAAAGACAAGAATACAACGTTCATGTATCACAAGGAATGACCGATCTAAGGCAGAGAACCTGATTTAGATACACAAATTCATCACCGGTTTCTACAGCACAAGCACATACGCAATGAAGTATTAAAATATGTTAGTTTCTTGACAGTATGGTTTCTCGACAAATGAAGTATTATCTGTCCTTGCTGCCTCTTCGGTTGATAAAAGACATAGGATGATTTCTCTATTACAGCACTCTTCTGAAAGACAAGAATACAACGTTCATGTATCACAAGGAATGACCGAGTTTGGAAACCGGACGGAATCCACGAAGAAACTGTTGGAATTTGTGGATTTCGGTTAGTTCAGAAACTAAACAAGAGAAGCAACTAAAAAAAGGAAAGAAAGAATTTTTTTTACCATTTTTTACCATATGTATACGGGTCGTATACCGTTTATACGGCCGTATACTCTCGGTAAAAAACAAATTTACCGATCGTATACAATGTATACGATGATTGTATACGGGCCGTATATTCTGATACGGCTCGTATACTATGGTAAAAAATGGTAAAAAAATGGTTTATTCTCTTTAATCTATTAGAACGATCCTTGTATTGAGAACCTGATTCTGGTTTAAACAATGAAATTTGTGAATCAACAGAAATAACTTAAAATAACTCGCCATTCTCTTGCACCTGTATACGTTGCAAGGTATAGAATGTTTGTAGTATTCTTGGTTCAATACAAACTCTTCTGAAAGACAAGAATACAACGTTCATGTATCACAAGATAATGGTTTCTCAACAAATGAAGTATTATCTGACATCATCTGTTCATCATTGTTCTTGAAGATGAAGATGAAGAAACGAGAGTTTGTTTTGAGAAATTTACAAGGTAAACCTGAATTTTTAGATTTTTAGACACTTACTTGAACATGAGTCTGAGTCCATTGTGGTTCATGAATGCTTCGATTTCAACAAATCTTTCAAGGTCTTAAGTGATGGACAACTGGTTAATGTGAGATTCTTCAAGTTTGCACATTTTGAGATTCTTCAAGTTTGCACATTTTGAGAAAATATCAATGTGTTTGTCAGCTTCGTCAATACACAACTTAACAAGATAAGCAACTAAAAAGTTAACATTCTGATTCAGATTCAGAAAGCAGATGTTTAGTAGTGTTTGAGACAATTGATTTCTCTTGCGGTTACCAGGCCTATCATCTCCGTCTACGTTTGGTTTCCTCAACTACAGTAACAGTATACGGTAACAAACTGAACCACAACCTATTACAGCACTGTATGAACCTGCGTTTTGAAAATAGGCTTTGTTCTTCGTTTATTGGATCGTTCTAATAGATTAAAGAGGTTTTTACCATTTTTTACCATATGTATACGAGTCGTATACGGTTTATACGGCCGTATACCATTGGTAAAAAATATTTTTACCAATCGTATACAATGTATACGATGGTTGTATACGGGCCGTATATTATTATACGGCTCGTATACTATGGGTAAAAAATGGTAAAAAAAGGGTTATTCTCTTTAATCTATTAGAACGATCCTTGTCGTGATGATTCGAAACATTCACGAACCACAATGGACTCAGACTCATACTACTAGCAGTAGAACCCGACACGTCTTCTGTGATGATTCGAAACATTCCGAATAACTAGCAGAAAAACCCGTACCGGTGATTGTTTATCCATACTATTCTTCATAGCCATATTCCCACTCACAATTTGTTGATACATATCGTCCGTTCAACTTGAGTATTTTTCTAACTTTATGCTTGCATCCACCACAGTGAATATTAACTTTGTGTGAAAGAGTTTGGAAACCGGACGAAATCTATGAAGAAACTGTTGGAATTTGTGGATTTCGGTTGGTTCAGAAACTTAACAAGAGAATCAACTAAAAAAATACAATTGATTTCTCTTCCGGTTACCAGGCCTATCATCTCCGTCTACGTTTGGTTTCCTCAACGAAGAACCATCAGCCATTATCAGCCCTTTTTTTCCTTTGGTTTCTGGTTGATTTTTGAGGGTGAGGGTTTTGAATTGATTACTGCGCTCAAGTTTCAACTACTGGAGTGAAAATTGGTAAAAAATGGTTTATTCTCTTTAATCTATTAGAACGATCCTTGTAACCATCAACCGTTCAAGTTGATATAGGAGAGTACTGAACAACCGAGATAACAGCTCCGGTATTTTTCACCAACCCATCTTTGGTAGTGTTTGTTTGAGAACCTGATTCAGATACACAACGGTCTCTTTGCTTCGTCCACTAGAACTATTTGTGTATGCATTCTTTTGGTAGTTAACAACGCTAATTAGAAAAAAATCTGAAAAAATTAATCATATCGATTGCAATAACAGGATGGATGTGACACACATAGATAGATAAAATGTCACAGTTGTCAAGACTGTTTGTCGGGTTTCCAATGCTCACACAGGGTGATAAACAACGCTGATACACGTAACATCTAGTTATATTCAGATTTAAACAATGCCCGCCTCAATCTTCAATACTTCAGTAAAATACCACTAGTAGAAGAACCTGACACGTCTTCATGTAACAGAGAATGTTTTAGAAATTGAAGGAAAATAAAAAGATTTGTTGAAATCGAATTTGACAACTATGACAGCTTATTAAAAGTATTGTGTGTTGTAGTTTGGAAAGATGACCGAACAGAGATCTGAATAACAAACTGTGGAGAACTTGTTTGTGGCAGGTTCTTCTGCTAGTTACTCGGAATCGATAAATAACCAACACGAAGATCTCTGCGATCGCTAAGGTTTTCATCAACGGACTGATCGGTAACGTTACTCTACCTGTGCTCCGATTTAAGCGGCATGTTCCGATCAACGTTTATCGACATTGTTAAAGGTGATGAAGAGTTTAGAAACCCTAGAATGATTGTGTTTTTACGGGAATAAAACGTGATACTTGAAAAAACGCCAATATATACGGTCCGTATATAGTTATACGGCCCGTATACATGTGCCAACATCAAAAACCCACAAAAATAAATCAATTGAGCCGTATACGTTTTACAAATCGTATACACATGTATACGACTCGTATAACTGTATACGGGCCGTATATAATAAAACAAAAAAAACATTCTCTGCGCATTTTCCTATTCAAAAACATTCTATACGAGCCGTATAATTGTATACGACCCGTATACAATAGGGGATGTGAAAATAAGATATAGGGTATGTGGGAATAAGGGGAGCCATTCAGAAAGTAAAACTCGTATTGTTTACTTTTTTTTTTCTTCAAAACTACTTTTAGGAATAAAAGTTTTCCCTTTTTGAATTTGAAAAAATCCCTGAAGGCCTTAACACAGTTTTACACATGCAAAAATGAAAAATGTGAATCTTTGACAGTTATTTGATTTCAAACAACTTCAACTTGATCTCTTAGATTTGCCGTTAAAAAAAAAAAAACTTGATCTCTTAGACTATCCACACTCACAACCCAACCTAACTTTTAATAAAAAACTAATTTCTCTCTCTTCCACCTAAACAACCCAACTTATCCCAATATTTCACACCCATTAACAACCCAACCTAAATTATTTTTTACTAAATATATTATGATTTAGATTTTAAATTATTATATAAAATTTCTTATAAGTAATAAAAATGTTTATTTTTTTAAACTATATTATTTTAAATATAAAAAATGATTAAAAACATTATATGCATCAAAATACTTAATTAAATAGATAAATCAAGTTACAACCGGAACATGGAATCTAATAATACAATTACAGATGATACGAACTACATAATTATTCATCAACGGAAATTTTTTGACATATATGCTCAATCAGATCATTTTTTAAAGCATTATGAGCTTCTCTATTGTGAAGTTGTGTCCTATTGGTCATATAACTTGATAATGTGGACACATGGCAAATAAGATAATGTTGAATATATATAAAAAAACACTTTTTCAAAAAAAATCAGTATATTTAGTTTCATTTTTGAACGAACTCTGTTTTTAATAAAATTTATACCGGTATGCTCACAAAAAAAAACTAAGAAATACAGTATATTTAGTTTTATTTTTAAGTTTAAATCAGAAAAGTTATTTGAGTAATTTATGTGATAGGGGAAGAAGTTGTTAAAATAAAAATTGAAAAAGAATATTAATTTGGTGTACCAATCATAGTGAGACAAGTGGCATGAAAAAGTGACAAAAATTGAACTTGGCTGGGTTGTGACTTCAGTCGTTGTACCAACCAGGTTGCCCTCTTTTTTTTCTATTTTTTTCTATTTATTAAAATGTAACCAATACAAATTGACCAAGTGGCAACCCAACTCATTTGAGGTCACCAATGGGAGTGGTCTTAACAACTGTATCATTGCCGTCATTGACTTTCAAAAAACCTTAGATACAACTTGTGGAATCTACAGTAAACAAAGTCAAACTACATGTGCTAGTGTACAAAATTCAAGTACCAAGTTGCTTGTACATGTGCTAGTGTACAAAATTCAAGTACCAAGTTGCTTGTAATGAGATTAAAGGTAACAAAAAAAAGATAAATTAATAAGGGTCATGCTATTCACACACGGCCAAAATTATTTTCACACCTCAAAGCGTCGCGCTTTGGCCATAGCGCGGCGCTATGCTCGACAAAAGGTGCTTTGATTGACATTTGAGACATGCGTTACTGTTTGAGAGACATAAAGCTGATTACCAGGTTTGTCGTTAACCCTAAGCGCCACGCTTTGGCCATAGCGCGGCGCTTCGACACCAAATTTTCACTTATAAAGACAAGACAGTTAGCGTTTGAGACATCAAGCACTGAATATTGAATAGGGTCTATTGAATATGTTGTTTACAAACATACGGGGGTTTTGTTGTTTGTCGATTTCCAAATTATTTGTGTTTCTTCAAAATAACGCGCGGTTTTGCTGTATTAGTTACGTGTCTTGAAAAAACGATGTCGTGGTTAAGCAACTATCTTTTCGATCCATATTCTGACGAGTCAGTTGTTCCTGATTCTTACGAGGGGACCGCTATTTCTGACTCGTATGAGAAACCGGTCTCGTCCAACTTGAAGGAGGCAGAGGTTGTATCTGGCATTCGTTATCGTGATAACACGGTGACGCTGGATTTGAATACCCCTGTGGAGGACCCTTACGCACAACAAGGTTATTCGAATTTCGGTTACGGTGGCGAGCACGGATTTGTACAGCAAGAGTGTTATCCAAATCATAGTTACGGTTGTCAACAGAGCTTTGAACATCAAGTCTATTCGGACCTCGGTGACGATGGTGAGCCGGAGAATGTGTCTGTTGACGAGGAAGGGTGTTACCCGATTACATTTTCGTTTGATACAACGCAGACCTTTTCGTCACGTAAAGAGTTGGTGCGTTGGGTACAAGACACGGCAAAAGACAATGGTTACCTCATTGTGATTAAGAGGTCGAATAAAAGAGGAGAGAATTACAAGATTTGGTTTCAATGTACTTTTGGTGGGGAGCATAAGAGTATAGCTACACAGAGGAAAACGGGTAGCAAGAAAATAGGTTGCCCGTTCGAGATGATCGGGTTTTCGGAATCATTCGGAAGTGTTTGGAGGATCGAGGTGACGAAGGCGAAGCATAACCACACTCCTATTGAAAACTTGGTCACGCGTATGCGAGAAGGCTTTCTTCGGAGGATACAAAACTGGTTAAGGAGCTGGCAGAGCAAGATATTCCCAACCAAAGTATCTGGCGAACGCTGACGAAAAACAATCCGGCTAGAAAGCTAATTCCGAAAGATATACACAACGCTGTTCAGAAGATCAACGCCGGAAAAAATGTCGGTAAGTCTCCGATGCAAAAACTTGAAAACATTCTTCTCAAAAAAAATTACACTTATTACATGCGCACGAATGAGATATCGAACGTAGTTGAAGATGTCTTCTTTGTTCACGAAAAATCATTCACTATGTGGTGTGCCTTCCCGCATGTGCTAATGATTGACGCCACCTACAAAACGAACATGTACAACCTGCCATTTGTTCAGGTCGTAGGCATGACGTCGACAAACAAATCGTTTACGGCTGCTTCTGCGATAATTTCCGCTGAGAAGTTAGAGAACTACCTATGGGTGTTGCAAATGATCAAGTCTATGCTGGTAGGATGTATGGAACCGCACGTGATTTTAACAGACAGGGAATTTGCGCTAATTAACGCGTGTGAACAAGTTTTCCCAAAAGTGCATAAGTATCTTTTTCGGTTCCATATTCAACAAAATATTAATAAGAACAGCAAGAAGAAATTCTCTGACAAGCAGTGGAAATAATTCGTACGTACATTTTGGATATTGTGCGAGTCTACGACCGAGGAAATATACAGGTATAACTTGGAAAACCTTGAAGCACAGCTGAAAGAAGATGGCCGTGAACGTGAGTATTTCTTACATAATTATGTTCAAATTTTATATAATAACAAAAACTGACTATTTACGTTTTTTAATTTCAGAGGTTTTTGATTATTTGATGAAATCCTGGTTGGATCCGTACCGTGAAAAGTTTGTATCTTGCTGGATTAACAAAACTATTAACTTTCACCAAACTACGACCAACAGGGTTGAGGGCATACATGCAACACTAAAAAGTCACTTTCCAAGTCATCGCAACACACTGGATAAACTTGTACTGTATGTTGATCATGTTGTTGATAGACAATACGCCGAGATTAGTAGTAGCTTTGAAACAAGCCTCCGAAAAGTGATGAAGCACCACAAGGATCATCCCATGCTTGCAAATATTCTCAGAAAGGTTTCAATATTTGCGATTGAGCTTTTGAATATGGAACTAAAACGTAAGGAAGACAGGTTGAGAGCCTACGATGCAAGCTGTGGTTGCCAACTTTTTACCAGCTGTGGTTTGCCATGTGCCTGTCGTTTGAAAAAGTTGGAAAATAACGGTAATTAATACTTTTGACCTTTGTCGTTATGATTTTGCCACCTAATTTGTTGTCGTCCACAGGTCAGCAAATCCGTATCAATTTGATAGACGTGTTCTGGAAGAAGCTTGACTTCAAGCCTGCAAGGACTAAGATAGAGGATATCGATGTAGACGCGGAATTTGAAAAATTGAAACGATAGATCGATCCAACACCCCCTCAAGTGAAAATGAGCTTCTTTGAAAAGTTTCAGCAAATCCTCAATCCAGGGAACAATAACAAAAAACCTCTGGTTGTTCTGAAGAAAACTCGTGGTCGCCCAACATTGAAAACGCAGGAACAAAGGAAGGTTGAAGCCGATAGAAAAAGCTCGTACATTCCGTCGGAAGAAACTTGGGTCGAGTCCTCAGACGATCTTCCCCGTCACAGCTCGTACGTATCATCCCAATATTCTAGAAGACAAAAGAATACCAAACCGCTCAACCTACACCCTGATTTCCCCATGATCAAGCTCGGTCCTAAGACGGATATAGCGATCCGCAACTACACATCTCAGATTCCCAAAGTGATCCATCCATACATCATGAGAATAAAGGACGTGAAACCAGATGGTCATTGTGGGTTTCGATCGGTGGCTGTTGGGTTAGGAGTGAAACAAAATACGTATTTGATGATCCGAAAACAACTTAAAATGGAGTTACGTAATAACGAATCGCTTTGGAGGCAGTTTTTCGATCTGGAAAACATAGGACATTATGATGCGCTGGTTAGACGGATCGATTTCAAGGGGGTGGGACGAGCAGGTATCGAAAATTCCATGACGATGCCTGAGACGGGGTTTCTTATTGCCCAACGATACGGTGTGATTGTTCATACATTCGACTTTCGTGGGAACGATACAATTTTCCCTCTGCTGGGCGGGCCAAACGAAGCTGAGCAACCTCACCTGGTGGTTGCGGTTGTGTTCGTCGACGATGGGCATTTCATACATGTAGAGCTTGGAGGATGTTATCCAATGCCTCCCCCAAACCTACTCTGGACAGCGAACAAAACAGAGCGCGCAGCAGCCTGGAATACATTATACAAGGATCAGATCAACGCGTACGAAATGCTTACGTATCGTCCCCCTGACCTTAATGTAACCCCATATGTTCAATATGTATGTTAAATGTGTTTAATAATAATCACGTTTGTGTTTGTTCAATATATGCGTTACATCACGTTAAAAACCGAATGTCACCGACACGGCCCAATCAGATTCAATACGCACTTGTACGACCCAAAATGACAATATACATCATAATACTACAATTAATGAAAAAATACGTCATGTACATGTACAGTAGACGACTGATACACATAACAGTACTCATAGGAGTACTTGTGCTTTCAAACCAAAATGATACGATATAATGGAATAATACATCACACGTAACCGATTTGATCCGGAACTTGCAGTATAGTCCATATATATTAAAAAATGATGTATAATGGAAAAAGCGTAAAATTTAGACTATTATCGACGCGTTTGCGAATTAAAAACAATTTTTAAAAATTTAAAAAAGGCCCAAAGCGCCCCGCTTTGACCTAAGATGGGCGCTTTGCCCTTAAACATGAACCGAAGCGCCCCGCTATGGCCAAAGCGGGGCGCTTTGGTCCCTCGTTTAACCTGAAGCGGGGTGGCTTCTCCCCCACTTCAACACAAAACACAAACACACACACAAAAGGTGCGATTACACACACTCAACTCGCGATCGTGTTTTTCCAGATTTCAAACGCTATTAGGTACGATCGAACTTCATTTATTGTTTTGGTTCAATTATTATGTTTGAAATTGTTTTGATTTGGGGGGTTTCGATCGGGGCTGGGTTCTGTTTTTGAGAACGAAGAACCAAAGCGTCGCGCGGAGGCCAAAGCGGGGCGCTTTGGTTCATGTTTACTTTTTTTTCTATTATTTATTTATTATTTGTTTAATATTATTTGTTTATTATTTATTTAAATTGTTTAATAATAGTATTTGTGTATTATTTTTTATTTAATATTATTTGTTTAATATTATTTGTTTATTATTTATTTAAATTGTTTAATAATAGTATTTGTTTATTATTTTTTTATTTAATATTATTTGTTTATTATCTTTTATTTAATATTATTTGTTTATTATCTTTTTTAAATTGTTTAATAATATTATTTGTTTATTATCTTTTAAACGTGCAGGGATGGATTCCGATGACGAGATTGAGCATATGGACGCTGAGGGAGGGGTGGGAGAGGTGGGAGAGGAGGTAGAGGAGCTATGTCCGTACCTGCAGTTTCCGCAGGGGTCACGGGCGGCAAGGAGATGCGCTAGGTTGCGCACCGGGGAGATTGGGGGGCATGTAGGGATAGGCTGGGACCTGCTGGAGACCGTGGGAGAGGCCGCGCGGACGCGTGATATAGTTGGACTAGATACTCCTTGGTCGCGCCTATTTCAGATAGCAATGGAGGACTCGTACCCTGAGCTTACGGTCGAGTTTCTTTCTACGTTTACATACAGGCCGCATCCGGCGGATTACGTGGAGGACACGGATTTTTCAGTCCACGAGGTTACATTCCGTCTCGCCGGTCAGCAGTTTCAGATGAGTGTGCGGGAGTTTGCTGTCCATACAGGTTTGTACACAGAGCCCGAGCTTGATACTGATTTATATACGCAGGCGGTTAGGGCGATGGACAGGCAGACGCTTATCAGTTTCTGGAGGGCCATTTCCAGGGTTCCCTTTGGGAAATCCTGGCAAAAGGCCACCACCATTAGAGACCCCTTGTACCGATACCTGCACCATATTATCGCGTCATCTATCGTGCCGCGGGGTACCAGCAGGGAGAAGGTCAACCTCAGTGACCTTTTCTTTCTATACTGCCTACTTCGCGGCCAGCCCTGCAATCTAGCAGCCTGCCTGGCAGATTACTTTGCCAGTGCATACCACCGGCAGCTCCGCGGGCAGCTGCACACTGGCTCATACATTACCGCCATTGCACGGTCGCTAGGGCTCGTGCTCGAGAATGACCCGGAGCTGTCCGATCCGATCCCGTCAACCAGGTTGGGCCGCGCGTCAGTATCTAGCATGCAGATCACCCGTACCTTTGATGTTGGTCTAAGGTTTAAGGGCCGTGACGGGCTGATTTGGCATCCGGAGGTAGTGCCGGAGGTCATCCCGGTTGTTATTGAGGTGAGGCCTGGAGTGTTAGCCCCTCCTCATGTTCAGGAGGCCGCTCGGCAGGCTCAGCTACAGGCTCTAGGCCTCGATCAGTTCCCGGGCCAGCCTCAGGATCAGGCTCAGGCTCAGCCTCAGCCTCAGGCTTAGGCTCAGCCTGTATTCGAGGATCCGGCTCAGGAGGAACATGTCGAGGAGATCCCGGTACCACCAGTTCATCCAGCTCCTGAGCCGCCACAGTACCCGCAGCACGTTTACGCTGACCTGCCTCCGGCAGCACGTGAGGTGGCTCGGGACTTCGACCGGCGCCTCAGACGCCAGGGCGCACGCATTGACCGGATCATCGAGGCGCTCGTTGCTCTACGAGAGCTCGCTGGGTTGCCTCCACTTCCCCTCCCACCGTCCCCACCGCACGAGGATTAGTACCTTAGTTTGTTTGTTTAGTGTTTTGTTATGTATTATGTACTCAGTTGTACCTTTTTGTTTTGTATGTACAAACTGATATATATATATATATATATATAGGTAAAGAGTATGGTACAAATATGGTTATCGTACATTATGTACGCTATATTGTGAGCCGTACACGTGTCCTGATTCAGTTGGGTTTAAGAAGGTTAAATCAGACAATTAACATAACCATCAGAGGGCAAATTCGTCTCTTCGTTCATTCAGCGAGAAGTTCGTTACACTGATATCCCGGTAATTATTATTCAAATCAGTTTCAAATTTTCCATAATTCACAATTTGCAGTTTTCGGTCGTACGTGTTAGGGTTTAATTGAATTTGTCTATTTTCGATGGATCCACAGAGTAGCACTGGACGAACAGAAGATGTTTTTGAAGAAAATCGACCGATCGGTGATCATGCTCAATTATCTGCTTATCAGAGAGTTTCGATTGAGGATGTTTTAAATCCGCGACCTGCAAATCCAATTCCAATTCCAGGTTCAAGTTCAAGTGCTGCAAACGAGATTTCTACTGGTAATTATGTTAATTCAGATATCTAAATTGTTCGTATAATTGTTTTTTGTTTAATCGTAGCATTGTTGTAGATGTTTTTGTAGTTTGAATGTTTGATTTCATTTTTGTTTTTTTTTTAGAACAACATGTTAACTTCGCATGTTATTACTCTCTACAATTCGCATTTGGTTTGTTTTTTTTTTGTAATTTCGCATTTGATTATGTAATAAATCGCACATGTAATTCAATTAATCAATATCATCATTTCGCATGTATTGATCAGATAATTCGCATGTGGTTTATATGACTTTTTTATGTTTTTTATTTTGATTCATGTAGATGAAAGGGTTTACACTCCGGAGGTTCAGGCATCAGCTACACCTGTTGTTGGAATGCAATTTACCTCCATTGAACAAGCATATGCGTTTTATCAATCATATGCTAAGTTAGCTGGTTTTTCTATTCGGAAAGGTGGCGAAGTATACAGCGGTGGTATAATCAAAACTAAGTATTTGGTTTGTTCTAAAGAGGGACATAAGCCTGTGTGTATTGATGATAATTCCAAGTCAAAAAAGCAATTCAAAACAAGGAAAAGGGGGACTATTAGGACCGGATGCAAAGCTCAACTTATGATTTGCACTGTGGACGGTAGATTATATACAGTCAAGAGATTTGTTGATGGTCATAACCATAAGTTTGTTTGTGAAAATGACATTCACATGCTCCCAGCTTACAGACAATTGTCAGATGTCCAGGAGGAGATGGTATGGGAACTAGGCACTTTAAACCTTGGTCCTGTCAAAGCTTTCCATATAATGAGGAAACGTTATGGTGGTTTCGAGAACGTTGGTGCCACAGTTGATGATTGCAAAAATTTTAGGAAGCGAATAAACAGCTATATAGGAGAGTATGACGCTGACATGGTTATAAATAGGATGACTGACAAAAAAGAATATTTAGCTGATTATTCGTTTGAATACTCTGTTGATGATGGCAAACGTTTAACTGGGTTGTTCTGGGCTGATGGTTTATGCAAGCTTAACTATATGGAATTTGGCGATGTGATATCGTTCGATGCAACCTTCAAGACAAACAGGTAACTGTTTCAAAAGACAAACATGTTTTGTTACTGATTTTTCGCATGTTTTGTCTGCTAATGAGGGTTCAATATCGCAAGCGTAGACAACAGAGTTGTGTTGAATATATCGCATTCCCTTTTTCCCCTGGTTTCGCATTTGATTTTCATTATTTCGCATATAATAAATGTGATTTCGCATTTGTTGTTCAGGTACAAGATGGTGTTTGTTCCGTTCACAGGCATTGACAACCATTGTCGGAATGTAACACTCTCAGCTGGGTTGTTGGCATCTGAGAGTATTGAATCATATAAATGGCTTCTAAATTCATTTTTAAAGTCATTTGGTCGGCAGCCTAATGTTGTAGTGACGGATCAAGACCCTGCTATGAAACAGGCTATTGAGGAGGTTTTCCCTAGTAGCAGACACATATTGTGTATGTGGCACATAATGAAAAAAGTGGCAGATAAGGTAGAGCATGCAACATTTTTGTGTTTTTGTTGGTGTTATTTTTTATTATTATAGTTTTTTTGTAATAGACTGATATAAAATGCATTTATTGTTAAAGGTTGGGCACGAGTTGTGCAATAATGACGAGTTTAAAAGGAGAATGTGCGACATTGTTTGGACCGATTCGATTGAGCCCGAAGAATTCGAGAGACAGTGGAAGTTGGTGATGATTGAGCTTGGTCTTACTGAAAACAAATGGATTGATGATATGTTTGGGATGAGATCCATGTGGATTCCGGCTTTTTACCGGCATGAGCCAATGTCAGGTCTTATGAGAACAACTTCAAGATCAGAGAGTGAGAACCATTTTTTTTGTCAAGTTGCTAATTCACAACTCACACTCGTAGAGTTTATGAATCATTTTGATGGGGCAATGGATGTTCAAAGGTTCAATCATAGAAAAAATGATCATATTTCAAGATATACTGAGCCAGCTGATTGGAGTCGAACTACATTGGAAAAAGATGCTGCTAAGATCTACACCAGGTCTATATTTTTTGATCAGCAATCAGAGATTCATGGAACAATCTCCGAATGTTTGCCGATGGACACCAAAGTTGAAGGTCCACGTATCAGAATATTATTGAAGGACTTTACAGCACATGGTGATGGTTTATTGGAGGTATTTTTCATTTTTTTAGATATGCGAATTCTTTACATTACATATGCGATTTTAGTTTATTTACTTTACATTAACTTTTTAGAATTGCGAAATTGTTATGTTCCACATGCGATATTACTTTTACTTAATTACATGATTATTTAAACATGCGAAATTGTTATCTTTATACATGCGATTTTAAATCTTTTTTTTTTTTTTGGTTATTTTTTGCTAGGTGTGGTTCAAGAATCTTGAAAATGATGTAACTGCACAGTGTAGCTGTTTGCGTTTTGAGCAGTATGGGCTGCTATGCAAACACATCTATTTTCTTTTCAAGATGTTTGGTGTTAAAGAAATACCAAACAAATATGTTATGAAGAGATGGACGAAGGATGTGGTGCCGAATGAGTTGAATGTGAAGTACAATTTAAATGTGGGTGGCAAGGATGTGCAACACAAGGCTAAACGGATTGCTCGTGAAATCATTCATACAGGGGAGTATTTGGTTAGTAATTTGATTTCCGACCTTGATCAACTTGTTTTAGTGAGGGATCAAATGATGCAGCTTAAAGAGAGAGTTGATCAGAGTCGCATAACCAAGCAACTTGATCCAAAATTTGACCGATTTTCAAAGTTGATTGGTTATCAACAACCAGTAACTAATGCCCCCTACTGTTCGTGTGCCGGCTGGTATAAGAAACAAAGGCCGCGGCTCGCATAGAAGGATTTTATCTAAAGGAACAAATGATCAGCCGCAAAGGGAAAAGGTCAAGGACATGTAGTGTATGCAATGTAAAAGGTCATGACATTCGGACTTGCGAGGAGCTGAAAGGCAAACAACAAGGTAAACAGCAAAAAAAGAAGAAGAAGGGTGTCCAGATTGAAGATGGTTTGAGAGACAAAGACAATGAGGGTGAAGACGACGAAGAGGAAGATGACTTTGAAGATTACATTAGTGATGATGGATCTGATGAAGATCAGTGGGAAGAGGTGTCTGGAGATGAAGATGACGAGGATGAGTAATGGTTTTTAAATGTAAATGCAAATTTACACGGAACACATGCGATTTTAAATTCATTTATGTATATCATTTTTCACATGCGATTTTAGTAGTATAAACATGCGATTTTATATGCATCAGTTTATATTTACTTTATATGATTTTTCACATGCGATTTCTCGTCGATTACATGCGATTTTGAGTTATATTGTATTTTAAATTATATTAAAGCATAAGATTTGTTCAAAACATATATCCAAAATAATAGTTATTGTCTAACACAGCCACAACCACAAAAGGATTAAAAATATAAATTAGTTACTTGAAGAGAATGATTTTGTCACGTGCAGAAGAGCTGAACTTCATCTTCTCCTTCACAGTGTTCAGAGCATCTGTTAGGAAAGAGAAGGCCAAGTCATCAGATCGAGATTGCTCCTTTAGGTGATCCAAAGCTCTGTCTCTGAATGTTGATGGTGGTTCTTGAAGTAGCTTTTCCCATACTTCTTGATTGTTCTTGATTTGTTCAAGGATTTTGCCCTGCACATCAAGAATCAGATGAGAAGAGGTGACATCAGTGCTTGAAAATAGCTCTTTGATTGCAATGGTTTTGATTTTTTCTATATCTTCAGATGCCATTTTTGTTGTCTGTGTTTTTGTGTGTGTTTTATTTGGTCTTCTATGTCTTAATATGGAAGGTAGTTATCAAGGTTTTTTATATTAATATAGTAAATTTATTATATAGGTAGGGTGGTAAGTTTAGTAGTATTCATTGTAAAACTCATCATTACATGTCAAATTATAGTCACATCGTTAATAAATTAAGTTTTTGTATATAAAATAATATCATTTTTAGTTTTTAAGATTGGTAGTTTTTTTTTTGTATTTTTTATTACAAAGTATTTTTTTTTAAGTTTTTTTTTGCACTCTTCCTTATTCGAAATCGCACTTGATTCGAAAGTAATTCGCAAACTGTAAGAAACATACATTTAAATATCATTTTCTATGATATCGCATTGAAGAGATTTTGTAAGTGTTTGAAAACGCATGTGCATTATCCTGAAATTCGCAAACTATATGAAATCTCAAAGAATTCTTAACTTTTTACTGATATCGCATATGCATCACATGAAATTCGCAAACTATATGAAATGTCAAAGAGTTCATTTTTATACCGAATTCGCATTTGTATTGTCGACGTTTTCGCACATGATTTGACAAACTACATCATCTTCTTCGATAGTCAGTGCATACAGAATTTCTAAATTTACCAGAAGTTCATTTTATCAAAAGAATTTGATGAATAGGAATCGATCGATTTGGTGAATAAGAATCGATCGATTTTTTGTTAATTGTTATAATTTCGTCTTTGGTTTTGATTTAGGATCTTTCGTTATGATTTTTGAGGTTTTGTTTGCCGTTATCAGGTGTTTTGATCTTAAATTTGACGTTTTTAACCTTGGCGGTTTCTTTTTTATGAATCCTATGTTGATAAATTTAATAGAAAAAGGCGTTGTTTAAGGAAGATGATCCGACGGTTGTAGACAACGCGTACATAATGTACGATTAGAGGATTTGTATGATAACCGGCCTCTATATATATATATATATATATAGGGGAGGGTTATCTTGAGAACGCTAAATATTGCGAGAACCGTGAGAACGAATGAAAAAACCAATCAAAACCAATTTTTTTAATACAAACCTCATTGTAATTAAGATACAACATCAAGAAAAGAATTTAGAACATCAAATAATTCATTTCTTCTTTCAAAATCATTATTTTTAGTTTTTTTACACATGTGTAAACATAACAGATTTACACATGTGTAAATGGCAAACTTACACATGTGTAAATTTTCTTTATTTACGAATTCGCGTAAATTTAAACGTGTAAATTTAATTTCTAACATTGTATTCGAATAATAATGATAAGTGTAAAAAGAAATTTTGAATTTGAATTGTTTTTGACCAAGTTCTCGTGGTTTTTTCATTTGTTCTCACGGTTCTCGCGATATTTAGCGTTCTCATTTAAACCCTCCCCTATATATATATTGCAGTTAATCTTCTATTTACATCACGTTGGTTTTGGGTTGTTTACGTTTAATTCTTATGGCTTTCTATACATTTTAGTTAACGTGTTCGTTTAATTTAACAAAATAAACTAGGTTAACAGTTTATAAAGACGCACTTATATTTTATACGTTCTATAAAAATAATGACGTAAAAAAACGTAATTATAAAACAACTATGAATTATATGTAATACTAATATTTTATAATAATAATAAAACTCAAATACAATTTTTTCCTCCAAAAAACACTACCAAACTAACCCACATCCCACCTATTTAAAAAAAACAACACAAACTCATCTCCACTGGCCATTTGTCTTTTTGCACATCCAAATCGCCGCGCTTTGGCCAAAGCGGGGCGCTTTGGGATATAGTCAACAGACAAGGTGCGTGTGCGAATAGACCAGGCCATTAATAATCACTACAAACGGGTAACCCGACCAGACCCGCAATCACATTTTAGAGAAGGCATAATATATTCCCAAAGAAAATGAAAGCACAAGAGTATGGAAGGAGGGCATGTTTCCTTTTCAAACTTTATCTTACAATTCAATTCAATTCAATTCCACACATTTTAGGACAATGACAGAAACAGAAACCACAAAGAAAAGGAGCCCTTCTTCATATCTCTATCTCACCTTTGGGGGTCAAGCAAGCATTGTTAGCCCATGGCATACTTCTGAGTCCAGCTTCTCGCAGTCGTCTCGTACTTGTTCCGGTCCGTTTTGTACATGTGCGCAATCTCCGGCACCAAAGGGTCATCTGGGTTCGGGTCCGTCAACAAAGAGCATATTGACAGCAACACCTACATATGAAACAAACGTGAAGCCAGATCGGACGGGTGCTGTTATTGGTCAAAGATGGTAGAAATTTAAAAAGGGTCAAAAAGGTTCAGGTCGGATTGTGTTTACCCACTAACTTTTCATTCTATATTTATGTTGGGCTGTTTGGTAGCCTCTTAATGACCATTCAGATGCTACCTCTTAATGGTTTAAAACCTCTGAATGAATAAGAGGTAACCTCAAGTCTGAATGGTTAAGAGGTAACCTCTGAATGGTAAATCATCACATCTCACATTTTTCTACCTTCTCATTGGTTAAATTCTTAATGGTTCCATTAAGAGGTAGCCTCTTAATGACCATTCAGAGGCTACCAAACAGCCCCTAAGTCTGAGTATAATATCTCTTGTTACGTTAATGATCTAATTTAACTTGAGTAGTAAGCACAAACCTTGGAGATAGTAAGAGCTGGGCTCCATTGTTCTTTAAGAATGTCAAGACATATGCTGCCATTGCTATTGATATTCGGGTGGAAAACTTTCGTCTTGAAAGCTACCTAAAGAAGTTGACCACAAATGCATGTTAAGCAACAAATGGAAACTATGTATGAATCATAACCGGAATATGATACAGTGTCACCTTACTTGATGCATAGAGGTGAAACCAAATTATTAGCCATTATATCTACTATTATGCTTTTGAAGTGTAGTTTAATCATGAACACCAATGAAGAAAGTTAATGCAAGCACCTTTAAATTGTTCTTTTACCATCATAGAAACTATTTAATGAAAGATTTTCTTTTTCTTGCAGTATTAGTATATCCTACATTTGTTAACATATATACGTGCAGACAGAAAACTTAACATTAAGTCAGAAGTTAAAATGATTGAATACTAAATATGATGAGTATGCAGAAAAGCTAATGTTTACCTTAGGTGGCTTAAAAGGGTAATCTGGAGGGAAATGGATAGTAACTAGAAAGACCCCACCGGAATAAGGACTGTCGGGAGGACCCATGATTGTTGCTTGCCAGTGAAACATGTCTTCTCCCACGGGGCCTAAAATTAGAGTAACAAAACTTGGGTAAACCATAAATGAAACAACTTCCATCAAATGCATAGGTATCTACAATCAGTCAATCGTGTATGTTTAGGTTTGAATGAAACAACTTCCATCAAATGCATAGGTATCTACAATCGTATATGTTTAGGTTAGAGGTATCATATACGAAGAAAAAAATGATGAACTTTATGATTATTGTTTGCATGAAACCTGTTTCATCAGATGGATGAATAATCTGAATGTATCATATACGTTTAGCTTAGAGGTAGAAATTCCAGCGCATTTAGTAATAGGAGGTCACTATCTTTTTTTTCGTCTCAAACAATTCAAGTGGGTCAAAGAAAACAATAGCTAAAAGCCTAAAAGCGAAAAGGGTCAAACGGGTCGGCTAAATAGCATAAAGCTTACTCTAAATGCACCACAATCCCGCATACATTATTACATAATAATGCCTGGATGACCGGATCTTAAAAGTACCAGAAAACACACCACGCAGAACAAGATACGATAAAAATTCAGTCATGTTAATCTGCAAATGTAACCAGCAACTATACAAGTTTGCTAATCATATCAAACAAACTGAATTGCAAGAAAATTACGTTCTGATGTCATATTGTTATAAATAGGGCTGCAAACGAACAAAACGATCGGCGAACAGTTTGTGAACCGTTTGGCAGGAAGTTCGTTTATGTTCGTTCATTTATTAAACAACCGAACACAAACAAGAAATTCCGTCCGTTTGGTTAAACGAACGAACATGAATAGAGGCCGTGTTCGTTTGTTTATGTTCATGAACGTTTGGTAACATGTTCGATTGTGTTTGATAGTTCATTAGTGTTTTTAGGTTTTATATTTTATTTAAATACTTCAAAATTCCGACAAATAAAATATTTAATAAGTGTTAGTGTATTATATATTTTGTTCATGAACGCTTGTTTGTGTTTGTTTGTTTCCATTTATGTTCATGAACATTAGTTTGTGCTCATTTGTGTTCATCAACGTTCGTTTTCGTTCGTTGACTAAATTTAACATTTAACAAACAAACACAAACGAACACGAACAAGTTCATTCCCTTAACAAACGAATACAAACATAAAACCTCGTTCGTTGAGTGTTCATAAACTCATGAAGAGTTCGTGAACACGTATATTTCTTAACAAACGAACACGTTTGGCTCGTTTGCAGCCCTAGTTATAAAGTTATACTTGATCAACAATATATATCAACAAACAAGAACATTTACATCACAAATTAACTTTTCTAAAAAAGATCAGATCATGTTCCTCACAATTTCCACATAATGCATCTTATCACCAGATCAAACAACAAATCAAAGCCAAATTCAACGATTCAACACAAAAGACGAGAAATCAAATGAAACGTTCGTAAAAAAAGCATCGAAAAGAGGATCTAAGAGATCGGTACCAGCGCTGCAAGAGGTAGGAGGATCTTTCTGAAGATCCTTGAGCTCCTTCAAGATCCGCTTCGAAGCCATCGCTCAATGAAACCCTAAAAATTGAGCAAACAGAAACCCTAACGAAAGTTAGATGACGTAATGCGAAAAGAAGGAGAATCAAGAGAGAAAAGTGCGCAATGAATCACCTCAAAGATCCGGAACAATATGATGGTGTTTGTAGAAATGGGTTATATATACTCGGTTTTCGGGGGTTCGGCTTAGCTTTTCCAAACTTCTTTCGACTTTTTGGAATAGTTAGACCATGGGGTATGGAATGGATAGTCTCTTTGGAGACCACCCGCCATGTAGGCGCCATGTCACCACGGGAGGAGGACCATCCCCTTGGGGACTACCCAAGGGTGTGAAGGACTACCCAACCCCACAATAAAAATCAATATAATATATTATTAGACATAGATGATTTATTGAAAATGTGTATTACCAAGATCGGTAGACAAAGTACCAGTATTGGGATGTACTGAGTTTGTGGTTGGGACTTTTAAATGTATACTGAACTAAAATGCGAATGTGAATTCATCAAATATTTGTTCACATGATAGTTTACATACTTACATAGACAAAAACTTTTATCATTATAGTTATTATAATACTAACACATACTGTCTTTAACATTATTTTATAAAGATATAGAACTAAAGACCAAAATTTAAATGATATATTATAATCTGTTTTTTAGTATTTGATTTCGATCATTATTAAACATACTCGTGTGGTTACACGGGTCCTACAACTAGTATTATATAATAAAGGTGGAGAGAGAGAGAAGTCAGAGGGGCCCCACCACTTTGGTCAGTCTCCATGGTCTTGGAGAGGACGGAGAAGCCGCAACGGAGCAACCGGGGACGGTGTGCGACGACCCGGGACGGAGGCGACTAGGGGGAGACGAGGCCCATACCGGGCGGTCTTAATAAATCCCAATGGATTGACTTATTCACTTTTCCACTCACATACACTTCTGATCCCAAACATCATTTAACTTTACAAAAAGTCAATAGGTTATAAGTTGGCTAAAATAAGCAATCCCAAACAATATTGGTCTTCTATCTTTCTTTCTTGGCCCGCTACAATTATTGGGCAAAAGCTTTTACAAATTTGTTTTTAGAGTGAATCGGAGTTAACGTAAGCTTTTACAAATTTCTTTTCTAACGAGTGGTTTTTCTGTATGATGTAGTGATGATTCGGTCGGTATCGTTTTGATTTCTTACCCGTAGAAATTTTGATCAGTATCGTTTTAATTTGTCACAGTATCTCATAGCGTTAGGACTAAAATAAAGATTAATAAATATGGTAAAAATAAATTCAAAATAAAGGAATAAAAAAAAGATATTTGGAAATAGTAAAAAGATATACAATGAAAAAAAACACATGAAACTTATCCATTAGAAGTGCATAAATCGGGTATTTTTAATAACCGGTTCTGGTTATGGAATCGGTTTCAGTTTCTTGTTTTAAGGGTTGGAATCGGTTATTACTATAACCGGTTCGGTTTCGGTTCCAGTTATTTGACCAAAAAACCGTACCCTATGTGTCCGGTTGTGGGTAGAGTTCAGTTCTGGTTCTTAAGAAACCGGGTATTAAAATACCCTATTTTCGGGTTTTTTATACCCTATTTCCGAGTTTTTAGTTCTGTATTTTCGTATTTTTTAATACTCTATTGCGTTTTTATTACCCTATTTTCTCGTATTTTTTTATTATTATTAAATATGCATTGTATAATGTAAGAAAATTAAAATAAATGCACTAACATAAATTTAAAATAAATATATTAGAATCCTGTATCAGGTATAGCCGGGTATAATCGGTTCCAGCTTCGGTTCTTGTCCGGTTTCGGGTATTAATCGGGTATGATCGGTTCCGGTTCCAGGTATTGAAATCAAATGCATACCCAATCTATACTCTACGGGTAGGGTCGGTTCTGGTTTCAGGTAAAGAATACTCGGGTACTAAAAAAACAATTCCGGGTTTTTTTACCGAGTCCGGTTTCGAGTACGGTTTTTTTTCGCACCTCTACTATCCATTACTCGTGTGTATCTTACCAACATCACACTATTAAACCTTCTTTCGTTTCATATATTGTATAACTAGGTTATTACCCGGGATTGCTTCCTGGGCCCGGGATTGCTTCCTGGGTTCGGGAAACTTAGTTATATTAATTATTATTTGTTATTAATACGACCTCATTACATCAAGCATCTAATTGGATTCAACAACAATGTCTACAATTCACCGGATTAGATCATGAACCCATATTAGACGTCAAACAAAAGCGCAACAGGACAACATGAATAACATCATTTCCATTTTTAATTCAATGCACTTACATGATCGGGTGATTTGGGATTTTGTAAAAATGTTTGTTCTTGTACCTCCTAATAACCTACAACCACTGACTACTACAACCACTGATACAAACTACTAATAACAAATATAATGTACAACTAAACTACTGATTCTCATTCCACTGTTATAGCTCCAGCAGCGTTTTGGTCTTCAGCAGTACTTGAGACATATCAGTAGATTGAGCATCAGTGTTTTATCTTCAACAGTCTTTAGATCAACAACAGTTGTAATGAGCAGTGCTTTGGGTCATCAGATGTTAGGGCCACTGTCAAGGGGAAAGATATGTTACAAACAACTGCTTATTATGGATCCACTGCTCTGAACAAGTTTTGGCTTTATCAACTGTTCCTTTGTAGGGTTCAATCCTAACAATCTCCCACTGGAACAGATGATGCCAAAACACTCCATTATTAAGGATCTTTATTGCCTCATCAGGAGTTCCCTAACTTGACCTTTGAATTGTAATTCAAAGTTCATGGAATCGTCATCATCCTCATCCCTGCACAGTGTAAGCTCAAGGAGATCTTGTAAGTCTTCTACATTTAGGCCAAGTGCTACTTCCCTTGAAATATGCTTCGCTTCACCACTGGACTTGATTAGAGTCAATACGTGGGTCTTTTGATCAGACTTCCACTTTAGTATTTTTGAGTTCAGTAGGTTTCTTGGGAGAGTCTTTATTTTAGATGAGTTTGGTGAAGGAGGTCTGCTTATGACTCCTTTGACAGAATATTGTGATTTTGCTGAGTCTTGATTTTCTGCAATCATTCTTTGAAGGGCCTCTTTCATAATAAAATCTTCCTAAGCCTTGATTTCCTTTTCATCCGTCTGTTTTTGTTTCTTTCTTTGATTTAGGGCAATTGTCACACCCCGATATTTCCACGTATTACCGGTGGGCCCGGTGGGGAGTATCGTGACGTAGTTGATATCATCATAGACAATTTATCACAGTTTAATACACAGCGGAAGTCGAAAGATAAAAACATTACAAACCGAATGAAAGTAATATCAATTATTACAAAAACGGTTGTAAGGGATCCACAGGCGGATCAAAGGTAAAAGGAACATTGTTCAACAGATTTATAAATATCTAAGCTTGCAAGACTCTTTATTGATGCTAGGAGTAGCCAGCCTATTCCGCCTAGTACCTGCACTTAGCCTTTTGGAAAATACATCAGTTTACACTGGTAAATACAATTAACCGACTCATTTTGAAAATGTTTAAGAAAATTGATTTAAATGCACAAGGCACAAATAATCTTTTATAACTTGGGATAATTATTTAAAAATAATCTTGTAAAAGAATTATATGTTTATTATACGTTCAGTAGCCCGGGTTGAAAACCGGGTTAAAGATTAATAGACACACCACATAATATGTCCCACGGCGAGTTATTCTCGAACAGGTGGGTACATTATTTTTACATACGCACCGGTAGGTGTATGCCTACACCCCGTGCTTAAGTCGTGGCCATTTCAATGAATGAGCCGAGGATATCTAGGACATGGTCATTAACCCCCAAAGGCTTAGAATAAACAAAACAAATTAAACGGGTTATCTCAATGATTTAACCTTCATACGATTAAAAATTCAATACCCGACCAAGCGGTATTTTATATACCGTACCCCAAGCCCGTATGAGGGAAAATAAGTTAAAAGTATTTACCTGAACAAATTATACAAATTTATCCCAGCCGTACAAATCAGCAAGTGCAAATATCTTTTACTGGTATCCTAAATCTGGAACGAAGGTTTTAATTAACCTATTAGATTCCTAACGGGTCTTACTTAAATTTAAACTTAGACGGGTTAGTTTTAAATAAAGGTATACGGTTCAAAACGCATGATTAAGCGAAGACCGGATTAGAATGTGGTTTAAACCCGACAAGTATGAAGACTTGTATGATATGGGTAAACTAAACACATTCTGGATTTTGAAGTGAAAATGATAAGGTTTGACCCGTTTCGGTTAATTTATGCAAACTAGTTACATAAACCGTACCGAACGCGATAAATGCATAACGGGTAACCAAATGAGTCATGAACAGGTTTCCAAAGTTTATATGCCTTAAATATGTTGTGATATCAGTAGGATACCTTCCATTATGCCCAAAACGGATTTAAAATCAATTTAAGCCCCGTAGGGGTATTTTGGTCATTTTAAGGATTATAAAAGAGGTTAAATATTAATATGAGGTTCTGGTCTAAAAAGATCAGTAAAAATATTTAATTTAATAATTTATATCAGTAGGGTATTGCGTATATGTGAAATTTATCATTTATAACCAAACTATGCACCATAGGGGCATTTTGGTAATTTCACATAAGCTTTAAAGGTCAAATTTAGAAATCTGAGTTCAAAACTTTTGCTTACTGTTAAAGTATAAAAATTTACTTAAAACATCAGTAGGTATTAACTCTTATATGCCAAAAATAGTTTTAACCCATACTATGCGTTTAAAACGCGTAAAAAGTCGGTTTTAGGCGATTTTCGGGTTGCATAAGGAAAGCTGAGATTTTTATCAGCCCGGAAGGCTTAAAATATTTTATTTATCATATAAAATCAGTAGCAAAATATTTGGTATCAAAATGTTATGTAAGACTCATTTTATTAGTAATAAAAAGGGTATAACCGACAATTACCGAATCAAAGCAAGAACCCTATGTTATGTTCAGTTTAAAAATAAATAAAAATCTTCAAAAATCCCAAAATATTATATTACATCAGTGGGTAGAAAGTTTGGTGTCAAAATTTGGGTTTAGATAGGCTTTATGCTAATAATGTCGTTTAATTAATAAAAAGCTTTCAAATTACGATATTGAGCATAACTCCTAATTTAGACCTCAAATTGATGTCAAATTTTTAGGACATGTTTATAAATCAGTAACAAAGGTTTTTGTCCTTTCACATTTTCAAAGATCTCGTTTTAAGGTCAAAGGGCATAATGGTCAATATTTAAGTAATTAACGGAAACATGCAAATGAATCGGATTAATTAGGAACCAAGTTGTATAACCTCAGGGGTTATACTAACCTATAACCTGGTCCTAAAGGAACTCTAAGGCATATCTAAACTAAGCTAAATCGGGTCAGAACTAAAAGTCAAAGCAAAAGTCTACTTTTGCGACTTTCGGTTCCGAACCGAGCCTAAACTCAAAATTGTTGGGTTGAACATGCTTAGACATGTTCTTACATTAATTACCAAGTTATATAAAATTTAGAACAGGTTTCATAGCTTCTACATTGTTGATTATGAGTTTATTTGCAAAATAGTTTTCTGTTGACTTTTTAATATTAAGTTTGACCCGACAATTGACCTAGTTAGAGTGGAAATCAGAGAGTGCCCTTTTAAGGGTTTATTACCCACATAATTACCAACTCATAGCCACTTTCAATTCGAAAAATGACTGGACCATTAGTGATTAATCACTAAGTCAAAGCTTAATTACGACGACTTTGACTTTTGGTCATTAGACTAATAAAACTTGAATTAGGAAGGCTAAGAATGCTTACAAAGGATCTTAGCACGAACTAGGAGCTTAAGAAATCTTGCTTGAAGTCCAGAGAGCTCCAGAGAATAAGTTTAGAATGATTTTGTGAATGAGCAAGTTCATGGTTGCAACATAAGGTCCTTATATAGTGATTTAGATGCAACAAGATCAACCCAACAAGGTCTACACATGTTTCCTGATCATCCCAGGTGTCCCCTATGCATGAAATACCATTGGTGCAGCCCCTGAATTCGAAAACCATGCTTCTAAGGCGGTGGAACCGGCTGAACAGGCAACTGTCCATTTTTCTGCCCAGTTACAGGTCTTACGGACCGTAAGCTAAGGGCCTTACGGTCCGTATCCGCTTTTTAATCTTTATCGCCCAGATCAGCCACCTTACGGGTCCGTAAGGCGGTCTCTTTGCGGTCCGTAAGACTTGGTCAGAAGACAAAAATTTTGAGAACTTTTGACATTTGACCATGCAACCTATCATACCTTGAGTCTCTGGTCATTATCAGTAGTAAGGGCCCTCAAGTTCAGGTCTGCATCATTCAGAAGGTATTCCATGCATTTGTGTTGCCTTGGAGTCTTTTATACATCAAAACTCCACAAGATTAATATCCGTTATTTTTTATATCAAAATATATAATTGTTACAATGTTTTTGGGTTCGTTAAAAGGTCACTCAGAGGTTACTTTCAACATGTTGACACTTTTAATTCCTATGTTTCATAAGATCCTTATTTTAAGCACAAACGACTTTCAATGTTCGACAATTTATTCGTTAAAGAATACGAACGTCATGAGAGGTCAATCAGAGGCACACGAATGGCATGTTAACACTCTGGATCCCTTTAATCACATATTTACATTGTTTAACAATTTAAGTCCCTCAGAATTAATTCTTTACACTTCTAAAGTCCATGACACGTGTCTTCATAATATTGGTCGTGTTTTACGAGGTGTTACAGCAATGATAGAAGTATTAGAGGATGTGAACAAGGTCTTCAAAGAAAGGGCCTGCTGCTGTGGATCATCAGTTTTCTTGTCTTTGTATTCAGGCTTCTTTGGAAGGCTATGATCTGTCTCTCTCCTTTATCTCAGCATTTCATAAGCCTCATCAGTGTATTGCCTTGTCCATTTTGCTATGGCTTTGGCTGTACCAACCTTTGCTGCAACCAACTCTTGCTTCTTCCTCTTATACTCCAAGGTAAGATCAACAATTGTCTTTTTGTATTTGCTCCAATTTGGTGCTGATCTTTTCATACCTGGATCATTTTTTATTCTTTCAATTCTTTTAAGTTCAGCTTTGAGAGCAACAAGTGGCCAGTCTTGGAATTGTTCAGCTTTGGCAGGGTAAAATTTTTCACTCATGATCAATTCTATGAGATCTTTTCTCAGATCCACTTGTAAATCGGCATCTGGAGGCAGGTTGGACATCTCTTTACTCAGGTCTCTTGCATAGTCTTCTAATTGTTTAACCTTGGTGAGCAAGAACTGCATTCGACATGAGATGGCATTATCACCCTGCTCTTTGCATTCATATTTGGCTCTCCATTCAGCTTGCTTTGCTTTGAGTTTTAGATATTCATCCATGTTTTTAGGATCTCTAAAACCTGCAAGAGATGGGAATTTACTCTTTGAAGGATCATCTACTGTGTAGAATTGTTTCATTTCATTCTTCACTGCATGCAGTTCTAGTGGATAGGTGGCAGCAACTGGTACAAGATCATCAGGATCAAATCCTTGAAGAGCTATTGGATCTTTGATTGGGTTGGCTAAGGTTAGTGGAATGAATGGTTGAGGTTTGATGGCATTGTAAGGTGCAGATGAAATGGGAACAGGTGCTGGTATGTCATCATAATGCACCTGAAACTTTCTTTTTCTTGTGTACATCTTTTTGGGAGAAGGTGTTTTTGTTTGACTTTTTGGAACTGAAAGGACAATGGCTTGTGAAGAAATGTTTGAAGTGATGGGTGATTGACTAACAATTGTTGAAACAACTGGTGTCTCAACCACTGTTGTCACTACAACTGTTGATGTATCAACTGTTGTCTTCTGCTTTATGTCAGGTGATGTTTGCAATGGTGATGTAGTTTGTGGTATAGCAGTGGGTTGAATGGTGGTTGATGAAATGGTGGGTATTTGACTAACAGCTGTTGAAACAACTGGTATTTTAACCACTGTTGTCACTACAACAGTTGATGTGCCAACTGTTGTCTTCTGCTTTTTGGCAGGTGGTTTTTGTGATGGTGATGTTGTTTTTGGTATGGCAGTGGATTGAGTATTGGTTGATGAAGTGGTGATGGCAGTGGTTGGGATAACATCTGTTGAAACCACTGAAGTACCAACAACTGTTGATACAACAGGTATCTTAACATATGTTGGTTTGTAGGTTTGATGAGATGAACTTTTGGGGATTTGAGGAGTATGTTTGGTGGTTTTGGAAGATGTGGTTTTGGGTTGGCTTACTTTTCTAATAGGATTTCTTCTTTTAGTTGCAGAAGTACCCTGCTCTTCCTTTTCCATCATAACTTTCTTTTCTTGCTCAAACCTTTTTGACCCTTTTATTTCTATAGACTCTTTCATGTTTGCTTTTAGCTCAGCAAATGCATTCCGAGTCACATCAACCTTTTTGGAACCATCTGGCCTTGGAATTTCTACCACAAGTTTAGACCTTGGATCTGGTGGCATATGCAAACCTTCTTTACCCTTCTTTCCTTTCTCCCCCTTTTTGGCATCATCAGGGTGTTCAGCAAAAACAACTGTAGGAGGAGAAGTGCCAGTGGTTTGAAGCAAATGGACCTTGATTGCCTTGATATTAGCTTGTGTATCCTTGTACCTAGCTTCCATCATGTTTCTGAATATTTGGAGCTGAATTTCATGTTGTTGATCAACATATTGCCTTTGTTGATGAAGCATAGGTTGAAATAAGTTCCATAGCTCAGTGGGAGATAGAGCAGATGTTGCAGCAGTGGGTGTAGCCTTTTGAGATTTTAACAACTGTTGCAGCATATTTTTGATATCTGCAACAAATGTGTCAATTTTATCAACCCTCCCCGTCAATTCTTTGTATTTTAAAGCATCACCCAAATGAATAGGGTCATCTGATTTCCCACTGGCAGTGGTTGTATCAGTAGTTGACTTAGGGAAAGTTTCCCAAAAATCATCCACTGATGCCCCTTGTTCTTGGTACTAGGGACTACTTTCCTCAGCAATGGTTACTTTAGTAAACACACCAGTGGGTAATGGAAACACACTAGTGGACACTTTGGTTCCCAAAGAGGAAATTGCCTTCAATGGAGTCTTACTAATGAAACTACTGGCCAGGTGCAAATCAGTGGATTCAACACCTGTAGTAGCTGCTCCACTTGAACCACTGACAGGAATTACTTGTAACTCCTCCAGTGTAGTCTCCTCAGCTGTTGGTGGGTTAGCAAGGATAGAGGAACCAGACTCAGTCACTTGTTGAGGTATATTCTCATTGATAGGTGATTGAGAAGAACTAATTTGTGTCTGGTCCATATCAAGTGCATCCAACAGAGGTTTAATGGATGGTGGAATTTGGGCAGTGAGGATGGGGGTTGAAAGAGAATTTGCCCCGGGAGCAGGGCTGTGGAAGATAGATTCAAGTGAATCCATTGCTTCATAATGTGGTGTCCCTATGGATACAACCTGATCCTTTTGAGAGAATGCAGGAGGAGTTTAGGCTCAGGTTGAGATATTTCTTCCATCTGCTGTGAGGAAGTAGCAGCAGTGGTTATTGGTGACTTTTGTGTTGTCACAGGTATTATCTCTGGGATCTCATCTTCCAGAGGAACCTTTTTTGAGGGTTTGGGGGGCTTTTGAGATTTTTTCTTGATTGGCTTTTTGGTGGGTTTTGGTGTGGGTTTCACAGCAGGGGTTGTGCTGCTGTGATCACTAGGAGCAGTGGGCTCAACAGCAGGAGCTTGAGGAGCAGAGGTTGTCTCAGCTAAATTCTGCTCAGATTCCTCTGTTTGTGTTTTGGAAGGTTTTGACAGTCTTGTGAAAGTTTCAGAAGATAGGTTGTTTATTTGAATAGGATTTCCTTGGATAAGCACATGTGCATTATCCTTTGAAAATTTCTTTTGTAAAAAAAAAACTTAAAAACCTTGGAAACAATAAGAATGGTTTTTTATTATCTTTGATATTATTAACATTTTTGGCCATGTCATTCAAAATCTCCTGGGAGTAGTTAAAATCAACATCAGCCATTATAGCATAATCCAGGTATTGAATTTTCAATGGTATTTCGTTAAAAGCTGTTGTTTTATTTAACACACACATGAGGAGGGTATGGAATAAAAATCTCATAGCAGGTGGAAAACTGCCTTTTTGCAAAGTGTCATTTTTCATTTGTTCCTCATACCCCCTCTCAATCAAATCAGTTTGGTATTCTTCCTTTGGGAAAGAACTTTTACCTGTAAGAACATTAATTTCAAAAACCTCTGAAATGGTTTGAGGTGTGACAGTAACTGGAATTCCCCTTATGGTTGAAGTAATAACCAAGGGCTTTTTGTCCTTGACCTTAAGTTTTGCATTTTTCCAGAATTCACGTTGGGTATCCAGGTAGATAGGTGTACAAGTCAACAAAGTTTTGTACTTTGAACACGAGAGAGCATCAATAACAGAGTGAAAGGTTGTGTTTTGACTTGTTTTATCAAGTGTACACAGGTAGTTGTGAGGGGTTTTAAGTGCGAGAGCCATGGTGATTGAGGGTAGTTGCGAGATGAAGAAGACGATGAGTGAATTGAGGGAATTTGATGGTAACTACTTTTGAAAGGAATTTGAAATTCGATTCGACAGTGAAAACCCTGTTTGGGGTTTTGATCAGGGTTTTATAAGGGTAAAAAGTGAATGCTGACGTGGCAGAGGTTACAAAGATCTGACGGCTAAGTACTGACCACGTGACAACCTCCGATGAATAATGGAGGACAGTTGTTTAGGAAACCACTGATGATCAATATCAGTGGTTTACAGTGGTGAAAATGAAAACAGTGGGTGAACAATGTAGAAACAGAGGTTGTCTTTCAGCAGTGGATAACTTTTAACAATCAGATGTTTGAACCAACACAGTGGTTGTAACAGACTTTTAAGGATTAATGAAAACTATCATTTTTAACTATTTTCAAAAGTGTTAAAATATGAGAAGACTTAAACAGATATTGGAGCTTAAACAGATGTTTCGCCTTATATATCAGTTGTTTGGTCTTAAACAGATGTTTGACCTTAAACAGATGTTTGACCCTATGTGTCCGGTTGCGGGTAGGGTTCGATTCTGGTTCTTAAGAAACCGGGTATTAAAATACCATATTTTCGGGTTTTTTATACCCTATTTCCGAGTTTTTAGTTATGTATTTTCGTATTTTTTTAATACTCTATTGCGTTTTTATTACCCTATTTTCTCGTATTTTTTATTATTATTAAATATGCATTGTATAATGTTAGAAAATTAAAATAAATGCACTAACAAAAATTTAAAAGAAATATATTAGAATCCTGTATCGGGTATAGCCGGGTATAATCGGTTTCAGCTTCGGTTCTTGTCCGGTTTCGGGTATTAATTGGGTATGATCGGTTCCGGTTCCAGGTATTGAAATCAAAATGCATACCCTATCTATACTCTACGGATAAGGTCGGTTCTGGTTTCGGGTATTAAAAAAAAATTCCGGGTTTTTTTACCGAGTTCGGTTTCGAGTACGTTTTTTTTTTCGCACCTCTACTATCCATTACTCATGTGTATCTTACCAGCATCACACTATTAAACCTTCTTTCGTTTCATATATTGTATAATGTATAATTGCAATTTATGTCGGCTAAGATTAATGAAAATATTACATAAAAATATACAATCTATACATTTTTTTTGTATAGATAGTTTCTAGTTATATAGCCCTAAACTCGTAACTGGTTTTTGAACTTTTATAATTTTCTATTAAAATAGGACATTATTTTACATGATATTTAACAATCTCTCAGATGCGGGATAGAGGAGATGGTTTAGCAGGATCTCCAAGCCAAATTAGAGAAATAGGATGGAGAGAAAGGCTCAATGGGATGGATGTATGATGTGACACTTCAGAACGAGCAGGAACACCACCCCACCTTTGGAACCGCATGTAGAATCCGCGATACTCGTGGATGCGCTATGACACCCACCAACAATATGCGTTCTATTAGCATTTATGTTAATTCTGACTCGTTTATTTGAAAAAGAAGTTGAGTTCAGTTCATATTTATCGACGGAGGAGGCTAGGTTAGCCGAAAGATGGTTATCGTTTCAAGGGCGTAAAGTGACCCTGCTTTTTCAGGGTAAGGGGACTGGGGGTGGTGCGTGATGGAACTCCCATCACTCGTGGAAAACTTTAGCACACCGCCGCCACCACCTCCCATCACTCGTTAACTTTACCACTCGTGGAGTTTTCCACGCGTTGATGTCCATTCCGTGATAATTGATGTGAGGGGTGTTGGGATTTATTGTTGGGTGTTGTGAGTGATGACCACCGCCACTAAAAAAGGTTGTGAGTGATGAAATAATGGTTGATTACATAGCGGAACTTGATTGGATATTGTGAGTGATGGAATTTGTACCACCCCCAGTCCCCTAAGAAGGGGTAGAGAAAACGCCTCGAGCCAATGTTCGAGTACTAGACGCTACGGTAGTAACCCATGTCATACTCCCAATAAAAGCTCGAACGGTCTTCAACAAAAGGGTATCTTTACCCAAAACCGACATAAATGGGTAGGTAGAGAATACCTAGGGGTGCGAGACATATTTATCTCAAGCCGAATAAACAAAAATACTTCAATATAAATAGCAAATCAATCAGATTAAAAATTAAAAGATGAAGAGTAATCCATCATCTATTTTTTGTACATATAACCCACTTGATGATTTTGTTAGGATTTTATATTTCTGTAAGAACAAAAAAATTATAATTATATTGAACTTAAAGAAACATCAACAAGGTTAATAAATCAAAAGAAAAGATTACTAGTATTTATAACACTACACCAATAACTGAATAAAACTAACATAAAGAAACTCCATTTTGTCCATGAAGCAAAACACAAACCTAAAATGTTTTCTTTCAACTTGTTAAGGCCTAGAAACCTAGTTGAAGTCTGATTTGAATCTAAAACCTCTGCTAGAACTACTTAAGCGTTTATGACAACTGTGTGATGCTATCTTGAAGGTTTCGACCTATAATGTTAACACCCCAATCAAACCTAACAAAAACAAGGCAAAAGAAAAGTGCAAATGAACATAAAATCTTCTTTGAAAGCAAATCTTCCCAAAACAAATAAAGCATAAGAGGGAAACTTGTTACCTTTCCCTTTTAAAGTCTATCTTACAACACCAACTTAATTAGATGAGTTTTCATTCATACATTTATATAAAACAGAAAACCAGAAACCATAAGAGAAGAAAGAAGCCTTTTCCTTCCTCGGTTCACACTACAACTAACCCATGGCATACTTCTGGGTCCAGCTTCTAGCCGTTGTCTCGTACTTGCTCCTGTCAACCTTGTACATGTGAGCAATCTCCGGCACCAGAGGGTCATCTGGGTTCGGGTCTGTTAACAAGGAGCATATCGACAGCAAAACCTACAAATCACGTTCCAAAAGTGCTCATTGGCCATTGCAGATAAAAAGACAACCCTTATTTTACAAACTACTTCTGGTTTTTCCTTCTCAATTAGTCACTTGTAATGCAAATAATAAAGTCATATTCATTAATATAACTTACAGTTTGCGGATAACATTTATATAAAAATGGAAAGCCCAATCACAAGAAATATTTACTTGAAGTGACAAAAAGAGGAAATAAAGCCGACAATATGGATGATATCACAATACCGTTCAAGAATCTTGGGCATAATCATTTTAGGTATTTGAGTAACATTGTAGTGTTAAAAAAACTAACCTTGGAAATAGTAAGAGCCGGGCTCCACTGTTCCTTCAAGATATCAAGACAAATGCTACCGTTGCTGTTGATGTTTGGGTGGAAAACCTTCGTCCTGAAAGCCACCTAAGGACGGACAGAAGTGTACATTCAGGCAACAAATACTATTGACATTTAGGTTAAATCTTCAAGCCTCAAATGGTTTGAACATATATAAACAAAAATTATTACCTTAGGTGGCTTAAACGGATAGTCCGGAGGGAAATGGATAGTAACTAGAAACACTCCACCCGAGTAAGGACTGTCAGGTGGACCCATAATCGTTGCTTGCCAGTGAAACATGTCTTCTGCCACTGGGCCTAAAACCACAATACAGAATTAAGGTAAACGCAATGAAGAACTCGTGCTTTTCATTTTTAGTTACAATAAAGATCCATATATGTAAAAAATTAAATAAAAAATACTCGTGTGCGTGAACATTTTCCATCAGGAACATAGTGTCAGAGGGATTATAATCCGTATTTAAAATTTAGCTATTGTTGGTATTGATTGTTTATTCAGGCAATTGTGTGTCTTAAAATAGCTTGTGAAACAGAAATCATGTTTCCCATTCTAACGAATAAATACTCGTACTAAATAGCTTGTGAAACAGAAATCATGTTTCCCATTACAGCAACTAAGGAATAAATACTCGTATTCTGCAATAGATCAAATTCTTTAGATAGATCTTTAATATTCTACTTTATCACTCGCTCATGTCAATTTGTACTATGCATGATTTTCTAAAGTGATGATCCTGCAATATATCCACTTCTTTACATAGATCTTTTGATATTATTCTTTTATCGCTCTGGTAAGCACCAACTATGCATGATTTTCTAAAGTGGTGATCCTACAGGAGATCAAGGTTCCTTGCATAAATCCTCGATATTCTTCTTTATCGCTCGATTTTGTAAAATTGCACCATGAATTATTCCTAAAGTTATCCTGCAATAGATCAAGTTCTTTATATAAATTTTTTGATATTCTTCTTTTATCGGTCAGTCCGGTAAGCACTATGCATGATTTTTCTAAAAATGGTGATCCTGCAAGAAATCAAGTTCTTTACATAAATCTTTCAATATTCTTTTTTATCGCTCAGTTTAGAACATCCCAAATAAGAAAGAATCGAAACTTCTGTTATAAAGTATCATAATTTTCCAACAACCATGAATCATCATCATACTCAGTAAATCCCACCAATAGCAAAGCAAAGGTAGGGTCTGAGGAGGGTAAGATGTAGACAGCCTTACCTCTACCCCGTAGAAATAGAGAGGCTGCTTCCAGTGAGACCCCTGGCTCGATAGTAGTTTTGCATCAAGCCTTGGACATAAGGCACATAACACTCAGCAATCGGGACAAAGACCGATTAGTGCATGTACTCTTCATAACATAGAATTCTTACACTTAGGCTCAGATATACAAATATATACACAATTCTCATAGTTATAAACCCTAACCATAATAATCAATAACAAGATCTCATCTACAAACTAATAATAGTCTACCAAAAACCTCATATTTGAACCAAAACCTTTGGTAATTCCCAATTATGATCAACAAACTTATTTACCTAAACATCGAGCCACCAATCCTGACTTTTCAACCACAAAACATAAACTCACAAACAAAACAACTTATAACCCTAGAAAATAACAGATCAAAAACAAAACCCTAAAATTTAAAAAAATAAACAACAAAATCAGGATCTAAGAGATCAAAATCGAAAGAATACCTGCACTGCAAGAGGTAGGAGGATCCTTCTGGAGATCCTTGAGTTCTTTCAAGATCCGTTTCGAAGCCATCAGGAATTCCTATAGTTTAGAAAAGTAAAAACCCTAATTTTGAATATGAGTGTGCGTATATAGAAACAATAATATGACGAGAAAAGAGAAGATCGGACGGAAGGGGGATGATTACCTTGAAGATCCTCAACCTCCTTGTGTGCAATTGGAGTTGTAATCTCTGTGAAAAGTCGGAGGAATCAATGGTGTGTTTGGATGAATGAGATTTATATATGCATAAACAGATATTTTACAGAAATACCTAAAATAATTGGCCACCCATCTAATCTAATCTAATCTAATCTAATCTAATCTAATCTAAGGACACGTTTGGCTAAGCTTTTCAAAACAATTTATTGACTTAGACCATGTGTAGTGATTTAGCCAAATAATGCCTCTACCATGGAGCGTTTTGCGACACGTGACAGTCCAGTCAGCATGGGACATTATTGGGGGTTATTGCAAAAATGACGTAGTGGGAATAATGCCCATGTAATCATTTCACAATTATTATTTTTTTTAATTTAAAACATAAAAATCTTCATTAATTTAAAATAAAAATTACACTACTTGAAATTAAAAAAAAATAACCGAAAAAAAAAACAGAAAACAAAAAAAACCGAAAAAAAAATAAAGTTAAAAAAAAAAGATGATCTAGAGTCCATATTTTCCCAAATTTTTTTGCGATGCATTTGCGCAAGGATTAACGCGTCGCATTTAAGGTGGTCGATCGGTTTGGACAAAAACTCAATGTCCTTTTCCATTTGCCTCGCCTATTGCATCTCGTTAAACTTTTTTGTTTCGGCCACAGGTTCTTTCATAATCTCATAACGTTGGTGGCCGAGGTCGCGAATGTCTTGGAGACGACGGTTCATCTCCTCGAAATCTTCCTTCAACTCGAGATCGGAAGACGACTCCACTGTTTTTTTTCCCGGTTCGCTTATCCTTTATTCTACCGGGCGGTCAGGTCAACTCTTCTTTAAGTTCCTCGTCAACGTCCACCACCTCATATAGATCGACATTGCGGGCATCCGATGTCGGTGTTTCAAGGTCAACGGAGGATGATGTTTTTGACCGTTTAGCTCGACGTCTACTACTAGACGTCATGGTACCTACTAGCGCCCACTTTGGACTTTTTCGTAGTAGATCCCAACACTTATAGTACGGGATGTAGATCCCAATATCAATCCTGATCACAGTGGTTGGTTGTTTTAGTCCAAAACACCTATTGATTAAGTGTTTGAATTATGAAAAAGTTAAGAACAATCAAGAATGAAGATGAAGCTAATGGATTGATGAATACAACAAGTGTTGTATTGAATCCAAACAAGTATATGAATCAATAAAGCACATTGGAAATCTGATTTGAGCACACAATCAAGAGATTTAATGTAAACAACACTTCATTCACCAAAGAACCAAAAGCTTGGCCAGTGCTACAATGCTTGGGCTTATATAGGACCTGACTTGCCAGCATAATTATAATTATGCTGGAATCTTAATTACACCAAGTCAGGTTTGCTAGTTTCATGAAATTACCAAATAAGCTCCTAAACTATAAAATAAGCTACAAACTATTACAAAACTAATCCAGTACAAGTATGAACGATCTTAAAAGTTCCAACAATATCCCCCCTAGATCGTTGCATACTTGTCTTCTCATTCTTTTGTAGTTTCCACTGGATTCTCTGTAGCTTTCTTCTCAGGCTCCTTAGGGATTTCTTCATGCCCTGCTGTTTCTGGTGATGCTTGAATTTCGATTGGTGCGACAGGAGTTTCTTGATTAGTAACAGCTTCACTTGTTGGTGGATCCTCCATAGTGGCCTCATATGTGGATGAGGCCGGAGGTGATGAGGTTGTGGTGGGCTTTGTTGTTGATGCCGAAGTCTTCTCTTTCTTCTTTTCATGTTTTTTCTTCTTTCTAGCTTCCTTCTTCTTTTCAGCATCTTCATTTCTTTTCTCGATTTTGTCTACGAGGTCGAGCATCTCTCTCTTTATCTTCCAAGCTCGCTCCACTGCTCGCTGAAATAACATAGCCTCTTCAAGATTTGCGTTTCCGGCTCCAACATTAATACGGCTTGCATTCAGCACTGTAAGATCAGAGAGTCCAAACATAAACACGTCCATTGGATCCAAGATTCGGATATCCACGTTTTCAGTGGATCGAATCACAACTTCACCAGTCTGGCTATCATAAAACCATTTCTTGAAATTGTTGAGGCATACTGGAACTTCTTCAGGAAGCTTGATTCTCGTGACAACTTTAGCATGGTTAATTACCCACGTCACCTTTCCTTTTCCAGTAACCGGATCCCTGGTTGTTTTGGACACTCTCCGTCTTGGACGCTGTGGCCTGTGATTTGGGAAACCTTTGTTACATTCTTTAGTAATCAGACGCTCAAAATCCCCGCCAGTGCTTCTATCTTCTGGATTTAGAATATCCAGACGACCAAGCTCACGCAGATCCCACCTAGGAAGAGTAAAGAGATCAAATCCAGTTTGGAAATACTGAATTACGCCGCCTCGTCTTTTAACCACAAACATTCCCCTCAGATTGTTGTACATCCAGCTGATGATTTTGTCAGTGGCCTCAGTCTTCTCGACAGTTATCACCTGATAGAAATCAGGGAGTTTTTCTCTTTCCATCTTGAACCACTCGGGATGCTGTGGGGAGAAAGTTTTTCCATCTTCCTGCTCGTACACGACTTCCTCTTCCAGTCCCCACTCAATGAATTTGGCAGGCATTTCATCCCTATCAACCTCTTCTTCATCGCTCTCATCTCCTTCAGTCACCTTTTCGGTTGACTCCAGACGCTTTTTCTTTGCATCGGCTTCTTTCGCTTTTCTGGTTGTTTCTTCTTCTATGAAGGCATCAAAGTCGAAAACTTCCTCGAAGGAGAACATAGGCTCTATTTCCATCTTCGCACACATACTCCTCATCATTCTGTACAGTTTTTCAATCCCCATCTGTTGGAATCTTATGAATTTTGATTGCTTGGCCATATAAGCGTTCATTTCTTTGTTCTTCTTTCGCTGATCCTTTAACTTCTCTCTCAAGATGTTTGTGTCGTTTACTTGGTTCTTGAGAAGACAGATTTCTTTGGCTGCAGATGGACCGGTTTCTTTGATGAGTTTATCATAAAGTTCTTGAAAAGGACGAACCCTTTGTGGAGGAACCGGTGGCTTTGAGATTCTAGTTGGCTTTACAAGAGGAACTCTGGAAGATCCTTCATCCGTCAACTTCCTCTTCGGAGGTGTTTTCTTGCTTGCTGAGGTTTCATTAGGATCTATTATCAATGTATCAACAAAGTCATTCAATGACTGTACTTCTTCTATTACAACCTCTGGTCTTTCGGATTCTGACATATTTCTTCTTTTAAGACTCTTTTCTCGCTTTTCTTTTTCTTGCATCGCGTGAATTTCCTTCATATCCTGGATATGTCGACGATGTTATTCAGATTCAGCTGCTCTGAAGCTTGCACCCATGAGTCTTTCTGGGTTTTCAGATGCCTTTTTCTTCTTTGGGGGTTCATCTTCAGCTGCTTGCTTTCCTTTTCTTTTTCCCTTCAAACGTTCTTCCTTTTCAGCAGCCTCTGCTTGAGCTTGTGCAGCTTTTTGTTGTTTTTCTCGAAGTGCCTCTCTGTATTTTCTGTAAGCTTCCTTCACTAATGGCAGCCTCTCTGCAGAATACATCGAGTCATGCGGCATTACCCATTCATTTGTCTTGATTTCTGTGTACTGACGACTTGTGGGAACATGAAAGGTGTAAAGGTTTCCATCATGCGGCGGATTTTCATATGGATCGTTGATCAGCATCTGGATGAATCTGGGATACATTGCCCAAGTCGGCCCACTTACATTCTCGAGCATGTAATTGAAAATTAGACCAGAGATGTTGAACTTTTGATTCACACACAAGTTCAACATTGTTGCCGACCACTCCAGATTCAGTCCATCATATCCACCTTTACGATGAGCTAAGCTCATAGCAATTACGTGTACTATGAATCTCCAGTCTCTCGTGAGTCCATTTCTTTTTATTTCTTTCTTTGAACTCAAGTATCCCACGTATCCCATGCCACGGAAACCATCCAAGATGTCGTCCTTGCCCAAGCGAATCGGATCTTTTGCGTTATCTTTCAGCTTCAGAACCTTGCAAATCCTTTCTTCAGTCACTTCTATACGTTTGTTGCGAATTGTTGAAGATATCCCTCTGGCTTTGTTAATAGTTTCAGGCTTCGCATTTTCCCAGAATTCTTGAATGTGGGTGCGATAAATGGGAACTACTGTTTCAACCGCGTAACCAATTCTGCTTGACCGTATCCATATTGCTGCGTCCTGGAAATCCTGTGGTATTTGCTCGAGATTGATACTCTGATTGTGCTTTAATGTCTTATCCCACTCAATAATTTTCACCATCCTGTTTTTGACATGAGAAACGAGGCAAGTTAGAAAGTTTTCGACAAAAAGATAGAAAAATATAAAATATTTACATAAATATTTACATATTATAAAAGACAGATACAACAACAACCATACCCAGTAAATCCCACAGATAGCAAAGCTACTTATAGGGTCTGGGGAGGGTGGGATGTAGACAGACCTTTCCTCTATCCATACGGATAGAGAGGCTGCTTCCAGAGAGACCCTCGGCTCTTAAACGAACAGCATACCAACACACCAAGTCAAAATATAGAAAATAAGAAGTCAATCATACCAAGAAAGTGATCAAAGTGATAGAATATTATGTAAATCATGTATAATAGCATACAACATCCTTTGGGCATAAACACCAGAGGCAATCACCGGAAAGGTCCCTTAAAGATAAGAGAAACCTACGACCCTAAAATACACCCAAGGTCTTACTGCAATATCCTCTAAAAGTCCTTAACCCTAATCCTATGCCTCCACGAAGTCCGATCTTGGACCATGTCCTCAGAAAGACAGATACTTTATTTAATAAGAAAAGGTAATTTGATTTTAGAAGATATTTACAAAATTTAGATTAGATTTAAAAAAATATTTTTTTTAAAAAAAATTGTAAGTTAAGTTCGCCGATAACCCAATTGGTTGTCTTCGCTGATGTCCATGATCGGGATCCGGCAATTTCGCCGACCATTATGTCTGATCAAGGGTGATTTTGCCGGCAATGACCATGTTGTCCCAGTTTAATTTCGCTGGTGAGCATCGGCGAAGACAGAGTTTGGTCACGAACCCCTTCATCAGCGAAGGCATTCGTCTAGGCCGAATTACCGGCGAAATAAAATTACTTCACCGGTTGCTCGAACTCGCGTTCGAGACTTTTGAAATCCTTGATTCATGATAAATTCGCTACCATCATCGCTGTATTCTCAGTTTATTTCGCTGGCATCATAATTTTCATGAAAAACCCCTTTAAAACCCTTATTGATTTCACCGATTGATCGATATCAATGACAGACAAGGCTAAGCAAGAATGAGCATTACAAAGACATGGACATATCAGGTTAACTATGTACAATAAACCTTAGAAACAATCGATTTAAAGACATGAAATTTGAATCTAAAGTTAAGAGCCAAACACAAAAATCAAACACTGAAACAATGATCAACGACATTAACTGATGGATGTCAAGATTGAAGTATATGATTTACCTGGAAATCTTTGAACAAAGTTGAATCTTGTGTAAGTTTTAAGAATTTGTCCGATGATGAGTGAGAATGAAGATGAAACGGTTTTGAAAAGTTTGAAAAATGACGGTTTAAGAGATATTTATAAGGATATTAGATATCCAGCGAAATAACAATTTCGCTGGTATCTTAATTTCGCCGCCACTTGTTGTTTTCAAAACAATTTTAATTTCGCTCATAAATTTTAAACTTTCTCGAAAAACGTGCCCAGTTTTGTTTAAAGCATCATAAATTATGTAATATTCACAAACTTGATAAAATTTGGGCCATTTTGACTCCGAACTTCGAAATTTCAACTCTGGGAGGTTCCATTTTATACTGATTTTCTTGATACTTTCGACGCTCGTCGACTTGCCTGCAGAAGATCATATTGCCAACACTTGTCAATTTCTTATTTACTATTATTATTAGAGAAAAATGCCCGGATAGTCCCTGTGGTTTCACATTTTTTCACCTATAGTCCCTATCTTTCTAAAATGACCCGGATAGTCCCCAAGGTTTACCGTTTTGTTCTCGGATAGTCCCTGGGTCTAACTTCAGTTACTTTTCTCTGTTAAGTGGCTGTTAAGAGGGTGTGAAATGACAAAAATACCCTTTCCTTAAAAGGCCAAACCACAGGGACTATCCGGGCATTTTTCTCTTTTTATTTATAATTCCCTACCACATTCATTGTTCATCATCAGTTCATCACCTTCAAACCCTTTTCTCTCTCTCTAAACCACCATCTCCTTCATCTCCACCACCACCATAAAACACCACCGCCTGTCAACACCTCCATCACCAACCCATCATCCTCGCCGTCTCTCACCGCCAAGCCACCACTGCCACAACCACCACCACCAACCACCATCATCCGCCACCACCACCTTCATCGCCGTAATCAGCCACCACCGCCTCCTCCACCCACTGTGCCTTCTTCCATGTGTAAACCCTTGAAATCGCCATGTGATTTCATTTCAGAAATTCTTGTTCAATCGGTACGAATGCCACTAAAAAACTATAGGGCTTTTATTCAGGCCATGAATACGAGTAGAATGGTATAATTTTCACCTCAAATCGGTGCCGATTTGACAGTCCGGCGGTTGAAGACGGCCGGCGGTTGAAGTGTGAAGAGGATGGAGGTGGGCAGCGGCTGATGTGTGGAAGGCCGGTTCAGGTTGGAGGCGGAGATGGAGGTGACGAGTCTGGCGGTAACATCTGAACTCGTCATCTTCTTCATCTCGTTTTTCAGTGTGTTTCGTGAATTCTGGTTAAAGTGTCATATATTTCGAACTAATTCAGTGTGTTTCGAATCAAGTTTTGAAAGTTTCAGACTGATAAAATTCAATTTAATTCAGTTACTTTAGTGTGCGTATGAGTATGCAGATCTGACTTGGTGTTTTTCTGAGTCAAAATCGGATTATTGGTTGTTCTGCAAGTAGATCTGAAGTTGCAGATTTGATCGATTCAGTTGTTTGGTGATGAGATGTTTGAAGAGTTTTTATTGAGTGTCTGCTCAAGGTTTATAGATTTTGGATTGTTTCAACAGTTAAAATTCAACTGAAAGTTTAATTACATTGATCATATTGTCTAAATCAACTATAAATCATTGAACAAAGTCTGAGTTTCAGTCATATAAGAAGTGAAATCGATTTGAGTTGTATTACGGCTGGATCTTATTCGATTTTTGTATTGACTGATTAGTGTTATTTGAAGGCATTGTACTTGAGAAGATAGCTCGAATCAGTTAAATGTTATCATCGAAGAAGGAGAGGGCACAGGGGTTTTGTCTGGTGTGCGGGTTATGATTCACAGGGTGGTGGGGGAGGGTGGAGGAGGGTGATGGTGGCGGTGATGGTGGAGGTTGCAGATGAAGTGTGGTGGTGGGGTTTTATAAATAAAAATGAAGAAGACGCCCGGATAGTCCCTGTGGTTTGGCCTTTTAAGGAAATGGTATTTTTGTCATTTCACATCATTTTAACAGAGAAAAGTAACTGAAGTTAGACCCAGGGACTATCCGAGAACAAAACGGTAAACCTTGGGGACTATCCGGGTCATTTTAGAAAGATAGGGACTATAGGTGAAAAAAGGTGAAACCACAGGGACTATCCGGGCATTTTTCTCTTATTATTATTTACTAACCAAGGCACAAGAAAAATTGCCAGTATGTTTGTCCGCTTAAATCCATGCATCCTTCTTTCAACATGCCTTCGGAGAGCGCCTTTATCATGTTTTCGGCAATATTGACAAGACTTCAATGGCCCCCACACAAGCTATTGAGAATAGAATCATTACGCCCATGAGTCCCACATCAGGACATACCCCCGCGATCAAGGTATGCGCAAAGGTTCCTCGTAACAGGTGAGTATATTGGTTTCATTCTTTTCAACGATAGAGCGGAGATCAAGTCAGTACTTTCGTACAGCAGAGATCCCGAGAACTACCGAGGGCTGAGACAGATAGTTTGGTGAACAGGTCAGTACTTTCGTACAGCAGAGAGACCAAACTAATCTATCTAAAGTTTTGGCCAAATTTGGCACTTATTATGAAAGGGTTTGGCCTTTTTTTAAGGCACTTATTAAGAAAAGATATCATAGCGTCTAGGTCAGCATGTATCTGGATGCAGCAGAAGAACGACTATGATATCCCCGAATGAAACACCAATATAAAGACCCGAGATCTCAGACTTTGGCAATCTATCAACTCAAGATTTAAGAGCATTAAGCCATATGCCGCAACGTGTTACCCACTGTGATGCGTAATGCCTGAGAAAAGCCAGAATCCTTGTGTAGACGTTATGTTTTGCTCCCTAACAGCAGTTTACTCGTCGGTGTTGCTGAATCTACCGACACGTCGTTGCTTGATACCCCGATTTCTTTTTGTTTTCTGTTTTGCAAGAAATGACAAAGTGTTAGAAATTTTCTATCATTTCTTCTAACAGGAGTCAGACACAAGCATCTAATTTTGGATTTTCTGGAATATCCCCCCTAAAATCTTTATTTTCGAAAGTTCGTTGCCCGAAAATAAAATTTTAAAAATCAGAAAATCTTTTTGGTGGGCGACGCTTCACGACACTTGTTTTACTTTCAACAAACGTTTTTTTTAATAGTGACAAAAGATAGAGTATTTACGAATGATTTTGGACCACAAGATTCATTTCCATTCAAGGAAATTAACCATTTCCAACCAGGTTACCAGCTGGTTGAATCGGGTTTTATCAAAAGCTTTCGTGAAAATGTCGGCTCGCTGCTGTGTTGTATCCACCGGCACCACTTGAATGTACCCCTTCTCGTATGCATCTCAAATTACGTGAATTCGAATTTCAATATGCTTTGTTCTGGAGTGGTGGATGGGATTTTTCACAATTCCCAGACATGCCTCATTGTCGATGAATATAGGAGTCTTCATGATGTTGATTCCATAATCCAACAACTGATTTTGTATCCAGAGAACTTGTGAACAGCAATTATAGGCCGCGGTGTATTCTGCTTGAGCGGTGGAGGTGGACACCGTTGTCTGTTTCTTGCTTTGCCATGAGATCAGACGATTCCCCAAGAATTGACATCCTCCTGATACAGACCTGCGATCTACTTTACAACCTGCATGATCACTGTCAGAATAAGCAATAAGATCAAAATTACTATCTTTAGGATACCAAAGACCTAGTTTCGGAGTTCCTTTAAGATAGCGAAAGATGCGCTTCACAGCAGTTTCATGTGATTCTTTGGGATTTGTCTGAAAGCGAGCACAGAGACAGACAGCCCACATAATGTCAGGCCTGCTAGCCGTTAAGTACATCAGAGATCCAATCATCGAGCGATAGAAGGACTTGTTCACTGGTTTTCCTTGAGGGTCTAGAGTAAGCTCCGTATGAGAGGCGAACAGGGTGCTGGCAACTTTACAATCGTTCATGTTGTACTTCGTGAGAATATCCCGAATGTACTTAGCCTGATGAATGAGAATTCCATCCTTCTTTTGCTTCACTTCTAGCCCTAAGAAGAACGTCAGCTCTCCCATCATGCTCATTTCAAACTTTTCCTTCATGACGGTCTCGAATTCTCTACACAGCTCCTCGTTAGTTGACCCGAAAATAATATCGTCAACGTAGATTTGAACCAACATTACATCTTCTCTGATTCGTTTAGTGAAGATGGTCATGTCAATCGTTCCTCTGGTGTATCCACACTTCAACAGATAAGTTGACAAAGTCTCGTACCAAGCACGTGGAGCTTGGTGAAGACCATAGAGGGCTTTGTCCAACTTGAAGTAACGACCTGGAAAATGAGGATCTTCGAACCCTGGAGGCTGGCATACATAGACTTCTTCCTTTACCTTCCCGTAGAGAAAAGCACTCTTTACATCCATGATCCATCTGAAAAACTTTGAAATTTCTGTAGGATGCATATGCCAGGAATATTCTGATTGCTTCCAATCTTGCAACTGGAGCGAAAACTTCTTCGTAATCAATCCCTTCCTCCTGACGGAAACCTTGCACCACCAATCTAGCTTTGTTCTTGATTACCACTCCACGAGCATCCATCTTGTTACGAAAGACCCATTTAGTACCAATTGGAAACTTTCCTTCAGGTAAATCTACTAACTCCCAAACTTTGAGTTTGCGAAATTGAGATAGTTCTTCCTGCATGGCCTGGACCCAACTGGAGTCTTGAATAGCTTCTTCGATGTCACGTGGTACGGATTGCGAGAGGAAAGCTACATAGAGACCTTTGTTAATGCTTGACTACTGGCCATGTGTACGCACTCCTTCTTCAACTGCACCTATCACATTCTCAAGAGGATGATTGCGATTTGTCTTGTATCCTGCATTTGTCTGAGACTCAATCTGCTGTGGAAGGTTGGTGAAGTGTTCGTCCACGTAAATTACTGGAGGGTCATCTTCTTGAGTTGGTTCATCCACATTCGCCTGTGAAGAAGAAGCACCGTTTTCTGGGGTGTTCTCAGGCGAAGTGTCACCAGTTGCTTCATCCACAGAGAGAAGTGGATCAGCAGAGGACGGAGAGAAACAGGTAGTGAACGGAGTTATACCAATGTCTGAAGAGTCAAACAGAGGTTCAACTTGAGCATCTTCAACAGGTTCTACTTCTAAAGTATCTTCTGGAATTTCGAAGGTGTTGAAAATCATACCCACGTCATAGAACCAATCAGGGGTACTTCCAGTGTTGGTATAGTTTCCTTCTTGAAAATCAACATAATATGATTCAATCACCATCTTCGTTCTTTTGTTGTAGACTCTGTAGGCCTTCTGTGTGGATGAATATCCCATGAATTAGCAGATATCACCAACTGCTTCAAACTTGATGAGATTTTCTTGAGTGTTTAAAAGAGTGCACGAACATCCAAATGGTTTGAAGAAGTCAATAAGCGGCTTTCTTTTGAAGAGAAGTTCATATGCCGTTTTTCCGTGTGGTTTTACAATGAGAACCCTGTTCAGAACGTAGCATGCTGTATTTACTGCTTCTGCCCAAAAGATGATTGGAAGCTTTGAATCCACCAACATGGTCCTTGCAGCTTCGATCAACATTCTGTTCTTGCGTTCAGCAACTCCATTTTGTTGAGGAGTTCTGGCTGCACTGTATTGGAGATGAATTCCCTTTTCTGTACAGAAGGATATGAAGGTTTGATTTTTGAACTCGGAACCATTATCACTTCTGATCGACTTCACTTTTAATCTGGTCACGTTTTCAATCAAGGGAATGAATGACTTGAGAATTTAAGCTGTCTCACTCTTTGCTTCAAGAAAATAGACCCATGAAAAACGAGAGAAGTCATCTGTAATCACCAAACAGTAAGAACTTTTAGCAAGACTTTTAACACTAATTGGACCAAAAAGATCCATATGCATCAGCTGAAGAGGCGCAGTAATCGTATTCACAGCTTTGGACTTGTGTGATTTCTTGTGTTGCTTTCCCTGGGCGCATGCTATACATTTTTCAGAAAAAGGAAATTCTTTTATCGGAAGTCCTCTCACTAAGTTTAACTTAGAGAGTTTATTCATATTTTTGAAATTTACATGCCCCAATCGCCTGTGCCAAAGCAGTGACTCCGATTTCTGAAGCCTTTGAGATCAAACAGGTCAAGTTGTCATTTGTCTTGGCATTTTTCATGTTGAGCACGTATGTGTTGTTTTGTCTTGGAGCAGTGAGCATGATCATCTCTGGAGGAACGACATATTCAGGCTTGAGAAACAAGCATTCCATATCATTGAAAAGCACCGATATTCCTTTATCACAGACTTGTGATACACTCATGAGATTGTAGCACAATTCTGGAACATAATTGACATTTTCCAACGTGAGGGCTTCAGACACCACATCTCCTATTCCAACGATCTTTCCTCCCTTCTCGTATCCAGTGAATGACACGAAATCACCATCAATAAAACGAAAGTTCTTCGGAAGCTCCTTCAAGCCTTTCATGTGTCTTGAACATCCGCTGTCGACATGCCAGATATATTCCATGAGCATACGGAGCCATTTCTGGAGTTTATTCTGAAATACAAGAATATACACAAATTAGCTTGATTTGGGAACCCATATTTGCTTTACTTTGGATCTATCGTGGTTTTGTCCCACGGTATCCTCTTTTTGCTTCCAAAAATAAGCTGTTGAATTGACTAGATTTTTAATAGATTTCTTAAGATAATCAAGTTGATCTGTGAAGTTCTTAACAAAATCATATTCTGGTTTAGAAAAGTTCTTGTTTTTACAATGTTTCGATGTATGTCCTAAATGACCACAGTGAAAACATCGTTTACGTCTGGGCCTTTTGGTGTTAGAAGATGATGTATGTGATGAGTGTCTTGAGCTTTCTGCTTTCTTCATTTTCTTGTCAACTCGACTTTCATCTTTTAAGCATTCTTCATCATTGTCGGAATCGGATGAACTTTCAGACGTTTGGTATTCACTTGAGTTTTGCTCTTCACTTGCTTCATAACTTGAATCATTGCAGCTTTGATCTTCGCTTGAACTATCTGAATCTTGGTCTTCAATTGTTTCCACACTTGAACCTTCGAAACTTTCATCATTTGTTGTTTGATCTTCACTTAAGGTTTTCGAGGTTTCTTCACTTGAAAATTCAGGACTTTCACCATCTGTTGTTCGATCTTCACTTGAGGTTTCTGATTTTTGTTCATCCTCAGGACTTGAAGTCTCTTTTTCATCTTCTGAGGCAGCAATGCTTGAGTCTTCATTGTAGTGATCTTCAGTGACTTTCTTTTCTGAATCTGTCATACCTGTTCGAGATGGAATAAATTCTGGAATTTCCTCTGTGAGGAATTTTCCAAAGCTATTCTTTTTCAATTCTGGCACAAATACAGGAGATTCACATACAATTTTATCATCACAAAATGCAGAATTTAAATCATGACATTCAAACATAGCATGTTCACGATCACGAGTCTCAAATGTAGGCACATGGCCCTTACAGTAATCCGAAGATTTAAATTTAGGCACACGGCCATTACAGTCACCCGTCTTAATTAAATTATTACATTCATCCCGAATATTGTTTTTCTTAGAACAATTCCAGGCGAACCAGTTAAGAGTGGAATAACTATCGCCTGAATAACCTATTCCTATTTTTGAACCGCCGCAGTCTCCATCCTCATCGCACACATCTTCTTTACACACAATTGGATCTGCATTACTTTTAGAAAAGTTAGCGGTTGTTTCGTTTTCACAAGAATTGTTTTGTTCTACAAAGGCCTTTTCATTAGTGAGATCATTTTCAGGATGAGGAGTTGGCATAGGCACATAGTTTTTGCTATGTGGTGGAAAGAAGAGTTTTCTTTCATTTCCTTGCCTATCCTTATACCCGATCCCGTCTTTCACATACGTTGGTCGTTGGCAGTTTTTGATGTCAGTAAAGGCCTTTTGACTGACATTCCATTTGTCTATGATAATTTGCAATTTATTCTTTTCGTTCAAAGCTTCTTCTAGTCTATCTGTGAGATCGTTAATGATAAAATCTTTTCTAAACACAAATTCTTTTAGAGTTTGCATTTCAGCTAAAGTTGAATTCAACTTTCTCTGATATGCGGCCTCGTTCTGTTTAAGCTCTTTGTTAAATTTTAAAGATTTGTCTTTTTGTCTCTCAAATTCTAGATTTAGAGACTTGTAATGTGCCACGACATCAACGCATGCTGGTGTGCATAACTTTACTTTAAAGCTATGTGGAATACTATTTACCAAGTCTTTGTCAGCTTTTTCTTTCGAAGATTTTGTTTTCATTGCTGCGACTGAGACCTTTTCTTTGTCTTTCTTCTGATCAGATGCTTCCTTAGGAACATGCTCCTTAGCTTCTTCAGACTTCTTTTCTTTCTCAGGCTCCGTGGAGGTGAGAATGCTTTTCAGACCCTTGTCAACAATGTTGTCACCTTTTGGAATTCCAGCTGTCGCTTTCTCAAACTGCTTTGATGAGGACCCGCTTGAGATCTTTGCCATGAGAGCTTTGTTGACTTGTTCCCTGGCTTCAGCAATTTCTTCACTCCAATCATAATCTTCAACGACTAAGGCTTTTGGTGTGCTAGGAGACGCGTTGTTTTTGATTTCTTTGATAGTGATTTGTTTTACAGCAGGAGTAGCTTCAATGTTTCCTTCTTTTAACAAGGGGCAGTCACGCTTGAAGTGGCCCAGATTCTTGCAGTTGTAACATCTCAGTTTGGATTTGTCAAAACCAGCCTTTCCAAGACCTAAACGCTTCCCGGTCTTGTCCTGAAATTTCTTCAACCTTAGAGTGATCATGGCCATCTGCCATTTCAGATCCATTTCCTCCATGTCATCTGGATCAACCTGATACATGTCTTCAGCAGTGAACATCTCCTTCTTGAACTCTCCTGACATTAAAGCTTCATAGCTACTCAGAAACATGTTAAAAAGTGCCACATTTTCAGTAGACACTTTCAACGCTTGTGTATCACCAACCGTGACAGTCTTCTCACTAGGTTGTGGAGCTTTTGATGCGCTTGCGGAACCGTTAGCGTAGATTAAGTCAGAAGCTTGTTGACTGATGCCACCTGAAGCAAGGAATGCCACATAATTCATTCCAGCAGAAGTTTGATTGGTCTTTGGAGTGTAGCCAGCAGTGTTCATTTCTCGTTTGTTGACATCCATTTCAAAAGCTCTTAGAGTGTTAATTAAGTCGTACAGAGTGACATGATTTGGATTATTGAGGAAATCCTTCTTGATCATCATGCATTGCAAACTCCATTCCTTAGGGAGTGAGTCCAGCAACTTCTTTATAGCAGCACGGTTTGTGACAGGATTTCCTGCCTTCTTCATTTTGGTCATCATATTCAGAAAGCGACTGATATGATCGAAAAGACTTTCTCCACGAACTCCATAAAACATGTCATATTGCTTTTGCACCATGTCTCTCTTGCTTTCAATTAACTCTTCATTTCCCTCATAATACTCAATCAATGCATTCCAGAGTGCATTAGCAGTTCGGTGTTCTTCAAACATGTTGCAGTCGTCAGTTGACAGTGCCATGGTTAAGGCGGCATGAGCACGGCGATCGCGTTGGATTAGGGCCTTGTCTTCGTCAGTGAAGGTTGTGGCGTCATTGTTAGCGACTACCGCATCTCCTTGAACCACCGTTGGAATGTGGGGTCCAGCGGTGACTGAGAGCCACAGATTGTAGTCTGTGTATTCGAAGAACGACTGGATACGAGTCTTCCAAGTACTGAAATCTTCAGCTCCTTTCAACTTTGGTGGCCTAGTAGTGGTTCCGGTCTCAAGTTCCGCTTGAGCAATTGGACTTAGTTGATTCAACGACATCTTGGCTTGTTTTTGACAAAGGAAAGCTGATCAGAGGTTAATTTCGCTGAGAGGACAACTGGAGATTATTCGCCATGTTCAAACGTTTCTTCGCTATATTCAAAATTGTCTTCACTATATTCAAAATTAAGTTCGCTGGCTTCAAAAAATTCTTCGTTGTATTCAAGCTAATTTCGCTGACCAGAGGGTTTAACACGAACTAAAACCCTCTAATCACATAAAAACGACTCAAAAACCATGTTTTGATGCATCAAAATGTCCAAAATGACTCCCTAATCACATTATTACAACAACCTATCGATTAAACACACCAAATCAATCCATTTTAAGTCCAAAAATTTGAAAAACCTTGAAACTTTGAAAAACCTTCAAAACTTTAAAAAATCTTAACAAGAACACAACAACCAAGAGCACTAAGGCTCTGATACCAAATTGTAGATCCCAATATCAATCCGGATCACAGTGGTTGGTTGTTTTAGTCCAAAACACCTATTGATTAAGTGTTTGAACTATGAAAAAGTTAAGAACAATCAAGAATGAAGATGAAGCTAATGGATTGATGAATACAACAAGTGTTGTATTGAATCCAAACAAGTATATGAATCAATAAAGCACCTTGGAAATCTGATTTGAGCACACAATCAAGAGATTTAATGTAAACAACACTTCATTCACCAAAGAACCACAAGCATGGCTAGTGCTACAATGCTTGGGCTTATATAGGACCTGACTTGCCAGCATAATTATAATTATGCTGGAATCTTAATTACACCAAGTTAGGTTTGCTAGTTTCATGAAATTACCAAATAAGCCCCTAAACTATAAAATAAGCTACAAACTATTACAAAACTAATCCAGTACAAGTATGAACGATCTTAAAAGTTCCAACAATATCCCCCCTAGATCGTTGCATACTTGTCTTCTCATTCTTTTGTAGTTTCCACTGGATTCTCTGTAGCTTTCTTCTCAGGCTCCTTAGGGATTTCTTCATGCCCTGCTGTTTCTGGTGATGCTTGAATTTCGATTGGTGCGACAAGAGTTTCTTGATTAGTAACAGCTTCACTTGTTGGTGGATCCTCCATAGTGGCCTCATATGTGGATGAGGCCGGAGGTGATGAGGTTGTGGTGGGCTTTGTTGTTGATGCCGAAGTCTTCTCTTTCTTCTTTTCATGCTTTTTCTTCTTTCTAGCTTCCTTCTTCTTTTCAGCATCTTCATTTCTTTTCTCGATTTTGTCTACGAGGTCGAGCATCTCTCTATTTATCTTCCAAGCTCGCTCCACTGCTCGCTGAAATAACATAGCCTCTTCAAGATTTGCGTTTCCAGCTCCAACATTAATACGGCTTGCATTCAGCACTGTAAGATCAGAGAGTCCAAACATAAACACGTCCATTGGATCCAAGATTTGGATATCCACGTTTTCAGTGGATCGAATCACAGCTTCACCAGTCTGGCTATCATAAAACCATTTCTTGAAATTGTTGAGGCATACTGGAACTTCTTCAGGAAGCTTGATTCTCGTGACAACTTTAGCATGGTTAATTACCCACGTCACCTTACCTTTTCCAGTAACCGGATCCCTAGTTGTTTTGGACACTCTCCGTCTTGGACGCTGTGGCCTGTGATTTGGGAAACCCTTGTTACATTCTTTAGCAATCAGGCGCTCAAAATCCCCGCCAATGCTTCTATCTTCTGGATTTAGAATATCCAGACGACCAACCTCACGCAGATCCCACCTAGGAAGAGTAAAGAGATCAAATCCAGTTTGGAAATACTGAATTACGCCGCCTCGTCTTTTAACCACAAACATTCCCCTCAGATTGTTGTACATCCAGCTGATGATTTTGTCAGTGGCCTCAGTCTTCTCGACAGTTATCACCTGATAGAAATCAGGGAGTTTTTCTCTTTCCATCTTGAACCACTCGGGATGCTGTGGGGAGAAAGTTTTTCCATCTTCCTGCTCGTACACGACTTCCTCTTCCAGTCCCCACTCAATGAATTTGGCAGGCATTTCATCCCTATCAACCTCTTCTTCATCGCTCTCATCTCCTTCAGTCACCTTTTCGGTTGACTCCAGACGCTTTTTCTTTGCATCGGCTTCTTTCGCTTTTCTGGTTGTTTCTTCTTCTATGAAGGCATCAAAGTCGAAAACTTCCTCGAAGGAGAACAAAGGCTCTATTTCCATCTTCGCACACATACTCCTCATCATTCTGTACAGTTTTTCAATCCCCATCTGTTGGAATCTTATGAATTTTGATTGCTTGGCCATATAAGCGTTCATTTCTTTGTTCTTCTTTCGCTGATCCTTTAACTTCTCTCTCAAGATGTTTGTGTCGTTTACTTGGTTCTTGAGAAGACAGATTTCTTTGGCTGCAGATGGACCTGTTTCTTTGATGAGTTTATCATAAAGTTCTTGAAAAGGACGAACCCTTTGTGGAGGAACCGGTGGCTTTGAGATTCTAGTTGGCTTTACAAGAGGAACTCTGGAAGATCCTTCATCCGTCAACTTCCTCTTCGGAGGTGTTTTCTTGCTTGCTGAGGTTTCATTAGGATCTATTATCAATGTATCAACAAAGTCATTCAATGACTGTACTTCTTCTATTACAACCTCTGGTCTTTCGGATTCTGACATATTTCTTCTTTTAAGACTCTTTTCTCGCTTTTCTTTTTCTTGCATCGCGTGAATTTCCTTCATATCCTGGATATGTCGACGATGTTATTCAGATTCAGCTGCTCTGAAGCTTGCACCCATGAGTCTTTCTGGGTTTTCAGATGCCTTTTTCTTCTTTGGGGGTTCATCTTCAGCTGCTTGCTTTCCTTTTCTTTTTCCCTTCAAACGTTCTTCCTTTTCAGCAGCCTCTGCTTGAGCTTGTGCAGCTTTTTGTTGTTTTTCTCGAAGTGCCTCTCTGTATTTTCTGTAAGCTTCCTTCACTAATGGCAGCCTCTCTGCAGAATACATCGAGTCATGCGGCATTACCCATTCATTTGTCTTGATTTCTGTGTACTGACGACTTGTGGGAACATGAAAGGTGTAAAGGTTTCCATCATGCGGCGGATTTTCATATGGATCGTTGATCAGCATCTGGATGAATCTGGGATACATTGCCCAAGTCGGCCCACTTACATTCTCGAGCATGTAATTGAAAATTAGACCAGAGATGTTGAACTTTTGATTCACACACAAGTTCAACATTGTTTCCGACCACTCCAGATTCAGTCCATCATATCCACCTTTACGATGAGCTAAGCTCATAGCAATTACGTGTACTATGAATCTCCAGTCTCTCGTGAGTCCATTTCTTTTTATTTCTTTCTTTGAACTCAAGTATCCCACGTATCCCATGCCACGGAAACCATCCAAGATGTCATCCTTGCCCAAGCGAATCGGATCTTTTGCGTTATCTTTCAGCTTCAGAACCTTGCGAATCCTTTCTTCAGTCACTTCTATACGTTTGTTGCGAATTGTTGAAGATATCCCTCTGGCTTTGTTAATAGTTTCAGGCTTCGCATTTTCCCAGAATTCTTGAATGTGGGTGCGATAAATGGGAACTACTGTTTCAACCGCGTAACCAATTATGCTTGACCGTATCCATATTGCTGCGTCCTGGAAATCCTGTGGTATTTGCTCGAGATTGATACTCTGATTGTGCTTCAATGTCTTATCCCACTCAATAATTTTCACCATCCTGTTTTTGACATGAGAAACGAGGCAAGTTAGAAAGTTTTCGACAAAAAGATATAAAAATATAAAATATTTACATAAATATTTACATATTATAAAAGACAGATACTTTATTTAATAAGAAAAGGTAATTTGATTTTAGAAGATATTTACAAAATTTAGATTAGATTTAAAAAAAAAATATTTTTTTTAAAAAAAAATTGTTAGTTAAGTTCGCCGATAACCCAATTGGTTGTCTTCGCTGATGTCCATGATCGGAATCCGGCAATTTCGCCGACCATTATGTCTGATCAAGGGTGATTTTGCCGGCAATGACCATGTTGTCCCAGTTTAATTTCGCTGGTGAGCATCGGCGAAGACAGAGTTTGGTCACGAACCGCTTCATCAGCGAAGGCATTCGTCTAGGCCGAATTACCGGCGAAATAAAATTACTTCGCCGGTTGCTCGAACTCGCGTTCGAGACTTTTGAAATCCTTGATTCATGATAAATTCGCTACCATCATCGCTGTATTCACAGTTTATTTCGCTGGCATCATAATTTTCATGAAAAACCCCTTTAAAACCCTTATTGATTTCACCGATTGATCGATATCAATGACAGACAAGGCTAAGCAAGAATGATCATTACAAAGACATGGACATATCAGGTTAACTATGTACAATAAACCTTCGAAACAATCTATTTAAAGACATGAAGTTTGAATCTAAAGTTAAGAGCCAAACACAAAAATCAAACACTGAAACAATGATCAACGACATTAACTGATGGATGTCAAGATTGAAGTATATGATTTACCTGGAAATATTTGAACAAAATTGAATCTTGTGTAAGTTTTAAGAATTTGTCCGATGATGAGTGAGAATGAAGATGAAACGGTTTTGAAAAGTTTGAAAAATGACGGTTTAAGAGATATTTATAAGGATATTAGATATCCAGCGAAATAACAATTTCGCTGGTATCTTAATTTCGCCGCCACTTGTTGTTTTCAAAACAATTTTAATTTCGCTCATAAATTTCAAACTTTCTCGAAAAACGTGTCCAGTTTTGTTTAAAGCATCATAAATTATGTAATATTCACAAACTTGATAAAATTTGGGCCATTTTGACTCCGAACTTCGAAATTTCAACTCTGGGAGGTTCCATTTTATACTGATTTTCTTGATACTTTCGACGCTCGTCGACTTGCCTGCAGAAGATCATATTGCCAACACTTGTCAATTTCTTATTTACTATTATTATTAGAGAAAAATTCCCGGATAGTCCCTGTGGTTTCACCTTTTTTCACCTATAGTCCCTATCTTTCTAAAATGACCCGGATAGTCCCCAAGGTTTATCTTTTTGTTCTCGGATAGTCCCTGGGTCTAACTTCAGTTACTTTTCTCTGTTAAGTGGCTGTTAAGAGGGTGTGAAATGACAAAAATACCCTTTCCTTAAAAGGCCAAACCACAGGGACTATCCGGGCATTTTTCTCTTTTTATTTATAATTCCCTACCACATTCATTGTTCATCATCAGTTCATCACCTTCAGACCCTTTTCTCTCTCTCTAAACCACCATCTCCTTCATCTCCACCACCACCATAAAACACCACCGCCTGTCAACACCTCCATCACCAACCCATCATCCTCGCCGTCTCTCACCGCCAAGCCACCACTGCCACAACCACCACCAACCACCATCATCCGCCACCACCACCTTCATCACCGTAATCAGCCACCACCGCCTCCTCCACCCACTGTGCCTTCTTCCATGTGTAAACCCTTGAAATCGCCATGTGATTTCATTTCAGAAATTCTTGTTCAATCGGTACGAATGCCACTAAAAAACTATAGGGCTTTTATTCAGGCCATAAATACGAGTAGAATGGTATAATTTTCACCTCAAATCGGTGCCGATTTGACAGTCCGGCGGTTGAAGACGGCCGACGGTTGAAGTGTGAAGAGGATGGAGGTGGGCAGCGGCTGATGTGTGGAAGGCCGGTTCAGGTTGGAGGCGGAGATGGAGGTGATGAGTCTGGCGGTAACATCTGAACTCGTCATCTTCTTCATCTCGTTTTTCAGTGTGATTCGTGAATTCTGGTTAAAGTGTCATACATTGCCCAAGTCGGCCCACTTACATTCAAAATTGTTCGCTATGTTCAAACGTTTCTTCGCTATATTCAAAATTGTCTTCGCTATATTCAAAATTAAGTTCGCTGGCTTCAAAAAATTCTTCGTTATATTCAAGCTAATTTCGCTGACCAGAGGGTTTAACACGAACTAAAACCCTCTAATCACATAAAAACGACTCAAAACCATGTTTTGATGCATCAAAATGTCCAAAATGACTCCCTAATCACATATTAACAACAACCTATCGATTAAACACACCAAATCAATCCATTTTAAGTCCAAAAATTTGAAAAACCTTGAAACTTTGAAAAACCTTCAAAACTTTAAAAAATCTTAACAAGAACACAACAACCAAGAGCACTAAGGCTCTGATACCAAATTGTAGATCCCAATATCAATCCGGATCACAGTGGTTGGTTTTTTTAGTCCAAAACACCTATTGATTAAGTGTTTGAACTATGAAAAAGTTAAGAACAATCTAGAATGAAGATGAAGCTAATAGATTGATGAATACAACAAGTGTTGTATTGAATCCAAACAAGTATATGAATCAATAAAGCACCTTGGAAATCTGATTTGAGCACACAATCAAGAGATTTAATGTAAACAACACTTCATTCACCAAAGAACCAAAAGCTTGGCTAGTGCTACAATGCTTGGGCTTATATAGGACCTGACTTGCCAGCATAATTATAATTATACTGGAATCTTAATTACACCAAGTCAAATTTGCTAGTTTCATGAAATTACAAAATAAGCCCCTAAACTATAAAATAAGCTATAAACTATTACAAAACTAATCCAGTACAAGTATGAACGATCTCAAAAGTTCCAACACGGGAAAGGGCATTTCGTTTTCTCGTACTCGTCTAAAGTCTTCATTAAAACCCCGACGTCACCTTCACCGCTCGGGCGATTATCGTAGTTACGTTGGTACACTTCTTGGAAGGCATGACACTTGTTGTTGATGTCGGTTCATTTGCTAGAAATGGAATCTTTGTCCCGATGCTCGCCTTGACCCCACGTGCTATAAAAGAGTGCACGAACCCTATTCCATAAAAGGGGGCCCGTTTGAAAGTTTGCTACAAATTGAAAAAATAAAAGTAAAATATAAGTTGTTTGTTAAAAATAAAAGTAAAAAATATGTAAAAATATAAAAGTTACCAATTTCGTGGTCCTCCGAAACGTCGAGCCACGCCCGAGTCAACGTGAATTCCTCGTCTTCGTCCATTTAAGGTGAGTATTTTTACGTCGAGGTTCGTCCTTTTCCTTCTTCTTATGCGACCTTCTGCCGCGTTTCGATTTCTCTGGCACCGGTTCGGGTTGCGTCTCCGGCACGACATCGACTTCGGGTTCGGCTTGTTGTTGTGAAGGTTGCGACCCGCCAGCTTGACCAAAGCCGAAGGTGGGAGGCACGAACGGAGTGGTGCCACTCAAGTAAGCCGCGTACGTTAACACGCTCGGGTCCATGTCTTGAAGGTTATACGGGTGTTGCGGTTGGGTTGTGTTCGGGTTCATGGGTCTTGCGGAGACACCAAAGGGGGGTCGGAATGGATGCATGTTTGTATGAAATATAGAAGAAGTAGGAGAGAAAGTGTGAGTTTTTTTTATAAAAAATAGGAAAAAGTGGGTAGTATATATATAGTGGGTAAATTTTGGAATTTTAAAAAAAATATTAAAGAAATGAGGTCACCTCTTGCCCCAATGCACATATAAAGCGTTTTTTATATAACGCCAATTCAATTTTTTTTCAAAAAACACGCCAAACAACGCCCTATGTAATGGGGGGGGGGGGCGTTTTTAAGCGTTATTTTTGAATTTAAAAAAAAAAGCCCCACTACAGGGGGTTCTTATTGGCTTTTTGGAAAAGTCAGTATTGAGTGACTTATTGACTTATTGGCTTTTCCCCCTCACATACACCCTCATTGCCAAACATCATTTTGAAGCTTATGACTTTTCAAAAAGCCAATAAGTCAATAAGTTGTTTCAAAAAGCTTAGCCAAACATGCCCTAAAATATCTTACTAAATTTTTGTGTAAGATCATAAATCGATTATAAATCGAGCTGACTCGGCTCGATTTGGATTTGAAACCGAGCTGAAAAACTAAGTTCGGGCTCGGTTTGGTTTTAAACTGAGCTAGCTCGGCTTGGCTTGGTTTAGCTTGATTTTAAAAATAAAAATTAATACATAGCTCTCAAAGTTCAGTATTTTAAAATATTATTCAATACTTCAAAAGAACATATTCAAAATAAGTTTAACCTAATACATTACAAGCCAAAATCACGTTCAACAATGCAAAATAAGTTTTATATTTCAAGGAAGAGATAAATGCTCGGATAGTCCCTGTGGTTTGCCCATTTTCACCTTTAGTCTCTAACTTTCTAAAATTACACCTATAGTCTTCAAGTTTTTGAAATTCGTTCCCGGATAGTCCCTGGCGTGGATGGGGGTTAGTTTTTGGTGTTAGGTGCGTGTGAAATGACAAAAATACCCTTCCTATCAAATTAATAACAAAAAAAATTAAAAGAAATATAATTAATATTTTACAATTTATATGGACCCACCACCCACCCTACCCACTTCATCTTCCCCACTTCACACCACCACCACCACCATGACCACCATCTCCACCTTCAACCACCACCACCACCATCTAAACCCCCCCCTCCAACACTTCACCGTGACCACCGCCATCATCTGAAAACTCTTGATATGCAAATACCTTGACCGAAACATCCTGCATAAGTTAGAATTTTCATTTTATTATCTGTTCCGGTGATGCACAACTAACAGAAAAACAAATTAAAGCCATATATATTGAACTATATACACAGTTGACAAGAAATGATATATATGAATCAAGGAGTGGGAGATGGAGAACATACTGATCCATTCCACAGACCGATCCCAGCCAAATTGTTAAAAGTTAAGTGTATTACATACCAATTATGGTTAATGTATTAAATGCGGAAAGCGGGATATTTGTTACCTTTCCCAATCTGTTGTGTAGTTATTAAGTCTTCCCACAAGATCTCATCATCTATGCTACTTGTGCTATTAATATGTGAACTAGATGACCGCAGGGTATTTCGACAATTTAGACTTGCAGGAGCACTGGATCTCATACCAGGTCTAGTATCAATGCCTGTTTTCCTATATATGATTCCTCTGCGTTTAAAGACAAATACTTGCGTTTGCTTTCTATCAACACCGCGCTGCTGCTACGTGCTCCTCTGTGTCGCTTGAAATGAATACTCCAAACGGAGATGGAGCAAGATGCCCCCTTGGGGTGCTTCCTTCTTCACTTTGAAACATATTGTCTTCATCAGTTCTGTCTTCCTTTCCAACATCACCGCTGAAGATCGCCCGCTGGTTGTGGCAGTGGTTGTTACGGTGGGGGGAGGTGGTAGAAGGTGGTGGTGGTGGTGTGGAGTGGGGAAGATAAAGTGGGTAGGGTGGGTGGTGGGTCCCACATAAATTGTAAAATATTAATTACTACATCCGTCCCATTAAAAGTGTCCTATTTTGAATTTTCAAAGTCTTTATTTATAAACTTTGACTTTAATTATATATTTTTTGTGTTATATAAAACTTGATGAAAATTAACCCGATAAAAACACTTGTAAAACACACTCAAATCATATAACTTGCATCAAGTATTATCTAACACAAACAAAATTATTTAAGGTCAAAGTTTATAAATAAAGACTTTGAAATTTTGTCATTTCACACGCACCTAACACAAAACACCCCCATCCACGTCAGGGACTATACGGGAACGAATTTCAAAAACTTGGGGACTATAGATGTAATTTTAGAAAGTTAGGGACTAAAGGTGAAAAATGGGCAAACCACAGGGACTATCCTAGCATTTTTCTCTTCAAGGAAATACAATAGTTGTTCATTAGCACGGCAATCAACCTTTAAATATGTCATAGATATCAAACTACAAGCCTAAATACATGTGAATAATAATCACTTTTTGTAATATATTATATGTATATAAAAATAAAATATATTATAAGCAAAATAATTCGAGCTGAGCTACCAAGCGAGCCAAACCGAGCCAATTTGGCTAGTCATGAGCCGAGCCGAGCTAGGCTCACTTTCTAACTAATACGAGCCGGCTCGGCTCACACATTCAAACCAAGCCATATCAAGCAAGTTTTTTCTGAGCTAAATCCGAGCGAGGTCCGAGCCGCGAGCGTTTTGAACAGCCCTAGCTTGGGTTGGGGTCATTGCTCGACACGTGGCGAGAGTTAAATCCACAAGCTAATACTTAAAAACTAAGGGTGTGGTGGGGCGTCGCTTGGCTGGGGGGTGGCCAACCATGTGGATTTTTTTTGTTTAAACTATTTAAAATTTCATTTAATAAAAATAACATACTAATTAAAATAAAAGATTACATAGAATATTTCTAAAAACTACAAAGAAAATTAAAAAAAAAAACTACATAATTAAAAACTACATAAAAGTTACTCCATGTTATATTTTTTCATTATTTCTTCTTTCATTTCCAACATCATTGCCAATTTAGGTCGTAGCCGTAGTTATAAGGATGCATTGTAAGATGTGGGTTGATTTTATAAAAAATAAAGAGATATGGTAGAAGAAGTAGAGAAGTGGTAAAAACTGTAAAAAAATAGTGGGTATTTATATATTGGTTTAATATGTAAATAATTTTTTTAAAACTAGTCGTTTGGCAACGGCTACTTTGAACCAGCCAACCACAGTCCGCCATGTCACCCAGCCCCCCCCCCCCCCCCCCCGCCCCACGCCAGGTACAATCTCCACGCCAAGCGGGCAACGCCAAACCCAACGCTAAACCGGGGTGGTGTAGCCGGCGTTAAACACCCTTCAACGCCAAAACTGACGCCCTACACCCCAAAGTCTAATAGTGCAAACTAGTGATATCATATTAATTTTTTGTGTAATAGTGCAAAACTAGTGAGTTAGATCCGTGTTTCACGACGGGGGCGATAATAGCAGGAATTCAGTTGACATTGGTTCGTTCATCATGATAGGTTCCGATAGTCGATATAGAAATTGAAATAGGAAAATTAAAAAATAAAGTCATGACAAGTCCAAAAGGTGGTCGACACGTGTTTTTTTATCCGTTTTCAAACAAATATATCACGATTTAGTTTTTGTAAAAAAAATTAACGAACGAAACTTATAAGAGAAAAGGGTAAATTACACTTTTCGTCCTTTATGTTTGTAACGGGTTGCAATGGATGACCTTTAACTTCAATAATTACAGTCACGCTCCTTTATTTGGAAAAACTCATTACACTCTACATCCTTTGACCCTAACCAAGTTATAATTTTCAGTTAAATATGGCATGTGCATTGCACGTGAGGGTACTTTAGTCATTTTGCGCATCAAATAAATACTTATAATAAAATCATCCCTCATTTGTAACACCTACCACCACCACAGCTCTCGAGCCGGCGAGTTGCCTGCTCCGGCGAGCACTCCGACCACCACCAACATGGAATCGCAAAACTGAAGAAAGATTCACAACAAAAGTGTTAAATCATAGCTCAGATTTCATTGTGGAATACCAAAATTGAACAGGGATCACAAGTGTTTATGCAACAGAGGCCATGATTTTCCCCCTAACATCCACATGTCCTAAAACCTAAATCATCCACATCACACAAATCAAATGTATACAATAAGATCCACCACAAATCCAGAACAAATCTACAATAACTCCATATCATAGAGCACGTTTGAACACGAGCATACCTCTGGCAGGACCAAACATCGATCTATGACGTCACAAAAAACAAAAATAAACACAATCAAGGGGAGACAACAAAAATAAAAACTTCGATTTTTACAGTTCTTCGATTTTGCATATCTACAAATGTGGCGGTGGTGGTGCTTACGGCGGTGGTTGTGTAGGTGACAAAGAGGTGGTGTTGTGCGTTGTTGCAGATCTTCGATTTTGCAGACCTTCAATTTTGTAGATCTCCGATTGTTGCAGATCTTCGTTGTTGCAGGTCTTCGTCTGACGCATCCTCGTTGTGTAGGTGAGAGAGAGGAGGGTGTGGTGCATTTTTGTAGCTGGTTGTGAAAGTGGTGGTGGTGGTCGGCAGCAGGCATGGTGGTGCTGAGAGCTTAGGTTAGACTATCCCCATTCACAACCCAACCCAACCCAACTTTCAATAAAAAATTAATTTCTCTCTCTTCCACCTACACAACCCAACCCAACCCAACCTTTCACACCCATTAACAACCCAACCTAACTATTTTTTTATTAAATAAATATGACTTAGGTTAATAATTTATTCTATAAAATTTATCATAAATGATAAAAATGTTTATTATTTAAACTTTAATATTTAAAATAAAAAAGTTATTAAAAAAAGAAATATTACATAACAACTTAATGTAAAATTACAAGGACATAAAATAGAAATTACATAATCATTCCTCATTGGAATTTTTTTTTTTATAAATCCATTTTAAATTGGATAATGTTAGATTTTTAGATAATAAATTTTATCAAGAAATCTAACAAACCAATAGAATGTTGACATGTGGCAAATAAGATAATGCTAGATAAAAATAACAATTAAAAAAAATATATCATTTTTTTATAAAATTTATATCTGCATGTTCACAAAAAATAAAATAAACAAGACTGTTATTTTAGATTTTTAAAAACAATAAAATTTTATAAGTTATTAGATATAATCTAATTATACTTATAATTAAGGGAAAATTACGAAAATGTCTCTTGACCAAGTGCATTTTCAAAATTGGCACCTTCCTGCGTCCTTGGAAGGTCCTCCCAGCTTCGGAAGCGTCCGCCTTTCGCGTTTAAGCGTCCGCCAGTCCGTTGAAGCGTCCGTTCCCTTTCAAGCGACACGTGTCCGATGTTGAAGCGTCCGCCATTCACGTTAAAGCGTCGGCCAGGCATCGAAATTGCGTCAGTCACCGACGCATGATAACCATAATTTTTTTAATGCGTCCATTCACGTTTCCGAGGCCTGGCCGACGTTTCCGAATCCTGGCCGACGCTTCCGAGCCTGGACGACGCTACCGAGGCATGGACGACGCTTCCGAGGCATGGACGACGCTTCCGAGGCTTGACCCCGACGCTCCCCGATGCTTGACCGACGCTCCCCGATGCTTGACCGACGCTTCCCGACGCTTCCGTAAAAAAAAAAGCCGTTTAACATTTACCGTTGCACACATTTACCCCACTATATAACCCGTTCACTTATCACTTATCAAAACACCCGCCGTTTCAAAAAAAATTGCAAACAAAAAAAATCAGCAACCGTTTCACTAGAAAAATCCGACGCCGTCAACGACCTGACAATGGCCACCTCCTGGACTGACGTTGAAGACATTGCTCTGTGCGAAGCATGGGAGCAGGCAATGATCGATCCTCCACCTCGAGGACACGGTGGGCTCTGGGTCCGTGTTCAACAAAATTTCGCCCAACTACGTGGTCCGGAACACAACCGGACCGTTGATGCACTATCCTCCAGGTTCCGTGTGCTGCGGTTGGAATGTGAGAGATTTGATCGATATTTCAAGAAAGTGGAGACAGAAATGCCGGACCTTGGTGAGGACGATCAGAAGGAGGTGGCCCTCATCAACTACCGCCATGAAGAGAGACATGATTTCAAACATGTCTCGGAGTGGGAAGCTATTAGGATATGGTTTTAGATAATATTGTAATATTGTGTTGTTTGTTTTTTTTTTGTTTTTTATTATGTTATGTTTTTAATGTTTAATATAATATTTTTAACTAAAAAATAACATGTTTTATATCGTTTAAAATTTGCTCCGTTAACATACATATAGTTTAATTTTTATAAAGAGCATGCACATGATCCCATGTTAGAAAAATGTTTATAAGTTTAAAAAAAAGTTGGACAAAGACACGGAACATGCGTTGTTGGCCGACGCTTAAGAAGCTTCGCGGACGCATTGCGCCTGAGGCGGACGCTTCAACATCGGACACGTGTCGCTTGAATGGAAACGGACGCTTCAACGGACAGGCGGACGCTTCAACGTGAAAGGCGGACACTTCCGAGGCTGGGAGGACCTTCCAAGGACGCAGGAAGGTGACAATTTTGCAAATCCACTTGGTCAAGAGCCATTTTCGTAATTTTCCCTATAATTAATTATGTTAAAAGAAAAAAGGAAAAAAAATAATTATATCAACCATTGGAATGTTGACATGTGGCATGACAATTATGAGAAACAATGTCACAACCTGGGTCGTGGGTTAGACCAGGTTTGTAACGCCCGGCTCTTTTGTAAATTCCATTTATAGAAAGTTTTGTTCGTATTTCTATTTTTGGAAACTTTGTATTCTTATAATCGTTTCTCCTTTGTAATCGTTGTAAAACCGAGACTTAGATCATTAATGAAACTCGTATTTTGTTACAAATATGTTATACACACTTCATATATGCTCGTATGTTCGAATTGACGAATCAATTGATGTTTAATTGTTATTCTTGGAAACTATGTGCTAAACTTGTAATTAATCTAAACTTATGCATAAAACGTGTTTTGAACGAGAACGACACTTTTTTTGATACTTATACGCTTGACTATACTTGGCTTATACTCCTCATGCTTGTATTACCCTTAAACTATGCTTAAATAGCAAAACAAGTCCCTAAAGCACATGAAAATGCCTAAATTACAAAGTAGAGGGGCCTAATTGCAAATAACTCAAACTTCAGCTGCATAAGGCTCGGGGCCCGCCTAAACTTACCTTGATACCTCAAGCGGGCCGCCTGAGGGTGCCCAGATCAGAAAAAAACACAGCAGCTGCATTTCTACGCGAATTGGCACGAAATCCCACTTTCTAACACTCCCCAATCACCTTAAAGCCACCTCTAAACACCTCCAATCATACTCAAACTCTTCCACTATAAATATACACCTTCTCCAAGCATTTCTACACTTTCAACACTCTCAAATCACTCCAAATTCACTCTCAAATCAGTTGCAAATCTGCATTTTCGGACAGATTCACACTCTTGCACTAAAGTGAGTATAACTTGCTCATTTCTTAACGAAATCACTTGATTATTCTTCCTACTTGCTTGGATAATCCTTGGGTTTGATTCCTTGACTTCTCCTTGGAGAAATCAGACCTGGAATTGCCCTGAAATGGTCCAAGAACTTTCTGTTTTGTTACATACTCTTTCAAACTTGTTTAAACTTCATCCAACTTGTGTCTAACACATCTCACACCAATGTTCTAATGCTTACAACCTCTCTTATGGTTGGTTAAGCTTAAAAACATGGTTGAGACACTTTAAATCAGAGGATTAAACCTCATAAACTTTCTGTTTTGTTAGGGTATTTTACCCACAAGTCATGTTCGAGCTTAGACCTTGATGAAGAGTGATTGTGGAACAACTTGGGTTGTTCCAACCTAAAATCCTCACATGATTTGATGATTTCTCTTAGTTTAGATTATTTACATACTTGTATTAATCCTAGTTCTTGACCCTCCTTGGTTGTCTTTACATCAAGTGAAGTGGTGAACGTTCAAGGGGTTCCTAAATGGAAGCTTGTCTTCCTACCCCATACATGACATCCATGATAACACGAGGTGCCTAAATGAAGATCTTAATCTTCTACCTCCTACATGAATTATTGGACTAAGTAATATGTAATACATAACCTAGAAACTATATATATTCATTCGAACCTTTAATGTTGAACCTGTGTTTATATGTTAAAGTAGTAGAATATCATCTAAAACCTAAAACACCAAGTATGATTCTAATGGGCGTATCACCCATGAAAACATTCTAACCATATTGGTTACATAGTGTCATACAAGGGTTACTAAGTTAAAGATGATTATTTTTCGTATCATATTTTATTCTACTTTATGTCATGTTGAAACTCCAAGTTTATAATCTTCCGTTGAACGCCAAACTCACACACCTATGTTTCCTCGTGTAGAAGGACTAGGTGCTCCAACTTAATCTACTCCAACAACTCGCTCGCGGGAATTCCAAGTAGGAAAGCTTGCAACCACCGTGAGTATACTCGATCCCTTTTTCTCCTTTACACTTTGGGATGCAACATGTATAACTATGCAAACAACTTTTGAACTAAACATACTCAATCTTTGAACGAAGCATGAAACTAATGTGACTTACTTGCTATTCTTGTATGCTCTATGAACGATTTGGAACGTTATATGCTCATTGATTTGCTCGCCCACCTTAACAATTATAGCGCTATAGGATTAACGCCCCGCCTGCTATTCTATTGGGTATTGTTAAGTTACCACCCCGCTGAACGATTGGGATTTGGCTACTTTTATGCGTTGTGTTCTAGGGTTTGATCATATTGTACGCCAAAATTGCATACTAGTAATCACATATTATGGATCATGTTGGATTTGAGTTTTATTCTATTATGCTATGTAAACAAACTTGTATACTCGCTCATGCTTTTACATTGAAACTCTATTTTAATACATGTTGCAGGTTGATTATTGAAGTATGGATGAATGATGAAACAAGTTTAGGGTGGACTAGATACACACCTTAATCTATTTATCTTTTGTTGATTTGAATTCGAACAATGTTGTTATTTCCATTTTAAATGTTGTATGACAATTTAGTTCTTGCAATGAAATTTGAATTCAATTAAATATTGTCACATAGTGTTATGATGTTTTGAGCAATTTGTTCGTCTCATCCCGATGTTTCCGCCATCGGTTGGGGTGTGACAAGGTGGTTGATATTAATTGAATTTTTCTTTTTCTTTTTATTATTTTCACAACCTAGGTTGATAAAATGTCACCAATGGGGATAGTCTTACAGAGAGTTGTAGAAAGGGCGAGAGTTCAGAGTGTGTGAATGTAAGTGTCTGGTTTATAAATATAAATAAATTTTCTTGTTTTTTTCCTTTTTTTAAATATATTTTTAACTAAATAGATAAAATTACAAAACTACCCACATGTGAATAGATTTAAATGAAAATTATAACCTGGTTAGGGCCAAAGGACGTAGAGTGTAATGAGTTTTCCAAATAAAAGAATGTGATTGTAATTATTGAAGTTAAATGTCATCCATTGCAACCTGCTACAAACATAAATGACGAAAAGTGTAATTTACCCTTATTTTTTTCATCCAAGTCTATTATATGTCAGTTTGACTTTCAAAAGTCAAACAACCATTTGACATATGCAAATGCACCAACAATTTTAACAAATTCGTTTAGACATTTTGTCAATCACTTGGTGGGCATCATTTTAAGTTATGATATTAGTTAAGTTCATTAACCAAAATCACCATATTTCTTTCAACCTCAACAAGTTCATACACTTAATAGCGTCAAGTCAACATGGCTTCCAATTATCAATACTAATTCATCAATCTATCATATTAGAACTAGAGGTTTTCATCTCAATGTAAGAAAACCCATTTCATCATATATTTGTGCATTCATCTCAACATTTAAACTATACAAATTCTTCACACAAACTAATAAACATGATGCTTATATCACTATTATGACATCAATTTCATCATATCTTCAAAATCCACTTCATGACATGTATGAACATTTAGTTCAAATCCTTAAATTATTCAAGTATTTTACACATACAAGCAAGTATGATGATTATGAACATTCATACATCATCGATTTCATCATGTCATCAAAACACACTTATCATAGAAACTCTTTGTACACAAATTCAACACACACCTTAGGTTTAGATGATGTTAGAAGGCTAAAATCATCAAACATGCAAGGGATTTCACCTTCAATTCATTGATTTTGTGTTTGCGAGGTTGAAGAAGGCTTCCCCTTTTTTTCTCTGGATCGTTCTACACACACGTGTGTGTGTTTTTATGTTTTTAGCTTTTTAATGAATTAAGTTTGATACTTGTTCATTTGCAGCCCTTGCATTTTATTAGTGGCTTTATAATGTTCAAAATCCACCCAACACATCTAGTAATTACTGATGTTTTCACTAGATTAGAACATTCCTAGTTATTTTGTTTACATGTTAACTTTTACCATTAATGGTATTTTACCCGCTCATCCTTAGTAATCTGGTTTAATTACCAAATCCGCTTTTAGGGTGTTACAGATCATCAACTCATTGTGGCATAGACTTGCACCATATCCTTTGTCGAATTTATTCGGATGCAATTGAGTCCATAGATATTAGAGCATATGGTTTAATTAAAAAGGGTGTTGGTGGATTTGTAAAATGACTAAATCTTCTTTTGCAACCCGATTTTGAAAGTTACTCTTATGGTGTCCAAATGCATAGTAAGTTTACACCATTCTGCAAGAGGGTTATTCTCTTTTCACCCAACTTTTTGCTATTTATACCAAGTGATACATTAATAAATTTAAATTTGTGTTTTTCTTTTATAATTTCCGATGTGTAATGTTTTATTAAAAAATGAAACCGTTTTTGCATGTGCTTATTTTTATCTAAGTTTTGATATAAATTTTTATAAAAAAGCGTAATATAATTTATAACGACTTATAAAACGTTATATTAGATAAGCCTCCGTTTTTTATAAAGTTCATATCAAAACGTAGATAAAAATAAACACATCGCAAAACCATATTCATTTTTTATAGAACTTTATATATCGGAAGTTATAAAAGAAAAACACAAATTTAAATTTATTAATGTCATATCACTTGGTGCAAAAAGTTTGGTGTAAATAATAGGACCCTTTGGAAGATTACTCTAAACTGCTTTAGATTAAAAAAAATGGTAAAATAGGATTAGATTTGGCTATACCGTCTACTTTGGTTTTTTTTTTTGAACGGCTAACAGAATCAATCCCGAGCACTCTATCCGAGAGTAACCCTAATCCACCACCAATTTCGAGGAAAACCCGGTAACCCACCCGCCTGGAGGCACGAGGTGAAATTATCGGTAAAACTCGTTTGACTCAAGGATCGAACACATGTTTCCCTAGGTCTCCTATCATTGCCCACCGGTGCTTCAATCTGCACCAAGTGGGAGTTAAGCCTCACTCTGCACTAAGTGGGAGTTAAACCTACATCTCTCAAGAGAAATACAAGTCTTCCACCACTTGATGTAGAGATCATTTGGCTTACCGGTCTACTTTCTTGGATTTAATCTGTTTCACTTGACTCAATAGGTCATGCTAAAACTAATTGCCTTTCGGTCAAACATACTTGCAAAGATTATTAATTGGTGGAAACTAGGCAAAATCACAAATGAAAATTTTGTCGACATTACATCTGGCTATTTCCTTTGAGATAAGTTTCTTAGTTATAAACAAACACCCACTAATCTTATTTTTAAATCTACACATTTTTTCATTACGGGACTTGAACACTCTCAATTTCATAGCGAGAGACATCTTTCTTTCATAACGAGAGACATCTTTCTTTCACACCTTAACCAAACGGCAGTTGTTTTGTAGCTCTTTGAGTGTTTCCACGTAGACGAAATCGCACTATTCATGTCCACGTGCCCCAGACACGAAAGATGTGATTCTACTGAGTTTTGACATTTCTTGGTATTGTGATCCCTAATCGATGTTCTAGTTTAAGTCATTGTTGGAAATTGGAATGTCCAAAAAGCAGTTTAGTGTCTTGGTAACCAACACGACCCATTTAACGCATCTATTTAAACGAGTCAAGCAAGTTGACCAGTTAAAATGGATTTTAATCGAGTTGTAAGGTGTGAAACGAATAGGTGGTTGCAATAAATGAGTTAAACATGTCTAAATGAGTTGACTACTTTGATTAAAAGAGTTGACAGAATCAACTTTAAAGGGTTAAACAAACCAAACTGAACAAAATCCATCTATTAGAAAAGTAAAGCTGATAAAAAAAAAAAAAAAAACATATCATGCATACAAACTGAACTTTGCAAGGGTACAACACAAAACATTGTCATCAAAATATCATAAATTAATTCATCAAGGTAATGAAAGAAACCCGAGACTCGTTACAGACCAGATGACTCAGTCTCAAAGACCTCCGGCCGCGGCGGTGTGGAACTTTCCGGCACGCACGGTCGGTTCACAGACTCTGCATTCCGTCGAACATCTTCCAGCATTTTAACAACCTCAGCCATTTTCGGTCTCTGATCCGCTACCCTTGCGACACACGACATTGCAATCTGCAACACCTCCACCATCTCCTCTTCAATATTAGGGTATTTTAGTAATTCCACATCGAAAACCTCACCCGTCCACTCTTCCCTAACCACCGAGTGAACCCACCGAACTAAATGAATGATCTCATCGCCAGTCGTGGTGTGGACCGGTGACTTACCAGTTAAAAGCTCGAGTAAGAGAACACCGAAGCTATAGACATCCGAGGGCTGAGTGACTTTACGGGTGTCGGTGATTTCCGGGGCCCGGTAGCCTGCAGCCCGAGCAATCGGGTGGGCAATCTGAGACATGATTGTTGACAAACCAATATCGGAGATACACCCGTAGTTTTGTGAGTTTAGGAAAATGTTGGATGATTTGATGTTGCCGTGAACGAGCTTCATGCCTGTCTCGGCGTGAACCCGAGCAATGCCCCGGGCTGCACCGATAGCGATCTGAAGACGGGTTGACCAAGTCAACGGAACCCGGTCTTCCCCTCTTTTACCTATAAAATTCAAAAATAAGTACTCACAAATGCCATGCCAGAATTATGATAAAAGAAAATATAAAGTAGTTCCATATTTTGTTTTAAATTACTTGTACACAATAGCGACAAATAGCGATAAGGTACCTATATATTACATAGCGAATAACGATAAATAGCAATACACTAGAAAAAAATTTTAAAAAATTTATATGTATATCATATCAGAATACCCTAGTATATACGCTATTCTACATGTATATTTAACAAAAACCTAAAATCCAGCTATTTTGTAGCTATATTTAATCGCTATTTATATCTAAAAAAATAAAATCCCGCTATTTATCGCTACGTACCCTGTAGCGACCTTCGACCTATACGCTACGCTATTCGCTATAGCGACCTCTATTGACAACGAAGCTTAAACATATATTTTGTTGTTTTTAAATTATTTATAACGTCATCCGGTTTTTAATCTTTGTCCAACGAGTACACCAACCGGACGGTTGGTTCAATGAGAGGTCTCAGTTTTGAAAACATTGTACTAGACAAATGCAAACAACAAAAAGACCAAATATTTATAGTAAGATTCCCTTATCCCATGTGGATTGATTCTTACCAATCACCAACTTATTTCTCTTTCATGTATTATACAATATTCTACCTGATAAAATATAAAAACAAAAAACAAAAAAGGGTTGTTTTGTCACAATATATTCTTTAATATGATTTATGAGGCTTGAATGCTGGCTTTTGAAACTTTAATTTCAAGACATTCTTTACATGGTCCAAGTGTATCCACACCCTGACCCACATACACATGGATGAACCCATATGGTTGGACCATGTCCATTCGCCGTCGTACCGTCTACATCTATGACAAGATGAAGATCGGACCCGCTACATGAAGGAGATTAGGTTGAATAATCTAATATGGGTTCATTTTACATAAAATTCTTCTAATCCCTTAACTTGATCTAGTAAAAACAAAAGGGGTTAGGTCCATCTTGAGTTCACCCGTGTTGCGCGGTTGGATCAAGCTAACATGGCTTTAAAAGCGCATGATTTTGACAAATGGGTTGGGTCCAATTATAATCTTATTTCGATTTGTGGGTCTAATCAATGGTCTCTATTTATGATCAGATAAAGACTAGCCACCTAACTTGGGTTCTTGTTGATTACCTTTTGTTCTTGAACCATAATGTACTACTTTAATAATCATGACTTGAATAAAGCCTCAATTCTTAACTTGTTTCTCAAAATCTTGATTATCCATACCCCCCCCCCCCCCCCCCCCCCCCACACACACACACACACATTATAATCAAAATCACTATCACTAAAGCATTAAAATGCAATAAATATTTTAATATCATCACTATTAACTACAATAAAAACATAACTAAATGAGGTAAAGAGATCAAGAACATACCATGTAACATTGAAGCAACACTCCCTTCACTATAATACTCACAAACCGTAAGCTTCTCATCTTTCGAGTAATAATAAGCCCGCAATTCAACCACATTCTCATGCTTAATACTCCCAACAACCCCCATTTGTTGCTCGAAATCTCGTTTCCCAACACTCAAATCTTTCAACCTCTTCACAACAACAGACGTCCCGTCTTCAAGAATAGCCTTATACGACATCCCAAAAGTACCCTTACCCAAAACCTCAGCAGAAGCCCTCAACAAATCTTCCAAATCAAAAGCATAATTACACCCCTCAAAGAAAACCAACCTATTATTCGCATCTTGTGTTCTCGAAATCGCTTTTTCGGGCGACATCCCACCCTTTTCGAGTTTCGACGAAATCCCATCTCCATTATCCCTTTTAAAACAACACAATGTCCAAAAGATTGCAAAACCAATAAACCCAATAACCGAAACACCTACAATTATCCCTAAAACCGCCTTTTCGCTCAATTTCCGACCGTTTGGATTAACCTTGTGAGTGGGCATAACAATTGGGACTTCATCATATGAATCCAAAACAGACACATTGTTACCTACAAAAACTGATTTTGGAAACTTATGCAATGACTTTGGAACCACCCCTGTGAGATGATTGTTAGAAAGATCAAGAACTTGAAGCCCATGAAGACCCATATCAGGAATATGACCAACAAGTGAGTTATTAGCAAGATTCAAAGCAGCAAGATGAGTTAACCTTGTAACAGACCTTGGAATAGACCCATTAAACTTATTATTAGAAAGATTAACAATAGTTAAATTCTTCCAAACAGAGAAATCAACAGGCAATGGACCAGAAAAGTTGTTAAACTGAAGGTAGAGTAAAGATAAATTCTTGAGGTTATAAAAATCTACAGGAAAAGTTCCAGAAATACCATTGGATCTAAGGCTCAAGATCTGTAAACCTGAGAGTCTGCTAATGGTGTTTGCCGGAATAGGGCCGTGAAAACCAACTCCGGGAAGGCGGAGACCGGTGACACGTGACCCATCTTCACTGCACGTGACACCAGTCCAGTGGTTACACACAGTAGTTGAGTTTGCATCCCAGTTTAAAGAGCGTGAGTGTGCAAGATTGTTGATAAAATCCAACAATGCATGTTTATCATCTTCAAGAAAACTAGCATTTGCTCCAAACCAGAGCAAACCCACCAAGAAAAACTTGAAAATTTCCATTTTTTTAATAAAGATTGAATCTTTTTCAACAGAAGTTGTAGATTACAAGTGTAGGGTGATTATATAGCTGAACTGGATCAGACCCATTAAAGAAAAAGGGTAAAAATGTGAACTTTTTTTTTTCAAAATGGGTGAAGAAGCATGTAGAAAGGTGAGCAAATGGGGGTTTGAATTGGGAGTGGTGAGGTTTTTAATTTAAAGGGAAAAGGGTTTAGAAGCAGCAGCACAAGATACAGAGCTTTTACCTTTTGCTGGTTGTGTTTTGTCTGTTTGTTCTTTAACTTGTGGGTAAAAGGTTGGAGACTCAAGAATGTCCTCTGGAAGAACAAAATAGTACTATTAATAGGTCAAAAAAAAAAAAATTTGTTTTGGTGATAAAATAAGGAAAAATCACATTCAAAATGGGTTAGACTCAAAGATTTAAAAACCGGTTTAAACCGGCCGGTAGTACTAGTTGAATTATCTGTTACACTCGGTTAAACTGTTTTAGGGGCTGTTTGTTTACCTCTTAATGAGGCTCTTAATGGTTCAAACCTCTTACTGGTTCAACACTTAATGGTTCAGACTGTTTGTTTCACGAGCAGATGTCTGAATGGTTCAGACATTTGTCTCTGAATGGTTAAGATTTATACAGAGTCTGAATGGTTAAGACCTCTAATCTGAATTGGTCAGACATTTGCTCTGAATGGTTAATCATTATATAAGCTCTTAATAGTTCAGACCTCTTACTGATTCAGCACTTAATGGTTCAGATCTCTTACTGGTTCAGCACTTAACCATTCAGATGTTACCAAACAGCCCTAAATGGGAAGCTCATCCATCCGCAGAGGTGTATGTGGGAGAGGAAGGCTGGTTTGTAAGAGGGAGGAACAAAAAGGGGGCATTCGAGGAGACGATGAGAGGGGAGATCGGTTTGTGTATGGTTAACACACACAGTGCTAACGTGGAGCGCTATTTCTGGGATGGACTAGGGGTGTAAACGAGCCAAGACGAGGTTAGTGTAGGCTTGAACTCGGCTCGTTTAACCTAATAAGAAAGTGGTGCTCGTTTAGAATTTAATTACTAAAGCTCGAGCTTGGCTCCTGAGTAGTTTATAAGCTCAAGTTTAAGCTCGGTTTGTTTATTTCTTTGTTAATTGTTTTATTTATATATTTTTATAGCTATTTGTATACATTTTGCATTCAATAGATTCACATATTTCTTCATGTAAAGGAATTCAACATTCTTTCCTAAATCTAAAGGATTCCAACTACTCGCTATTATTGCATCAGCCATCACCACTAGTCCCCACCGCCATCACCACCACCACTCCCCTGCCAACATCAAAGTCATCGGCATTGCAGAGGGGTGGCGGTGACCGAAAGGTGACAACAGACAGCTACGACAGCTGGTGACGATGATATATTTTAATTCATATATGATTGTTTTGTCACCCGATTGAATTAAAATTTCAAATTTGTTTGATGGATTCTAATTAATATAAATTCTAGTTCATTTGAAAAGTTCAAGTTCTTAAAAAAAAGAATTTTACAAACAAAATGTGATATTAGTTTTTAGAGTTATTTGTTAGTTTTCATTGAGATACTTTGATACTTATTAGAGTAAATTTCTATTTTCGTCCCTGAGGTTTGTCCATTTTAACTAGTTTAGTCCAAAAATCTAATTTATAACAAAACCTTCCCTAAGGTTTGTATTTCTTAACGCTTTTCATCCCTAAGGTTTGCATTTCTTAACGCTTTTCATCCCTAAGAATTAAATGAAAAAGCACCCTTAGGGACGAAAAGCGTTAAGAAATGCAAACTTCAGGGTTGGATTTGTTATAAATTAGGTTTTTGGACTAAACTAGTTAAAATTGACAAACCTCAGGGACGAAAACAGAAATTTACTCTACTTATTATCAATCACTTATTTGTGTTGAAATTTGAGCTTTCACGATTTGTGAAGGCTCCCCTTTTCCCACACCCCTATATCTTATTTTCACACCCCCTATTGTATACGGGCCTTATACAGTTATACGGCCCGTATAGAATGTTTTTTAATAGAAAAATACGCAGGGAATGTTTATTTTATTTTATTATATACGGCCCGTATATAGTTATACGAGTCGTATACATATGTATACGATTTGTAAAACGTATACGGCTCAATGGATTTATTTTGGGAGGTTTTTGCTGTTACCAAATTTATACGGGCCGTATAACTGTATACGGGCCGTATATAATGGTGTTTTTTCAAGTATCACGTTTTTCCAGTAAAAACACAATCATTCTAGGGTTTCTAAACTCTTCATCAACTGTAACAATGTCGATAAATGTTGATCGGAACACCCCGCTTAAATCGGAGCACAGGTAGAGTAACATTACCGATCAGTTCGTTGATGGAAACCTTAGCGATCGCAGAGATCTTCGTGTTGGTTATTTATCGATCCCGAATAACTGTCAAGGGTGATTATGGATTGGTTACAGAAACCACTAGCAGAAGAACCCGACACGTCTTCTATGATGATCCGAAACATTCCGAATAACTAGCAGAAGAACCTGACACAAACAAGTTCTTCACAGTTTGTTATTCAGATCTCTATTCGGTCATCTTTCCAAACTACAATACACGATAACTTTAAATTTTATATTGTGTGATTTAACCAGGAAATGATTAGTGGTGATTGCTACTTTTAATAAGCTGTCGTCTTTTTTACTCTTTTCTTCGATTTCAACAAATCTTTTCTTTTTCCTTCAATTTCTAGAACATTCTCCGTGACATGAAGACGTGTTGGGTTCTTCTACTAGTGGTATTTTAATGAAGTATTGAAGATTGAATGTGCAAACCGCAACCGTTTTTTACTACGGAAACAGTGGCTATGCGAAATACAAACCGCAACCGTTTTTTACTACGGAAACGGTGGCTATGCGAAATACAAACCGCAATCTTTTGTGACTATGGGAAACACAAGTTTTCTTTTTGAGCTTGATGGATGTCCGTTATCTCGGTTGAGGCGTGCATTATTTAAATCTAAATATAACTAGATGTTACGTGTAACTTCATTAAACCAAGAACACAGCCTATTTCAAAACACATAAAATAATAAAACAAGCAGGCATTGATTTTGGCAAGATTGAAGGAAAGAATCTGGCCACAAGCGTTGTGGATTCTCAGCGTTATTCGAATGTAAGTGGATCGAGTGATACGCTTATCTATTCTGGTCAAGGTGGGCATGGTTTGTTCGGGTGATAAGGAAAGTTGCCTCGTTCTAATAGATTAAAATAAGGGGTTTACGGTGTTTTGGTAGGTTGAAAGAGGTGAATGGTCCTTGTTTTTTCATGTATGTGACAAAACAAGGATCGTTCTAATCATCACAGAAGACATGTCGGGTTTGTATTTCCCATAGCCACTGTTTCCGTATACCAAACGGATGCGGTTTGCATATTCAATCTTCATTGCTTCATTAAAACTACAACACACGATAAGTTTACACTTTATTGTGTGTGATTTGACCGGTTGTCAAATTCGTTACGTGCATTCATATTGTTGGAATTAAAAAAACTGATAAAGTCTGTTGGCACAGACTTTGTTAGTTTTTTAAATTCTATACGGGCCGTATAACATTATACGGCCGTCAGGGGCGGACCTTAAGTGCAATCGGGCGTAGCCCGGGCTACGGCTCAAGTTTTTACCCGCAGTGTAAATTTTTTTTTTTTTCGATTTTTATACACAGGACACCCCTGAACAAGTACGAGGACACCCTAAAAAATTTTGGGATACCCCTGAGTTGAAGTTCTAGTTCCGCCACTGACGGCCGTATACACTATGTGTAAATAAGTTTTTACCATATGTTAATATTAGGACCCTTTGTGAAACAAAATGCAATTGAAAAGCAGTGATTAAAGTGACGACTTGGTTAAAGAAATAATTACACTGGTTGAAGCTTTTAATCATGAAAATGAAAAAAAAGGGATAATGATTGTCTTGAATGATATATTGATATGGCACTAACAAGTGATGTGGGGTATGAATTGTTTTCCAAGTCTTTTTTAATATTTGTTAAACAGATGAATAAAGATCAAGCTACATCTTTAAACGGGGTTTAGGGTTTGTTGATACTTTGTAAGAGCATACGTAGTGGGGCGGTATAACCCCCCATAGCGCCGCCATGGCGCCGGAAACACCATAACGCAGGGCGCTATGCCCAAAAAAAAATTGAATGGCGCGATGATAATGGCGCCGCTATCCTCCTTCCTTTCAAACATTCCACCAATCAGAAACAAGCATTTTTTTTATATTAATTAATAAAATTGAAAATTATTAAATAGGTAATGATGGGTAGGGGCTTTATGACTACGGGCTCTAGTGATATAACGCCCCATGAAGCCCCTATGTGACGTGGCACGACACGTGTCGCATAACGCCCCACAAGGGGCTTTATGACTACGGATGGCCTAAACGGGCGTTTAGCCTAGGGGCAAACGGGTGTTTAGTCCATGGTAGTTCACTTCATTGTAAAAGGGTGTTTCGCCCTCAACAAATCATTTCAAATGGGCCCTTTGGCAGTGTCATTTTTTACGTCCCGTTTTTTGCGCCCCATTTTTTACGTCCCGTTTTTTTCCGCGCCGTTTTTAGCGTCACGTTTTTTTACAAGCCATCCCGTTTTTTGCCGTCCCGTTTTAGCCGTCCCGTTTTTTGCCGTCCCGTTTTAGCCGTCCCGTTTTTTTACAAGCCGTCCCGTTTTAGCCGTCCCGTTTTTTGCCGTCCCGTTTTTTTACAAGCCATCCCGTTTTTTGCCGCGCCATTTTTTACGTCACATTTTTTACAAGCCGTCCCGTTTTTTGCGCCCCTTTTTTACGTCCCGTTTTTATGTCCCGTTTTTACGCGCCGTTTATACGCCCCGTTTTACGCGCAGTTTTTCTACGCCGCGTTTTTTCACGCCGTTTTTTTGCGACCGGGTTTTTAAGTGCGGTTTTTTATTCCCGGTTTTACGCGCCGTTTTTTGCGACCGGGTTTTGCCGCGCCGTTTTTAGCGTCACGTTTTTTTACAAGCCGTCCCGTTTTTTGCCGTCCCGTTTTAGCCGTCCCGTTTTTTTACAAGCCGTCCCGTTTTTTGCCGCGCCGTTTTTTACGTCACATTTTTTACAAGCTGTCCCGTTTTTTGCGCCCCATTTTTTACGTCCCGTTTTTTTGTCCCGTTTTTACGCGCCGTTTCTACGGCCCGTTTTACGCGCCGTTTATACGGCCCGTTTTACTCGCCGTTTTTCTACGCCGCGTTTTTTCACGCCGTTTTTTTGCCACCGGGTTTTTAAGTGCGGTTTTTTATTCCCGGTTTTACGCGCCGTTTTTGCACTTTTTACGTTTTACGTTAACCTTTTTAGACTTTTTACATTTTAAGTTTTACGTTAAATTTTTTACGTTTTACGTTAAAATTTTTACGTTTTAAGTTAAAACTTTTTACTTTTTACGTTAAAACTTTTTACTTTTTACGTTTTACGTTAAAACTTTTTATTTTTTACGTTAAAACTTTTTACTTTTTACGTAAACTTTTTAAACTTTTAACGTTTTACGATTTATGCAAAACTTTTCGCGGCGTTTTTATGCGCCACATTCACGCCCCTTGTTTAGGCGCCGTTTTATCACACGGTTTTTTACGTTTTACAACTTACGTAGAAAAAGGTTTACGTTTTATGTTTTACGTTAAAAAGTTAACGTTTTACGTTAAACTTTTTACTTTTTACGTATTACGTTAAACTTTTTACTTTTTACGTTTTACGTAAAACTTTTTACGTTTTCGTTTTACAAAAAAACATTTACGTTTTACGTTTTACGAAAAACTTTTTACGTTTTACGTTCTTACGTAAAACTTTTTACGTTTTACGTTTTACTTTAAAAACTTTTTACGTTTTACGTGAAAAACTTTTTACGTTTTACGTTTTACGTGAAAACTTTTTACGTTTTACATAAAACTTAAAAGCCGTCCCGTTTTTTGCCGTCCCGTTTTTTTACAAGCCATCCCGTTTTTTGCCGCGCCGTTTTTTACGTCACATTTTTTACAAGCCGTCCCGTTTTTTGCGCCCCTTTTTTACGTCCAGTTTTTATGTCCCGTTTTTACGCGCCGTTTATACGCCCCGTTTTACGCGCAGTTTTTCTACGCCGCGTTTTTTCACGCCGTTTTTTTTTGCGACCGGGTTTTTAAGTGCGGTTTTTTATTCCCGGTTTTACGCGCCGTTTTTTGCGACCGGGTTTTGCCGCGCCGTTTTTAGCGTCACGTTTTTTTTACAAGCCGTCCCGTTTTTTGCCGTCCCGTTTTAGCCGTCCCGTTTTTTTACAAGCCGTCCCGTTTTTTGCCGTCCCGTTTTTTTACAAGGCGTCCCGTTTTTTGCCGCGCCGTTTTTTACGTCACATTTTTTACAAGCCGTCCCGTTTTTTGCGCCCCATTTTTTACGTCCCGTTTTTTTGTCCCGTTTTTTCGCGCCGTTTCTACGGCCCGTTTTACGCGCCGTTTATACGGCCCGTTTTACTCGCCGTTTTTCTACGCCGCGTTTTTTCACGCCGTTTTTTTGCGACCGGGTTTTTAAGTGCGGTTTTTTATTCCCGGTTTTACGCGCCGTTTTTGCACTTTTTACGTTTTACGTTAACCTTTTTAGACTTTTTACATTTTAAGTTTTACGTTAAATTTTTTACGTTTTACGTTAAAATTTTTACGTTTTAAGTTAAAACTTTTTACTTTTCACGTTAAAACTTTTTACTTTTTACGTTAAAACTTTTTACTTTTTACGTAAACTTTTTAAACTTTTAACGTTTTACGATTTATGCAAAACTTTTCGCGGCGTTTTTATGCGCCACATTCACGCCCCTTGTTTAGGCGCCGTTTTATCACACGGTTTTTTACGTTTTACAACTTACGTAGAAAAAGGTTTACGTTTTATGTTTTACGTTAAAAAGTTAACGTTTTACGTTTTACGTTAAACTTTTTACGTATTACGTTAAACTTTTTACGTATTACGTTAAACTTTTTACGTTTTACGTAAAACTTTTTACGTTTTACGTTTTACGAAAAAACATTTACGTTTTACGTTTTACGAAAAACTTTTTACGTTTTACGTTCTTACCAACAACTGGGGGAGATGTCTCAGATATATCGTTATCCTCATCGACTGGGGGGGGGGGGATTAAAAACCAACAACATCAAAACAAAGTCTATCTCGAAAAAAAACGGGGTTTGGCTCAGATTAACGGATAATCAAAAAGGCTGCAAAAGTGGGGTTGCAGGTTCAAAAAACCTACCCTCCGCCGACCTTGCCGCGCCATCGTCATCAAAGTGTACGATTTTTTTTTTTTGCATCATCATCGCCGCCCAACCCAAAACAGATCAAATCCCGGGAGAATCAAAGAATACAAAATGCATCATTCAAAACAACCTGCATCATTCAACAAACATTCAAACAAATGCAACTCAGTTTTCCCAGATCCAAAAACACATCCAAACATTGAAAAAAATGAAACTCAGTTTTCCCATATCCAAAATCACATCCGAACAACCTGCAAACAGCAAAAGATTGGGTCCAAAAACACAAATAATCAAAAACCCAACTGAATTAAAACACAATTAATCAAAACCCAACTAAATCAAAAATGAACCCCTGCACATTTTTACTTGCATTTGATGAACCCAGCATACCCAAAATTACCAGAAAAATCAAGAACATAGCATACCCAGCATACCCAAAATCAAAAAAACCCAGCAAAAAAAAATTCAAGAAACCCAGCATACCCAAAATCAAAAGAAACTCATCATACCCACAATGTTCCAGATCAGTGTTCCAGATTCAACATGAAACCCAGATTCAACATCAAACCCATATTCAAACATCAAACCCAGATTCAACATCAAACCCATATTCAAAACATCAAACCCATATTCAAAACATCAAACCCATATTCAAACCCAGATTCATCATCAAACCCACCAAAATAATCAAAAAACCCAAACTTTTTGAATCAAAGAACCCAATCAAAACAGAAACAACAAATCAAAAGAACCCAATCAAACCAACAATCAACAACTGAAAAACAAACCTGGCCCCGTTTAAACCAGGAGGAGACCGGGACCTCCGCCGCTCACGGCGGCGCTGCCGCCGGCCCACCACCCAGCCATCGAACCGCCACCACCGCTCACGGCGGCGCTGCACCACTGTCATCGAGCACCCACCACTTACGATTTAACATCAAATCGGAGCTTGGAATTGTTCACACATCTCGTTTCCCCAAATCGGAGCTCAATACCCCAAATCGGATCTTTTTTGGGGCGGTGGTTTTTTATTTTGATTTGGGTTTTTCCAACTGCAGAATCAATCGAAAACCAGTTTCAAGAGAGAGAGAATGAGAGAAAAAATGGAAGATAAATGAAGATAGAAGCTGACAAATAATGAAAGAGGAGAGAGAAGGTGATTTAATTGAGGAGAGATAATGGGATTTGATGTTTGGGTAAATGACTAATATACCCTTTGTGTTGGCATGTTCTGATTGGTTGAAAGTGGTTCTCATGGTTCTCATAACTGGAGGTGGTTCTCATTCTAGCGGCTCCCTATATATATATATATATATATATATATATATATATATATATATAAATGAAAAGATTGTTTAATAGGAGTTCTGCAAGTTCTGTAAATATTTATGGTTCTGAAATGATCCTGGCCATATATATATATGACCAGGATCATTTCAGAACCATAAATATTTACAGAACTCGCAGAACCCCTATTAAACAATATTTTTATTTATATATTTAGGATAATTTTATCATTTATTATGTGTATTTTTACGATTACATACATGCTAAGAGTAATTTTATCATTTTTTATATGTAATTTTATAATTACACATATGTAAACTAGTTTTTTACATATATGTAATTAGTTATGACATATATATATATATATAATTTTGGCAATTAAATATACGTAAACTACTTTTAACATGTATGTAATCAAAGAAATACATATAATAGATGATAAAAAGATCCTAAATACAAAAACTTATATATAAAATAATTGTTTATTAGGAGTTCTGTAGTTATTTAGAGTTCTGAAATGAACTCAACCCTATATATGGCCATATATATATATATACATATATTAAAAATAGATTATAGTTTTTTTAATACTTTTATTCTTTTAATATTATAATAATAGTTATTTTCTTTACTTTTTAACTTTAATCATTTTTTTTAATATCACAGGTTGGGATAAGCTTGGTGTCAACCGGTATCAAATATACTGGTACGGTCCTGTTCGGTATCGGTACCGGTACATGAAGGTAAAAACCGAAACTAATACAGAAAACACCAAAAGTTGGTGCCGAATTGATATTGAAAATCTTTTGGTTCGGGAAATTCAGTGCTGCTACCCGGTACCATTTGCTCATCCCTGATCACGGGTACCATATGAACAACAAAGGTATCGTACAACTTTTTTTTGTTTATTTTCTTCAACTTTTAATTTTTTTCTTTTTTTAGTTTCAGGGGTAGGGATAGGCTCGGTGGCAACCGATACAGAATCGGTACTGATACCGAAAATACGGGTTACGGTACCGGTATATGAAGGTAAAAAACGATAGTGAACCGGTACCATGAACGCCAAAAGTCGGTACCGAATTAGTACTTAAGATCTTTCGGTTCGGCAAATTTGGTGCCAGTACCCAGAAGCATTTGCTCATCTCTGACCACGGGTTTCATACGGACAACATCGTTACCATACACCTTTTTTGGTTGATTTTCTTTCGGTTATCTTTTAGTTTTTTTTCTACATTTTCTTTTGATTCTTGTCAGCAGTTCCGTTCGCAACGCGCTTGTAGTGATTTCAAAACACATGTAAACACAGACTAAATAACAAAAGAAATTCGCCGCAACGCGGCGAACTTCTTTAAACGATGACGTGGATTTTAACTTGTTTTTTTCAATTTTTAATGTCATTAAAGTGTTTTTAATTTTAATAAATATAATTTCATATATTAAAATAATCCGACCCCAGCATCTTATGCTCCATTTTTTTCTTGACATATGGAAAAAATGACATGACTCGATTTGAATGTTAAGTTCAGGGCCGGCCCTGGGGGTGGGCGGAGAGGACCACCGGCCAGGGCCCTATATTTTGGAGGGCACGCCATTTCTAGAAAAAACCCGATATGTATACGTAAAAATTTCTTTTTTAATAGGGTATACCTATACAAACATCAACATACGCCCACTTACAAAATTATTCTTATAGTTTAGATTAGTTATTAGCCAATTGACATTAGGTTTAGACCTTTATTGAGCTCAATATTCAATTTCGTTAAGGCCTAAGGGCACTTTTTTGGAGCTTGAACAGGGTACACGAATTCTTAGGGCCGGCCCTGGTTAAGTTATTTAATTAGGACAAAAACGATACGAGTGACCTAATTGAAACACTTTTAAATCTTGGTTATAATTCTCTGATATTTTCCCTTAATGCACGATAGCCATTAATGCTCTTGAGGATATCCACTAATTGTATTATAAATCAAAATAAAATATAATTGTAAACAGCTAGCTAGCTTTTAAAATGTCATACATATGTCATCTTTAATTCACACGGGATGGTGACCATTTGAGAAGAGGGGCCTCCTAAGGAGACAAGCCTCAGCCCAGACCACCCAATTTGGTTCTCAACTACTCATCTTTTATCAATGGAATGCTCCCTTTTCAGTTATTGGGCTACACGTGTTGGCAATCATAGAAACAATGTATTTGGTAATTTATGTCTAACTAGAATAAGCAACCCTCGTTGCACGGGCCTAAAATTATGTCAAATAATATCAATGCCATACCGTTGGTAGTGATCACCAACACTGAAATTGAGCGTGTTAGTGCGAAGAAATAAGACTGAAACATATAATATGAAAAAATAACTATGTAGATTTAGGACACACGCGTTACGACGAACTTGTTAAATGGAAAAAATAGACGTAAAAACGTTGAAGCGTACACGCACGTTGTGCCGTGTTAACTCGCAAAATAACGTAGAAAAGAATAACTAAGTCAATGTAGGATCCGCCCGTTGCGGCGAACCTGCCAAAGGGGGCAAATAGACATGTTGCGACATACCTGTCAAATGTGAAAAAATAGACGAAAAACGTTGAACCACACACGCACGTTGCGACGTATTAACTCGCAAAATTTAGAACGAAACGTAAAACGAAAAACGTGCGAAAGATAAAAAGTATGAGAGACCAAAGTTGTAAATAAAAAAGTTCTGGGTTATATTACAAAAGATGAAAAGTTTTGGGTTAAAAGTAAACAGATTAAAAGTGTTAAAATACAAAAGATGAAAACTTTTGGGTTAAAAGTGAAAAATCACAAATTTTTTTTGGAAAACCCCCATCTTAGGGTACAACAACACAACGGAAGAATGTGTTGTAAATTTATATTATGAAAATTATCATGATTTAAAACAAATAAAACCAATCTTTTTAGTCATTACAAAGTAAAGGTTTCTCCGTAGTCATAACATGAAAATGTCAAAGAAACATGTTGTGTTTGGGTTGATCTCTCGTATCCGGGTTTCCATAAAACTTGTACTCGGGTTTTCGTAATACTCGTATTCGGGTTTTCGTAACACTCGTAACCGGGTTTTCGTAATACCCGGATCCGTTGTGTACAACAGCTTTTTTGAACGTATAGAGCTTGTCTGAGGTTTTTTTGGGCAGATTTCAAGGTATACAATATGTATAAAATAAAGGTTTCTATTATATTTCTATGTTTTATTCCAAAAAAAAGGAATTGATAAACCCAATCTATACCCGAACCCTACCCGACCAATACCTGAACCCTACCCAGACCCGAAAAAAAGGGTATTCTAATACCCGGGTATAGAAAACCCGAACCTGGGTACACAGGGTATAGATTTTCTGGCCAATACCCGGACCCGAACCCAACCCGGGTATGGTCAATACCCAAAAAGTCAAAACCCAATCATTCCCGTACCTGGGTATATACCCGAACCTAGGTATTAAAAAAAACCCGGTTTGTGCACCTCTAGTTAAAAAGAAAGTGTAGAAGAGAGATTAGGTTATGAATTAAGTTGTGTGAAAGTGTTGTAGTTTTCCCATCTCAATCTTCTCTATAATCTCATTTCCTTCTTCTTCAATTTAATAGCAGTGAAATCCGTGTTGCCTAGCTATTAATTCATTTTCAGTTCCATTGCTCTAAATTAGTTCATTTCAATTTAGAACACATCAGCCTAGTTTAATTGGTATAGATAAACCAATTAAAATTAAATAGAAGTGGTTTTGACATTCAACAAATTGGGTGTCCGATTTGTTCGGGTACGGTTGAATCTTTGGGTCATATTTTGGTGATTGTTATATTGCTAATAGAATTTGGAGTTGTTTTGGTAGATGGTTGGATATTTCGTTTCTAGGTAGCAAGTCCCCTAATTCGAGGCGTGGCCCCTTGGGAGCTTGGAGATTCCCACGAGTGTGGGGGTCCTTGCGATTTGTGATGGAAGATGATCATTGGCGGGTTTGATTATTTTGTGTTATTTTTTTAGATTTAATAAAAACAAAAAAATGTCTCTTGCCCACCATCTCATGGTTTTGGGGTTTTGGAAGGCAAAGCCTCCTCTGCCTACGTGACATATACATATACGTGACGGAAAACGCCCCCTTACCCTTGCCCACCACACTGAGTAGCTTAATTATTTATGTTACACAACCTTTTACCACCTCCCACCTTCAATATTCTTCTCCGTTCTCTGGTCACCATCTTCAAAAACCACCATCCCATTCAATCGTCTTCTCTAGCCATCATTTTAGACGACCACAAACCTATATTAATTTAGTGGCTCCCATCACAGTTCCCAATAAATCCCACATTGACCCCCGTCTAACCAACCATATCGATAGCACTCAGCCTACATGTCAAGAACAAGGACCACAAAGTGTCCAACTTGCATAACGGATAATGTCGAATCCCCAAGAATCGAATGTTGAATCTGCCCGAGAGATCCGTCGGAGTGCTCTTCTTCACTGGAATAAGGCTGGAAAACAAAACACCGTTAGCCTCGCCACGGGGGACCCCGAAGGGGGATTCGTAACCAAGCTCCGATGTGAGAATAAGAAACGTGACGGGACAATAAATTAGATTCCGACACAATAAATTGGTTGGAATTAATAGTGTGGATCTTGTATTGAATGTATTCAATGTAGTTTGGAGAATAACTTTTCTGTGTTTGTTGTGTAATAGGTTCTAAGTGCTTACCCTATCTGCGATCATCTCCTTGGCTTATAATATATTAATATGCCATTTGAAATTATGACTGCGAGGGTGTTAGGCCATGTGTTTCTTGGCACTATGGGGGCCAATTAGCATATTATATGCCATTTGAATCGGTCAATGTGCAAGATGTGTAGTATATTGTGTAGATAGACTAGGGGTATTTTGGGAAGAATATTGATATGCGTTTGAAAAACTTGATTGTTGTCCAACAGTTGAATTTGAGTAATTCATTTGACTAGGATATGTCACATAGGATGTGGGGTTCTGTGTAAAACTTATACATTCCCTAGCAAAATACCCAGTTTGTGACACTTATAGCATTCAACCCTGGACTTGTCGTTCTCAAATTTACCTTACCCTCCAAACCAGGAAACTTCCTACAAATTTTATTGTAAAATTTGTTTGTTCTGATGCTTAGAAGTGCAAGCTGGTCTAGAAGGTCAAAATCCTCTTGCTTAGTTGTATCCATAGGCTTCTCATCATTTAGCATAAGTGCAAAATTTTGGTTTCCAACAGATGATGAGTTAAATTGGGAATTAAAACCAATAGTTATATCATGTAATGATCATTACTCTGATCACTCATGTTGTTGATTGATGAAGATCCATCATGATGTAACACCCCTAAATTTTTAAACTATATATGTTATTAAGCATGTATAAGTTGTAATAATTATAATAAAATAATGAGAATCGAACTAGGAATAACTAACCTAGTTAAAAACTTAATAGAAAAGATGGGGATTCAAAGAATTATAACCATTTTATTAACTTGGAAAACTGGAGGGACCAATTGTGTCAATATAGGAAGATGTTTGGTGAAAATCCTGGATAAACATCAGGATACACACTTTGTGTGTATATCCTGTTCGATTAAAACCCCCAGGAAGGACCCAAGCTTCCCCAAAACCCTAACTTACTCAATTCTACTTCAAATCAAAGAAGGAATTCAATCAGGAGTCATTTTTAAGCTAGAATCTCGATCACTAACACTAGGGGATCGAAATGTATGCTTAATTTTGATATATGAAGATGTCTTGATGGTTCTTAAATTCTCATAACAGAAATTAGTGATGAATTGATGGATTTTATGGTTAATTTAAGATGAATACAAATCTAGGAATGAGTATTATACTATGAATTGATGCATTCATGTCAAAATTCATGAGTTTCATTATTTGTCATATAAGGGTATATGGGTTTTTGTGAAGAATGCATGTAGTCTTGTGATATTGAATGTTGATTGATGGTTATGATGCAAATTCTAGTGTGATTATAGTATTCTTGATATATGAATCGAATAATTATGCTTAACATGGTTAAAGTTAATAATCATGAACATGATAGTGTTAGAATGTTAAGTATGCACACTAGATGTTTGATAAAATGCTTGAATGAATTTGAATACTTGAAAAATATGAAATAATCGCTTAATTGACTAAACAAGAGTATGAAATATCGAATATTGAACCATGAGTTCTAAACAATATATTCGAATCAAATTATATAGGTGATTTGGGCGGATCATCAAGTGGGCAAGGCGGAACGGATACCCGCTTAAAAGGAAAGCTCTAAAGGTATGTGGCTAATGCTTCGTAGAAATTGTTAGTTAATTATGTCAATTATGGTTGAACAATATATGTCTTGTGATAAACTTCGGAAATTGTCAAAACGGTAGACTTCCGTATAGACAAACCGGATAATTTAACTCAGAAATTGAGTTATGATTCTATAATGAAGGTGATGGATTTCACTAGAATAGTCGAATGGGTCAATTGGACTTAATCGGCGAATGATTGGTACCTAAAGCGACGGATGTCGTTAGGGAAACCAAACGAGTAAAAAACAATCAAATAAAACGAAACTTTGGTAAAATCAAGTGATGAACTTCACTATTATAGCTAAACAGGTCGACATAGTGTTTTAATGTAAGTCGTAAAGATTACATGTATATAAGTGTCGAAATGTTAATGAATTTAACTATACCTATATAGGTAAGGTCACATAAATTACATATATAAGGAACCGTTATGTTAGTCGAGTTATATATGTTGGTTGTATAGAAAGTTGGAATGATAGAAACTTAGTCTATGGTTTCTATTAGTGAACGGGTCAATTAAGTTTGTAAAACTTTTATAAGCCGATAGCGTGAACTTAAGAAAATTGTTCATTTATATGTTGGATTTTTATTCCACATTATAGATGATCCGATTACGATCACGTGGAAAGAAACGTGACCCAAATCGGACCAAAAACAAAGAAGTTATGATCGTTTTAGTAAATTGTAGTTGAGCTAGGAATGTGCAGGTTTTAAAACTGAACATTCTGCCGAAATGAAGGGTTCGCGTCACGCGATGCCTAAGAGATAAAACCGTCGCGGCCCGCGACACCTGTCGCGTCACGCAACATCAATATCTTCATCCCGTCGCGGCACGCGACGGGTCACAGATGCTGAAATTTTGTTGTTGTTTGCTGTTTGATGCATATAAACTCATGTAGACACATTATTAGCATTCATAACTAATAAGTTTGAGTGTTTTGGTGGATAGGTAACTCATGGAATGGGGCGGATGAAGATCAAGCTAAATGGAGGACCGAACACACAAATGATAAAGCTTCCGCTAATAATATAGTTTCTTTTGCTATGAAACTTATGTGTAATAATTATAACTGTTTTGTTTGAAGGTTTTAAAGTCTATGAAAACGTCTTTTTGTAAATTCGGTATTTTGAACGCAATATATATCATGTAAATTATCAAATAGTTATAAGGGTCTTACACATGACTCATCAAAGTTGTGTTACCAAAGGAGTAATCATCCGCAACTTTTCCTAATGACAACAACTTCTGTTTTTGGTCTAGCTATCTCTCAAATGTGAGAAGCTTGGCATGAAGTGGTGTTAGAGTCATTTCTTTGAATCCAAAGAGTTTCTCGAAACTATTGCAATTGTATTCCACTTATCAGGGAATGATCTCAGAAATCTATGAGTCAGAGAAGCGTTTGTATAAGTTTGACCAACAAACCTTAGCTCACTGATTAAGCAATTGAATCGCTCAAACTGTTGAGTAAAAGATTCTCCCTTGATATGAGTGAATGTTTCATACTATTGGTTCAGAATTTCCCTATTGTTCTCCTGTACCTCATTTGTACCACCAAACTGTTCATTCAAAGCATCCCACAATTCTTTTGCACTCTCATAATGGAACAATCTAACATAAATTTCATTGGGTAAGGCCATGGCTAGTATCTCGAATGCCTTAGCATCGAGCTACAATTTCTGAAAATCTTGCTCAGAATAGTCTGTGGGATTCTTAGGAACACTTGTGTTTGGTTTTTCAGTACTCGGCACAGAGGGAATATAAGCACCATAAACCACTAACCTCCAGTAACCTGTGTTCTGCTGGGATAAGTGGTGACACATCCTTCGTTGCCATATCTTGAATACATGGAAAACGAGCATCGGAGGTTTGTTTGACGATCCGGTATTGTGAGGATCATGAGTGATTGACTAGAACAATTGCATGCTCCGGCGGGTTGAATTCTTCTTAAGTCCTTTGATCACTCAATCAGTTATCAACATGAGCTCAGTTTGTCTTCTGCATCAACGTGTAAGGACCTTCAAAAATGTCCCAAACGACCCGTAAGTAAAAACCCGGACCCCTAAAACCCTAATGTGCATGAAAAACCAAGAAAACAAGGTTTTTGGTTCTCAGGCGGGCCGCGTAAACAACAAGCGAACCCTTACGCGGGCCGCGTCAACCTGAGATTTGACCGGATAAGCATCCGGGCCACGTGTTGTCCACTTGGGACACCTACTTGTAACACATCAAGCCTACACGTAGACTAGGTCCTCTCGCGGGCCACGTAAAGATTAAGTATGGGTTTACGTGGGCCGCGTAAAACCCATTTTCATGCTATAAATAGCCCGTGCATGGAACAGTTCACCGTTGTCGAAAATTTTGATCAGAAACGAAGTATTCTGCTTAAATTCGAATTTCCAAAGTAGTGAGGTGCTGCTACGATACAGGGTGTTAACTCGATCGCTGCTATGATTCAATGTCCGATCGATTGAAACTATCCGATGGATGTTTAAGTGCTGCCCACATTAGGGCTATACTTTGTCATTCGTCGTGAATTCGATGGATGTTTAAGTATTGCACTTTGTCATTCGTCGTGAGGGTTTTAATCTCGTGAGTTATCATAAATGCTGTATTAGTTACTGACCTAGTTCGTATGCATTGTTGTTTAAATTAGGTTATCAGGCTTATCAGTAGGCTAAACTCTGCCCATTAAACTTGCAATGTGAGTCATTCTCTTTTTATCAATAATATTTTACAATACTCCAAGTATTTTCAAAGTTATAATTACAGGGATTACGTCGTGGTTATCTTGAATCACTGGCTAGTGGGGTATTGTGCACATTACTAATTTTCTCACGGTTAGGTTCATTGACCTAACAGTGATAATCATCACTACTTGGGTGAAAGGACCAAATAGTGGTATGACCATCGTCACCAGGAGGTGACACGGCACCAGATAAAAATAAGATAGGAGCCACTGTAATCGCTCTTATGCTGTAATTTATAACTATGTGTCGTTTTATCAAATTTGAGTGACTCACCAGTATTTCCCCGCTGATAAAATATTTTTAGAACATGTTTCAGGTAACTACTGTGAACCAAGGAAAAGTGCTACGGAGCACTAACAAAGCTTGAAGTAGTGGCTCAGTTAAACAAATAAACATGTTTTGTAAATCAGGGAATTTCCTTGTGAAATTCCTCTATTTTAAATTTCGGGGTTTATCCCGAGTTATGAAATAAAATAATCGGGCATTTCACGTTTTAAAAGATCCTACTAAAATCTTCTGCTGTCAACTCAATTAATAAATACCACGGGTTTCTGTCCCGCGGCTCCTGGACCGGGTCAAACCGGGACGGGGGCCGTGACAGGAAAAATGTGGTATCAGAGCCACTGATTTAAGCCAATTAAGTATTTAGAAATACTTAAATTTTTCTGATTGCCATCCTGTGATTATGTGTTTTGTTAGTTTACAGTATGGGTAAGCAAAGAATTTCAGACATCTATCGTCAATTAGATAGTTCACCAAAAGATAAGGGAACTTCATTTCACTCAAATTCCTCAAGATACTCAGCAGATACTGAGGAAGGAATATTTGTTCGTAAGGCACAGTTTGAGAATTCACTTACCACTAAGAAAAGAAGTTGGATTATTAGAAAAAGTCAAGAGAAAATAAAGAAGTCCCAGCCAAAAGGAGTGATGGTTAATAAGGAAACCCAGGAAATAGGCAATAACCCACCATGGGAAAATGAATTAGAGGAACAATGGGCAAATCTCTATATGTTAGCCACTACAGCAGTAAATGGTAACTTTTAAATTAAGTTAAACTGCCAACACCCTGACCCAGTACTAGCACCCATATCACCTACAAGCTAGAAACTTTACCCTTTAGATAAACAACTTAGTAAGAGAAGATAGACTAAAATAAATTATGAATGCACAACCCCTAGTATGTTTTGAATTTCAGTGTAAATTGTAATAAGACATATATATATATATATATATATATATATATAAGTTGCAATGTTTGCCATTTTCTGTTTGAATAATGATACTTGAATAGTTGTACTAAATATTAGTCTGTGAAAATTTATTTTATAAAATTTTAACTTAGCATTTTGTGTGCATTTTGCATATATGCTAAACAGCATGAATGAGTTGTCTGAAGCTCTTCAGAATCTCAACCTCTATTATGTAAACGTGGAAGTTTCCAGAGGCTTTACAGGTTATTGTGCTGATATTGATAAACCTATGGAATTTCAAGCCTAACCTCCAGAGAAACCCAAGCCAAAAAAGAAAAGAAGATTTGTGGCTGGAGGCGTGTACGCAGGAAGAAACAAGCAACTAAGAAAGTTGCCAAGACGGAGGATCCAATGGATAAAGGAAAAGGAATAGAGATTGGGGAAAGTTCTAGGCAAGCCGAGGAATTGCCATTGCAGGAGGAGTTGGATCGCATACTGGCAAGTTGTGATATCCTTAGGCCAGCCAATGAAAACCTCTTCACTTATCCTGCCGAAACCCAACTTCCAGTGAACTTTGAACCAGCCATCCCAGATCCCCTTGTTAACACCCGACCTCTAGGAGAAATGGAAGAATGGTGGACCAACGACTGGCAGTTTCAGAACCTCCTAAATAATCCTTATACCTTTTTCCCTCAGTTCGACCCAGAACCCGCACCAAACCCACCAATGAGCAATGAGAACTTGGCTGAACTCCGCCAGTATGGCGATGAGCTAATTGATGCAGGGAGCTGAATTAGGGACATAGGAGAAAAGATATCCTGGAAGTACGACGAGAGGGAACGTCACTTCTGAGGTGCCAGCTGACGGGGGATAGTGTGGTTGTGAAGCTGTGGTTGTATAATAATAATAGTAATAAAAATATAAATCTATAAAACAACCTAAAAATAAAACTTTTGTAAGATAACAAGTGTGTACGGATGCATAATCTAATATATAAAAATGGAAGTCGAGAAATCGACAATTTTGGCTATACGTGTTGGTGTGATTATGTGTGATTGTTTTGTTATGTTGGCTATTAATTATTTTCTGCTAATCACTTATATATATTAATTACCAGATGGAACACGCTGGTAATGAACCCGTTAACGAAGTTAATCAATCTGAACAAAACCATGAAGATCAATTTCTGAATAGGCAAGATATCGAGAATATCGTTGCTCAGGGAATAGCCAATGCTATTATAGCAATCATTGCTGCTGCCCGAAATCCAGTTGAACCTCAACAAATCATTCCTAGCAAACGCACACACGGCGACAATTTTAGTATTAGTGTAAACGGAGGCGGCAACCATACTAATAACGACAACGATGGGATGCAAGCCCCACTCCTTAAGAAAATGAAAGTTGCAACGTCTAGTTGCACCTACAAGGAGTTTCTTGCCTGTAAACCGGTTGAATTTGCAGGCAACGAAGGGGCGACTGCTGCACTGCGTTGATTAGAGAAAACCGAGGCGGTGATTAAAATAAGTAAATGTGCTGAGGAAGACAAGGTCATGTACGCGTCGCATCTTTTCAAAGAAGGGGCGCTAGAATGGTGGAATACGGTACTTTAAGCCAAAGGAAGCGAAGTAGCCTATGCCATAAGTTGGGAAGAATTTAAGCGGCTAGTAGAAAGAAAATTCTGTCCCGAGTATGAAAAGGAACAAATGGCGAATAAATTCTTGAACCACCGGATGGTGGATGTAGACTGTCGAGGGTATACTTCGACATTCTTCGAGTATGCTAGAGTTGTACCTACCCTGGATTCGCTAGAGCCGGTGCTTATTTCCCGCTATATTTGGGGATTGATTGGCGAAATCCGTGATATCGTTAAAGCTGCGAGACCTCGCACAATTGACGATGCTGTGGAATTAGCTAATACCCTAATTGACGGGCTGGTTTGCACAAGAGAAGAAAACCGGAAAAAGGAAGTGGCCCAAAAGATTACCCAAGGATTCCGTTGTGACAACTGTGCTCTGTGATCGATGTACAATGTAAAACAATGTTGGTTATCAATAAAACAATGTGCTTTGATGTTATTATATGTGTTTTGGTGTTATTGTATGTGCAATTGTATTTATTAATTTTACAATTTGATTCGCTACCGATTTCAAGCTTTAAATCACTTTCTGGAAGGTTATACGCAAACTGGTGCTTAAACGCAATCAGTTTAACGCGACATACACTTCGGGACTGTGACGTAAGCCAAACATACTTTAAATATCCTTTACATAACTTAGAAATAAGTTTCGAAGGATTCGGTATGGCGAAAACGTGTTTATTTGAACTAAAGAACTAATTACGACGAAAATCCGAAACGAACGTTAGTGACCGCCCAGATAATATTTAAATCCCACAAATATTCTGTTATGATTAAAATCTCATTTTAATCAAGTTCGTGTTGAAAAATAAATTAAAACGCTTAAAAACGTTATTTTTCAAGTTTAAGCGCGTACCGCGTGTTCCTGTGCGACACAGTGCTTTTACTGCGAAACGCGGACAACGCAGCCAGTCTTGGCAACTGAAATCTATTTCAGTAATATTTTGGCGAGTTTATTTTTATAGAATAATAAAAATAATTTAGAACGCCATAAATCGGGATTTGAACGTTAGATATAATACCCGATACCTAATTAAACACTTAAACGGAACGGTGTTTAACCGGACAACCGGACTTTACCCGGAACATAAAAATATTTCCAAATGCATTGTTTTTACTTTTCTGAGCTAGTTAGGGTCCCCGAATACCCTAACCCACTTTATATTATTACACACACTTATGCACTAACTAAATATCATTAGAATCCAACTAACTTGTAACAAGTTCCTATACATCCTAACTAGAGCAACCCCCCCCCCCCCCCCTTGTGGAACCGGTTGGAACTAGAGGGGACACCCCCACAATACTTTGATTATTTTATTTGGTAATGTTGGTGGATTAGAAACATAAGATACAATGGGTAAAGGTGTAACTTGGTTTATATTAAGACACAAGGGTTATGATCAACATTCATTCACCAACTCAACACTTGCAAACTTCTTTCCTTTCCTCCTTACCCCCTCACGGAAGCCACCACATCCACCATATCACCACCCAACTTCCATACAAGCATTCTAAACACACACAAAGGTGCTAGAGACCGAACAAACAAGCTTGGTGCACTCGGAAGCTCAAGGACCGCTCTCGTTTTCTTTTATCCACCACTTTTCTACACTCGAACTCCCCTAGCCTTGTGCTAGTGGTACGCACTTAGATCCTTGTATTTTACTTGTTATTTAAGTGGTTAATGATGGTTATAGATCAAAAAGATAGAAAGTCTAAAAGATTTAAACAAGTCTTGAACATCATCTAACATATGGTAAAGTAGTGTTAAAAATGATGATGAAATATGTTAATGCATGATAAATATGACATATATAAGTGCTAATCTGCTGTAAGTATTATTGTGATCGCTAAACATGTTAACGGAATCAATCAAACACACTTTATAAGGTTAAAAGACTGAAAACAGCTTGCTGATCTGCATTTCCAGCCGCCTTTAACTGGCTGTAACCAGACCGTAACTTAACGAAAAATGTATTTTCTTAAGTCTATAATGTGTTATTATAAAATACGGTTCTAATGACACCGGAATCATAATTTTTGGACTCCGTTTACTATTTTTAAAGTGTCTTTTCGTAACAGCAGCTAGAGCTGCATTTTTTCTGCCAAAAATATGCGTCCTGTTTTCAGTCATAACTTAAATTCTATATAGGTTTAGATCATGAAATTTATACTGTAGTTGACCACTGATGAATTTGTAATTCTCTCACTGGAATTACGTCAATCGGACTTACGATTAATTTTTGGTGAATTATTCCGTAGACTGCGATCAGAAAGTAACAAATCTGATTGCAGTCGGGAAAATGAATTTTTATAAAATATTGGTAAAGAACTGGACCCCGATATTTTTACACAATAATATTTGGAACGTTTAAGACGTTTTGTAAAAAAATGGGAATTTTTGGAATAAGTTAACTATTTTATTTAAATGTCCGAAAACACTCCAGTTTCATATACATTAAAACAGAAATGACATAAGTAGTAATTGCATGCCAAAGTGTGGTTTTTTATTATTAAAATCATTCTTATTTAATTTAGGGCAGATAAACAATTGAGGGATTGTGTTAACATTTAAAAACACACCCGAAGGTGAGTACATAGATCCCCTCTTTTACTGTTTTCGATTGTTTTGGGGTGATTCATATGTATCAAAACGATTTCGATATTTTGACGATGGTTTCAAAACGATTGAGATGGTTTATACTAAACTAATAACGATTTCGATAATGTGAACGAGCTTGTTGGTTGTAATTACATAACGAATGACATTCATTAATTTCGGCCAAACCGACCAGTATTAGGTTATGGTACCATAGGATCCGACAAATCCCGTTATCAGATCGGACCCATGGTTATGTGTGGGTTAGGTGGGTAACGACCGAATCTGATGATTGTTAACTTACCCTTTGGAGGTTTGTTAATGCGAAAACGAGTTGAACAATATACGAGTCACACAGGTTTGAATGTTATTAGCGAGGCGACCAAAAGTAGTTTCAAGATCCAAAACGAGAATGATTTAAACGACTAAAGCGATTATTGACGAATTAAACGATTTGGGTAAACAATTGGAAGCGATGTCACACAAACGAGGTTACGAAACTATATAAACCATACGAATATTATTACGAGAACGATTTACGATTTTGTTACTTAAACAAATGTTCTGAGTTAAGATTCATGGCATCAAGGTTTATAAATTATGACCAATCTATTTTGACTTGGTTATTCATTTACAATACAAATATTTTACCTAACAAGGTTTTTCTAATATCAATTAACAAAGCCATACAAGTTGTTTTAACATACAAACGAGCCATGAATCTGATACTCACGCAAAAACTATGTACTCGCCAGCATTTCTTTGCTGACTTTGTTTTTACATATGTTTCAGGTGAAGTTGCTTAGTGCTGATTGCGAATAGGATGCATGCTCACTTAGGACCGGACGAGGCCTTAGTGATTTAATAACGATAATAGACTGTGTTTGACTTGTTTGCTTAACTTAAGACAATGTTTAATATTTAATAAAACGAAACTCTTTGTATCCATGGTTTGAAACAATAATTCTGTTACAACACTCCCTGACGTTTCCGCCACGGTTTGTTGTTTTACGTGGTCGGGGTGTGACAGAAGAGTTGGTATCAGAGCCAATGGTTATAGAGAATTAGGTTATTAGTAAAATTTCGACCTAGACTATAACTTTCTAGGACCCCAACGCAAGTTGATTTGTGTTTAGATTTTAAAAACGAAATTCGAATCTGCTTCGAAAATTAATCATCCATTCCAGGATGATTGATTACTAGGTTTTGAACCCACTGTTGTAAGGTTTTAAACCCTTCCAGTTTAACTCATTTTTGGCTTAGTGCCTTTTGAGTTTTCAAAATCTCGTCAGAGTTTGGGTCTAAATAATGTGAACACGTGCAAACTGGAAGAGTGAATGCCTGTACCCTGAGTTTTCTGTCTAAGACTAGAGTGTTCGTACAAATCCACATAATCGGACCAGTCACTCTTACCTGGGAACTTTTGGGGTGAGTGTTCACTTATAGGAGAGCATGTCTTCGCGATACATTATTTTGATTCATTACTTTGATCAGTCATTGCGTATCGTTTGTTTGTTCGAGGTAACGAACAAATGATTGCCTTCCTTATGTTTCGTCGATATTTTCAATACCTCTTTTGTTTTTCCTAATTGTCAACCTCACTCGTTTCTCATACTTCCTTGTTAGACAATGCCTCCTCGACGTGATGCACAATCTTTTACTGCTGAAGAACTCGCAGCCCTTGTCACTCAGCAAATGGCTGCTGTGCTTCGAGGCGTTGTGACCCAAATCCACGAGCTGTACAACAACAATAACAATAACAATAACAATGCACAATGTTATTTCAAGAGTTTCAACTCTGCTAAGCCGCTAAAGTTTTCTGGGTCACAAGGAGCGACTGCACTCCTTTAATGGTTTGAAAGTATCGAGAACACATTCAGACATGTGCAATGTCCGAATGAGCGTAAGGTTGAATTTGCATCAAGTGTGTTCGAGAAGCGTGCTCTTACTTGGTGGAACGGAGTGATGCGCGATAGGGGTGCCGAAGTGGCGTTGGCACAAACATGGGAAGAGCTTTGAGCTCTCATGATGAGAGAGTTTTGTCCCCGTCACGAAATTCGAGCTTTGGAACGAGAATTTGACGATCTGAAACAAGACGGGGGAGAACACCGTGCGTATACGGATCGATTTGAGGAGCTCAGTATTTTGTGTCCTACTATGGTTACCCCGTTGGAGAAAGCGATAGAGAGGTATATCGATGGGCTACCCGATTCCATACAGGATATTGTGACTGGCGTTAATCTTGCTACTGTTCGTCAAGCGATCGAGTTATCTGCTACCCTGACTGAGTCGCAAGTCAGGAAGGGTAAACTTACCTGCAAGGGTGATAAGAAGAAGTCAACTGATTCTGCTAAAGACAAGGAAAAGGGTAAGGGTAAGAAGGGTGAGTCTTTGAAGAAGTCGAGAAAGCGAAAAGGTGCTCAGAACTTTGCTGTAACTGCACAAACTGCTCAGAACCCTCAGAACCCACCAGCTCAACCTCCTGCAAAGAAAGTGTATGCTGGTACCGCACCACATTATGCTCGCTGCAACGGTCATCATGTTGCATAACAAGCTTGTAGGCAATGCACAACATGTGGTAAGCTTGGGCATCTGGCCAACGTCTGTCGTTCGGGTCAGAATCAGATTGTTTAGAATCAAGCTGCTCAGGTTCAAGCCCCAGTTTAGGGGAATGCTGCTAGATTCCCACCGGGTTCATGCTTCAACTGTGGAGAGTATGGTCATTTCCGTAACAACTGTCCGAGGTTGGCAAATGCAAATGCAAATCCGAACGTGAATGTCAATGTCAATGCGAATGTGAATCCTGCTCGTGGACGAGTATTCAATCTGAATGCAAACGAGGCGCGAGCTGACAACCTCATCGTCAATGGTACGTTTCTTGTTAACAATCGACCTGCATCCATTCTTTTTGATTCTGGTGCCGATAGAAGTTTTGTTTCGTTATCTTTTGAGCCTTTGCTTGCGATACCTAGAACTAAACTGAGGAAACCCTTATCTGTCGAAGTTGCTACTGGTAAACCTCTTGTGCTCGATTCTGTTATCCGTGATTGTCAGTTAAACCTTGATAACCACCTTTTTCCCATTGACCTCACGCCGATGCAACTTGGAAGTTTCGATATTATCGTGGGGATGGATTGGTTAACCAAACATCATGCTGAGGTGGTTTGTTTCGATAAGATTGTTCGTATTCCTCTTCCATCTGGCGATGTTCTGGAAGTTCGTGGCGAGAAACCATCAGGTGGTTTGAAGCTTATGTCATGTACAAAGGCCCAAAGTTACTTGCGAAAAGGATATATTGCTTTCCTGGCACATGTCACCGAGGAGAAGGGCAAGAGCAAGAGTATTCAGGATATTCCGATTGTTCGGGATTATCCAGAGGTGTTTCCCGATGAACTGCCTGGTTTACCTCCAGCTCATCAAGTCGAGTTTCATATTGACCTTGTACCCAATGCCAACCCGATTGCGAAAGCACCTTATCGTCTTGCACCTTCGGAGATGCAAGAGTTATCGAAACAGCTTCAAGAATTGTCTGATAAGGGATTCATCCGTCCGAGCTTTTCGCCTTGGGGAGCTCCTGTTCTCTTCGTGAAAAAGAAAGATGGATCTTTTCGAATGTGTATTGATTATCGTGAGCTTAATAAGCTTACCATCAAGAATCGATATCCCCTACCTAGAATTGATGATCTCTTCGACCAGCTGCAAGGTGCTTCATGTTTTTCCAAGATCGATCTGCGTTCTGGATATCATCAACTTCGCATGTTCGAAGAAGATATCCCCAAAACTGCTTTCCGTACAAGATATGGGCACTACGAGTTCACTGTCATGCCCTTTGGTTTGACAAATGCCCCAGCTATCTTCATGGACTTAATGAATAGGGTCTGTAAACCTTATTTAGATAAGTTCATCATTGTGTTTATCGACGATATTCTCATTTATTCAAAGTCTCGAGCAGATCACGAGCAACACCTTCGTTTGACCTTGGAAGTTCTGAAGAAGGAACAACTTTTTGCTAAATTCTCCAAGTGTGAATTCTGGCTTAAAGAAGTTCAGTTCTTGGGTCATATTGTCAATGAGCAGGGTATTCATGTAGATCCATCCAAGATTGTTGCAATTAGGGATTGGAATACACCAACGACACCTACAGAAGTTCGTTCTTTTCTTGGTCTTGCTGGTTATTATCGACGGTTTATTTCTAACTTTTCAAAGATCGCGGTTCCACTCACTGCTTTGACTTAGAAGAATAAGCCTTTTGAGTGGGGACCTAAGCAAGAAGAAGCGTTCCAAACGCTGAAACGAAAGCTCTGTGATGCTCCTGTTCTATCTCTACCTGAGGGAAACGATTATTTCGTTGTCTATTGTAACGCGTCGAATCTAGGACTTGGTTGCGTTCTTATGCAACGTGGTAAAGTTATAGCTTAGGTGTCCAGACAGCTGAAAATCCATGAGAAGAACTATACGACTCATGATCTTGAGTTAGGAGCTGTGGTTTTTGTGCTTAAAATCTGGAGACACTACCTCTATGGAACGAAGTGTGTGGTTTTCACAGACCACAAAAGTATCTAGCATATTCTCAATCAGAAGGAACTGAACATGAGGCAACGACGTTGGGTTGAACTCTTAAACGATTATGATTGTGATATCCGCTACCACCCTGGTAAGGCGAATGTCGTAGCCGATGCGCTTAGTCGAAAGGAACGAGTCAAGCTTCATTCTGTTCAAACTCTATATGATATTCAATCTCGCGTCCTTCAAACTCAACATTCTTGTTTGATCAAAGACTTATTGAAGTATGAACTACCGCTTCAACTTGAGCTAAACTCGAAAGGAAAGACGATGGTTTACTCTATTTTGAGAATCGTTTGTGGATTCCGAATCAGGACGATCTTCGCACCTTAGTAATGGACGAATCTCACAAGTCTCGATATTCTATCCATCCTGGTGCTGATAAAATGTACAAGGATCTTCGTACTAAGTTTTGGTGGCCTGGTATGAAGAAGGATGTTGCCTTGTATGTATCAAAATGCCTAACTTGTCTCAAAGTCAAGGCCGAACATCAACGACCTTCTGGTTTGCTTGTACAACCAGAGATACCGGTTTGGAAATGGGAGAACATTGCAATGGATCTCATCACCAAGTTACCGCGTACGTCTAAAGGTCACGATGCTATTTGGGTTGTAGTTGATCGATTGACAAAATCTGCTCACTTCTTACCAATCCGTGAGGATTTCTCTGCTGAGAAGCTTGCCAAGATCTATGTAGACGAGATTGTATCACGACATGGTGTTCCTTTAGATATCATTTCCGATCGCGATGCTCGATTTTCATCTCATTTTTGGAAGACCATGCAATCTGCTTTGGGAACCCAACTGAATCTAAGCACTGCTTATCATCCCCAAACAGATGGTCAATCTGAGAGGACGATTCAAACTTTGGAGGATATGCTTAGAGCATGCGTGATAGACTTTGGTGGTAATTGGGATTCTCACTTGCCATTGATCGAGTTCTCATACAATAATAGTTATCATGCTAGCATTAAGATGGCACCATTTGAAGCTCTCTACGGTCGAAAATGTCGTTCACCTGTCTGTTGGAATGAGACCGGTGAAGCTCAGCTTACTGGACCGGAGATCATTCTGGAAGCAACAGACAAAATTAAGAAAATTCGCGATATTCTTGTGACAGCTAGAAGCCGTCAAAAGAGTTGTGCAGATTTGGGACGCAAGCCCATGGAATTTCAAGTCGGAGACCGTGTCCTACTCAAGGTGTCACCTTGGAAGGGAGTGGTGAGATTTGGAAAGAAAGGAAAACTTGCACCACGATATGTTGGACCATTTAAGATTATTGAAAGAATTGGAAAGGTTGCCTATCGACTAGAGCTACCTCCAGAGCTTGGAAATGTTCATCCGACTTTTCACGTGTCCAATTTGCGAAAGTGTTTAGCTGATGCTGATCTTCACATTCCTCTCGACGAGATTCAAATTGATGAAACAATGCACCTTGTCGAGAAACCTGTGGAGATAGTGGAACGTACCTACAAGCAGTTGAAGAACAAACGGATTCATTTAGTCAAAGTTCGCTGGGAATCCAAACGTGGCCCCGAGTTTACTTGGGAACGTAAGGACCAGATGGAGGCGAAATATCCGCATTTGTTTTCACAAGAATCCTCTAAATAAAATTTCGGGACGAAATTTCCTAAAGTAGGGGAGACTGTGACAACTGTGCTCTGTGATCGATGTACAATGTAAAACAATGTTGGTTATCAATAAAACAATGTGCTTTGATGTTATTATATGTGTTTTGGTGTTATTGTATGTGCAATTGTGTTTATTAATTTTACAATTTGATTCGATACCGATTTCAAGCTTTAAATCACTTTCTGGAAGGTTATACGCAAACTGGTGCTTAAACGCAACCAGTTTAACGCGACATACACTCCGGGACTGTGACGTAATCCAAACATACCTTAAATATCATTTACATAACTTAGAAATAAGTTTCGAAGGATTCGGTATGGCGAAAACATGTTTATTTGAACTAAAGAACTAATTACGACGAAACTGCGAAACGAACGTTAGTGACCGCCCAGATAATATTTAAATCCCACAAATATTCTGTTATGATTAAAATATCATTTTAATCAAGTTCGTGTTGAAAAATAAATTAAAACGCTTAAAAACGTTATTTTTCAAGTTTAAGCGCGTACCGCGTGTTCCTGCGCGACACAGTGCTTTTACTGCGAAACGCGGACAACGCAGCCAGTCTTGGCAACTGAAATCTATTTCAGTAATATTTTGGTGAGTTTATTTTTATAGAATAATAAAAATAATTTAGAACGCCATAAATCGGGATTTGAACGTTAGATATAATACCCGGTACCTAATTAAACACTTAAACGGAACGGTGTTTAACCGGACAACCGGACTTTACCCGGAACATAAAAATATTTCCAAATGCATTGTTTTTACTTTTCTGAGCTAGTTAGGGTCCCCGAATACCCTAACCCACTTTATATTATTACACACACTTATGCACTAACTAAATATCATTAGAATCCAACTAACTTGTAACAAGTTCCTATACATCCTAACTAGAGCAACCCCCCCCCCCTTGTGGAACCGGTTGGAACTAGAGGGGACACCCCCACAATACTTTGATTATTTTATTTGGTAATGTTGGTGGATTAGAAACATAAGATACAATGGGTAAAGGTGTAACTTGGTTTATATTAAGACACAAGGGTTATGATCAACATTCATTCACCAACTCAACACTTGCAAACTTCTTTCCTTTCCTCCTTACCCCCTCATGGCAGCCACCATATCCACCATATCACCACCATCCAACTTCCATACAAGCATTCTAAACACACACAAAGGTGCTAGAGACCGAACAAACAAGCTTGGTGCACTCAGAAGCTCAAGGACCGCTCTCGTTTTCTTTTATCCACCACTTTTCTACACTTGAACTCCCCTAGCCTTGTGCTAGTGGTACGCACTTAGATCCTTGTATTTTACTTGTTATTTAAGTGGTTAATGATGGTTATAGATCAAAAAGATAGAAAGTCTAAAAGATTTAAACAAATCTGATTGCAGTCGGGAAAATGAATTTTTATAAAATATTGGTAATGAACTGGACCCCGATATTTTTACACAATATAATTTGGAACGTTTAAGACGTTTTGTAAAAATTTGGTAATTTTTGGAATAAGTTAACTATTTTATTTAAATGTCCGAAAACTGTCCAGTTTCATATACATTAAAACAAAAATGACATAAGTAGTAATTGCATGCCAAAGTGTGGTTTTTGATTATTAAAATCATTCTTATTTAATTTAGGGTGGATAAACAATTGAGGGATTGTGTTAACATTTAAAAACGCACCCGAAGGTGAGTACATAGATCCCCTCTTTTACTGTTTTCGATTGTTTTGGGGTCATTCATATGTATCAAAACGATTTCGATATTTTGACGATGGTTTCAAAACGATTGAGATGGTTTATACTAAACTAATAACGATTTCAATAATGTGAACGAGCTTGTTGGTTGTAATTACATAACGAATGACATTCATTAATTTCGGCCAAACCGACCAGTATTAGGTTATGGTACCATAGGATCTGACAAATCCCGTTATCAGACCGGACCCATGGTTATGTGTGGGTTAGGTGGGTAACGACCGAATCTGATGATTGTTAACTTACCCTTTGGAGGTTTGTTAATGCGAAAACGAGTTGAACAATATACGAGTCACACAGGTTTGAATGTTATTAGCGAGACGACCAAAAGTAGTTTCACGATCTAAAACGAGAATGATTTAAACGACTAAAGCGATTATTGACGAATTAAACGATTTAGGTAAAAAATTGGAAGCGATGTCACACAAACGAGGTTACGAAACTATATAAACCATACGAGTTTTATTACGAGAACGATTTACGATTTTGTTACTTAAACAAATGTTTTGAGTTAAGATTCATGGCATCAAGGTTTATAAATTATGACCAATCTATTTTGACTTGGTTATTCATTTACAATACAAATATTTTACCAAACAAGGTTTTTCTAATATCAATTAACAAAGCCATACAAGTTGTTTCAACATACAAACGAGCCATGAATCTGATACTCACGCAAAAACTATGTACTCGCCAGCATTTCTTTGCTGACTTTGTTTTTACATATGTTTCAGGTGAAGTTTCTTAGTGGTGATTGCGAATAGGATGCATGCTCACTTAGGACCGGACGAGGCCTTAGTGATTTAATAACGATAATAGACTGTGTTTGACTTGTTTGCTTAACTTAAGACAATGTTTAATATTTAATAAAACGAAACTCTTTGTATCCATGGTTTGAAACAATAATTATGTTACAACACTCCCCGACGTTTCCGCCACGGTTTGTTGTTTTACGTGGTCGGGGTGTGACATCCGTGTGGGTAACCGTAGTAATTTCAAGAAAAAGGGAACTGGGCAATCTTCCACTGTTCCATTTTGCAATACCTGTAAAAGAAAGAATTTTGGTAGATGCAAAGGGTATTGCAATTTCTGTAAAATTCCGGGGCATCTAGAGGAAGACTGCAGGAGGGAGAAAACAACAATATGCTACAACTGTGGAGAAGCTGGACGTTTTAGGCCAGACTGCCCAAAATTGGTCAAACCAGCTGACAATAAAGCCAAACCTGTAGAAGGAACTACCAAGAGAAACGCAAGAGCCTTCCAGTTGACTACTCAGGAAGTAGAGCTAATCCCTGACGTGATAGCTGGTACGTTCCTAGTTCATGACGTTTATGCGAAAGTATTATTTGACTCTGGTGCAAACCAAAGTTTTATCAATACTTCATTCTGCCAAGCTCTTAATTTACCCTTAACCAACCTTAGGCATATTTTTACGGTCGAAACGGCAGATGGGAATTCTGTTAACATAGATAAGGTTTTGCGAGAAGGAAAGATAGAACTCTTAGGCCATAAATTTTCTGCAAACCTGTTACCTATGAATTTAGCCGGATTCGATGTTGTCTTAGGAATGGATTGGTTAGTAACCAACCATGCTCGAATTCTTTGTGATAAAAATTCCATAGAAATTCATACACCTATAGGAGAATTAGTGGTGATTACAGGAGATAAGCCACGAAAGCCACTGAAATTCATTTCAGTAACGAAGTTGGCCAGTTATTCAAGAAAACGAGAAGTAGTGTATAAGATTTCAGTAATCATTAACACGAAAGGTAAGGAACTTAAAGAAATTCCTGTAGTAGCAGAATACCCAGATGTATTCCCAGAAGAACTCCCGGGATTACCACCCAATAGAGAAGTCGAATTTAGAATTCATCTAATTCCTGGAACTACACCGATAGCCAAAGCACCTTATCGGTTAGCACCTACCGAGATGTTAGAACTGAAAAAGCAGTTAGATGAATTACTAAGCAAAGGATTTATACAACCTAGTCCATCCCCGTAGGGAGCACCAGTGTTGTTTGTGAAAAAGAAAGATGGGTCAATGAGAATGTGTATCGATTATAGGGAATTGAATAAGGTTACAATTAAGAACCGATACCCATTACCTAGGATTGATGATCTTTTTGATCAATTGCAAGGAGCTAGATATTTTTCTAAGATAGACTTACGCTCCGGGTATCATCAATTGAAGGTACAAGAAGAAGACATACCTAAAACTGCTTTTAGAACTAGGTATGGTCATTACGAGTTTACAGTCATGCCCTTTGGACTAACAAATGCTCCTGCAATATTTATGGACATGATGAATAGGATCTGTAAACCGTACTTGGATAAATTTGTAATCGTCTTCATCGACGATATACTCATTTATTCCAAAAGTCAGGACGAGCATTGTCAGCACTTGCATGCACTCTTAACTTTGTTAAGAAAAGAGAAGCTTTACGCCAAATTCTCGAAGTGTGAATTTTGGCTACAGGAGGTACAATTTTTAGGACACATGGTGAATCACGACGGCATTCACGTAGATTCTCCAAAATAGAAGCGATCACCAAATGGAAAGTCCCGCAAACAGCTATGGAAATTAGAAGTTTTCTAGGATTAGCTGGATACTATAGGCGCTTTATTAAGGATTTTTCCAAAATAGCTGTACCATTAACTAAGCTTACATGTAAAGCAGTTAAGTTTGAGTGGGGACCTAGGCAGGAAGAAGCTTTTAGGATTTTGAAGCAAAAGTTAACAAACGCCCCAATCCTAGTCTTACCTGAAGGAACAGAAGATTTTGAAGTTTATTGTGATGCTTCTAAGTTAGGACTAGGATGTGTGCTAATGCAACGCAAGAAGGTAATTGCGTATGCCTCAAGGCAATTGAAAAAGCACGAAGAAAACTATACGACTCATGAATTAGAATTAGGAGCCATAATTTTTGCCCTTAAGATTTGGAGACATTATCTGTACGGAAGTAAGTTTACTGTCTTTACAGATCATAAAAGCTTAAAATACATATTTGGGCATAAAGAATTGAATATGAGGCAAAGAAGATGGATGGAGATTCTAAGCGACTATGACTGTGATATTCAATATCACGAAGGAAAGGCAAATGTAGTAGCAGATGCCTTAAGTCGTAAGTATCATGAAAAGCCAAAGCGAGTTCGTGCTCTTAGATTAAATCTACAGTTAGATTTAATGGAACAACTGAAAAATATTCAGGAAACAACAATCAAGGATGATGCTGAAGGAATGAAAGGACGGATAAAAGAATTAGAGCAAGGAAGTGATGGAATTTGGAGATTCCATAAGAAAAGGTTTTGGGTACCTAAGCAAGGAGAATTAAGAAATAAGATTTTAGAGGAAGCCCATAAATCTAGGTATACCATGCATCCTGGTAACAATAAGATGTACCAAGATTTAAGGAATAATTTCTGGTGGATTGGAATGAAAAAGGACATAGCCAAATACGTTTCTAAGTGTCTTACTTGTTCACAAGTTAAGGCAGAACACCAGAAACCTTCAGGTCTACTACAACAATTAGAAATGCCTGTATAGAAATGGGAACTTATAACTATGGATTTTGTTACTAAGTTGCCCAAAACCAGAAAAGGTAACGATGCGATTTGGGTAATTGTGGATCGATTAACCAAATCAGCTCATTTTCTACCCATGAAAGAAACCTTTAGCATGGAAAGGTTGGCAAAGTTGTATGTAGATGAAGTCGTATCCTTACATGGAGTTCCACTCTCCATTGTATCGGATAGGGATAGTCGTTTCACTTCCCACTTCTGGACCAGTTTCCAGGAAGCAATGGGAACCCGACTAAATTTAAGCACTGCATACCATCCTCAAACAGACGGATAAAGTGAAAGGACGATCCAAACCCTGGAAGACATGCTTAGAGCATGTGTGATAGATTTTGGGGGAAATTGGGATGACCACCTACCCTTAATCGAATTCTCCTATAATAATAGTTATCATTCAAGTATTGAAGCTGCCCCATTCGAAGCACTGTATGGGCGAAAATGCAGAACTCCAGTCTGTTGGGCAGAGATAGGAGAAAGTCAACTATCAGGTCCTGAAATTGTGCAAGAGACCACCGACAAGATCACTCAAATCAAGGAAGGGTTGAAAACGGCTTGAGATCGTCAAAAGAGTTATGCAGACAATAGACGCAAGCCGCTTGAATTCCAAGCTGGAGACAAGGTACTCTTGAAAGTTTCTCCTTGGAAAGGAGTAGTTCGATTCGGAAAGAAGGGAAAGCTAAGTCCAAGGTATGTAGGACCATTTCCAGTAATCCATCGTATAGGACCGGTCGCCTATCGCTTACAACTACCAGAAGAGTTAGCTGGAGTACATGACGTATTTCATGTATCCAACCTTAAGAAATGTCTATCTGACGAATCCTTGGTAGTACCTCTTCAAGACATAGAGGTAAATGAAAAATTAAAGTTCGTAGAAAAAACGCTTCAAATAGAAGACAGAAAGATCAAGTTTCTCAAGCACAAAAGATTGGTACTAGTTAAAGTCAAATGGGATTCGAAGAGAGGACCTGAGTACACTTGGGAGCTGGAATCGGAAATGAAGCGAAAGTATCCTCACTTATTCCAATAAATCTCGAGGACGAGATTTTTAAATAAGGTGGGGAGGATGTAAGGACCTTCAAAAATGTCCCAAACGACCTGTAAGTAAAAACCCGGACCCCTAAAACCCTAATGTGCATGAAAAACCAAGAAAACAAGGTTTTTGGTTCTCAGGCGGGCCGCGTAAACAACAAACGGACCCTTACGCGGGCTGCGTCAACCTGAGATTTGACCGGATAAGCATCCGGGGCACGTGTTGTCCACCTGGCACACCTACTTGTGACACATCAAGCCTACACGTAGACTAGGTCCTCTCGCGGGCCGCGTAAAGATTAAGTATGGGTTTACGCGGGCCGCGTAAAACCCATTTTCATGCTATAAATAGTCCGTGCATGGAACAGTTCACTGTTGTCGAAAATTTTGATCAGAAACGAAGTATTCTGCTTAAATTCGAATTTCCAAAGTAGTGAGGTGCTGCTACGATACAGGGTATTAACTCGATCGCTGCTACGATTCAATGTCCGATCTATTGAAACTATCCGATGGATGTTTAAGTGCTGCCCACATTAGGGCTATACTTTGTCATTCGTCGTGAATTCGATGGATGTTTAAGTATTGCACTTTGTCATTCGTCGTGAGGGTTTTAATCTCGTGATTTATCGTAAATGCTGTATTAGTTACTGACCTAGTTCGTATGCATTGTTGTTTAAATTAGGTTATCAGGCTTATCAGTAGGCTAAACTCTGCCCGTTAAACTTGCAATGTGAGTCATTCTCTTTTTATCAATAATATTTTACAATACTCCAAGTATTTTCAAAGTTATAATTACAGGGATTAAGTCGTGGTTATCTTGAATCACTGGCTAGTGGGGTATTGTGCACATTACTAATTTTCTCACGGTTAGGTTCATTGACCTAACAGTGATAATCATCACTACTTGGGTGAAAGGACCTAATAGTGGTATGACCATCGTCACCAGGAGGTGACACGGCGCCAGATAAAAATAAGATAGGAGCCACTGTAATTGCTTTTATGCTGTAATTTATAACTATGTGTCGTTTTATCAAATTTGAGTGACTCATCAGTATTTCCCCGCTGATAAAATATTTTTAAAACATGTTTCAGGTAACTAATGTGAACCAAGGAAAAGTGCTACGGAGCACTAACAAAGCTTGAAGTAGTGGCTCAGTTAAACAAATAAACATGTTTTGTAAATCAGGGAATTTCCTTGTGAAATTCCTCTATTGTAAATTTCGGGGTTTATCCCGAGTTATGAAATAAAATAATCGGGCATTTCACGTTTTAAAAGATCCTGCTAAAATCTTCCGCTGTCAACTCAATTAATAAATACCACGGGTTTCTGTCCTGCGGCTCCTGGACCGGGTCAAACCGGGACGGGGGGCTGTGACACAACGTTTAAGTCAAATCACTGTAACTGGCTCTGATACCAATTGTTGGATCTAAGAGTGCGTGTTTTTGATAAAACATTTTTACAAATTAATTAAAAACAGTAATAATAAACACATCAATTCAATACACAAATAGATCTGGGAATGATTGTCAAATGATTTCGTATATTCATCATGTTTAAGTACAATCAAAGGTATAATTTGCTCCCCCCACCAGGTGCACACTCTTTCTCTTTGTGTAAGTCCTGAATAACCGGATCTTTCAATGATATCAAATAACCAATTGATTGTGCGGAATCCAATCAATGGGTGATTCAAGAATCAAAACGAAAATAACAAGAACACCGAAATAACCTTTAAACTTGCACACGATTCTATTACTATGAACTAGCAAAATCGTCTGGTACAAGCTCTCAACCAAATCGCCTCCCACTCTAGCTTCTCTAGGAATTCTGTAACTTGGAGGTTCTAAGACGTTCAAACCTAAAAACAAGTTAGAAACTTGTTTTTATACTAACTCAAGCCCACTTCCCTACATGGGCTCCCCTTGGGCCTGCTTGGCCCACATGGCCTAAAGCTTAGCCCAAGTGACCTATAAAGGTCCACAACCTAATATAAACTAACCCGGTAAGGCCCAGCTCGTAACCATAGCTCGTTGTGTTAATTTGATGCGTCAGTCTCACACTTTAGGGCCTAACAATCTCCCCCTAGACTAATGCCATCAAATTATCTTCATAGCATGAATTAAGTAACGTCTTCAACGAAGTCTATGGTTGTCTCTATGCTACAGATGCTGTGGAAGTTCTTGACTTCTGAACTCTCAGCACTGGGTCTCTTTCTTCAGCTCTTATGGTTAGCTTCATATCAAGATCTCGATCAGCTTTGCTTGAAAATCTTTGTCAAAAAGAATGTGAGAGGAGGATTCTCAACAGCTCTTTTCTTCTTCGGTCTTTTTCTTTCAAGAAAGTTCACGGTACTTCTTCAAATGTACTTTCACTGTCAGACGGCGTTTTGTATCCGATTTTTCTGACTCAGGTACTTCTCATTGTTGTGCTGCTTCAGGATTCTTCAGCAACTAACAGCATCTCAATCTTCATCAACCCCTGTTCTTGAATGAAATCAAGTTCTGCACATGCTCACAAACTCATAAGCAAACATTTCTTATGCAACAGGGAGAGTACCATATGAACACTAGGTGCATCCAAGTACTTATACTCGGATTTCACAATTTAAATTCTTTAAACTTTTGATGATCAGTCAAATCTTCAAGAACGGTTACATTTTTTATTTTAAGAAAAACAAATAAGCACTCTATTTTTGGATTTTTGGTTTTATAGAAAAGCAAGACACTATTTTTGTATTTTTGAATTTTTCTATATTTTTATTTTATTTTTTTAATATTAAGAACTAGAAACAAATAAAAACTCAAAAATATAAACAACTACCATAATATACAATTACAATTGCAATGGGATCAAAATTCGTTCTTAGGCAGACTAAGGAACACTTTTCAGTACGAGCCTAATCAAACTGGTCTATGCGATTGCCAATATGTTTGTCCACTTAAAGTTTAACGCTCAACTTTCAATTTTTCAACTTCGTGATATGCTTAAGGTAATATTATACTACTAGGCTATCACCCGGGAACATCCCGGGTTAGGAGAATTTAGTTTTCGATAATAAAAGGTACACAAACAACATATTGAAAGTCGTTAGTATCTTCTTTCCCTTCTGGCAATAATTTATTTGTTCTGTTTCATAAGTATCTTAAGTTTGTCTACGTGTGTATTCATAGTTTTCGTGTAAAGCTTATTACCTTTCAATTCTTATTGAGATCTGAGTTAAAAGTTGTTTCGTAAACCCATAGAAAATGTTATATTACTTGTTTTTTAATTATGTTATATTACTCTTTTAGTTTAATTTTTAACTAATAAAATTCATAAACATATTATAAACCTATTTTACGAAATTATATATTTTGTTTCTTTTTTCTTTTATTAAGACTCATCGATTAATGTCAAACATAGTACTCTGATCATTGTGATGAAATCCTTACTCAACAAATGATAAGTTGATTAAGTTGAAAGGTAAAAAAATATTGGTTAAAAAGGATAAATTTATTCATATACATAAAAAAAAAGCATATAAAGATCAAACAACCACGTCAAACAAACTGAAATATTCAAAAAAAAAAAAAAAAAAAACAATGTTTAAAAGGTAAAACTCATAAAAACTTCTTTAAATTCACAGAGATAGGAGCTACGTCTCTTTCTTGCTAACTTTCTCCGAATCCTTGACGTTACTTGGAGTTGAAGAGTTGTAGACGTCAACCAGTTTACGCTTGTTGATTTTATTGATATCAGAACTGGTATTAGCATCATCAGTCTCAACGTTTGAAATATAACTTTTTTTAGTTATAATTAATTTATTGACTTTTTTTAAATAAGTTTTAACAATTACAATTAACAAAATGAAATGTAAATGTAAAAAAATAATGACATTTTAGTTATGATTAATAATGTATGGTTATGAAAAGTTGAGCAAGTCTTTCTCCATTTGAACCGATATAAAATATGAATTAACCATACCTTTTATATTATTAATAAGATATTAAAAAAAACATATAACGATCAAAAAAACACATCAAACATACTAAAAATTTCAAATACCATTGTTAAAAGCGTAAAAATCATAACAAGTGATTTAAATTAATAGAAATATGAGCTAAGTTTATTTCTTGCTAACTTTCTCCAAATCCTTGAAACTACTTGAAGTTGAAGACTTGTAGACGTCATCCAATCTACGTTTGTTAACTTTATTGGTATCACAACTGGTGTTACCGTCATCATCCTTAACACTTGGAATGTGACTTTTCTTTTTCATAAATTCTTTATCATTTACCTAAAACAAATGTGAAAATGAATTAAATAATAATATAATTAAATATGATGTAAATATTAATATATTGAAAATGAATCATGTATTGAAATTATAAATACCTCAGTAATCTTCATCTTTTCTTTGAGCTCCTTAATAATTGACTCATCATCAGTCAAGTTTGTGACAGAATACATCTCATCAAAGTTAGTCAGATTATAAGTTGTTATCTCGATTTTAAAAGCAAACATCTTTCCAATCAATTTGTTTAGATCCACGGGAAACATTACTTGTTCAACATCCTATGAATCAAAATATATATGTAATACATTAATATAATTTTTTTAGAAATATAATGAAAAAAACTATAGGAGAAGTGAAAATTATTTATACATACAGGTGTTGTATTTTCTTGAAACAATTGTTCAGCCGACTTGAGAACAACTTTTTCGATGATTTCATCAACCATAGGATGAAATAATATTAGTGGAACATCATCACTATTGTCTTCCACTTGAACTTTTATTTTGAATCTAATTAAGTTAAATAAAATCATACATATATAAAAATCGATTATTTTACAAAACATATAAATATTAAAATCGAAAAAAAATGATCATATTACCTTGGTACTGGATATATAACACTTTCATCACAATTAGGGTTCTTGCACAAATGAAAAAAATGTTCTTCCAAACTCGGGCAGTCTATAAAATCTGTACCCGCCTCCATTAAACATTTAGGACACTCCATATAGTGCGAACCAAAATGCTTATCTATAGCCTTAATAGTACCAAGTATGATAACAAATTGAGGCTGTAAAAATTTTAAATTTACGAAAATCATTAATTTAAAGGAAAAAATTAATTCTACTTTTTCAATTATACAAATATATACAAACCTTCATAATTTGCCAAAGATCATATATGTTTCTCAAAGGAGTGTTTATGATAAATTCATTAGTTGGCATCTACAAAAATATAAACGAAAAGTTAATTATATATATACAAAATAAACTAAAAATTGGAATTAATAAATTAATAGACTCTTGTATATTAGAGTAAAAAAATATAAATTCATACCTTGTCAAATTCAATCTCAAATAAAACTTTTTCTCTTCTAATGTATAAATTTCTAACAACTTTGAACATGTATTTATATTAAAATTTTAATTAAGGAAGTTGTTTCATTTAAAACGAAATATAAGGATATAATAATCTATATATAATTAAATAATAAGATGATTGTATTTATGTTTGGAATTTAATTTACTAATTTTAAAGTTAAATTTAGTAACTTCATAATATATCTAAAAAAACCAAAATTTACATTTTATATTTACTAAATTTACGTCCGGAATTTAATTTTATGATATCGCTAACATACATATGGATATATTTAAATAATTATAATAAAGTTTTAATTTTGGAAGTTGTTTAATTTAAATTGATACTAGCCTAAGACCCCGCGAGCTTCGCGGGTGGCTAAACACCAACTAAACACATAAAATAATTTAAACGTAGAAGCGTTAAAGTGTGATTTGTTAAGCCTAATATTTTGAGACAGTTGCGCACGTCCCAATAATACATCTACATAATGTTTGTTACAAATTAAGTTTTTGTCAACTAAACCTTCATGATGTCTTCTTTTAACTCCACTATCGCATTCATCCTCTGACATTATCCATTCTCACTTTTCTTTCATAGAAAATCCTATCTCACCATCACCCTTCCAATGCCACTTTTCATCTACATTCCGTTGTATAAGTTCTGCATTCAAAGTCTCCATCTCTTTCTTTTCTTCGTCATTGTTAGGTGGTCTTACCCAATTCCATTCCCAAACCCCTGCCTCATGACACTTCTTATAATGATCCTTCCCAAATCGTAATATGATTTTAGCAGATTGTGTATAGCAACAAATGGTCAACGCTGCAAGAGCAAACCCTTAAATTTAGTCAACCCTTTTCATTTAATTATCAAACCCTTAAACAACATAGTATCTTGAAATTAGATTACAACGTTAAAACACAAACCAATATATTAGATTACAACGACAATTTGAAATACAAAACCTTCTAAATACAGTGTTAGTAAACCAACGGCATTATCTAACGGACGGAATCTCTGAGTTGGTCCACTTAGTTCACAAATTCTCCTACATAGTAATAGTAATTTCCCATTACACGAAATAGAAAAAAAAAAGATAAGAAGAGAAAGAAAGAAAAAGGTTCGTATGAAGTTAACGTTATCTACACTCACACGTCAGTTAAGTTCAGAAAGGAAATGGATGAAGGAATCGGTCCCGAAAGCCCCATCCCAATTAGTTCTCTTCAAAAATGACAATACAAAAAAAGTGAACGGAATTAAATATACAGCACAAGTGCATATGATTTACAAACTGAACTTACAGTTTATTGAGTTGTCTCCAATTCTCTATGAAATTAGGTATGGACCCACTGAGATTATTGTCTGTGACAACCCGTACTTCTGAGGTTAGCACCATTATACTAATCTTTTATAAATGCATGAACGTGTGTGACAAACTAATTACACTTACCTAATGTATATATTTTTTATATATAACCGGATACTTGAAGCCAAATTGTTATCATGTCGAGCCAAACCGAACCATAACTTGAGTAGTATATTTATATTATATGGTTAAATAAATGAGTAAATAAAATAATAATAATAATAATAATAATAATAATAATAATAATAATAATAACCGTAGTGAAAATTGTGGTGATCAAATTGTGTTTTGTGGGAAGCCCACATCTCAACAGTTCTTCACGAAACCCAAATCCCACCTTACCCCATATCTCGGCCCACACACACATCCCCACCATCTCTTTTGATCGGCCTTTTAAGTTACAATTTCTAATTCGCTTAACAATCACCCCACAAACCCTACGGCAGCCAGTAGAACCGCCCCTCTCACCGTCGTAAGTCTTTTTTTTCCCTCCCTCGAAATTCTACGGCGAACCAGCCATCACCACCTTCTTCTCCGGCAAGTTCGGTAAGGTCATCTATCTCTCTCTCGTAATTCTAGTTAGAAGACTTGTCACGGTTTCGTTTATGTGTAGCCTAATCATGCGATCTATGTGCTTGATGATATGCAGTACCGCGCTCGAGTGTTTATGATATATGAACTTGATTAAGTGTTTAGATCTGTGAATACTCATGTGTCGTGTTTAAGCGGTTATCCGGAAACTATTAATAGACGTATATGTTTGATGATATAATGAACCCATTTATATGCGTAGATGTTAGGACTGTAGTTTCACATGAAAGCCGTCTGAAAGGTTGTATGTTTACGAGCATCAGTAGACATGAACGTGTTGACATGAACGTAAATCTGTATGGAATATGTATACATGACCGTGTATGTGAGTATATCTAATATATTATATCCGAAAGAAAATGTAGGGAGTATGTATTATTAATAGTTTCGGTACGACCTCGGCTTAATAATATGAACGCAATTACGAACCGGCATGTTTAGTGTAGACATGTAGAGCTAGGAGATTGTGTATGTGATGTTATGTGTAACGTGCTCGGTTGTTCGCGGATGGTTAAAGAGCATCGAAAGCTTTAAGGGTTAAATGTTTATAAGTAATCTGCACATGTATGTGTAACTGTTATCTTGTATAGCATGAATGCAATGTGGTTTTGAATCAGGGAGGTAGGAATGTGAGAAATGAGTGTATGGGGAGGTGCATGTAATCGATGTATGAATGGCCGAATGGGTTCAATGAGACCGAGGGTATGAGTGCGAAATCTATGAATTTCATGCACAATTTATATATGTATACTTATATGTAGGACCATGGATGTAAGTGTAATTGTATTTACACATGAAATTGTGATATGGGCAGACGTGTGAATAAAAATATGCGTATGTATGGGTGAAGGTGATACCAAGCACCAATTTTGCTATATGTGGATTTCCAAGTATATGATTCCATGACCAAATTGACTATTAAATGAAAAGTAATTGTTGTTGCATGAAACAGGTCCATGCATATTCTTTCTTTTATTTTTAATGTATGATTTTGAAATATGAATTAAAGGATTAAAGTTTAGAAATGTGTTTTGCAATAACTAATCTATTCTAGCTGTTTGAATTAATGTGCTGATAGTTGTGTAAATATTATATATCATATTGTGGATAGAAGTATAACATGATGATAGAATACGTGTATTACCTGAATGCGAACCTGACTTGCACGGTAACTGTTATAGGGTGTGGTCGGTCACTCTAGATTTCATACACTTAACCTAATCTGCCGAGCAAATCGAAGGTGAGTTCACTACATTCGAGCATGCGTCCCAGTGGTTGGGGACAGTCAGTGGTTTGGGTAAAAACGGGTATATTGGTTAATATTCTCACCTATCATTTTTGTAAGTCCCTTATTATGTTACCTGGAGGGTAACGGGTATTAGTTGGTAGCGCTACTTAGGTTTGGCACCCTCACACCGCTCCTAGATAGGACGGATGTGAACTAATGACCCAGTCGGGGCCCAGTACTAGATAGGAGTACGTGGGAAGGGCAGTCATGTATTTCAGGAGCCGTCTTGTTCGGAATTGAGATATTAACAATATTACTTGCATTTGTCAGTGAACTATTTTACATACAACTGGTAACAAACGTTTTCTAAAACTGTGAACTCGCCAGCTTTGTCTGATACACTTGTTACATGCTCGCAGGTCGTTAGGTACTTGGGAACAGGAACTTGCTGGCTGGAGGGCGTGAGTGGTCATGGTTGCATTGATGGGTTTATTTATCAAACATTTATTTACTATGGTTGTCTGGAAAGTATTTACATTATGTTACGTTAACGCTTCCGCTGAACTTGATGGTTTTTGAATTACTTATGTTTGGATTTTATTACTATTAAATGATGAAACTTTATTTTAAACTTATGGATTCAATGTAATTGGTGGCTCATTACTAGTGGTCACACGCCTAACAGGGACACTCCCTAGGTGGTAATTTGAGGTTGTGACATTGTCACTTATCCTGCTGTAAAAAAAAAACAGTTAACTTACACCTCAAACTTCAATGAAAAAAAAAAAAAATCATTAACTTTCAATAGCAATGTGAAAATGTTTACAAATCTTTTAAATTGCTCAATTCAGCAAGGGATGCTGGCAACGTTCCCATCAACCGGTTTGAGGACAAAATCCTGGAGTATTTTGAACGTACCAACTTTCTTTAATGTACATCCAGGTTGGCCCGCCAAGATGTGGATAATCTCATCTTTGCCTCGCCAAGATCATCATGTTCGGAAATATTATATGCAGAACATCTTCATTGCCTACCAGATGGCAAGGCATATAAATTAGATAAAGTATACTTAAACCTTTCTATCGTCATAGATTCATTGCCACTTACATTCACCGCAGAAAACGTAATCAAAATTTAAACCAAAGGGCTGTTGACATCTGAAAAACGAAGGCCTAAAACTATCTTTGTTTGACTAAATAAAGTCAAACTCAGACTTTAAAGTCATAGATTTCAACATCATTATTCATCTTATCAAGTTTATAAAAACTTTTCAATACTAATCGTATTATATAACTTTGGTTAAAAACTTTTACCCTACTGATAAAATTCGAAAGTTTCACACAAAAAAAATAAAGAACACAAATTTATCAAAACAGCACATATGGCGCGACACATAGCCAAATGATGGAGACAAACAATATTGAAATAACTTATCAAAACATCATCTGTAGTTCTGTTCGATCTAACTCGTGTGTAAAAATTCAAGTTATAGCTTGACTCGAGCTGACTCGCTTCTTTTAATTTACATTAATAATTTACCTGACACTCGTCTATGCAAAGTTGTATCTGTGCAACCAAAGATAAAGCCGCAAGCAAATTTCTGTAAATTATGTATAAAAAACTTTTTTTGGTATTAAATATTACAATAAGAACCAACTTTTAGCATCAATAAAGCTACTGGTTAAAAAAAGCTACTTCCAGTTTTTTTAACAGCAAACACACATTCTTCATATAATTTACATATCGGCCACTTTGTGGGACTCGAACCCACACCATTTTGGTGGCGATAAGCACCTAGTTCCAGCTACTTTTAAAAGGAACTTAGATTATTTGCTGTGGGACTCGAACCCACACCATTTTGGTGGCGATATGCTACAAAGGTCAACTAAAAGTTAAAGTCTTACCAGTTCTGATTCCGTAGCGTCTAATAACGCCAGAATCTTTGGTGGCTTGGCGCTGCGAGTCGTTGAAGTATGCAGGAACTGTGACGACCGCATTTTTGACAGTGGTTCCGAGGAAGGCTTCGGCGATTTCCTTCATTTTGATGAGCACCATGGATGAGATTTCTTCCGCTGCGAATGTTTTTTCTTCACCTTTGTAGTTCACGGAGATCATTGGCTTCTCGGCTGGTCCTGAAATGACCTTGAATGGCCATAGTTTGATGTCGCTTTGTACAGAAGCGTCGGAAAATCTTCTGCCGATTAGACGTTTTGCATCTGCAAACATTAAAAAAGGTTGTTAGACTGAACCCGTTAAACTAATAAAGTATGAAACCAAATCATTTGCCAAAGTGTATGTTTCAACAATTTGTGATCACCCCTATAAGGGTGTCTAGTAATCGTGTTCAAACCAATTAAATTGAAAACCAAATCTAACAAAAACTGATTAAAATCGAACCGAATTACATAGTTAATCCAAACCTAACAGATACTGTTTAAACCTAACCGAATTACATATTAGGTTTTAGTTTGTTTTAAACCGAAACCAAATCGAATCAAATTACATTTAACTCTATCCAATACAATACAAATTTAATCAAATATTATTCAACTTAATTCAATCAAATAACAAATAATAATTATCCTGTTTATTGGGACAAAACCAAACTTATATTTTAAACCATCTGAATTTGATTTTGTTTCAAATTTCGACATAATACGCCTACATCCTAGTAGTACATGGGTTACTTGGATTAAAACTTTAAAGCATAGACAAACCTAGCTGATTAATAACATGTTAATCAGTTAATTAAAATTCCTTTACATGTAAATTTAAAAAGTTACAGTTTTCCTACACAAACTTTTTTTCTAAAAAAAATCGAGATCAGATCACATATTGTGCATCACTTGTTTTGATTTTGTATAACCAAAAAAAAAAAAAAAAAACAATTCAATACCAAACAATGATATTAAAAAAAAACAACTCAGTGCACGACCAGACGCAAAACTAAAACATTAAGATCTATAAACTATAAGACATATCATACTAATATGAACAATATTATACCCATAAATCGTAAAAAAATATCTCAATCTCAAATTCAACAATAAATTGATATTAGAAGATAAAAAACTCACCAAAAACAGTGTTGGTAGGGTTCATGGCGACCTGATTCTTAGCTGCATCACCAATCAACCTCTCGGAATCAGATGAAGGAGTTAGAGAATGTTTGTAATCCGATTATCGCTAAGATGTATCAACTAAAAGTTAATCCCCAAATTAGGTCAAACTTAATAACTATTGTATGATTACACAACCACATAAGCAAACGGCAAGAAAGATTGTGTATACTAAAGCAACATCCAAATAAGAAAAAAAAGAACATTAAAGAGATCGTACCCATTGTTTAAGGCGGAACGATGGCAACATAAAAATTGGAATTGTGATGTCGATGAATTACAATGAACAAAGGATATTATAGGCAAAGAATTATGGCAAATCATCTTGAAAAGAAGACCGCATATGAAGAAGAAACCCTAACTCGAAAATCAAAAGCCTTAATTTCACTGCAAAACCAAAAACCATGAATCTCATCAAAACAACAAATTGAAATCTAAAAACCAGAGCACAGGTCACAATAAACTCTCGACTAATAAGTTGATATCAAGAACAGACGAATCAAATGACAAAATCAAGTTCTTTTGAATCTTATTCTCCAGCCCTGATTCAAACCCTATTACCACTTTCATAGCCTCCGCATAACTTCCACTATACGTAAAAACAATTACCTGTATCAGATCCGACCGGTTCCAATTTAGGGTTTTTGATAACCGCGTGAGAGAATCGCCTAGTATAGATTTAGTGTTTGTGAAAGAAATCAGCGATAGATGGGACCTGAATCTGAGTATAAGATGAATCGAAGATATATAAGAATCGGCTCACTGAGGATTGATAAATCGATTGTAACACACTTCAATCATACAGGAGAATCAAAATGGAAGAGTAACAACGAAAGAGATGAAGAGTAAAAGAAGGAAAAAAAAGTTACCTATGTTGCCATAAGGAAAGAAGATTGTAGGAGAAGGAAGCCATCTACGCGTGTTTTGGTTTAGGGTTTTAGTTTGAGCGGGATTTTGTAAAATTAGAGGCTGTAGAGAGGACAGGTGGCAATTAGTGGATTAAATTTATGCCAAGTGGCACCAAAATGTTTTGTTTTAATATACATTATAGATTTAAATTGTTTTGGAAGTTCGAAAATTAGTTTTTGAAATTAATCCAAGAAAATCAATTTCATATCAATTCTATATTTAAGAATACGAATTAATATTGAAGTAAGGCACCTAGGATTTTATAAGTATTGAAAGTATGTTTTGGTATTTTTTAGAAATTTAAAACCTATATTATAATAATTAACAAACTATAACTCAATAATTTTTAACTTAAATTAAATAACTTATTTATATATTTAAAAAACCGAAATTTACATTCTAGAATAACTAAATTTATGGACAGAATTTACTTTTATATTATCGTTAAATATGTATGCATATATTTAAATAATACTAATGGGATGATGTAATTAATTAGCTTTTTTTTTTCTTTCTAAATATAATGCACGTTTATTCTTATGCTCAATAAGTTGTTTGCCCTTCATTATATATCTAATTTACAAAATATAATCGGTTGACTACTTATTTTTTCAATGATTTGTTGAAATTAAATTACAAATGTTTGTGTTGAATACAAAAAAACATAAACACTAAAATTATTATTCAAAAAAAGGAAACACTTATTATTCCAAACAAACAACCCATAACTCAATTGTTCGAAAATAGTAATTGTATTATATTTCCAGAGAAAAATGTTCTTCATCAACTACATTATCCAACGACGGGCTATCCTCCAATAGTTTTTCCTGCATTCATAAAAGATAAATACTTTTGAATTAGTAAAAAGAATGTTTAATAAAAAGTATTTTAAATTAAAGATAACTAAAACACAACAATACTATATTACCAGATAATTTTCATAGTAGTAGCGCCACACAAAGTCCCATGATGATAGCCCGTGTCGCCATTCTCTACATACATATCTGCAGCGATCAATAGATCTATCATTGAGCCTTATTAAAATTTCAAAAAGTATAACATCAAAAGGAAGAGAAACCATTATGTAAAAAAGTTGAAACCAATAATTTCATATGCCATATAGATTGTTTATATAGAAGATAAAATTGGGCTTATTAGAAGAAATATAAAAATGCAAATTAGTTATTAAATATGGTAATTCTTTTAGTAATGGAATTTTGATTGTATTTTTATGATTTGATTTTTTTAAATAATCAATTTTCTACAAAAACGTTTTAATAGTGTAATGGAAGAACGTTTAAATATTACACATGTATATCAAATTCTCGCGGATCCATGTTTTTCTAAAACCGACCGGAAAGTAATGGATACTATATATATGTTTTATTATTTTTTCCATCAAATCTTCTAACATCATATCTCTTCTCTATATTCAAAGATCCTGTCCCACTTCCCAATAACCTCCATCCTCTTCATCAGTTACATCATCTTCATCTTCTTCAAGTAATCGGATAATTAAGGTATGGCTCAATAACTTCAATTTGGAAGTTTGTTTACTCTGTTTTTTCTTAAATCAAGCAATCCATTGTTAATTTTCAAGTTCTCTTATCCCATTGTCGATTTTCTTTTCTATTGATGTTTGTAGATCTATTTATCATTGTAGGGTGTTTGTTTATGTGATTAATTCAACGATTTGTGTTATATTGGTGTATTACATGCAATATATGATAATAGACATTTTGAAGTTTGTTTACTCTGTTTTTTCTTAAATCAAACAATCCATTGTTAATTTTCAAGTTCTCTTATCCCATTGTCGATTTTCTTTTCTATTGATGTTTGTAGATCTATTTATCATTGTAGGGTGTTTGTTTATGTGAATAATTCAACGATTTGTGTTATATTGATGTATTACATGCAATATATGATAATAGACATTTTGAAGGTATTATTCAACAATTATGATGTTGATATTGTTTTGGTTATTGATATTCAAGAAGAAGTTATATTTTTAAGACACAATGATTATTCGAAATGAAAACCCAAAAACCACAGTGTACGGAACCACTAAAACTCAAAACAAAGGTAGGATCACTTCTTCAATTAATATCTTCATCATCTTCAAAGTAGTATTTGTCTATTAGTCCAGAAGGCCAAAATTCTTCCAAAATCTTATCCGAAATACAAACGCCTTTGTCTCGAATAGATTCCTTAATAAAAAAAAAAACAAAAAAACAATGAAGTTAATAAGAACAATGTTGTTCAAATACTAATCAATTTAAACGTAAGAATTAGAAAAAAATAATATATTACCAGATAATTTTCAACATAAATAGAATGATGCAAACCAAATTCAAATGATGATAGGTCGTCTTGCCATTCTCTAGATACACATTTAAAGCGATGAATTGATATAGCATCTAGCTTGGTTAAAATCTCAAATAGTAACATATCAAAAGGAATATAAATCATTGTATGACGATTGAAAACTATAAAGAACTGTTGAATATAACATACAATTTATAGGTTAATAACCTAGTTTATATAAGTGATATTAAAATGGGCCTAAAACAGAAAATCATAAAAAAGCCCATATACATCCAATAAAATTGTGGTCAGATTTGCACAATAACGTGTACTATGTAAATTATTTAATGTTAGTTAGGTAATATATGGAACTTGATTATGACATTGATTACAAAATATGATTGAAATTATATAAAAAAATTGTAGGTAAATCATTTAAACATATTTGTTTATTTTAGGACATAATAAATCTTCATTGAAATATTATATAAAAGGATTATATCTGTTATATATAAAGATTAGTATACAAAATTTCAGATTGTGAAGATATCTCTATGTGATGATTGTGTGAAGATTTGAGAAGTGAGAGTTGTTGATGTTTAATCATGCTCTGTAATAGCTTCGATATTCGGTCAAGATAACAAAGGATTAAAAAGATATTTACATAAACCCCCCATTAACTTTTGTAAAATGTACATAGTGATTGTCAAACTCATTTAGTATAACAGTATTTTTTTAAACCTTATTAATTAAATGAAAATAGAAAAAACAAAAATAAAATCTTTGAAATTACTAATACAAATAATAAATTCATAAGGAAACTTGTGTAAAACCATATAAGTAAATTTGAATAATATATTTTTTAATGACATATGGTATTATAGTAATACAAAATGTAAATATAGCAGGTTTATTTAAAACCAAATTACCTTTACATGAGAAGTTCAAACACATCAAATTTAAACTCACATTTACATCACAAATTACACAAAATCTCCTTGTAAAATAAGTTAGATGTCGATGGAGATATTTTATTTTTAGATTTAATAATCATGTATATTATTTAATCTATAGAGGGTTATTTATAATAGATATGTGATGACATTCTTAATTCTCAATGTGAATGTTAACATATGTAATTTACTGCAGACATTTATTGGACATAACAAAAAATGAAACATAATACGAAATTCTTTTATTATTAAAGTAACAAAAGGATAAAATTTCAGATACTTAAAACAAATTAGATAGTTCGAGAAACAAAACGAGTATCAAATTAAATCATAATTTCTAATCGAAAGGCGAAACGATTGTCTCCAAAAATAAGGCACCTTTCGGTCCGTTGTAGCTGTCAACATGTTGGATGTAGTTAAAAGAATCATTGCACAGGACAACTTCAACAGTATCTCCCCAAATACTTGTTATCAACCACTTGTTGTCTTGAATTATATTGGTCCTTTGCTGCGTCTCCAGATAATGAACTATGCGAGCCTTATTGAAAGAAAAGACCTTGATCCAATCATCATGTTCATATTTGACCAAATCTGCAATTAGTTCACCAGCATATCGAACGACAATCACATGCAGCTTGTTCGAAATTGTTAGAAAATGTCCTTGGCAAGGATTGACTTCCATACGATCCGGAAAACGAAGTATACTGAAAGATTCAGAGATAACATCAAAAGCAACTATGTTCCTTTCACCTGGTGGAATCCAGTAATTGGAAACCATGAAATATATTGTTTTGGCGGAATAAATTCCAGGAGACCATGAATAAAAGTTTGAAGCAAATTGAGATCCGTTCAAGAAATTTAATTTTGTCCATGAGTCACGACGTCGTGAATATACACGAGCAGTAAGGATGTTACTGTAACAATTAATGTGAAGCACTTTTAGATCGTTGGACTCGTCAAAGTACATTCCACCTGTATCGTCGTGTCGACCAAAATGACGCATAGAGTAGTTGTCGGATATTGAGTTAAAACGCCTCGTTGTTGGATTCCAAAGGACGAGCTTACTGTAACTCCTTTTAATGCAAACTAAAATCAGTCCATTAAACGAAGATATAATGCGTAAAAAGGAAGGATGGACATCGTATGGAAAAGTTATGGTTTTGCTTGTATCGACTTCTAAGTTGCCAGCTACTATGTCGTCAACGACAATGGACTTTTCTTTCAAGGAGAGCAGCTTCTTTTGTAGTGAATTTCCAACTCGCCGAGCATGGATGAAAGCAAACTTTGGTGTAGATAATTCATAACACCATAGTTTAGAAACACATTTGAAACGACAAACTACCTTTGCAGGTAGTCTCGATAAGATCTCTTCAAATATCATGTCATCCCCAACACGTTCCATGATTCGTAATACTCTGAAAAAAAAAACGATTGTATAAGCTTTTTCAAGTTTATTAATTTTGATATAGTAACAACAGGAAACGTTGTAATATAAAATACATTAAAAATAAAGTATCATATAGTGATTTACAATAAAATAGTTAAGCTTGATCTTTTTGTAAGTAATACAAATTGAATCATAAAGGCTCATATAAATAAAAGTGCTTCTTGGTATAAAAACTTCAAAATTATCAATGGAACATTGAACATTTATAATACAGTATACTGTAACTAACCGTGTAAGTGGAGGTGTTATGTATAAGAGTTGAAGAATGAGAAAGAATTACATGAAATATGGGTATTTATAGGAGTTTCATCATATAGTGGAAATCTATTATTATTAAAAAAGATATATCAATTTTTAAATTAAATAAGGTTTACCATTCTTTCCATACAGTGTATCAATTACATATTATATAACTCATAGGGTAGTTTGACCAAGAACCGAAAATATCTACATATTTATCTTTAATATTATAAAATTATAAAATACGTAATATATAAATCATCCATACTTAGAGCCTTTCCATACACATAAAGTCAAACGTATATTCAATAATATTTAATAAATATTTGATGAAAATTAAAGGCGATTGAAAATCTATTTATATAGTGATGTTATATATTTTTAATCAAATAATGCAAAAATTATGTAAGATTTATCGATTTGTTTTTGAAAATTTGTATTAAGAATTTTATTGAAAATTTGATTGCAAATCGATTGGAAGATCTACTTAAATAAGAAAACAATAATCCCTTATTAAAAATAAACGTTATTGAACTATAATTTTCATATTAAGTGTATAAATTTCGGTACTTTTTGTAATTATAGTTATTTTTTATAAACCATTACCAAAAAATAAATTAAGAAATATAATTTACTTTCCATAACATGGTAACAATATTAGGATATTAGGTAATGATTTTGAGACCCTTTGTCACTCCATGAGTTGCGTTTTCCTAACAAAACTACCATACTTACCTTTGATAAGGTACCGTATTTATGATATACAAACCATTTGTTTATAAGATCAAATATGGCCTATTTGATGAAATATAAATAAGTCAATTCAATATTAAATATGGTAATTCTTTAATAGATGTTAATGTGTAAAAAAAAGCCAATTCAATATTTTGTACTTTACAATTCAATCTTGAATTATGTAATTACAAGTACGTCAGTTGTAAAATCCTCTTTATTAATTGAATATTGATTATATTTTATTAATTTGATTTCTTTAAATAATCCATTCTCTAACTAATTCTAAATATATGCCATGAAAAAACGATTTAATAATATAAATGCATATCAATTTCTCGCGGATCCTTGTTTTTATTATACCGACCCGAAAAATATGGATAGTATATAATTGTTTTATTATTTTTTTCAACCAAATCTTATAAATCATTTGTCTTCTCTTTCTTCAAAAGATCATCTCACCCTTCCCAATAACCTCCATCATCTTCATCAGTTACATCAACATCTTCATCTTCTTCTACTAATCGGATCATAAAGGTATGAATAAATAACTTTAATTTTGAACTTTGTTTACTTTGATTTTCTTAAATCTTGCAATCCATTGTTGATTTTGAAGTTCTCTTGTTTCCAATGTCGATTTTATGTACTATTAATAATTTTAAATCTGTTTATTATAGTCGGCTGTTTGTTTATGTGTTTAGTTGAAAGATTTGTGTTATTTTGATGTATTACATGCAATATATGATAATAGACATGTTAAAGGTATGATTCAACAATTCTGATGTTGAAGTTTTTTTATTATCTTTTGGTTAAGTGTTGAAATCCATTTGTCAATATTGTTTGGTTCTTACTATTGAATAAGAAGTTAGATTTTTATGACACAAATATTTGTAATGTTTTTAAATCCATTTATTATAGGTCACTGTGTTTTATATGTGTTATTTTAAATAATTTTCCTTATTTCATGTCTTAAAATAATCAATTACTTTGTATTATTCATATGGAAGATGTTATCTTCGTAAGTTTATGTTAGATTTGAATTATTATATAGTCCATGTTAATGGTATTAGGTTTAAGTTTCTAGATATATTCATTTGATTTTTTTATTCATCTTCATTATTTTTGCATTATGATTATTGTTTTATATAATTTTGTTATGTGAATGTTTAATTTGGATTATGGTCATTACATTGATTATGTTCTTTATTAACCGGAGATCCTAATCTAATTACTACATGTTTGTTCAAACTCAGATCAGTATGACGTCTTTTTATCAAATATTTTCCTCCAACTCTTCTCAATATCTGGTAAGTTTATGAATCTTATTAGTACAACATTTTTTCCTCATTTATTTATTTTAATACATGTTATTTTTTTCAAGGAAATACCATATGAATATAGCAACAGATTCCTAATGAATGCTGAACCAAACAATCAAGCTGTTATCAAATGTGTTAATGGTAAGGAGTTTGAAGTTCTCTTGACTAAGCATAAAGGTGCGTTTGTGTTCATGGATGGTTGGGAAAGTATTGTAGTTAAACTATCATTTACGGACGGTTGTTTTCTGATGTTTAAGCAAATTGAATTATATTCGTATTTGTTAACACCTTTTAAGAAGATGCAACCCCATCCAATATTGGGATCTAATGTCCCTTTATTTACTTCAATGTCTACGGAGAAAACGATAAGCAATGTCGAGTACTTCTGCCAACGCTTCACACAAGAATCCAATGATAATTTGGTAAGTATTTAAAGTTTACTATTTAATGCTTTTCAATAACAAATTTAACTTATATCGCCACGATAAATATTATACGCAGATCATTCCTGCTGATTTCATTGAAGAAACAATACGTTTACCATCTATTCGGAAGTTAACATTCAAGGTCCATGTTAATTTGTGGGACAGTTTTGATGTGATGATTGAGAAAGACCAGGATACTAAGGCGTATTTTCTTTATGATTCATGGGACAATGTTGTTTCTTACGTACCTATATACCCGGATTATTACGTTGTGATGAGGTACATTTTTAAACAAAATTTCCAGCTGATTGTTTATGACTTGAATGGTTGTGAGGTTCTTGTGCGAAAGAGAGTATACACGCTTGCTGCTATAAACATACCCAAACCAGGTCCTGCAAATATTGAAATAAAAGACACCGATGTAGAAACCGATCATGAAAAGGATGAAGATGAATCTGATCCAGATTATAATGGATCCATGGACGATGATTCTGATGATGTTTCTTCCATTTTAACATGGAATGTCTGATGAGGAAGACGTTGAAGTTTCAGATTCTGAAGAAGATAAAAAGGTTGATCCAGACTACCATCCTATTGAGTTTGAATGGAAGTATGACAGGAGTTTTATAAGTTCAGTTACTATTAGCATTATTTATATCTAAAATAGTATAAAAACAATAATTTGTTTTTAGTATTTAATTTTGCCATGTTGTATATGTCATAATCTAATATTTTGCTTTAATTATTTATCGTAGCGTCTTAGTGTCGATCTTGCTGAAGCATCAAGAATTGACATGACTATGGAGATGTATGTGCAGAACTTGGCTGGAGTGGATACATTGATTTCATTTCGTGGTGAGAAAAACGGTGGTGGTTTTCGATATGAGGCTTTGGAATGGCGTACGAAATTTACGAAACCAAATGGTATCAATCCTCCTGCTAAGTGCATGTTTGTTTATTGCCCAGTTGAAAACAAATTGATTCTGAAGAAGGTTGTCAAACAGTTCCTTTCAAACTTTTTAAAAAATATAACTATAATTTAGGAATTTTGTTGGTTGGCTACTTTAGGTTCATCTCATTTTGCGTCTTTATATAATAATCGTTCTTGAATGTATTAACAGTTGATGATGTAAACCTTTTTAGACTACTAAATGAGATATAACTTATTTTATGTTGTTATTGATACATGTTTAATGTTTAATCTTTAATATTTACTTACTGGTATTTAAAGATGATTGTTCCTTATTCATTATAGTCAATATATTAAAAAGGTTAAGTTTTTTATGTAAGGATATACAATATATTTACACAACCGTTAATATATCCATTTCGGGCTTCCAACAAATTTTAAAAATTAGTCCATATAAACGATGATTATCTATATGTAGATAAAAAATATATGCATCAAAAAATATATTAGTCCAAATCAAATAATTAAAGAATCTTCCTAATAATACATTACAATATAAAAAAATGCATCAACTTTTATTAAATTAATTATAATAAACAAAATTAATTAATAGACTTAACATAGGTGAGTGAAAACTTCTTTATAAACAACATTCGTTGTAGTATCTATCGGTTTCCCTTCCTTATCTAGAATTAACATCTTCACCCCTTCTCTTGATTTAACTCTTGATAATGCTACATATAACTGGCCATGTGTAAAAACTGGTTCTTTTAAAAAAAGTCCAACCTTAGACAAAGACTGCCCTTGACTCTTATTGATTGTCATAGCGAAACACACAGCAACAGGAAACTGTCGTCGTTGAAAAGCAAAAGGTATTTTTTTGTCTGACGGTATCATGGTAATTCTTGGAATGAACGTTCTAGTTCCAACATTAGCACCTGATATAATTTCAGCTTCCATAACCCGCTTCCCAAGAAATGTAACCTGCAACCTTGTACCATTACATAATCCATTTTGTTGGTCAATGTTCCTAAGAAGCATAATTGGAACACCGACTTTTAAAACCAGACGATGATTTGGTAAACCAGATATCTTTAAGCCATTCAGGACATCAGGTGAATACAACTCTTGCTGGAAGGAATCTATAACTTGTTCCGTTTGACATATACTATCAGAGCTTAGGTACTCTGTTGCTTCACCAGGAAACAACTCTAACAATCGATCATTTATTTCATGTACAACCTCATTTTTTGGTGTAAGAATCGCCCTTTCAGAAAAATAATCTCGATCCATATATCTTTCTAAAACAGATGGATATACAAATTGAATCAAGCTTTCAATGGGATCCAAACAATCTATGATTAGAAGATCAGAAGGTATTTGTACAGTTGCCACACCATCATTGTCGCCTCCTACTTTACCCTCACCAATATCAAGAAGCCATTTGGCAAATTTGTGCGTCTCCTCCAATCTAGATTTCTCAGCACCAATAGTCAATCTCATGTTTTTGGTCAAGGTAAGTAATTTACATTGGGACCATATATAAGATGAACTCAACGAAGCGTTGACAATTTCTTGCCTACTTCTGTTTGGAATAACTGGAAGAATCTGTCTAAAGTCACCACCAAACACGATTACTTTACCTCTAAACAAACCATCCGAATGACGATTGCTTTTATCGACCAAAACATCTTTAAATGTTCTGTCTAAAGCTTCGAAAGCATGTCTGTGTACCATAGGTGCTTCATCCCATATGATCAACCTAGTATGCTTAAGTAAGTAAGCTACATCACCATCAGGCCTTATGTGACACATAGAACTCTCATCTAAATTTATGGGAATGTGAAATCTAGAATGGGCCGTTCTACCTCTAGACATTAGTAAAGAAGCAATACCAATGGAAGCAACATTTAGAACAATCTGCTCTCTAGACCTAACCGATAAGGCTAACGTCCTCCACAAAAATGTCTTACCTGTGCCTCCATAGCCGTAAACAAAAAATACACCTCCTTTATCACCTTCAATGGCTGCCATTATTTGATTATAAACGGAGAGTTGTTCATCAGTTAGAGAAGATTTTAGAGTAACTAACTCGCTCTGAATTTGAGGAATATCGAAAGATAGTTCTTCTTCAACCAAGCGATTGTTTCCAACAGCAAATGAATCATAATCAGGATAAGGAATTGTTGACCATCGTGTCAATGACGAACCATTTCTAATCAAGTATTTTTCAATCTCCACCAATGTTAGGTTCTTCAATCTCTCATCCGACATTACAAGTTCTGAAAATAATAAAAGTAAATAAATATAAAAAATATGAATAAAGTGTACTGAATAATAATATGGGTAATATATTAAAAACAAACCTTTGTTCTTTGTTGCTTTTCTTCTGTTGTATAAAATGTCATCACCCAAGTATTTCCATGTTTGTTCAAATACATATTCGGGTCTTGATAATGTGTTTGACAAAAGCAAAGTAACAAATAGTGCACGAGTAGAATGACCATCTTCCACAAAACTGGCTTCTTTAATAGCTTCAATATATTCCATGTCATCATCTAACAAACCCATAGCGTAACACGCATCCCTGAAAGTTGGAAACAACTGACCATCAACAGTTCTAATTTCTTCAAACGATCTTGGTCCTTTGACTTTGTTTAACAGAATTCTAAGAAAATACGGTTCACCCACTGCAGGGGAGACCGAATGAATGCGTCCGATCTGTAACAGTTTTCTTTTACGTGGTGCCCATTGTCTATCTGTTAATTTCCAACAGAATTTAGTAGGAAACTCAACATAAGTAAGTTTGCGGGCTTCTTCATCATTTCTGTTCATCTCCAACCACTTTAGAAAAATCGAAGAAGAGACTGATGGCTTTTCCAAAACGTCCTGTATATCGTCTTCAGCTCCAAACACAACATTTTGTTGACCTTCAAGATGAAAAGGAAGTCTCATAACTGGAGGAAACCTGTAGCGAACTTCATTTGCAAATATCCTCCAAGAAGCTTCACAGGCGGAAACATATCTACAATCATAATAGGCTTTGATCTCATCCTTTGCCGTTTCTTCATTTTCTATACCATCTCTGTTTGACACCACAAGTGAAGCTCTGTCTGCACCTTTATTAATGTACTTAAACAGATATTTGATAGAACCAGCTTGATTGCACCATTCAACATTAATGTGGGCTTGGTATCTTTTCAAAAGAACCGGACTATAAGGAACAACACTTCTGTTGTCTAATTGAACTTTGGACTTTATAATAGTCTTACCATTGTCTCTTCTTCTATATACAGGGAAACCGTCAGCATCAGTGGTTGTTTCAGGGTTGAATTTTTTTGGATAATTTTTTGAACATCTACTATCAACCATACAAGGACAATTGGGATTTTCATTCCCACATGGACCATGAATCATAAATTCGGATACAAGGGCATAGAGGCTAGGATCTTCCATTTTATCCGGTATCTCAGCAGAAACAAATTTGTCTAAATGATCAACGGACAGAAGTTTTGATTCCGGTTTCAAGAAAATGCAAATATGAGCATGAGGCAATCCACGTTTTTGAAATTCCACAGTATAAACGGCTACAACAAAAATAATGATATTCAGAAAATTGTAAAAAATAACATTAGAAATATTTTTGGTATTCTAATAATGATATGAAAAAAACCTTTATACCTGCACTTAGTTCTCCAAATATTTTTTTGTCCTTCAGATCCTTCGTAATTGAATCTAGCTTTATCTTAAACAATCGACACAAAATGTCTGGTCTATCCTCAGGGTTAATTGAAGTATCTCGAAGGTATCGTTTAATCTCTGGCCACTTCGGATTACATGTAACCGTAATAAAAAAATCTGGATATCCAAACCATTTACATATAGCCATAGCATCTAGATAGTTTTGTTGCATATACCGAGAACCACCGGTAAAATATGATGGTAAGACTACCCGTATACCGGTATTAGATAAATCATTTGTTCCCTGATTGTTCAACTTTTGCAGATTTTCATATGTTTCAGACCTAAGATGTTTCTGCTGAAATCGGATATAATTAAGCCTTTCACTCTCAATCATGGTGTATGCATCTACTAAAAATTGTTGCAACAATCTCCGAGCATTTAAAATCAGTGAAAAAGCAGTTGATCGATCCTGAATTCTATAGGCAAAGAATTCTCTCATTGTACACTTGGGTCGAATTTTTTTTAAGGTACGTACACCGTCCCTATGTGGAATGTCTATTCTATATCCGTCATCACCATTGGGAAAAAGGATTGGATACTGAAGGGCTAGATATGATGGATGAAGTTCACTGATTCGTTGAAGACCTTCGGTGTGTGACTCAACAACAATATCACGATGATCAATTATTCGTTCGAGATCGCCAACAATCAATGCAACAACTTCTGAAGTTGAGGGCAAATTGTAAGTACGACCATCAAGATCTCTTTTGTAAATGAGACGAAGCTTGAAGTTTTCATTAGGATTGTCATTGAAGTGGTTTCTTGCCATTCTATAACTTTTAACCAACTCATTATTATGATCCAGGAAGTCTTTGAGAAACTTAATGAGATGAATATCTATCTGCTTTAAATGCCCATCAGACTTATTCGTAGAGTCACTGTGAAAAAAAAAAGTTTCAAGTAAATCCGAAATAATATGTAACATCTAAATACTGTTATATTTAAAAGACTAAATAAATAAATACTTTTGTATGATATTACCTGAACAACCTTTTTCGATTTGAAACTTCATTATCAGTATCATAAATATAAAGCTGAGAAAACTTTGGATCTTTTCCAGGTGCAGGTACCAAACCACCTAATGTATGAAAATTCTGTCCACTTATACGAAATACATAAGGTGCCTTACCACTATTGATGCTGGAATCCACTTTTCCACCCATCGATGTGAAAGAGAACATAGAATTGTATCAACGGATATTTTTTAGAAAGTACTTGCTGTTTTCATTACAATTTGCAAATAGATCCTTGTATATTGAAGGAGGCTCTTTCAAATCTGGAAGCTCTACTTTTCCATAACCACAACATAAGTTATAAGTTAATTTACCCAATGTAATTCTCCCTTTTCCACCTTCATCAGACCATAATAATGAGTCACGCATCTCATATCTAAGGCTTTGATTACCATGATCCAAGTACTCTGAAAACATAAAATTGATTGACCAATAAAGAATAAATTAATAAATAACGTTTATTTAACTACAAAGATATCTAGCATTATTATTACCTGTGGATACACCTTTAAAAGGGTCTTGAATGGAATGTAACTCTTCATTCTCATCATCAGAAGTAAGATCTACCATTGGAACAGGTTCGATAACGCGTTTTTTTGGTAAAATCTTTTGTTTACCAGATTTAAGCTTTGTCAACGAAGAAGATTGAATAGAGTTACTATTATGTGTAACAATGTTTGAAACAATAGAAAATGGATAACTGCTAGAAGTAGGGGTTAATTGGTTATCCAAAGTAAGAGTACCTGTAAAAGACACAAATAAAAAATACTAACATAAATTAAGATTATAACTATATATATATATATCTATATATATATATATATGTAGATTGATATAAAAAAATTTATGAGATTACATACCAGTTGTTATGCCACTTAAGGGTGTTGTTGTGGTTAAAGATTTCAAGTTATGAAGTGTGTGGAAACTATTAGATGATGAAGGAAGATTAGGATTATAATTCTCTTGGTTGATGAAGTTGGATCTGTTAACAACTTTAAATGATCCTCTACCACGCGGAATATTATTTTGTTTATTTGAAGTTTTTCGCCTACTATCGAGACAAAGCTTGCGCATTTTCCTTCTATGAGCGGCAAGTAATGCTGAAATGTACATATCATTAGATTTTATGTAATTAATATTAATTTATATATAGACTTAAACTAAAAAATAAAAACAAAACAATAGTGTATCAAATATTTTAGGTCGTAAAACATAAATCCATCAATTGACATACCATTTGAGTTACAAGCTAATGGAACTGCATCATTTATACCTAAAATTGTACATATATAAAAAATTTGTAAATACAACACATGATACAGAATAATAAATAATCAAAAAAAATGAGGAAATGTAAAATACCGATGGATGATTGAGCTGTCGTCCTGAATGATATACCTTATTCAATTGATCAAAAAAATTAACACATTAGAAATAGATTTTAAATGTACAATAAAAAAAAGTAATGTAACATTCTATAATGTAAAATGTAAAATTTTACCATTGGTGATGTTTGACAAAGGTGTTCTTCTAACTGTACCTAAATAATTATTTCGTAACAAACAGTTATTAACTTATATTAATTTAAGATGCTATAGATATAACTGTTAACGAAATACCAAATGTAATGAAAAAACTTATTGCTAGATGATTCTCCAAGTGAAGAAGAACATATCATCGGTGTATTTTCTAATCTTCTCTTATTTGACATTTTCTATATTAAATAATCAAAACACATATAAAAGATATGTTAATTAATATAAAATATAAAAACAAAAAAATAGGCTACAACACATAGCCGTTTGGGTATACCTATTCAATCGAATCAATATATAATTTAATTGAAAAAATGATTATCCTTTCTAACACACATTTCTCAACACATTTACCAAAGAAACATCATCTTCATCGACGGCGAGGGTTTTCAATATCATTTCAAGATACAAATCGAAGAGAATCAAAGGGTTTGGACCTTCTTGGATAATTTCAAACAAAAAGGTACGATTTCCATCTTCGATTATCATCATCATTTCGAAATTTTTGAGTCATACAAGTTTGTGAAATAGATTTTTATGTTAAATTATAATGTAGTATGAACAGGGTAATACTTTGAAACTCCAAATCAGTAATATTAATAGATTGCATGTTTGAAATATCAAAGATTTAGGGCGATCATGAAATTTACGTGTGATCTTCCTTAGAAAAGGCATAAAGATTAGGTAACAAAATACATTTACACAACACAGAAGTTAGTAAGAAATGTGGAACAAAAGTTAAATTTTTCAAAAAATAATCATAATTTTTTGTTTTTATGACATATTATATTGAAATACTTTGGTTAGTAACTATCTAAAGTTTTTTTTATTAGATATTCATAAGATTGAACTGAACTGTAATTTAGTCAGAGTACAAATGTAAACTGAAATATAGTTTAGTTATGTATGATTCATGTTTTATTAGAAATTCATAATATGCAAAAGATAAAAATTATGAATATGAAATAATAAGTTTCATACATTGCAGTTTAGAAGATGGTTTTATCATTTGTTCAACGGATGGATGAACCTAAAGATATTTCATTGGTATGTGTACTTTGCGTATCTAAGTTGATTAAATTAAACGTTGTAAACATTACAGTCCATATATAACTGTTATTTATGTATAATATTACAATGTTAATGAAGGTGGTACCAGTTGAATTTGTTAAAAAAAATGGGGACAAGACTGGCAACATATGAACATAGAGGTTCATCATCAAGACGGTAGACATTGGAATGTAAGACTTAGACACATGGATAGCCTACCAGTATTAACAGATGGTTGGAGGGCTGTTGTTAATCATCTTAATTTGTCAAAAAAAACTTGGCTGCTCTTTAAAAGCATAGGAGAGAAAAAGTTGGAGGTTTATCCTTTCGTAAACGATGTGTGTGGTAAAACCTACATAACAATGAACAACTACACAAAGTTGGGTCTTACGGTAAGCGTATTCTTTGGTAATTAAGGAAATCTCAAAGTCAAAAATTGTAAAGACTTTCTTAGTAATACATAACTTAATAATTATATGTTTATAATATATTTTATTAACTTGCAGGTAATTCCAGATGAGTTTATTAACATGTTTTACAAAAACCACGAGATAAACGACAATTACCAAGTATATGCAGGTGGTAAGTACTGGAATGTGATGGCAGCAAAACTTCATGTAACCTATGCTTTTACAGGCGGATGGTCGGAACTGTGTGAGAGTTTGAAAATTATGAATGGTGACACAATGACGTTTGAGAAGATTGATAATGTTGTATTTCATTTGAGGGTATTCAGGAATGGCATTGAGGTTGAATTGGGTTTTAAAGAAGAATCACAAGACAGTGATTCTTGTGAAGTTATATCTCGACAGACATTCCAAGAAAGTGTTTATTTTGTAAGTATTTTTTATTACACAAAAATAATTTAAATAAAAAAGATTACTTATATTTAAAATTTTTAATTACAGAACTTTGTTCAATCTGAGAATGCAACGGATACAAGTGGAGATACTTTGATGCATGAGGTAGTGTATTACAATACGTTTGTATTTTTAAGTATAAATTGATTAATGAATTCACATAACTGTTATTACATTTTTTTGTATATAAATGAAAGTTTAACTCACATTAAGTAGCAGGAAAAAAATTCTGGAAATGAAAGTGATCAAATGTTGAATATGACAAAAGAAGTTCTAAAATGTGAAGACTTGACACCACCAAGTAAAAATGATAAATGTTCTGAGGTTCCCGTGAACGAAGAGGTAATAATAAGTTAATATAGATTTATATGACATTATATATGTTAGCATATATAAGAATTATAAATTTCATAATTATGTATATATATTTAATTAATAGATTGGAAAGAAAGGTAAAGAGGTTGCACAAGTGATTGGCTCAACATCAAAAAAAAAAAAGAAAAGTAATTGACCAAACTCCAGAAGTTGTCACACTCGAAATTTCAAACTGTCGTCGATCATCAATCAAAAGAGAGGTAATTTTGACTTTATTCACATGTGAAATACAATTATGAATGCTTACTTGTTGTAATTACAATTTAAGAAAGATTTAATGTTTTTCATTAATATTGAAAATTGAAGGTAAAAAACTACTGTGAGAATGCACGTAAAGTTGGACAGGAAAAGCAACCGAGACGTGATAGTAAAAAAACAATAAAGGCTGAACTTGATCCTGAAAATTTTGAGTTTAGTCGAAAAGGAGAAAACAGATTGGTATGAAATTCTGTAACATAAATTATAAGAAGCTTTGTATGATTTATAGGGAAATGATAATAATGGTATGTAACATTTTTTTGATAGCGTCTTCCAATAGAGGTTGCGAGGAGACCAGGTCTAATAAGGGCGCTTCATTCATTGAAGATTCAGACTTTGGATGGAAGAACGATCGATAACGAAGTGGACATAGAGAAAAATGGCCTAAAACCACGTTACGCAATGGTGAAGTGGGGAAATTTTATGTCTGCAAATGGTTTGAAAAAAGGTGACATTCTTCACTTCAACTTTGTTACTTCAAAACAGGTGCTGGAGTTAAGAAATGTGGATCGACTTTAAGACAAATGTGTTGAATGATGGTAGTAGGTTTATTTCTTGCTATATGGGTTGTTAATGATTATGGTTTTTTGGAATATACATGTATTTGCATATGAAAACGTTGGTAGAAGTTTGTTTAACTATATGTTTATGTAATATGTGCATATATGGATAATGTTAAGTTTTTGGAACAATATATATAAGTATAAGTATATGTATAAATGTTAATCATCTTATTTATCTGTTGAATTCACTAAAGAAGAAATTATTAATATAATCCAAACAAACACCATTAAAAGTTGTATATAAAATGAGGAGGTAACATATAAAATGAATAAAACATACCTGATAATATATATTGACCAAAAGGCTTGATATGATTAGGAACAAAAGACACAGAGAATAGGGAAATGGTTGTAAAATTCTTCTTCGAAGTGATATAGAAGGAAAAACCACAAAATATAGTGAATAGATTAAAATAAACACAATGAGAGTTCATACACTTGAATGACTGTATTTATAGAAAACAATATCAGTATTTATAGAAACTCGATAAGTTAGGAATATTAATAGAATTTCTAAACATGTAACAATTAGAACATAAATTAAGGATTATACTGTTTTAATGATAAGCAAGGAAATAGATATATATTATTTGAATTATAACCAACAACCATGTAGAGATGATTTTAATTAGAGAAGTACGGGAAACAAAAATATCATTATAAAACATACTTAAAATACGATTATTCCATCGAGACATAACAAATTATTTGATGTGAACAAAGCTGCTAATTGTCATCATCATAAACTTGATAAACAGTACATTGGCCATTTTCAACAATCACCATCTCCTCCAAAACGTTTGCATTTTTTTGAGTTAAATGATGATCATCGCCAAAATATAGTTGAATGAATTCACGCGGCCACAAATCCATCAAGACAGTCGAAGTAATGAACAAACCTTGGTTTTGGAGCATTTCCTGAAAAATATATAATAAACAAATGACATTGATAACAAAAAAACTTATTAACAAAAGTAATTGGGTTGTAATGTAAATAATAAAAGACAATAAATACTACCAGATAATCTTCAACATAAGAACTACGCTCTTCAACAAATTCTTTGGATGATAGACCATCACGCCATTCTTTGCATACTAACTTGAAACGATGTATAGATTTGGTATCAATTTTGATTAAAATATGGAAAAGTATCAGGTGAAAAGGAAGCTCAACCATTGTTTCTTGAATACCTAAAACATTATAAAAAAACATAGCAAAATTTTACATTATGAAAATGAGTTGTGAAGAATCAGTATTTAGAACACTATAGATTTTGATGAAGATAATAAGACTAATACCTTAATGACCTGTTTAAATGTTATAGAATGAATGATTTAAAGAAAAGGCTCATCTATATATAATAATAATCAAGATATCAAATATGGAATGATAATGAGATGAATATTTTCCATTATTAAGAGATTTGAAATATAATATTAAGTTAATATTATATTATGTATTTTTTTTTAAAATATTATATTTAACGATTAAAAGTATACATTAAAAAATAATATTTTAGTTAGAAAAAACCGAAAAATATTTAAGTGTTATATAATTTGAATATAGTATGTTATTTACATAAAATCAATGAATATTTATTAAATATAATATTTTGGATTTTACAAATTTTCCCAAAAATAAAATAAATTGTTATTTTTAGAATATGATCATTATGAAATAATGTTTCACAATGAAGATATAAAATATAGAGTAGATTATGATTATAATATTTTGTTGATTATATGATCAGAATTAAAAAGATAACATTAATAAAAACGATTTTGAATTGTGATATGTATTTAATATACTATGTTAATAACATTAAATAAATTTATAGAATTTAAATATAGTATTTTCGGTTCATGTATAATGATTTTAAAAATATATGAAAAATTTGATGTTTAGAAAATTTAATAAGGTCAAACATCCTCTATAACATAAAAATGGAAACAAAAATTGTTATACAATTAAGTAAACTAATATGACCTTTGGTTATATTAGTGTTTATCGCTTACCATATGATGTAGTTACCTACATTTTTTAAATTTTCAAAAATATGTTTGATCATTAACATATTATTTACAAATCATGAATATTATTTACAAATCATTCACCACAAAACAAACCAATTGACATCATAATAAAAATTAGGAAAACATAATATCCATTAAAATTCCAGAGTAATAGTTAACACAAATTATGAAACGTCTTTTTCAGAAACACCGACCTTAAAAATAACATAAATTGGAAATTGATTTCGACACCACACGGATATATCTTTATTTCTCTAACTTTGGGGTGATCAGGTCCAAGTTGACAGCATCGTTGACTTTATCATTCTCAGGACTGTTTCGACGTTTAGTAGAAGAACTTTCAACAGCATCAACATCATAAACTTCTTGAAGGTTACGTTTAATGTTTTCGAACTTTGACTGATCTTGATCATTAACATCAAAATTATCTGGCGTAACACTGTCGCCGATCACAGATTGAGACTCCTGTAAATAAGTGAATAAAATAATATAAGATGAAGAAATAATAGTTATTTTTTCTATTAATTAAAACTGACGTTACATAATAAAATAAAACAACATACCTTTGAGAAACATTTAACATTTCCGACAGAATCGGACAAGCATTGAACATTTGACTCAGACATATCAGACTGCGAAAAACATACAAAAGTCAGTTAATTTGTCACAGCATGTCAAATAGGATATTTACAATAAAAATATAATTTGGAAAATAAATACTAACATCATTAATTTTCCATTTATTCTCCAGAGCAGAAAGTATGTCATCATCAGAAGTTAACATTGAAATTCCATAGTTTTCTATCTGGTTAGAAATGTTAAAACTGGAAATTTTGATTTGAAATGCAAACTTTTTGTTGATCAAGATATCAAACTCAGATGGAAGTGACTGAAAGGACCCTTCGGTGGAACTGTCAACCTATACAAAATTATGAAATTTAGTAAATATACATAAATATTGTATAAAAAAAAACTAATTGTTCCTTTGAGTAAACATCAAGAAGTTCTTTGGAGGTTTTTTTAATAAGCTTAATTGCTTCATAATCAAACAACGTACAAGAAATAGTCCCAGTCGAATCCTGAACCCTTAGAGGAATCTTGTAACTGTTAGATGATATAAAGTAAATAATTAGAAAGGAATCTTGCAAATCCATGGGTTGGTATTCAATAATGTGATAACTGTTAGATGATATAAAGTAAATAATTATTTTGTACTGCTTCAATTAATTATAAAATCTCTGTATAATGAATATTTAAATAATTAAAATAGAACATATAAATTAATAAAGATGTACATATGCAAATATATAAATATATATATATAGTCAATACTCGAGATCTTTAAGAGTTATGTTCATTCGTTTGGTTTTAGAGCCATCCTTCCTATTTACATCTTCAATAGGATAAGACACAATAACATAACCGATGAAATCTGTATATTTACACCAATTTGTCAATATAAATATATGAATTTATTTAAATGTTATAATAATAGTGGGAAACAGTAAATACCTATTGGAGTATTAACTTCAACTTTTTTACTCAACACAGTTTTAAAATCTGTGAAACGAAAAAAGTACCGAGGACCAGACCAGTTTTCAGTTTTCAGGACAGAAGTGAATGCGTACAAAGATAGCTTCTGATCATTTCCAGTAACCTTAATCTTGGTTGTATCTTTGGCTAGTGATGGTTTGTGAAACAATAAATAGTCATCAACAACCAAAAATTTAAGGAACCGTTTGAAAAGTTTATGTAAACAGCTACATTGAATGAATGAACCCTGAAATAGTAATTATATAAGATGCATTTTAGATAATCAACTTGGATAACAATTGTTAAAGAGGAATATAAATAATAGTTAAGAAACTTAAAAATTGTTACCTCCTCATCCATCAACAACATGTCAACTCGATAGATCTGATTATCAGAACCATTCATTTTTTTATTCCACAAGGATATGATCTTCGCCTTGATTGTGTAGTTCGTAGAGTGAGCATTAAGAGAACTGAACATAGTAATCTTATTGTTCTCCATTTAACTGTTAAATTAAGACAATAGGATCAGAGGCTTGTGATGTTTTATATGATATTAAATATAAGAATTGAAAAACGGGTAATGGTTGTACCTTCACTCGTAAACAATAGAAGAAGAAAAATGAGAGCGAATATGATTGAGAAACTATAGAGAGGACATCTATATATATATAGAATACAAAAGACTAAGATATGGAATGATTGAAAATTGTTTTTGGAAGTTATTAATGAAAATTAATCTTTATGGTAATTAACATAAATAAATTTATGTTACATTGTTATTTCCTAATATATTAGTATTGATTAACAATTTGAAATTATTCAAACCGAGTATTTTGCCGGGTTAAATTATTCAAACCCAGAAGTAAATGTATCCAAGTAAAGAAAAAAAATAAAGGAATAATAATTTTGATGTCGTAAGGATGAGTGATTGAAAAACGACTAAAATTTGGTTGTTCGAATTATTACCTAAGCTTGTGTAAGATTTTCAACAAATGTATACAACCATATAATTGACACATAGACATCCATACCCATTACATTCGACACTTCACAATTGGATATTCATCAACATGAAAAAAATAATCATATGCAGATAAAAAAGACAAATATCACCATAAATGATAGCAAGAATAGTCTTAGAATCAAAAAATAAAAACTTACATTTATTCATATCCGGCGTTGCTGAGCTTAAATCCATCAATTGTATGCAAATGAAAATAGGATCTACAAATGAATACAAAATTAAGGAACAGGACGATAACAATATACCAAATAAACATAAAAAGAATGTATAAAACTCACATCAATAAGGACTCGAACCAGTATAGGTATAAAACGAAGAAAGAGTTTATGATGGAACAAAAAGGTTCAACTTTTGTGACAAAACTATTACAAAAATACCTATATCTTGTACCAGAAATACAATTAGAAGATGAAATGTTTACCATAAGCACAAACCTTATCTTCTCAAAGCAGCAGAATTCCTTAAATCTCCAATGTTTCATGTTATAAAACAACAAAAATTCATATTCATAAAATAAATCAAATAAAACTAATACATATACACATATATACTGTTTTTTTCCCCAGGAATACAATAAGATGAAGAAATCGTTACCAAAATTACTAACCCTAGCTTCTGAAATTCCGAACATTCATTAAATCTACACTGTTTCATGGTACAAAAGAACAAAGATTCAGATACGGGAGATAAATCAAATAAAAGTAATACAAATGAACTGATCTTTTGTACCAGAAATACAAGAAGAAGGAAAGACGGTACTGATGTGTGTAAAATGCAACATATAAATTACATCAATTAAGGCATAAAACTAACCCTTTTTAAGTACTAATATTGGAAAAAGAGTGTTTTTGTCTTCCTTTTGTATTTTCAGGATTAAATGAGCTCAAAAACACAAAAGAAGCAAAAAGACAGCTAAATCCAACATAAATACAAGGAAAGGAACATTAGTGGACTGCCCGACCCCTCAACGGCACCTTCCAAAGCAAAATAGAGAAGACAGAAGTCTGAACACACCCCGTGCTCAGCCAGCATGGGGGCGTGCCCAAGAAGCAGCAGAAAAGACAAATCTATAGAAGCTTCTATTGCCCACCACGGGGCGTGCCCAGCGGACACGGGGGCGTGTCGAAAGTACAGCAGGCGCATTAATTGTAATTGCGAATTACAATTAATGAAGAGAGAGAGTGTCAGACAGGCACGGGGCCGTGCCCAGCGGACACGGGGCCGTGCCCAGCTCTCTGTTCAGCCTATAAATAGGAGTGCTTGGATTCATTTCATCTCATCCTTTGGCACACCACCTCTCTCACACTTCATCCACCACCCACCACCATCACAACACCATCATCCACCACCATCATCCATTGTCCATCGTAGAGTGTGTGAGTCGTCTCGGGATCCAAGATTGATCGTAAGAGTTCTTGACAATCAAGGCCATGTTTGCCTAAGTCTCTTACATCACTTGGTGAAGACAAAGTGTCTAGTATAATACTTTTTATTTCTAATCTTTTGCACTTTTTATTTGGTTTTGTATTAATGACTTTAATAACTAGTTACTTATGTTGAAGGTGATCTTTCCTTATCGTTTGTCCGTGGTGTCTTGGTATTATTTTACTGTCTATATAAAATAAAGGATTTTCACCATTCATATCTCCACGGTCTATATGGAGGTATGTTGGCTACCTGGTCGGGGGTTAAGGGAACGATTTGGTAAAGGTCTTGCCATTGTTCAGCGTTTAGAGGTCCTGCAATGGACCTGGGTCAAATTTAGTAGGACCTCCTTCAATACTTCACGGTATTGGATGGCGGGGGTCCAAACTCTTTGACCCCCTCATAAGTTAACTACTATTAATACTATAACCCGGCTATTTAGGACTGTATCCCTGCTGACTCAGACTACTTAGCCGAGGGTAACGTCACCGCCAAAAGCGGGGCCTACCACAATACTGCATTAATAACTTAATTCATTATCTTCCAATAATCCACCCTTTTAGGATTGTATCCTTGCTGACTCAAACTACTGGGGTGAGGGTAACGTTACCTTCAAAAGAGGGGCCTACTACAATAACTAAGATAATCTCTTAATTATGTGCAAAAGTGCGGAAATAATCAAAGGTTATACTAGATACGAGTCGGAACCAAGTGATTCATCTTGTCTATCTGTTTTTATTTTTATTTTATTTTCAGCATTTTAGTTAGTTTTTATTTTTCTTAGTTTAAAAACATTTTTCTAAACTTTTATTTTGGTTAGACGTTGAGGATAAACCGGTATTAAAAGCTCTTGTGTCCTTGGACGACCTCGGTATCTTACCAACGCTATACTACACTCAACGATGGGTGCACTTGCCCATATGTGTGTTTAGTGTTAGTGAAATATCGTGTTTTATAAATTTAAAACTTGGCTAAAATAAGTGTTAAAAAGGGCTTAAAATATACACCTAATATATATAACACTTCACACGCATCAGTACCAAAAGCACAAAACCTAGCTTATGAAATCCCCAAATTTGCTTAAATCTCCAATGTTTCATGTTATAAACCCAACAAAAAAAAACCATAATCAAACAATAAATCTCGAAAAACCGTTCATGGAACATATTAGACAACCAGATTTATAGAATCAAGAGGTTGATGAAGAAAATCTGATGTTGAATCAGCTTGAAAGGGCCTTGAAAATTCCGTATGGTTGAAGAATAAGGTAGAAAAGAATGAGAACTTTGACAAATTAGGTTTTTTTTAGATACTTATATACCCGGGTCAAATACATGCGGGTATGGATAGTAAATACCGGATCCCGTGTAGAAACATCAAGTTTCTCTAATTTTCCCGCCAAAAAAGAGATATAGTTGCACCATATACTGCCACGTGTCCCAAACCTTGTTTGTTTATTATATATATAGATTATACCCGTGTGTCCCATTCCAAGGCATACCCCCGCGATCAAGGTAAGCACAACGATTCATCGTAGCAGGTGAATATATTGATGTCATCCTTTTTTATTTACAACGTCAGACCATTGGTGACAGGTCAGTACTTTCGTACAGCAGAGCGACCAATGATTTTGTCCAACGAGGGCGAGGCAAATTCCATTTTGGTACGAATTTGGCTCTTTGAGCATTGGGAATTTTCTCATTTTGAGATTTTATTCCTTAAGGTTTTTGTCCTCTTTGGGATCTTTTAAGATATCCTGACTGTGTCTAGGTCTGCATATAATCTGGATGCAACAGAAGGACAGCCAAGATATCCCCGGATGATTCAACAATATAAAGACTCGAAACCTCAGATGTTGGCTATCTATCAACGCAAGATTTAAGACCATAAAATCATACGCCGTTGGTATGTTACCCACATGGTACATAGTTCGTTATGTTTATATCACTTAGTATCTTTTATCATTTTGAGCGTCAAGCCTATCAACATATCGCAGTAGATCCTAGTCTTTTCAGCTATGGCACCTTACATGTGTTAGTCAAACCCTTTAACACGAACATTTATTTCACTTCCCATATCATGCAATTTATCTTTTTGGCTTTTTCATTTTTCAAATGTTTTTGTATTTTTCTCATTTTCTCCCCCTAAAACAAAGCATATATATATACAGCAAACTCTTTTTATATTTTTCTTTTTCTGAGTTTTTTTTTTCTCCTAAACTCTATATCTATCTATATGTTCCTCTCCCCCCTAAATTTGTGCATAAATCTTGTATTTTTGCGCAAATTTACCATTTACTAGAGAAAGGACAATTTATATACAAAGTAATGAACTAAGAAAGAGAAAAAATATTTTTGCTTAACCGTTCCGTCATTAGATTGAAGACTAATCAAATTCAAATCAAAGTACTGAATTTAAACGGTACCTTTTGCTGATCTTATCTTACTTCTCTAATCTCCTCCAAAGGAAACATATCATCTGTAAAAAAAATTTGAACTTTTTGCAACAGTGAAATGTTACCCGTTTTTATCTCTGGAACAACCGCTATCAACATTCCAGAGATTGTCAACAGCTCATCCTTGATTGTTCCTGAAAAGTAAGGAGATTAGTAAGACATGGGTACCCAGGCCATCGTGGTCCTGGGTTTACCTGAAGCATCAAAATAAGACACTTCCTTTAAACATAAGTCCCCTTTGGTTTCAAGGATTGGAAACATTGCTGCTTTGGATTTGGGTTTCCAAATCTGTTTCGGTTTAACAAACGTGTTCGTTGCCTTCAGTTGAGCAACTTTAGCTGATTCAGTTTTAGAAAGACGTTTTTGTTCTTGAACAGCCTTGCGTTTATTTTTAGCAGCGTTCCAATCCCCATCAGAAGGTTTAACCTTGGGATTCACATTCTTCATTGCCTTAGGTGATGATACCTTCATTGGCTTGGAATGATTGTTATCCTTTGATGTAACCCTCTGATTTTGCATATAGTAGGGTACGTAGGCACGCCTTGTGCAGTTTCTAGCAATATGACCCGCAATGCCACAGTTGTAGCAAGTTTGTCTTTTCATCTAAAAGACGTTTTGAGCAGCTTGATTCGCTCTAGCAGGTCTTGAAGGACAAACCGGTCCTTTTTGCGTTGGATGCGCCTACACTTTACTTTCAGACGAAGACGAATTTGGGTGCTTATATTTGCTGTTTGCAGAACTCTTGTTGCTATGAGCACCATTCTTCGTCTTTTCTTCCTGATTGGATCTTTCATTCACCTTGTCACGAGCCTTATGAGATCGTGATTGCCTTTGATGAGCAGACTTCATATAGCCCTGACATTGATCAGCTCGTTTTGGCTCATTTCGCTTGTTGTGAACCGGCTCACAAACATCAGCACAAGAGCGTGTATTGGCATTTTGTTGCACGTTTGGACGATGAACACAATTTCTAGCAATGTGTCCAGGAATTCCACAGTTGAAACATGTTTGTCGCTTCAATGTATGGAGATTCGAAGAGCTAGCAGCAGTAGCTGATCTGATTGGTTTAGATGAACGAGCTTGCTTTGATTGCTTTGCATGTGTTCCATGTGCCTTTTCTGAGTTCTTATGTACCTGTTGATCAGAACTAGCACAAGTATGAGATTCAGACGGATGATGTTTTTCGTCTTTTACAATTTTATCATGATCATTTTGAACAGACGATTTAGTTTCTGTTTTAACTTTAATTTTAGAAACATTTGTCTGTGACTGTTCATTTATTTCAACTCCTTTTTCTTCTCTTACAAAATCAGGTTCAGTTTTAATTTCAGAAGATGAAGTTTCATCAACACGTGTGTAACACCTGTGCCTTCACGGCCATCAAACAAATACCAAACCAATGAAATATTATATTTCATACTTGGGATTTGTAAAATTATGTGTATCTTTTACACATATCAACTCTTGTTTGATTTTAAGCTTTAAATCGCTTTCTGGAGGGTTATACGCGCTCTGATGCGTAAATATAACCAGTTTAATCCAACGAACACTCCGGAATAGTGAAATAGGCTTAACATACCTTAAATAACCTTTACATAACTTAGATATAAGTTTTGGAAGGTTTGGTGTAGTGAAATCAAAGTTTAATCACTTACAGGGACTAAAGTTGACAAACTGCGAAAGTATGCCAATTTGAACTGTAACAGACATTCCGGAACATGACCATAAGTTAAACATACCATAAATATCCTTCACATAGCTTAGAAATAGGCTTTGAGGTGTTCGGTATGCTAAAATAAACTTTTGTGTCATTCAGGGACTAAAAGTGTCAGAAAGTGCACAAGTTTGCATTTTCGCGCATAACTTACGTTCTGAATACATCTGGACATCCAAAAATTTATGTAAGCATGACTACATTATATTTTAGTGTTCGCCTTAAGAAAAATCCATTCGTCGCGTCATTTGGATCGTTTTTCGCACTTGTGCGCATTCCGTCGTAATTAAGCGAACATCGCGTTCGTACGACCAAACGAACCATCATCCGGCATATTTTTGAGCATGTTTCATGTCCACAATGTTTAGGCAACATTTTAGGGCCTTAAAGTTGGCTTTACGGGCCTTAGAAGTGTCGGAAATGGCTTAAAACATGTGCAGGGGCTGAAACTGTCATTTTTGAAACTTATTTTCGGATCAGAAGCCCCATGCGGCCCGCATTAGCTTTGGTGTATCCTGAAGCGGGCCGCCTCAGCCTTCCAGACCAGGTTAACTGCATTTAACAGCTGGTTGCAGCTGTTTAGCACCTCCAATCCTTCTTCCACATGTCAATTCCCTATGGTGAGTGGCCATTTGACACACCACAACATTCCAACACATGTACGGCCTTGATCGTGCCCTCTTTTCCATGAAACGATCTCAACGGTTACCCGAAAACTATATATACCCATCCACCCCCATTGCATTTTCTCACAAGAATCTTGATTTGAGAGCTCTAAGTTGAAACCATTGTTTCATACCTGAGTTCTTGGATCGAGATTAGCATTCGGGGACCCTTCGTAAGTATTCTTTCGTTCTTTTCCTTATTTTATTGCTTTTCGAGTCAGAAAGTCAAACTTTGTTTGACTTTCAGCGTTGACCAGCTTATGGTCAATGCGAAGTTCGTAGGAACTTCGCAACGTGAGTGTAATCACGTTGGTTATAGTCCCTTGGGACTATGCCCACTGATTACCACGTTGTCTAGGGTCGTAGGGTAGGCGATCTAATAAATCGCCTATACCTTCGAACCCGACCCAGTTTGGTCGATCATTAGGATCCGACCAAATACATTAGGTGACCCTAGTATAGGGCATAACCTTCCGAGGTTATACCCTATGGTCACATCGTTTAAGTAGTTGTATGATAGGTAGTTTATATGCCTTAGGTAAATTACCAGAATACCCTTTTAATGTATAATTGGTAATTAAGCATATGTAACCTAAACTTTTGTCACATAACTGATTATGTAACATGTTTAGGCATATAACACCTGTCATAGGACTAGTTAGACGGTCCGAACGCGTTTCACGCGCACGACGCGTTAAAGTAGCATATGTTACCTTAATGGGTCGCGATGGGTCGAAAGCACTTAGGTTTGGTTTCATTGTAGTATGTAGGCCTTGTTAAACCATATCATATGAGTTCCAATACTCATTTGGTTTACCAAGCCTCATCCTATCCGATCTCCCGATTTAAGTCCGGTTTATTTATATAGTTTTAGATTGCCGACTGATTCCGTGCTCCCTCTAGCTTTGTTTGGTTGTTGTTCAAGACCTCCAAGCATTCTCAGGCGAGTACATTTTCCCCTATTTTACTGTTTTCAATTGTTTTGGGGTGACTCATATGTGCTAAATGTTTTCGATGTTATAACGATGGTTTCAAAAACAATTAAGGCGATTTATACAAAACTAATAACGATTTCATAAAGTGAACAAACTTGTTGGTTGTAGTTACATAACAAATGACATTCATTAGCAATGATCAAGCCGACCAGTATTAGGTTATGGTACCATAGGATCTGACAAATCCCATTATTTACTACACCCGTGGTTATGTGTGGGTATGGTAGGTAGCGACTGAATCTGTAATTGTTAACTTACCCTATGGAGGTTTGTTAATACGAAAACGAGAAGCGACGAGTGATGAGTCACGAAGGTTTGAATGTTATTAGCGAGACGATCATATAAGTAGTTTCACGACCTAAAACGAATTAAACGATTAACGATTGGGTTTTCACACGATGTTTTAACGATTGGGTAACGATTGGGTTTTCACACGATGTTTTAACGATTGGGTAACGATTGGGTAAACGATTGGCTTCAAAGCGATATACGATATTAATTTGGTTATACATATTACATGATTTACATTTGGGCATGAACATTACTTTGGTGGTTTGGTTTGATTAAGTGATTAAGTAACGATGCGTGTGTAATATGATACAAGCATGGTGGATACGCCGCTGGTACTTCCTATATATAAGTGTTTGTATGGTATTACATATTGTAGTGTTATTTGAATCATTTCAGCTCGAGACATAGAACATTTTATACAAGTAACGTACTTTTCACAAGACATTTATTTACAAACAACTTATCTTATACAAACTCATATTACATGGTTATTCATTTAATCATGCTTTATTTTCTTATTTATACATATCACCTGAACTTATCATTTTTTTTCCAAATAATTTACTAAAACAAATGTTTTTGAGTTAAGAGTCATGGCTACGAAGTTTTACAAATTATAACCCGCTTGATTTGAGTTGGTTAATTAAGTTGCAATATTATACTCTTTTCAAAACAAGGTTTTTAAATAAAGTATTGCAACATCTAAACTAGCCATGATTTCGACACTCCTACAAAACCTATGTACTCGCCAGCATTTCTTTGCTGACCTCGTTTTCACATATGTTTCAGGTATTGATTGAATGATATCGATTGATAAGATGCATGCTCACATAGGACTGGACAAGGCCTTAGTGACTAAATAACAATGATAGATTACGTTTAAATTGTGTATTTAGATTTCCAAACGATGTAATTATTCAATGATTAATAAAACGAAACACTTTTGATATCCATGGTTATGAAACATTAATTCTGTTGCAACACGCCCCGATGTTTCCGCCACGTTTTGTATGTTCCACGTGGTCGGGGTGTGACAGAAAAGATGGTATCAGAGCCAATGGTTATAGGGAATTAGGTTATTAGTAATGCTTTGACCTAGTCTATAACCTTCTTAGGACCCTAACGCGAGTTTACTTGCGTTTAGTCATGAAACAATACCGTCACCTATCCTTAGGCGACGATCACAATAAGAATATAAATTTCAAAACCGCTTTGAAAACTAATCATCTGTTCTAGGATGATTGATTACTAGGTTTTGAACCCTCTATTGTAAGGTTTTGAACTCTCTATTATATGGTTTTGAACCCTTTGAGTTTTCAAAATCTCGTCAAGGTTTTGGGTTTTTAATAATGTGAACACGTGCAAACTGGAAGGGTGAATGCCTGTATTCTGGGTTTTCTGGCTAGGCAAGCACTTCGTATACATCTCATCAGACGCGAGACCAGTTGTGCTTACCTGGGAATTCTTGGGATGAGTGTTCACTTATAGGCGAGCATGTCTTCGCGATACATTATTTTTGACCCATTTACTTTGATTAGTCACCGTCTCATTTGTTTGCCTTAGGTAACAAACAAATGATCGCAATCTTCATGCGTTATCATTCTGTTTTGATTGTCCATTAATCTTTCACCTGTTTCTCCCTATGCCTTTCTTTTTCTTCAAGAATGTCTCTTCATCACGATGACGCCCAGATATCTGAGCAAGCAGCCAAATTCGCTCAGCGAATAGGCGAAGTAGTCCTGAAGACTGTGGAATTAGCTACTGCCATGTATCGTCTCCTGGATGAAGCCACTCAAGAGTCACCAAGACAGGCAGGACCTAGTCAGGTGACAACACCATCAGCCAATAAAGCAATCGAGGAATCAAAGACCATGGATGAACAACCCCCTAAGAAGTCAAAGAAGCGAAAGGCTCCTCAGAACTTCGCCATTGTCGCTCACAATGGTCAAGCCTTCCCCAACCAACCAGCTCAACCCCCTGCTAGGAAGTCATACAATGGAACTGCACTCTTGTGCAACCAATGTAACCTTCATCATCACCCTTGTGTGAAGTGCCGCAAATGTCAGATTTGTGGACTTATAGGTCATACAGCAAGGGTTTGCCCAACTACAGCTGTACCAAATCAAGCTGGCGACACTCCTGCTCAAGCTCGTTTCTCACGAGGGCTTTGCTATAACTGTGGCGAGATGGGCCATTTCCTAAGGGATTGCCCAAAGCTTGCTAAGGCAAATCTGACCCACGGATGAGCAGTTGGCCGAGTAGAAGATGTTGCTATCTTATGCTTTTGTTTCTTTCGTTTTCTTGATTGTGAAACAATCTGTCTCATTCATAAATAAAAGTAGTTGTTCACAGATTCTGATGTACAATTGTAGTTACATATGTGTAGGATTTTCCTATGATACCTACATCAAGGAACTATGTTCCTTACAAACTACTCTTGTGATTCTCTCTTTCAAATGATCGCTCGTGATTCCCTCGAACATTTTAAGTACTCGTTTCACTCTAAGAAACAAAGTACAGAAAATTAAGAGATATTATGAGTAATCGTGCCTTTCGCACATCTGTGCCTTTAAATCCTTGGTTAGATAACTAAGGGTATCTTCAAATCTCATACCCATTACGTTTTGATTTTTCAAACATACACAGTACCAGTATTTCAAAACAATCTTCATGATCTCAAAACATTTCATATAGTTTGAAAACAATTTTTCTAGATGCATTGTCTATGTTATTTCAAAAACATTGGCCATGTTATCAAAACCAACCTTTCTAATTTCAAAATATTTCATATAGTCTGAAGACAATATTAACACAATACATTTTCTTATCAAGTGCATGATTTCGAAAAGCATCATTCATATTTTCAAAAACCTTATACATAATTTCAAAATTTATCTCGCATGATTTTAAAATATTTTTGTAAAAATATCTATCTAATACACCTACTTTATGATTTCAAAAAGTATTATATATAAGGTTTCAAAAACGTTAAACACATTTTTCTTAAAAGAACCCCATGCACAGTTTTCAAAAATATTTTCCTTGTACATTTACTCAACCTTCAAATTCTGCTTCATATGTCGCCTTGACATATCTAGCATCTCAACTTCATAAGCATTTCAACTTCATGTTTTGACTTAAGCACATCCCGTGCAAGATTTTAAAACATCTTCAACTTCTAAAATTCATATGGGATCTTTTTATCTTTACAATTAGATCCTTGTGGATGATCATCATTCAAATCAGAGTCCTTAATTGGATTCTTTATGTGCCTTAATTCGAACACTTCGGTTCCTAATAATCGAAATCGAATTTTCTTTTTGAATCTTTCTATCTTTATAGTTAGATTCTTGAAAATATTTAAAGTACCAAATGAAATCCACGGATTGGATTCCTAGTATGCTTTAAATACCCATGTCCAAAGATAACAAATTAAACGATTATACGAATAAGCGATTATGCGACTATGTGGTTATGTGTTATGTGTTCTCCTTTATGTTTTTGTGTGATCCAATTTTCAAATCCTCATAGAATCTTTCATATCTTCATATGAGGGATTCATAGTAGGATATTCAAAAGGTACTACCTTAAATCCTTATGGGCTTCTACCTGGTAGTTAAGACCCTTGGGTTATATAGTACCATTTCATGTTTCGATAAGAGACCCTCTTAGTGGTCCAGTCAAAAAGATTGATTCACAATTTGATCAAAGAATGGCATCTAGTGATGTAGCTGAACAGACTCCTTGATAGTCTATTTAGATCAATCATTGATTTAATCAAAAGGACTCAATGGCGGTCTAGTTACACTCATCACAGGATTGTCATTTGGTTTTCCCCTACACATTATAAAATAGACTGTGTGAACTATGCAAGGAATTGTCTAAATTATGGAAGCGCACATAATTATGAGATTCAGTGCACGGTAAACCCAGTAAGATTTATTATGTGTAAGAGCCGATAGTGACAACAATAACGAAATGAGAACGATGTAATGGAGGTACGGTGGACGCACCAATGACGCTTTATATACTTGTATATAAGTATCCCTCTTACATTGCAATTATGATGTTATTAAAGTTACTAGAAGTTCATAACCCTAATCAATATTGTTCGATCTTTTCAACTTCATATTTTAACTCTCACAAGTTTCCTCTAAATAAATTTCGGGACGAAATTTCCTAAAGTAGGGGAGACTGTAACACCTGTGCCTTCACGGCCATCAAACAAATACCAAACCAATGAAATATTATATTTCATACTTGGGATTTGTAAAATTATGTGTATCTTTTACACATATCAACTCTTGTTTGATTTTAAGCTTTAAATCGCTTTCTGGAGGGTTATACGCGCTCTGATGCGTAAATATAACCAGTTTAATCCAACGAACACTCCGGAATAGTGAAATAGGCTTAACATACCTTAAATAACCTTTACATAACTTAGATATAAGTTTTGGAAGGTTTGGTGTAGTGAAATCAAAGTTTAATCACTTACAGGGACTAAAGTTGACAAACTGCGAAAGTATGCCAATTTGAACTGTAACAGACATTCCGGAACATGACCATAAGTTAAACATACCATAAATATCCTTCACATAGCTTAGAAATAGGCTTTGAGGTGTTCGGTATGCTAAAATAAACTTTTGTGTCATTCAGGGACTAAAAGTGTCAGAAAGTGCACAAGTTTGCATTTTCGCGCATAACTTACGTTCTGAATACATCTGGACATCCAAAAATTTATGTAAGCATGACTACATTATATTTTAGTGTTCGCCTTAAGAAAAATCCATTCGTCGCGTCATTTGGATCGTTTTTCGCACTTGTGCGCATTCCGTCGTAATTAAGCGAACATCGCGTTCGTACGACCAAACGAACCATCATCCGGCATATTTTTGAGCATGTTTCATGTCCACAATGTTTAGGCAACATTTTAGGGCCTTAAAGTTGGCTTTACGGGCCTTAGAAGTGTCGGAAATGGCTTAAAACATGTGCAGGGGCTGAAACTGTCATTTTTGAAACTTATTTTCGGATCAGAAGCCCCATGCGGCCCGCATTAGCTTTGGTGTATCCTGAAGCGGGCCGCCTCAGCCTTCCAGACCAGGTTAACTGCATTTAACAGCTGGTTGCAGCTGTTTAGCACCTCCAATCCTTCTTCCACATGTCAATTCCCTATGGTGAGTGGCCATTTGACACACCACAACATTCCAACACATGTACGGCCTTGATCGTGCCCTCTTTTCCATGAAACGATCTCAACGGTTACCCGAAAACTATATATACCCATCCACCCCCATTGCATTTTCTCACAAGAATCTTGATTTGAGAGCTCTAAGTTGAAACCATTGTTTCATACCTGAGTTCTTGGATCGAGATTAGCATTCGGGGACCCTTCGTAAGTATTCTTTCGTTCTTTTCCTTATTTTATTGCTTTTCGAGTCAGAAAGTCAAACTTTGTTTGACTTTCAGCGTTGACCAGCTTATGGTCAATGCGAAGTTCGTAGGAACTTCGCAACGTGAGTGTAATCACGTTGGTTATAGTCCCTTGGGACTATGCCCACTGATTACCACGTTGTCTAGGGTCGTAGGGTAGGCGATCTAATAAATCGCCTATACCTTCGAACCCGACCCAGTTTGGTCGATCATTAGGATCCGACCAAATACATTAGGTGACCCTAGTATAGGGCATAACCTTCCGAGGTTATACCCTATGGTCACATCGTTTAAGTAGTTGTATGATAGGTAGTTTATATGCCTTAGGTAAATTACCAGAATACCCTTTTAATGTATAATTGGTAATTAAGCATATGTAACCTAAACTTTTGTCACATAACTGATTATGTAACATGTTTAGGCATATAACACCTGTCATAGGACTAGTTAGACGGTCCGAACGCGTTTCACGCGCACGACGCGTTAAAGTAGCATATGTTACCTTAATGGGTCGCGATGGGTCGAAAGCACTTAGGTTTGGTTTCATTGTAGTATGTAGGCCTTGTTAAACCATATCATATGAGTTCCAATACTCATTTGGTTTACCAAGCCTCATCCTATCCGATCTCCCGATTTAAGTCCGGTTTATTTATATAGTTTTAGATTGCCGACTGATTCCGTGCTCCCTCTAGCTTTGTTTGGTTGTTGTTCAAGACCTCCAAGCATTCTCAGGCGAGTACATTTTCCCCTATTTTACTGTTTTCAATTGTTTTGGGGTGACTCATATGTGCTAAATGTTTTCGATGTTATAACGATGGTTTCAAAAACAATTAAGGCGATTTATACAAAACTAATAACGATTTCATAAAGTGAACAAACTTGTTGGTTGTAGTTACATAACAAATGACATTCATTAGCAATGATCAAGCCGACCAGTATTAGGTTATGGTACCATAGGATCTGACAAATCCCGTTATTTACTACACCCGTGGTTATGTGTGGGTATGGTAGGTAGCGACTGAATCTGTAATTGTTAACTTACCCTATGGAGGTTTGTTAATACGAAAACGAGAAGCGACGAGTGATGAGTCACGAAGGTTTGAATGTTATTAGCGAGACGATCATATAAGTAGTTTCACGACCTAAAACGAATTAAACGATTAACGATTGGGTTTTCACACGATGTTTTAACGATTGGGTAACGATTGGGTTTTCACACGATGTTTTAACGATTGGGTAACGATTGGGTAAACGATTGGCTTCAAAGCGATATACGATATTAATTTGGTTATACATATTACATGATTTACATTTGGGCATGAACATTACTTTGGTGGTTTGGTTTGATTAAGTGATTAAGTAACGATGCGTGTGTAATATGATACAAGCATGGTGGATACGCCGCTGGTACTTCCTATATATAAGTGTTTGTATGGTATTACATATTGTAGTGTTATTTGAATCATTTCAGCTCGAGACATAGAACATTTTATACAAGTAACGTACTTTTCACAAGACATTTATTTACAAACAACTTATCTTATACAAACTCATATTACATGGTTATTCATTTAATCATGCTTTATTTTCTTATTTATACATATCACCTGAACTTATCATTTTTTTTCCAAATAATTTACTAAAACAAATGTTTTTGAGTTAAGAGTCATGGCTACGAAGTTTTACAAATTATAACCCGCTTGATTTGAGTTGGTTAATTAAGTTGCAATATTATACTCTTTTCAAAACAAGGTTTTTAAATAAAGTATTGCAACATCTAAACTAGCCATGATTTCGACACTCCTACAAAACCTATGTACTCGCCAGCATTTCTTTGCTGACCTCGTTTTCACATATGTTTCAGGTATTGATTGAATGATATCGATTGATAAGATGCATGCTCACATAGGACTGGACAAGGCCTTAGTGACTAAATAACAATGATAGATTACGTTTAAATTGTGTATTTAGATTTCCAAACGATGTAATTATTCAATGATTAATAAAACGAAACACTTTTGATATCCATGGTTATGAAACATTAATTCTGTTGCAACACGCCCCGATGTTTCCGCCACGTTTTGTATGTTCCACGTGGTCGGGGTGTGACAACGTGTTTCGTCAACACATGTTGTCACGGCGAAATAAAACCCGGTAATTTACAATCATATGATTTCACGGAGAAATCTTTAGGTTACAAAACATGATTTCTTTATTTTATAATGAGCCACTTTCTTAAGCTGGAAGTGCGTCACGACACTTTTCCTGAATCACAACAGATCACCTGAAACATGTTTGAAAAAGGTTTTGTCAGCGGGAAATACTGGTGAATCATTCTATTTATTAAAACGACACATTTGTTATAATTTACAGTATTAAGAGCGATTACAATGTTTCCTGATATCAAACCAACTACCCACGGTATTTTGTCACTCGACCCATTGGCCCTCTAATTGTCCAATGGTGTCTGTGACTATGGTCATATCACCCCTTGGCTGCCCCAATGGTGAAGATTATCAAGTAATGTATACAAAACCCCACATACCGGCTGTAACTTGGTGATTACAAAGACTTAATCCCCGTAATTATAACTTTGACAATAAACATGATTTTGAAAGTAATTTGATAAAAAGAGAATGACTCACATTGCAGATTTAACACGGACAAAGTCTAGTCTACTGATTAGCCTTGTTAACCTAATTTAAATAACAATGCACACAAAACTGGGTTAGTAATCAATACAGCATTTACGATAACTCACGAGATCAACCCTCACAACGAATGACAAAGTGCGATACTTAAACATCCATCGAATTAACGACGAATGACAAAGCATAACCCTAATGTGGGCAGCACTTAAACATCCATTGGATAGTTTAATCGATCGGACATTGAATCGTAATAGCGATCGAGTTATTACCCTGTTTTGCGGCAGCACTTCGTGAATCGTGTGTGTGTTTTGGACTGTTTCTGCTATAACTCAGCGTATATTTTGAGTTTTAACGTCGTTCAAGTGCCCAAATTCCAGTCCCAAAGTCTACTATTTATAAGTAAATTTTTACCCCCCTCGCGTGACGCGAGGGGTACCCCTAGGGGCGTCGCGTGGCGCGACGGGTCCTAACCTACCATAGGGTAGCTTCGTGTGTGTGTAGGCTTGCTGAGTCGACAGTTTCATAAAATTCAATTTTGACAACGTTTTATGTGGATAATCGTAACTAGGGTTTACCCCCCCTGAGTTTTAGGGGCCCTAATCCTGATTCTGATTGTTCTGAAAATTTCAGGGTTTGTGTAGAATCACTTGGGTGTTTCAATTAGGGTTTCCTATTGAACTAAATATAATAATAAATAATAGTTTTTTGTGAGAGTTGTTACATTCTCCTCACCTTAATAAAAATCTCGTCCTCGAGATTTACTAGAATAAGTGAGGATATTTTCGCTTCATTTCTGATTCCAGCTCCCAAGTATATTCAGACCCTCTCTTTGAATCCCACTTAACTTTAACTAACACTAGTCGTTTGTGCTTGAGAAATTTCACCTTTCGATCTTCTATCTGAAGAGGTTTCTCAACAAATTTTAACTTTTCGTTTACCTCTATATCTTGAAGAAGTACTACCAGAGACTCGTCTGATAGACATTTCTTGAGATTGGATACATGAAATACATCATGTACTCCAGCAAATTCTTCCGGTAGTTGTAAACGATAAGCAACTGGTCCTATACGTTGGATCACCGAAAATGGTCCTACGTATCTCGGACTTAGTTTCCCTTTCTTACCGAATCGAACTACTCCTTTCCAAGGAGAAACTTTCAAAAGTACTTTATCTCCGACTTGAAATTCCAGTGGCTTGCATCGATTATCGGCATAACTCTTTTGACGATCTCGAGCAGTCTTTAATCTTTCCTTGATTTGTGAAATCTTGTCGGTTGTTTCTTGCACTATTTCAGGACCTGACAATTGACTTTCTCCTATTTCTGCCCAACAAACTGGAGTTCTGCACTTACGTCCGTATAATGCTTCAAATGGGGCAGTTTCAATGCTTGCATGATAACTATTGTTATAGGAGAATTCAATTAATGGTAAGTGATCATCCCAGTTTCCACCAAAATCTATTACACATGCTCGGAGCATGTCTTCTAGAGTTTGGATTGTCCTTTCACTTTGCCCGTCTGTTTGGGGATGATATGCAGTGCTTAAGTTTAGTCGAGTTCCCATTGCTTTCTGGAAACTTGTCCAAAAATGAGAAGTGAACCGACTATCTCTATCTGATACAATGGAGAGTGGAACTCCATGTAAGGATACTACTTCGTCTACGTACAATTTGGCTAACCTTTCCATACTAAAGGTTTCCTTCATAGGTAGAAAATGAGCTGATTTGGTTAATCGATCTACAATTACCCAAATCGCATCATTACCTTTTCTGGTTTTGGGCAACTTAGTAACAAAATCCATTGTTATGAGTTTCCATTTCCATACTGGCATTTCTAATTGTTGTAGTAGACCTGAAGGTTTCTGATGTTCTGCCTTAACTTGTGAACAAGTAAGACACTTTGAAACATATCTAGCTATATCCTTCTTCATGCCTATCCACCAGAAATTATTTCTTAAATCTTGGTACATTTTATTGTTTCCAGGATGCATGGTATACCTAGATTTATGGGCTTCTTCTAAAATCTTATTTCTTAATTCTCCCTGCTTCGGTACCCAAATCCTTTTCTTATGGAATCTCCAAATTCCATCAGATCCTTGTTCTAATTCTTTTATTCTTCCTTTCATTCCTTCAGCATCATCCTTGATTGCTGTTTCTTGAAAATGCTTTAATTGTTCCATTAAATCTAATTGTAGATTTAACCTGAGAGCACGAACCCGTCGTTGTTTCTCATGATACTTACGACTTAAGGCATCTGCAACTACATTTGCCTTTCCTTCGTGATATTGAATATCACAGTCGTAGTCACTTAAGATTTCCATCCATCTCCTTTGTCTCATGTTTAACTCTTTTTGCCCAAATATATATCTTAAACTCTTGTGATCTGTATAGACAGTAAACTTACTTCCATACAGATAATGTCTCCAAATCTTAAGGGAAAAAATTACAGCTCCTAATTCTAAATCATGAGTCGTATAATTTTCTTCGTGCTTTTTCAATTGTCTTGAAGCATATGCAATTACCTTTTTGCGTTGCATAAGCACACATCCTAATCCTAGTTTTGAAGCATCACAATATACTTCAAAATCTTCAGTCCCTTCTGGTAAAGCTAGGATTGGAGCATTTGTTAATTTCTGCTTCAAGATTCTAAAGGCTTCTTCTTGTTTAGGTCCCCATTCAAACTTAACTGCTTTACAGGTTAGCTTAGTTAATGGTACAGCTATTTTGGAAAAATCCTTAATAAACCGTCTATAATATCCAGCTAATCCTATAAAACTTCTAATTTCCATTGCGGTTTGCGGAACCTTCCATTTGGTAATTGCCTCTATCTTAGCAGGATCTACATGAATACCTTCATGATTCACCATGTGACCTAGAAATTGTACTTCTTTTAGCCAAAATTCACACATCGAGAATTTGGCATAAAGCTTTTCTTTTCTTAACAAAGTTAAGAGTGCATGCAAGTGCTCACAATGTTCTGTCTGACTTTTGGAATAAATAAGTATATCGTCTATAAAAACAATTACAAATTTATCCATATACGGTTTACAGATTCTATTCATCATGTCCATGAATGCGGCAGGAGCATTCGTTAACCCAAAGGGCATGACTGTAAACTCGTAATGACCATACCTAGTCCTGAAAGCAGTTTTAGATATGTCTTCCTCTTGTACTTTCAATTGATGATATCCGGAACGTAAGTCAATCTTAGAGAAATATCTAGCTCCCTGGAGTTGATCAAAGAGATCATCAATTCTAGGTAATGGGTATCGATTCTTAATTGTAACCTTATTCAATTCTCTATAATCAATACACATTCTCATCGAACCATCCTTCTTCTTTACAAACAACACTGGTGCTCCCCAAGGGGATGAGCTAGGTTGTATGAATCCTTTGCTTAGTAATTCATCTAATTGCTTTTTCAGTTCTAACATTTCGGTAGGAGCTAACCGATAAGGTGCCTTAGCTATCGGTGTAGTTCCAGGAATTAGATGAATCCTAAATTCAACTTCCCTATCTGGTGGTAATCCTGGTAACTCTTCTGGGAATATATCTGGGTATTCTGAGACTACAGGAATTTCCTTAAGTTCCTTACCCTTAGTACTAATGATTACTGAAATCATATATACTATTCCTTGCTTTCGTTCATAACTAGCAATTTTCATTACTGATATGAACTTCATGGGTTTACATGGTTTATCTCCTCTAATCACGATTACTTCTCCGGTTGGTGCCTGGATCTCTATAGAATTTTTATCACAAAGAATTCGAGCATGGTTGGCTACTAACCAATCCATTCCTAACACGACATCAAATTCAGCTAATTTCATAGGCAATAGGGTTGCAGAGAATTTATGACCTGAAAGTTCTATATTTTCTTTTTGCAAAACCTGATCTATTTTAACTGAATTCCCATCTGCCGTTTCAACTGTAAAAATCTGCCTAAGTTGGGTTAAAGGTAAGTTAAGAACTTGGCAGAATGAAGTATTTATAAAACTTTGGTTTGCACCAGAGTCAAATAATACTTTTGCGTACACGTTGTGAACTAGGAACGTACCAGCTATCACATCTGGAATGAGTTTTGCTTCTTGAGTGGTTAGCTAGAATGCTCTGACATTCTTCTTAGTAGCTCCGTCGGTCGCCTTGGTTTTGTTGTCTGCTGGTTTGGCCAATTTAGGACATTCTGTTTTAAAATGCCCTGCTTCTCCACAGTTAAAGCAGATTATGGTTTTCTTTCTGCAGCTTTCTTCACGATGTCCTACAGTTTTGCAAAAGTTGCAGGTTACATTACATCTTCCATAATGTTTCCTTTTGCAATTCCTGCAGAAAGGCGGATTTGAAGATTGCCCTGTTCCTCTTTTCTTGAAGTTGCTATTATTACCCACCCGAATTCCTTGGGTAATTTTCTGAGCAAGTTCCTTTTTCCTATTTTCATCTCTTGTGCGTACTAGTTCGTCAGTGAGGGTATTAGCTAATTTTACCGCATCGTCAATAGTGCGAGGTCTCGCAGCTTTAACGATATTACGGATTTCACTAATTAATCCCCAAATATAGCGAGAAATGAGTACCAGTTCTGGCGAAGCCAGCGTTAGTACCACTCTAGCATATTCGAAGAATGTCGAAGTATATCCTCGACAGTCCACATTCACCATCCGATGGTTTAGGAACTTATTTGCCATTTGATCTTTTTCATACTCGGGACAGAATTTTCTTTCCACAAGATTTTTAAATTCTTCCCATTTCATGGCATATGCCTCGATCCTTTTTTTAGCTTGTAACACTGTGTTCCACCATTCTAGCCCCCCTTCTTTAAAAAGATTTGACGCATACATAACTTGATCTTCCTCAGCACATTTACTTATGGTAATCACTGCCTCAGTTTTCTCTAACCAACGCAGTGCTGCAATAGCCCCTTCGTTACCTGCAAACTCAACTGGTTTACAGGCAAGGAATTCTTTGTAAGTGCAACCAGACGTTGCAGCTTTCATTTTCTTGAAAATTGGGGCTTGCAGATCATTATTGTTATTATTAATATGATTGGCTCCTCCGTTTATACTATTACTAAAATTGTCGCCTTGGGTACGTTTACTAGGAATGATTGATTGAGGTTTAACAGGTTTCTGAACAGCAGCAACGATTGCTGGAATAGCATTAGCTATTCCTTGAGCCACTATATCCTCGATATCTTGCCTATTTAATAATTGCTCTTCCTAATTTTGCTCAGATTGATTTACTTCATTTACTGGTTCATTACCAATGTTTGCCATCTGATAATTAATTTATAGATAAATAATTAGTATAAAATAAGAAACAATCCAATGTCACAATTAATTGCACATAATCACGTAAGCAAATATACAAACAAAATTGTAAATTTTCTAAAATTTCTATTATATTATGCTTCCATATACAACCGTTTTATTGTTTATTTCACACATACTGATTTTTATTAATATTACTGTTATTATACAAATACAGACTCATAACCCATTTCTCCCTCGTCAACTTGCATCTTTAATAGCGATGTTCCCTCTCATCATATTTCCATGAGATTTGTCCTCCTATTTCTCGGATCCTATTCCCAGCATCCATCAGCTCTTCTCCAAAATGGCGAAGTTCAACCATATTCTCGTTACTCATCGGTGGATTTGATAGAGGTTCTGGATCGAACTGAGGGAAAAACGTATAGGGACTGTTGATAAGGTTTTGGAATTGCCAATCATTAGTCCACCATTCGTCCATACCTAAAGGTTGGGTGTGGATTATTGGTTCTGGGATTGCTGGTTCCAAGTTCATTGGAATTTGGGTTTCAATAGGATGATTAAAAACATTTTCATTGACAGGCTTAATAGTATCACAGCTTGTCAATATAAAATCTAGTTCCTCCTGAAATGTCATTTCCTGGGTTTGTTTAGAGCTTTCTCCAATTTCTATCTTGGTTTGTCTAGAACCTTTTCCAACCTCCATTTCTATTTGCTTAGAATATTCCTCAAACTGTATTCCCATTTGCCTGGAATCTTCCCTGACTTCAATCTCCAATTCCTGCTGTCTAGAATTTTCCCCGATTTCAATTCTTTTTTCCTTTTTCTAAGGGATTGTTTATTTTAGGAAGTCTCTTAGCTGGCTTTCTCTTATGTACACGCCTCCCCCACACGAATCTTTTTCTTTTCTTAGGTTTTGGCTTTTCCAGAGGTGGAGCGTTGAATTCTATAGGTTGTTCCACATCAGGAAAGTACCCAGTAAATTCTTTAGAAACTTCTATGTTTACAGGGTAAAGGTTGAGATTCTCTAGGGCTCCAGATAACTCATTCATGCTGTTTAACATATATGTAAAAATAATAAATTACATTTTATAACAAATTTTACAGATAAACCTCAAATATTATTGCATATTCTGTGACTAATTTAATACAAAGGAAAATTGACAATTTAAACATACTAAATTTTATTTGTGATTTTTATTTATTTACTAGATGATATTTCTGGCTTGTAAGTTGCTAATACGGAGTCATGGTATTCTAAAGATTAGCATTTACTGCTACAGTGGCTAGCATATAAAGATCCGCCCATTTTTCATCTAACTTGTCTTCCCATGGTGATTTACTAATTAATTCCTGGGTTTCCTTTTTAACTTTCTTTTCTCGGAATTTCTTTAATTTCTCCTGACTTTTTCTAATCATCAAACTTCTTTTATCAGGAGAAAGTGGTTCCTCGTATTGGGCTTTTCGAACAAATATTCCTTCTTCAGGAGTTTGGGATGAACTTCCCTTCTCATTTGATGACCTATCTAATTTAAGATAGATGTTTGAAAGCTTTTGCTTACCCATACTGTAACTAACAAATATTCAGTTAATAACACACATAATCACATAATAGTAATCAGGAAAAATTAAGTATTTCTAAATACTTAATTAGCTTAACTCAGTGGCTCTGATACCGCCTTTTTTTGTCACGGCCCCCGACCCGGTTTAACCCGTTTCAGGAGCCGCGGGATAGAAATCCCATGGTATTTATTTAATTGAGTTTAACAGCGGAAGTTTATCATCAGGATCTTTTTAAAGCTAAAATTTTCCCGATTATTTTATTTTTCAATCTCGGGATAAAACCCGGCAATTTACAATCATATGATTTCACGGAGAAATCTTTAGGTTACAAAACATGATTTCTTTATTTTATAATGAGCCACTTTCTTAAGCTGGAAATGCGTCACGACACTTTTCCTGAATCACAACAGATTACCTGAAACATGTTTGAAAAAAGTTTTGTCAGCGGGAAATACTGGTGAATCATTCTATTTATTAAAACGACACATTTGTTATAATTTACAGTATTAAGAGAGATTACAATGTTTCCTGATATCAAACCAACTACCCACGGTATTTTGTCACTCGACCCATTGGCCCTCTAATTGTCCAATGGTGTCTGTGACTATGGTCATATCACCCCTTGGCTGCCCCAATGGTGAAGATTATCAAGTAATGTATACAAAACCCCACATACCGGCTGTAACTTGGTGATTACAAAGACTTAATCCCCGTAATTATAACTTTGACAATAAACATGATTTTGAAAGTAATTTGATAAAAAGAGAATGACTCACATTGCAGATTTAACACGGACAAAGTCTAGTCTACTGATTAGCCTTGTTAACCTAATTTACATAACAATGCACACAAAACTGGGTTAGTAATCAATACAGCATTTACGATAACTCACGAGATCAACCCTCACAACGAATGACAAAGTGCGATACTTAAACATCCATCGAATTAACGACGAATGACAAAGCATAACCCTAATGTGGGCAGCACTTAAACATCCATTGGATAGTTTAATCGATCGGACATTGAATCGTAATAGCGATCGAGTTATTACCCTGTTTTGCGGCAGCACTTCGTGAATCGTGTGTGTGTTTTGGACTGTTTCTGCTATAACTCAGCGTATATTTTGAGTTTTAACGTCGTTCAAGTGCCCAAATTCCAGTCCCAAAGTCTACTATTTATAAGTAAATTTTTACCCCCCTCGCGTGACGCGAGGGGTCCTAACCTACCATAGGGTAGCTTCGTGTGTGTGTAGGCTTGTTGAGTCGACAGTTTCATAAAATTCAATTTTGACAACGTTTTATGTGGATAATCGTAACTAGGGTTTACCCCCCCTGAGTTTTAGGGGCCCTAATCCTGATTCTGATTGTTCTGAAAATTTCAGGGTTTGTGTAGAATCACTTGGGTGTTTCAATTAGGGTTTCCTATTGAACTAAATATAATAATAAATAATAGTTTTTTTGTGAGAGTTGTTACACATGTATCATGTGAATCTACTTGAGGTCTGCTTTCCATCACGGTTTCCAATGTGGTCCCACTAGATTCAACATTAGGGACGTCCACTGAGGCCGATTCAGAAGAAGAATCAGGACATTCTTGATTTTCTTGGGAAGAAGTTTCAGTGGTTTCACTGAATGTATCCTGAGGGACCTCACCTGTAACGCTATCATCAACTGAAGAATTAGAAACATCATAATCACGTGCATTAACTGAAAAACAATCATCACCACACTTATTGTTCAAAGATTCAACACAAACATCATCAGTTTTGCCCCAAACATCAGGCTCACTTGACGAAACATAAGTAGAAAACGATTCAAACAAAGATCTACTAAAAGGAATATCAGATTCAGTTTGTTCAAAATAATTTTCAGAAATATTAGAATGAACAACTGGTTCACTCCCAAGAACATCTCCACACTTTACTTCAGATACTTTATCTGCACATGAAGACGAAGCGTTAGGATCAATTGAGCCTTTAGAAACAAAATTTATTTGAGTAGACTTCTGTTTCTCAATTGGTCGGTCATTAAAAGAAGACTTATTATTTTTGGGACCATAAGTCATTTGACTTTCATTCATCATCTCCTCCTCAGTCATAGGTAAATAAGTATAATTGTCATTATAAGGAAGAGGAGCCTGATTAAAACCCAAACCACACCCTTTCTTTTTCTTGTATGCGAGCCGTTGATCACACAAGTTTTTAACTAGTTTACATCATCTTTGAGTTTGATGATGTCTTTTCGCTGAGCCTCAATCTTTTCTTTATAAAGTTTTTCATTTTTCGATAAAGTAAAGTTTTTATTTTTAATCTCTTGATAGTCTTGAATTAGCTCAGCGTTGTGTATTCTATAAGCTTCAACCCTTTCTCTACACTCAGGAGTGCAGAAAACAGAAAGTATCTCTTCACGAGTAATTTCTTGAGCCGCGGGTTTGTGAAACACAAATGCCATAATTTCAGCGGGTGGTTGATACTTTTGTTCTTCTCCTCAAAACACAAACCAAGCGAGAACCCGTGTACTTGCTAACTCAAACCCGTTGCGCGTGAATGAACCCGCTTTCTGAACCGCGCCTTAACAACCTGTTAGACCGATATCACAACCAAAACAAACCCCCTTTTTCTTTAATTAGAAAAATCTAATCAATATTATAATAGTTATTACTTATTATTATTAATATTATTATTATTATTATTATTAAAACCTAATGATTATGTAATGATGACCCACTGATTAATATGATAATGATTATAAATAATATTATTATATTAAAACAAAACTAAACTGTCATCTTCTTCGTTGATTTCAAACGTAACCCTAATCAGATTTCAGCCGCCAAAACCAATAACAATCAAAGCACTTTCCCTGTTGCAAGTGGCGTCAACCGGAAGAGGGTGATCGGAGATGCTAAGTATGGTGATGACGATGATAAGATGACGATGAACAACGGCCGGAGTTGCAGGTTACGTCGGTGAACGATGATGTGACGATGGTAACTGGATGATGAACGAAGATGATGAAGACGAAGGTGGTGGTCGGAGATTGTCGGAGAAGATCGGGTGATCGGAGGAGGACGGCGGTTGACGGTTGGCGATAATGAACGTCGGAGGTGGAGTTGCAGATTCCGTGGATGATTGTTGCGACTCAGATGATCAATAACTCGAAACCTTTGTTGATTACGACTCGAGAACAGAAAGAGATGACTCGAGATCTCGGTTGCGACTCGGAACCGTGGTTGCGACTCGAGACTGTGAAAATTGATGAGTCGAGACCTACGTGAAGTGATGTTGAAGACTCGAGACCGTGAAACTTGATCAGTCGAGACCTCAAGAGATGAGTCGAGACCAGGGTGAAGATGAGTCGAGACCTCAGTGATGATGAGTCGAGACCTTGAAAAGTTGATGACACGAGACCAGTTGTAGAGATGTGAGTCGAGACTGTTAACTGGAGTCGAAACCGTGGTTGAAAAAGTGAGTCGAGACCACAGAGAGATAAACTCGAAACCTGTGAAAGCTCCTTTACACGTATTTGATCAAGGAAGTTGAAAACTATTTTGAATTTCCAATTTTTAAATAAGGAAACAAATAATTTTAAGCAAACTAATCAACCAGAATTTTAAAAAAAGTTGGGATTGATTAAATCCTTTTTCAAACTTATCAAAAATTTCAAATCTTAACAACTTTAGAAAAATCAAAAACACCAAAATACACGATTTTTTTTTATAGAATTTCGATGAACACTACGAAGAACGCGAAGAACACCGAACCAAAAATAACGAAAACCTTGAATCTTTGATATCACAATGAGCCTAGAAATAGGTTCTAATGGCTCTGATACCACTTGTAAGTCCTGAATAACCGGATCTTTCAATGATATCAAATAACCAATTGATTGTGCGGAATCCAATCAATGGGTGATTCAAGAATCAAAACAAAAATAACAAGAACACCGAAATAACTTTTAAACTTGCACACGATTCTATTACTATGAACTAGCAAAATCGTCTGCTGTTTCTAGAACGAGCTCAGGTCCAGTAAGCTGAGCTTCACCGGTCTTGTTCCAACAGACAGGTGAACGGCATTTTCGACTGTAGAGAGCTTCGAATGGTGCCATATTAATGCTAGTATGATAACTATTGTTGTAAGAGAACTCGATCAGCGGCAGATGAGAATCCCAATTACCACCAAAGTCTATCACGCATGCTCTAAGCATATCCTCCAAAGTTTGAATCGTTCTCTCAGATTGGCCATCTGTTTGGGGATGATAAGCAGTGCTTAGATTCAGTTGGGTTCCCAAAGCAGATTGCATGGCCTTCCAAAAATGAGATGAAAATCGAGCATCACGATCAGAGATGAAATCTAAAGGAACACCATGTCGTGATACAATCTCGTCTACATAGATCTTGACAAGCTTTTCAGCAGAGAAATCCTCACGGATTGGTAAGAAGTGAGCAGATTTCGTTAAGCGATCGACAACAACCCAAATAGCATCATGACCTTTGTTAGTGCAATATGTCTATCGCCTCCGTCATCTCAAGATCGTAGCTGAAACAGTTTATTTTTAGTGCTTATATTGTAATAGTTAGAAATATCTAGAAAAAGGCAAGGTGGCATTTATGTAAATAATGAGATCTCTCATTATATCCCTTAGCCTATAAATAGGAGCCTTAGGGTTTCATTTAGGAACTTTTTTTTGGCCATTTGTGACTTGGAGCTTTGGAGAGCTAGGATCTAGAGAGAGAAAGCTTAGAGAGAGAAAGTTCCTTGTACGTGATTCAAGTGCTGTACATTATCAGATCTTTGAATAGAATCACAGTTATAATTACTGTTCGTGTGTTCGGTCACGATCGTGTACGGATTCCGCACGTCGCACGGTCGGTTCGCAATCGAAACGGAGTCAAAACCGGGATCTAACAAATGGTATCAGAGCAGGAGCTTGATTGCACGGATCAAACGCACGATTTCGTTCAAGATTTGATCAGATTCAGAGCCAAAATCATCCAGATTTGTCAAATTTCTCATATCTTTCTTGTTCTTCACGTTTTTATCTGATTTTTGTCAATTTGAACAGGTTTTTACGGTCGAAAATTGCTGATTTTTGGATATGTTGTGCGAAATTATCAGATCTACAAGCCTACAAATTTTCAGAACTTAATTCCATGCCGTTTGAGAGAAATCTGAGTTTTTGTGGTCGAGTTTGCTGAACTGTTCGTCACAATCCGTTCGGGCCACACATCATCCGGATAACTCACCCGTGCGGATAGCATCATTACTCGTGCGGATAACATGGAAGTTCAATCGCACGGATACAACTAAAGATTCCTTTGTTGACTTGTTGACTAGCTACTCGCACGGATAACCATTCAACTCAAGATTCTTTTGTTGACTTGTTGACTAGATACCCGCACGAATAACATTCATCTCAAGATTCCTTCTTTGCAATTCATTTAAAAGATGTTTGACTTTGTTGACTGATTGTTCGCGCGGATAACTTCTCCGCACGAATAAACCACTAGCACGAATAAACCACTCGCGCGGATAACTTGTCCGCACGGATAAAATACTCGCACGGATAACTTCCTCGTGCGGATAACTTCCTCGTGCGGATAACTTACTCGTACGGATAACATCCTCATGCGGATAACTTATCCGCACGGATACACTACTCGCGCAAATAACAATACACGTCACAATAATCCGTGTCTGTCACACTTAGTCAACATATTCAGCTTGTCAGTCAACTTTATGTGAATCATTAATGCATTCGGTGAACATGTGAATTTGTGTGTGTCAATAAAATTGCATGTGATTGTGATAAAGTTTGTCGGCTATTGATTGTGTATCAGAATGCATGTGAAGTATTGTGTGATTCATTAATTGCAAGTCAGTCTGTGTATTGTGAATCAAAGTTGAATTTGTTTTTGAGTGTTAAGTGTCAGATTGCAGGTGCTGTGTCACCCGTGCGGATAATTCACTCGGACGGATAAATCACTCGCACGGATAACAATCCGGGGCAAAGTCTTGTTGACTGGTTGTCCGCATGAATAAGCAATTCGCTTCTCAACAATCCGTGTTGACTGTTATTTGACCATCCAGACGAACCACCACTATCCGTACGGATCCCCATCCGGATAATATCTCACCCGAACGGATACAATCCCACCCGAACGGACGACGTTGTCTCACGATTATTTTCACTGTTGACTTGTGTTGACTCACTTGATCGGATACCCGTCCGATTCATTTGTTTGATATTGATTAAACTCATTGTGTTTGTTAATCTCTCCAGGTAATTCAAGAATTTCAAGTCATGTCTGATTTTGATCATAATAAATGGTGGAGAAGAGATTCCGTGAGATGGGAAATTGATAAATATAGAGAACCATTCAAAGAAGCTAAGAGAGCCAATAGTTGGAATGATGAACTGGAATGTTACATGGATCCACGGGGTAATCCAGTTGTTGACTCATCAAAGGTGGATTTTGAGGCAGTAACAAATCTGTTTCCAAATGAGGGTACTTTCAATACAAGAAGACTATCTGATAAAAGTTACTTGCCGGATTTAATGAACAAGATAAAGGAAGTTTGTGAAGCGAGTCTACCAAAGGTGGTAGAAATGAAAAAGAGGAAAGAACAAGAACTGGAAAAGCTGATAGAGGAAGTAAAGAAAACGGCAGAGGAAACTGATAAAGAAGAACAGATGAAAGATGAAGATCAGAAAAAGACAGAAGAAGGAGGTGTGATAACAAAAAAAATTCAAACTGAATCTTCTGAATTGTTTGACAAAGACAAAAGCATTGAACAATCTGATGATAAAAATGAAAACAAGTGCAGGAATTGCATAGAAATGTGCAAAGCCTGTACCAAAACGGATGAAATAATAAAAACAAAAGAATTTGAAACAAATAAACTTGAAAATGTTTTCAAAACAAAATGTAAAGAAATGATTGAAAAAGAAGAAATTTTGAAACTAAAAGTTGAAAAGCTGACGCAAAAATGTCAAGATTTTGAAAAAGAAAATAAGATTTTGAAAGAAATGTGTACAGCAAAATGTGTTGGTTGTGTTGAAAAAGAAAATAAGTTTCAAGATTTTCAAAAAGAGTATGATAATTTGAAATGGTCAAGTCAGATAGTACAAGAGGCTTATGATACTTTGAAGAGCCAAGTCAAATGTTTTGATCAAAGACTGTCTGAAACTTTAACAACAAAAGAAATGTATGAGAGACAGTTTAGAGAAAAGCAACTTGAATTAAACAAGTGTGTTGATGAAGTTGCTAATCTTAAACAAGTCTTGGCTGAAAAAGAAAAGGTTGTTACCAAACTTCAAAGTTATCATAACTCTTCGTACATTCTCGAACGCATTTTCAACATCACACCAGATGACAAAGATACTAACAAGAACAAAAAGGGTATTGGTTCAGAATTTCATCAGGTACCACCACCATTGAGAAACAATTATACTTTTTATGATGAGGAAAAGGTGGCAAAAGGTCTGAACATAGTTGACCAATTACCTGAAAGCATCGATGTGACTTACTCCAAATCTGATGAAGCTAATGATTCAGAGGTGGTAAGTAAGGTTGTTGAAAGTGTTCTGAAAGATGAGTCAAACAAAGGTAAGTCTGAATCACATGATGAAAATGAGGGAAATTTTCATGATGGCTATCTTAAACATACAAAATCCGAGAAAAATTTGAATGAAGATTCAAAAGGATTGGTTTACACCATGATTGGATCAGACAAATTATTCTTAGATGTTGTATTCCCGATTCAAAATGTGATTTCAGAAAAGATTGATAAAGTTTTTAAGATGGTTGAGATCGAAAAGTCAGAAATTTCAAAATTTGCTGGGAAAAACAAGAAAACTTTTTATAACAAACCTGGTTTCAAGAAGAAAAACATGAAGGCTGTGTTGGGTTATAAGTAGAAACAAGGTTGGAAAAGAAATGAAACTCCGAATTTTCAGACAAAAATGAGTTTTGTTCAAGGAAAAAGTTTGAAAGAAGAGGAAAAACTCAAATTTGGACAACAGTCTAATGAGGAGTTTGATGCTAAGAAAAAGAAACAGCAACAGGCCAAGGATGTTTCAAAGAAAGTGTGTTTTAAATGTGATCAAATTGGACATGTAGCACGAAAGTGTCCAAATCCAAAGCCTGTTGATGTTGAAAAACAGAAGTTTGAGGGTGTGAAACCAAGGGCAACCAGATTTGATTCGAAACAAACTTGGAGGTACAATACAAACAAGTTTGCTTCAAATCAAAATTGGAAATCAAAACCGAACAGGTTTGAGTCAAGACAAACCTGGAGTTCTCACACACCAAGATTAAGAACAACACAAAGTTGGAACACATCAGTTGATATGACAAAATCCCAACAGTTTTGGAAACCAAAAGTTGTTGTTCAAAAACAAAATGTTCAAAAAGATTCACATTTTTACAAAAGAGGTACTCCAAAAGGACAAACATGGAGTGTTAAGAAACTAGTGTCTTTGGTAAAAGATGAGAAAATTGAAGTTAAAGATGAAAAAGTCTTTGTTCAGAATGAAAAAGATTTTCCGAAATTGAATGATACATATTGTGTTGAAATGCCTAAGGTCCAACAGACCTGGGCTAAATTGTTCAAGTAATCAAGTAGTCTGAATGTGCAGGTGCTCAACAAAATCAAAGATTGTGAGAATGGAAGTTGGAGCAGCCTGTCACAACGAGGAGAGGAGGCTGCTAAACCCTGGTTTGGTTGAACAGGGAGTTTAACTTTTTCTGTACATAAATAAACAATATTTTCAAAAACCCTAAAAAATTGAAAAATTTGAAAAATCCAAAAATATGTTGATTGAATACGCCGAAACCCTCACGGCTGAACAAACATGATTACTTTCACAAGAATTGAAAAACGGTTTTCAAACTGTCAAAAATCAATGGCTTGTAAATCATGGGGGTACGTTATATTTTCTGCAAATCAGTGCATGAGAAGCAGAAAATGGATGGCGAGACAAAGCTATCAGTATCGGTTTGTCATATTGTCTTTACAATGGTTTTGAATTTTAGGGGGATAAAAAATTGTCGAAAAATCCAAAAACATTAGAAAATTTGAAAAAGCCAAAAACATGATAAAACAAAAAAATGGGTTTTTGTGTAAAAAGAGGAAATGATAGTACATCAGTAGACAATCACAGAACGCTAAAGAAATGGAATGTTAAATGTGATAAACGGTCTCACTGATGATATGCCAGTAGGTTTTTACACGCTTAGTAGATTGTATTCGAGATATAAACCTAAATCTTTACTTGCTTATTTCGTGGGGAACACTACTTGGATATATAGGTAACCCCTGAAATCTTGTTTGAAAGATTCCTTTTTCTGATATACTAGGTCTTTATACTCAGTTGATATCTGGGGTATTATTCCAAGACTTCTGCTGAATGGAAGTTCTGACCTAGTCCTCGAATAATACTTTCTGCAATGCTTGAAACATAGCATCACCCTCAGCATATATGATAAGACAATAAAATTGCTAATCAATGCTGTTGTAACAAAAGATCCTCTAAAGGGGACACACCCAAAAGTTGAGTCATGATCTCTCTGCTGAACGGTAGTTCTGACCTGAGCTCTCATGATTCTTCATAATTTATAACCCCTTACAGATATCATTTGTAGTATACTCACCTGTAAGACTGAATATCGGGATCTGGATACGGGAGTATATTCAAGAGGTGGGACACATGAATGAGTTTAAGTCTTTAATACACCTAAATCGTATCTCGAATCAGTTGAACTTTGTGTGAAAATTTAAGTGGATCAGTATACTGACAATCTAAGTAAATCGTTTAGAACTTAAAGTGTTAAAAAGCTCAACGGTGCTAGTGATTTGTCATAAACTGATATGATCCTCTGACGCAAACTCAAACAAAAATATTGTCTGTAAATATGTTTGTAAACATTTCTTTACTGCTTTATATTTCAGAAAAATACAAAAAGATTTTGATTTCTGCTTTAGTTTCGATAACCGATGTCTGAGAACTGAGTTTCAAAATCTAAGTATGCTAATCGTGTTTCTGAAAAATAAAACAAGTTCATTAATTTGAAACTTGAAGTTTTTAAATTCAAAAATCAAAAATAGTTTGTGATATCTTCAAGGTCATTAATTTGGACTTGGATGATTAACTGTGAGGGATTTGGATGCTTATACTGTTAAAATATGTAATAGAGCCAGTTTCCGATCCGGTTCGTTGAAACTGCCAAATCTTTGAAGCATGTTGATAGGGGGAGAGTATCAAGCATTCCTGGATATATTCATATTATTATATCTTAGAGCCAGGATCTTGATTTAGAAAGTTTAATAGAGCCAGGTTACGATACCTGGACAACTGAAAATGTTTTCACTGTAAAATGTTATAAATGTTTGAGGATTGTAGATTCCAGACTACGATCCCAATAGCCGAGTCTAAGGGGGAGTCTGAAGACGAGCTCAACGAAAGGGGGAGCGTGCATTCAAGGAGACACGTAACTATCCCAGAGGAGCTTGTAACCGGAAAGCCAGGTGACGATCCCAAAGCACGGAAGCTTGATGAAAGGGGGAGCCTGATGAAGAAAAGAGTCTACCGAAAGGGGGAGCTGGAGCTGAAGACAGATCCACGGGGATTCTGTTCGAGCTAGAGAGAGAGAAAGAAAAGACGCTACGAGTTTGACTAAATGTTTGAGATTGACTGCGGCAATATCCAAGGGGGAGTCTGTTAGTGCAATATGTCTATCGCCTCCGTCATCTCAAGATCGTAGCTGAAACAGTTTATTTTTAGTGCTTATATTGTAATAGTTAGAAATATCTAGAAAAAGGCAAGGTGGCATTTATGTAAATAATGAAATCTCTCATTATATCCCTTGGCCTATAAATAGGAGCCTTAGGGTTTCATTTAGGAACTTTTTTTGGCCATTTGTGACTTGGAGCTTTGGAGAGCTAAGATCTAGAGAGAGAAAACTTAGAGAGAGAAAGTTCCTTGTACGTGATTCAGGTGCTGTACATTATCAGATCTTTGAATAGAATCACAGTTATAATTACTGTTCGTGTGTTCGGTCACGATCGTGTACGGATTCCGCACGTCGCACGGTCGGTTCGCAATCGAAACGGAGTCAAAACCGGGATCTAACAACCTTTAAACGTACGCGGTAGCTTAGTGATGAGATCCATTGCAATGTTCTCCCACTTCCAAACTGGTATCTCTGGTTGTACAAGCAAACCTGAAGGTCGTTGATGTTCGGCCTTGACTTTGAGACAAGTTAGGCATTTCGACACATACAAGGCAACATCCTTCTTCATACCAGGCCACTAGCACCCAGTACGAAGATCCTTGTACATTTTATCAGCACCAGGATGGATAGAATATCGAGACTTATGAGATTCGTCCATTACCAAGGTGCGAAGATCGTCTTGTTTCGGAATCCACAATCGATCCTTAAAATAGAGCAAACCATCGTCTTTCGCTTCGAGCATAAGCTCAAGTTGACGTGGTAATTCCGTACCTATCAAATTTTGTGAAACACAAAAATTGTTGAGCTTGAAGGACACGAGATTGAAGATCAGCTAGAGTTCGAACAGAATGAAGCTTGACTCGCTCCTTTCGACTAAGCGCATCGGCTACAACATTCGCCTTACCAGGGTGGTAGCGAATCTCGCAGTCATAATCGTTTAAGAGTTCAACCCAACGTCGTTGCCTCATGTTCAGCTCTTTCTGATTAAGAATATGCTGGAGACTTTTGTGGTCTGTGAAAACCACACACTTCGTTCCATAGAGGTAGTGTCTCCAGATTTTAAGCGCGAAAACCACAGCTCCTAACTCAAGATCATGACTCGTATAGTTCTTCTCGTGAACTTTCAATTGTCTAGATGCATATGCTATAACTTTACCTCGTTGCATAAGGACGCAACCAAGACTTAAGTTGGACGCATCGCAATAGACAACAAAATCATTGCTTCCCTCGGGCAGAGATAGAACAGGAGCATCACATAACTTCTGCTTCAGCGTTTGGAACGCTTCTTCTTGCTTGGGTCCCCACTCGAAAGGCTTATCCTTCTGAGTCAAAGTAGTGAGTGGAACCGCAATCTTCGAGAAATTTGAAATGAATCGACGATAATAACCAGCAAGGCCAAGAAAAGATCGAATCTCTGTAGGCGTCGTCGGTGTATTCCAGTCCTTAATAGCAGCAATCTTGGATGGATCCACATGAATACCCTGCTCATTGACTATATGACCCAAGAATTGAACTTCTTCAAGCCAGAATTCACACTTGGAGAATTTAGCAAAAAGTTGTTCCTTCTTTAGGAGTTCCAATGTTAAGCGAAGGTATTGCTCGTGCTCGGCTCGAGATTTTGAATAAATGAGAATATTGTCGATGAACACAATAATGAACTTGTCCAAATAAGGTTTGCAGACCCTATTCATTAAGTCCATAAAGATAGCTGGAGCATTCGTCAAACCAAAAGGCATGACAGTGAACTCGTAATGCCCATATCTTGTGCGGAAAGCAGTTTTGGGAATATCTTCTTCGAGAACACGAAGTTGATGATACCCAGAACACAGATCGATCTTGGAAAAGCATGAAGCACCCTGCAGCTGGTCGAAGAGATCATCAATTCGAGGTAGGGGATATCGATTCTTGATGGTGAGCTTATTAAGATCACGATAATCGATACACATTCGAAAGGATCCGTCTTTCTTTTTCACGAAGAGGACAGGAGCTCCCCAAGGTGAAAAGCTCGGTTGGATGAATCCTTTATCAGATAACTCTTGAAGCTGTTTCGATAACTCTTGCATCTCCAACGGTGCAAGACGATAAGGTGCTTTTGCAATCGGGTTGGCATTGGGTACAAGGTCAATATGAAACTCGACTTGACAAACTGGAGGCAAACCAGGCAGTTCATCAGGAAACACCTCCGGATAATCCCGAACAATCGGAATATCCTGAATACTCTTGCTCTTGCTTTTCTCCTCGGTGACATGTGCCAGAAAAGCAACATATCCTTTTCGTAGATACCTTTGGGCTTCCAAACATGACATAAGCTTTAAACCATCAGATGGTTTTTCGCCACGAACTTCCAGAACATCGCCAGAAGACAAAGGAATACGAACAATCTTATCGAAACAAACCACCTCAGCGTGGTGTTTGGTTAACCAATCCATTCCAATGATAATATCGAAACTCCCAAGTTGCATCGGTGTGAGGTCAATAGGAAAAATATGGTTATCAAGGTTCAACTGACAATCACGAATAACAGAATCGAGAACCAGAGGTTTACCAGTAGCAACTTCGACAGATAAGGGTCTCCTCAGTTTGGTTCTAGGTATCGCAAGCTAAGGCTCAAATGACAAAGAAACAAAACTTCTATCGGCACCAGAATCAAAAAGAATAGACGTAGGTCGATTGTTAACAAGAAACGTACCATTGACAACCTCGTTGTCATCCCTCACTTCGATTGCATTCAAATTGTACGCTCGCCCACGAGCGGGATTCACATTGACGTTGACGTTCGCATCCGGGTTCGCATTCGGGTTCGCGTTAGCATTCGCATTTTCATTCACCAGTTTCGGACAGTTGTTTGTTATCGACAAAACACAAGGAAGGCGATCATTTGTTTGTTACCTCGAACAAACAAACGACACACAGTGACTAATCAAAGTAAATAGGTCAAAAATAATGTATCGCGAAGACATGCTCGCCTATAAGTGAACACTCACCCCAAGAGTTCCCAGGTAAGAGTGACTGGTCCGATTATGTGGATTTATACGAACACTCTAGCCTTAGACAGAAAACTCAGAGTACAGGCACTCACTCTTCCAGTTTGCACGTGTTCACATTATTTAGACCCAAACTTTGATGAGAGTTTGAAAACTTAGAGGGTTCAAAACCTTACAATAGAGGGTTCAAAACCTAGTAATCAATCATCCTAGAACAGATGATTAGTTTTCAAAGCGGATTCGAAAATTGTGTTCTCGTTGTGGTTATCACCTAAGAATAGGTGACGATTTTGTTTTAAAAATCTAAACGCAAATAAACTCGCGTTGGGGTCCTAGAAGTTATAGTCTAGGTCAAAGCATTACTAATAACCTAATTCCCTATAACCATTGGCTCTGATACCAACTCTTCTATCACACCCCGACCACGTAAAACAACAAAGCGTGGCGGAAACGTCGGGGGGTGTTGTAACAGAATTATCTTTTCATAACCATGGATAAAAAGGTGTTTCGTTTTATTGAAAATATTAAACATTAACATCGTTTTAACACATAACAAACAAGTTTTATATCGTCTATCATAGATATTATGTCACTAAGGCCTCGTCCAGATCCTATGTGACGCATGCATCCTAGAACGTCAATCAAGCAACAATACCTGAAACATATGTAAAAACAAAGTCAGCAAAGAAATGCTGGCGAGTACATAGGTTTTATAGGAGTATCGGAATCATGGCTTGTTTACTTATATTGCAATACCTCGAAAACCTTGTTTTTGAAAAGTGTGTAATATTGCAACATGATTAACCAACTCCAAATCAAGATGGTTATAATTTATAAAATTTCGTTAGCCATGATTATTAACCCAAAAGCTTTTTGTTTTAGAAAACCATCTTGTAAAACATCTCGTATAAACTCGTTAATAAAACTCGTATATTATTTCGAAAACATCGTTGAGTGACATCGTTTCACTATCGTTTACCCAAGTGAACTAAATAATGCCACGGTATGTAATATGTTAAAAACACTTATATATAAGAAGTACCAGCGGCGTATCTACCATGTTTTCACCATATTACACCCGTCCCATTATCTAAACACTTATCCAAAAGCCAATCGTTTACCCAAATCGTTTAACATCGTTTCCAAATCGTTCCCAAATCGTTTATCGTTTAACATCGTTTCCAAATCGTTCCCAAATCGTTTACTCGTTTAAATCGTTTAAATCGTCCTCGTTTTAATTTTGAAAACTTATATATGGTCGTCTCGTTAATAACATTCAAACCTTTGTGACTCGTTCATCATTCAACTCGTTCTTGCATTAACAAACCTCAAAAGGGTAAGTTAACAATCATCAGATTCAGTCGTTACCCACAACACCCACACATAACCATGGGTATAGTGCAATAACGGGATTTGTCATATCCTATGGTACCATAACCTAATACTGGTCGGTTCAGCCAAAATTAATGAATGTCGTTCGTTATGTAACTACAACCAACAAGTTCGTTCACATTATCGAAATCGTTAATAGTTTAGTATAAATCGTTCTATTCGTTTTTGAAATCATCGTTTAAACCTTGAAAACATTTTATACATATGAATCACCCCAAAACAATCGAAAACAGTAAAAAGAGGGGATCTATGTACTCACATGTAGTGCAAGGTATCCTCAATCAATAGTACTTCAACAAACACGAGTAAACCAGAGAAATCAAGCAGCACCTAGTAATTTAATCACTAGTAAATAATAGACGCCTAAATCGGAAGATCGGACAGAATGAGGTCTTGTAAACCAAATGAGTGTTGGAACTCATGTGATATGGTTTAACAAAGTCTACATTCTAAATCGGAACCTAACCTAAGTGCTTTCGACCCGTTACGACCCATTAAGGTAGCTTACGCTATTTTAACGCGTCGTGCGCGCATAAGCGCGTTCGGACCGCCTAACTAGTCCTATGACAAGTATTATATGCCTTAAAATGTCTAATATTGTTGCCTAATCAGTTTAGATGTCAAAATTTAGGTTACATATGTTTAAAATGAATTTATGCATAAAAAGGGCATTTTGGTAATAAACCTAAGGCATATAAACTACCTATCATACAACTAGCTAAACGTAGTGACCATAAGGTATAACCTCGGAAGGTTATTCCCTATACAACTATGGTCACCTAATGTGTTTGGTCGGATCCTAATGATCGACCAACGGGTCGGGTTCGAAAGTATAAGCGATTGTTTAGATCGCTTACCTTACGACCCTATATAAGCACTAAACTAAAAGTGACGAGCAAAGCATGTTAAAACATGCTTAACTAAGTTAGAAAACAAGTTTGGTATCAAAACAAACGGTTTTGATACCCACAAGTAGTTTGGTTACAAAATACGTAAGAATACGTATTTTGGCCGAAACTACGACTCGTCACTGAACCTAGATAACGTGGTAATCAGTAGGTATAGTCACAAGGGACTATAACCATCGTGATTACGCTCACGTTATGAAGTTCAAACAAACTTCACATTGACCATAAACTGGTCAATGAAGAAAGTCAAACGCAGTTTGACTTTAACGCTAAAACGAATGAAAAGAACGAAAGAACACTTACAGAAGGTCCCCGCAAGTTTTGATTCCGATTTTTCTCTCAGGTAGGAAGCATATACTTCCACTTAGAGAGCATAAATCAGATTTCAAATTGTGGGTTTTGAAGTGAAATGGATGGGGTATAAATAGGATTTCTAGAACCGTTAAGATCGTTCCTCGAAAACTGAGCTTTGATCTGGACCTTACATGTGTGCCCATGGTTTTCTAAAACCATGGGAGCCCCTAATATGGACTATGTTCATTGAATACCAGCCCATGGTTTTGCAAAACCATGGGTTAAAACCACCAATACTTCAAAATGGACTAGGTTCATTGAATATGCCAGAAATTTCAAAAAATGGTCCCTGCACTTGTAAAACTTGATTTTTGGCACTTTTAAGCCCCGTTAACCCCATTTCAAGGCTCTAAAATAAAGTTAAAGTATAGGGAACTTAAAATATGCTCAAAAACATCTCGGATGTCGGTTCGTTTGGTCGTACGGTTGCGTTATTCGCTTAATTACGACGAAAGTCGTAACGAACGCAAAAACGATCCAAATTAAGCGACGAATGGAATTTTATCATGCCAAAAACTAAAATAAAATACTTTAATGCTTACATAAATTTTTATGGATGTCCGGATGTATTCAGAATGTAAGTTATGCGCGAAAATGCAAACTTATGCACTTTTTGACGCTTTTAGTCCCTGAATGAGCATAAAGTTTATTTTAGCATATCGAACCCCTCAAAGCCTATTTCTAAGCTATGTAAAGGTTATTTAGGGTATGTTTAACTTATGTACATGTTTTGGAATGTTCGTTACAGTTCAGATCGGCATAGTTTCGCAGTTTGACACAAATAGTCCCTGCGATCGAACAAAGTTGATTTCAACACACCAAACCATCCAAAACTTATTTCTAAGTTATGTAGAGGTTATTTAAGGTATGTTAAGCCTATGTAACTATTCCAGAGTGTTTTTCGTGTTATACTGACTGCGTTTACGCACCAGTTTGCGTATAACCTTCCAAAACGCGATTTAAAGCTTGCAATCGGAATCGAATCGAATTGAAAAATCACCAGACACAAATACACACATAGAAACACCAAAACACATATAATAACACCAAAGAACATTGTTTTATTAATAATCATCATTGTTTTACATCGTACGTCAATTACAGAACACAGTTGTCACAGCGACCCTAAACAACCTATTAAATGATGTAACTAGCAGCAGTTTGCAAAACTGCTTGACAGTTAGAAAAACCTCTATTACATAAACTACTGAACGATACAAGGAAACAACTTGGATTCCAGGATTCCAGCACTTTTAGAATTTCCAGTAGTTTTGGAATCCAATACTTCTGGTCTTCTGAGTTGACTTGTTGATTGGTCTCTAGTCTTCAGCTTTGACTTGTTGACTCACTTGTTTACACGTTGACCAGTACTTTATATTCCAACACTTGTACTCTGTCTTCTAGCACTTCAAGCACTTCAGTTCTAGTACTTCTTGTTCCAACAGTTTGAGTTGGTTCATAGTGAAGTTTTCAAGGAGGGAACTTCAAGTACAAATGATCATACTTCAAACTTATTCAATCAAGCAAGGATGATGGTTCTCTTGGGTTTTGGCTTGCATGATCAGCGGACCTTATATAACCCAATAAGTTATGACCGTATTTGAACATGGAGCCCTACATAATTCTTCCATAAACCCAAGAGTCTCTTGGGCCAGTATGGAGTCAACTAGGTAGTCATTTTCCTATTTGTCGGTCCACACAATTATCACTATGTCCATTCCTCATCATAATGCCACGATGCGATGGTTTCCTCGACAAAATGATGTTCATTAGCCCCATCATTCTCCGGAAATTTCCTTCTTAACCTTCTTATTACAGTTTGTGTTTTTTCACACAAGTTATCGTGAGGAACGCCAATATCTAGTATCCGTCGTTGAACAACTTCAACCATATTCATTATGGTGTTTATTGTCTTGACCATTACTCTTCTTCGATCATCAAAGTTGATCACAAATCTATAATTCGATGCATTGAAGCTCCATGAACGATGTTTGCCATTTTACTATGTGTTTTTTAAGGTGGGTATTTTCTGTGTGGCGTTTGTAGGAAAAGGATGGTTTATTCCTTTATATAATGATGTTTTAGGCGCGTTTTTTATTTTATTTTATTTTTTGCAAGATTTTTTTTACAATAAATGCAAACCAATTAAGTTTCTAGCGTTTCAGAGGCTTCCGCATTTATGTTTTGGCATTTTAGCGTTTTGTCTTTTTTCGTTGTCAAAGGACTCTTTTACCCTTAATGAACCCCACGTCTTTCTGGAAGTTTTAGATGTTTACAAAAACGTCACCGCTTCAATTTTATCCTTAGATTGGTTTGATCCAACAGATGGTAACCATTTTCACACTTTTGGGTGTCTTCTCTAAATCCCGACCCTATGGTTTTTTTTGGAACAACGTCTGTCAAGATAACACCTACTGGGCGGTCGGGACTGGGCAGCCGCAGGCACAATTGTGAGGTCGGCCCCGGATCGGAACCCACCTGGTTTCTCAACGGAGGGGCATAACACCGGCTTAAGGGGACCTCTCCGTGTCCCCATAGGAAAACATACCGTCGACTGACACTTGACATACGTTGCGCTGCCACAAGAGCCGAGACGCTCTGTCGTAACGCACGATGAGACGAAAACCTCAAGAAGGCCTATATATTTCATTTGCTTAAATTCTTTTATTCTTTCCTTGAGAATGAAGAAACTATAATTCTTTTATATTTCATTTGGTTGCAAAGAACAATACTTGAATAACTTCAGACGAAAAGTTACGAAATGAACTTAAGTTGCTTACCAATCAATTAATCCACAAATCGAATAAAGCAATGCTTTTAAGGGATTTGGTTTCATCAAATTCCTTTCGTGTAACCAACAATATTCTTATTCATCTCTATTTATTCATCCATTCTTTTCTCGTCTTCATGGCCTAAACATCGATCATACTTTTTTTATTGCAATATATGTATTCAGTTTGCTGATCAGAGGAAGAAACTTTATTTGCAACACTACAGGTGTGTCTAAGTTCTTCCAATTTTTAGAGATTTATTCATGTGGATAATTAATATATAGAGAACAAAATGCACACCAAGTGTTTAATTCTTTAGAAGCTTAAATGAGGAGTATGTATTATTAGTTTATTACACTTTTTAAATTGATTATCATTGTCTATTTTTAAAATAATTCTTTAAACTAGTGTTTCAGAAAATATCAAATAAACTGAATTGAAAGTCCATGTTTCAGAAAATATCAAATAAACTGAACTGAAAGTCCATTGTTGGACTGTTGCTTGCTACATTACCATATATATTAAAATTATTATCCTATATATTAAAATTTGAAATGAATGAACAGTAACATCACTAAGTGATAAGTAAATGGTATCGGATACCAGTATCGATATTAAATTTACCAAACCGGGTGTATTTTCGGTACCAGTTCGGCACCGGTATTCACAGGTTTTTACCCTTAAATACCGGTGCCGTACCAGTACCGACCGGTACTGAACCGTACCGTAACCGGCATATTCGCTACCTGTACCCACTTTTGGGGATTTCGGTAATGGTATTTTCGAGACCGGTTGGTACCGAGCTCATCAAATCCTGTAGCAATGCAAGTAATTGCACCGTTTTGATTACTTTTCATACACACAGTAAGTAAAATGTATTTAGTTTGATTGTGGTTTTATATACACAACAACTTATTTTGCTTTCTTTTTTGTCTTTTTCTGTAATGAATTAATTGTAGCATGTAAAATTAGCTTGTATATTTAGATTATTGATGAGTAAATCGTATCAAATCCTGTAATCAAACCGGTTTCGTATCGGTACCAAATTTACTATACCAAATCATTTTCGGTACCAATTTAGTACCCACCTTTTGGCGTTTTCAGAATTGTTACTTTTGGTTCGACACCGGTCTAGCACCATACCTGTATTTATTGATTTTTACCTTCAAATACCATACCGTATTTTACTGAGTATTTTCGGTGCCGGTACCTAATTTCGAGATTTTCAAGATCGGTACTTTCGGTGCCGTTACCGGTATTTTGCTCATCTATATTTTAACGTGTTAGCACCGTAATAACTGAACTGAAAACAACCGAATTTCCAACGTGTAGGACGTGTGAGTCCTATTATTATATATTAGGTTATTTAAAATCGTTTTTTAGGACGTAGTGACTATCCTTACCACGTCATTTTTATTTATGTTTTGATATTCGGTATCCGCTTGCCATTGCTGACACGCGTTTTGCAGTCATTGGCTCCCCGCTGCAACGCGCGGGTGGAAAATCAACTAGTGGACTTAATTTCAGGGTGATGTTCAGATACAGTTTTTTTTTCTAACGTTTTAGTAAAATAAATTTCAAAGAAGCAAATTAGGGAATGTGAAAACAGAACGGGTTGGCATGTTGGACCTGACAAAACACTAGTCTTCACGGATGAGTTGGCAATAGGTAACCTGCTAAGACACGATAACAGATTAGTACACCATGTGATTTTTTACGTTTTTAAAAATAATCAAAATTTGAAAGTTAGGATCCATTATTTCTCCTTCTAGGTGCATAAAATATAGATCTGTCTTATAGACATTGGATATAAATTAGTTAAACGAGTCGTATTCATGTTTAAATTTTTTGTTGTTCGCGTTATCAGATACCTGTTAAACCTGCTAAGACACGATTTGCCAGCCCTGTCACATACATAACCTGAAATGCTTTAGCTTTCTATGTATTCTTAACTTCACACACTAAGAACTATAAAATTCCAAATTACTAAAGGGTCTACATATTCACACACCCTAGTCCCTATTTACACACTCTCGTATATGCCTCATATAGGTCTATACGTTGCGTATAACCTTTTTCAATTTCCAACAGAATCTCTGATTATGTCATATTTTGTCTTATATGCTTCGTATAGGCCTATATGGGGCGTCTAGACGAAAAAGACCATTTTAGACTGGGGTAAATTGGTCTTTTTTGCCTCTCTTATATTCCTAGTATAGGCCTGTATGAGGCGTATGTATATAATGCAAACTACCATTTTAGCCCTGAGTTAGGCCTAGACTGGGGGCAAAACAGAGCTATAATGGTCTTTTGTACCACACTATACGCCCAGTCTAGCCTTATATGCGGCATATATTTTTAATTTTTTTTGTTTTCTATTTTTAATATCCATAACAGTAATATTAATTATAAAAAACCCATATTAATATCAATAACACTAATATTAATTATAAAAAACTAATATTATTTATAATAACACTAATATTAATTATAAAAAAAACTCATATTAATATCAATAACACTAATATTAATTATAAAAAACTCATATTAATTATACTAACTCTAATATTAATTATAAAAAAAAACTCATATTAATTACAATAACTCGTATAGGCCTGTAGGTGTAGTATAGGTCTCGCATAGGACTATAGATGTGGTTTAGGTCTCGTATAGGTGTATACAGGTGTTGTATCATATCTTGTACTTGTTATTTTTATTTATTTAAAATAGAAAACTTATTTTTGTATAAAAGTTTACTAAAACGATTAATATTGTATAAAATGTTTGTTAAAAAAAACCTTATATACGCCCCATATAGGCTTATACGTGGCATATATGGGGCATGAGACATATACGAGACCTATACGAGGGGTCATATACACCTCGTATAGGCCTATACTAGGCATATACGAGCAGCCAAACCAGAACTGACATGAGTCAGACACTAAGTTTGATGTAACCCTATATGCCCCTATAAGAGGCATATACGAGGCAAAGGATGTCTAAATAGGCAGATGGGTGCATGGATAGTTTTAGCCTATTCTCATAAAGCAGATTCTTCCATTATATTTTTTGAAGTAGTAGCAAAACATCTAATGTAAAATGTCCACAAAATAATAAGCATCAACAAAACCACAATATAAAGACATTGCAATTCAACAGGTCTTTGGTTTTCAAAGATTCATCAGCATCAACGAAAACGGCTCATTGCTAAGATTCTCCTTCCCAAAATCTGCAAAAATGATATGAATTACATATGGTTTAAGCATCTTTAAGTTTTTGATTAGTTCTATATATAATACTTTTGTTAATCATCACAGAGTTCTAACAGTAAGGACAGGTACAAAGAAATTTAAATATCTTCCTTACTTTAATGCGAATTACATAATTTGAAACAATGGGAATAACCACAGAATTAGAACTACATAAGGCTACACCTACATAAGGCTACACTTGTGACGTCTTTTAAAATATTATTATCACCTGAGAATATTTGCGGTTACATGATTTTGTACGTAACACATATATTTAACATGTATATATATTGAATGTAGTAGCAATGGAGCAGCTTAAGCACTTTAGTCACAAGCATTTGCTCAGTCTTGTCCAGTTGCAGTTGCAGCCTGACCGCAACGTTGAATATTCTGACAAGGAAGATGAAGATGAGGATGAAGGTAAAAATGATTCTGTGGTAGAAGAACTTCCACGTGAAGTTGGCGAATGCGAGATGTGCAAGGAAGAGATATATTCATTTCATCTATGTTACTACTCTTGCAAGACTTGTGACTACTCCCTACACAAATTTTGTGCACAACTACCCGAATTCCAACAAAACCACCCATTACATCCTGGCCACAATCTTACCTTGTCTAAACAGTACAATTTCAATCCTGATAGTATTTGGATTTGTGATATATGCAAAACTAACCAAAATAGGTTCTGCTATTATCATTGTTCCATCTGCAATTTCGACATCGACATAGTTTGTGCTACTATGTCTGAACAGAAGATGGACCACCCAAGTCACCCTCACCAATTGCAACGTTATTTCGGTCGAATGATCTCTCGTTGTAATGCATGTCGCAATGAACATAGCGGTACCTTCTACTATTGTGCCACTTGTTCTTGGTTCAGGATCCACTTGGAATGTGCTTTGCTTCCACCCAAGTTACTTATCCAACAATCTACAGATGGGAGTTTTAGTCATTCTCATTTACTTACCCTTGCCTATTCCTATCCTTATATTGAGAAAAAAGATGAATTTTTTCCCTCTTGTAGAGTTTGTGATAAATATTTGTATTCTCTCATATGGCATTATAGATGCGATAAATGTCGATACTATGCCCATGTTGATTGTGCGACTTCAATAAAAGAGGCATTTACGTCTTCTATCTTGATGCCCGCAGGTGAACAATATTTTAATTTTTGTTTTCTTTTTAATACTAAATAATGTTCTTGTCAATTTAAGTTTAACATTATATACGTCATTCATTGATTAGGCATGGGCAAAATATACAAAAATTTCAAAGACGAAGATCATCCTAATCTGATCCGCTATCCATTTCCTGATGAAAGTGTCAACCTTGTGATGCAACAACTCATCAATAAAGGGAAAATAGTTGTTAAAGAAAAGATTGTCGGTGAAAAGTTTAGCCATCCACACCCGCTAATTCTTGTTGATACGCTCCTTGACGGGTCTGTTTCTCTTCATGATCCCATGAAAAGAGTGGAACTACTGTGTGACGGGTGTGTGAGGCCAATCATGGCTCTGCCCTTTTACAAGTGTTCCCAACACAATTGTGGTTTTGCTCTCCATGAATGGTGCACTAGGCTACCCTCTCAAATACATGATCACCACGACCATCCAGAGCATCCGCTTGTTCTCATGCAAAAGGCTCCTAAACGCTTCTTGAGTGTGTTTCATTGTAAGATTTGTTTTCTACCTTGCAACGGTTTTGTGTATGGATGCAGGCAATGCAGTTATTATGTAGATGTCAATTGTGGCTTCATACCTAATGTGATCACACATGAAGCTCACCCTGATCATCTCCTCCTAAGATGTGAAGCTTCAGCTTCAAGAAACTGTAAGGCATGCCGACGTTATTTGAGAAATGGGTTCCATTGCCCCACTTGTGATTTCTGGTTGCATACAAAATGTGCTTTGTTATTACCTGGAAAAATTAGACATAAGTACGATAAGCATCCATTAAGCCTAAGATATCATCCGGCTGAGAACCATAGTAGCAAATACTTCTGTGAGATATGTGAGGATGAACTTAACCCCGAATGGTGGTTCTATCATTGCAGCATGTGTGCCTCGTCTATGCACACTGCTTGTGCCCCGCTAAAACTTCAGTGCGAGCAATCTAGATATAACTACGATAAAGACCCTATCTTTTGGTATTTAAATGTCAAGTTTGGAGGAACTCATGAGATCCCAAATCACCCACACCCTCTCACCTTTGTACCAGGAATTAATGATGATGGAAAATGCATGATTTGTCATGATCAATTGCAGTATGCTATGATCTTGAAGTGCTTCCTGTGCAAGTTTGCACTTCATTATCAGTGTGAGAAAAAGCTAATCGAAGGCTCTACTGGTGAAGGCTCTACTAGTGAAGGCTGTTGTTTGCTATAGAGAATGAACTGATTTGGGGTTTGAATCTTATTGAAATTGTATTGAAACTGTTTTTGTGTATATATCACTAGGGTTACAAAGATTGGTTTATATAGGACACCATTTTACACACTAGCCCTTATACTATCTATTTTCTCCTTTCCGACACTCCCCCTCAAGTTGAGTAGTGGGGTCACCAATACTCAACTTGCTCAAATAGCTACTAAACGCGTTTCCGTTGACTGTCTTTGTGAGAATATCTGTGAGTTGATCTTTTGATGCTATATACGGGAGCTCTATGATCCTTTCCTGCAGTTTCTCCTTGATGAAATGCCGATCAACTTCCACGTGTTTCGTTCGATAATGTTGAACTGGGTTTTCTGAGATTTGTATTGCAGCTGTATTGTCGCACATAATTTTACTGGGTGCCCTTTGGGAGAAACCAATGTCTTCTAGAAGCTTCCTGATCCAAAGAACTTCGCTTAACCCTCGAGCTATGCCTCTGAACTCTGCTTCTGCACTTGACAGAGCGACCACCTTCTGTTTCTTACTTCTCCAGGTAACAAGGTTTCCACCAACCAAGGAGAAATACCCTGATGTTGACCTTCGGTTTCCGTTATCTCCTGCTCAGTCTGCGTCAGTGTAGAGCTCAACATTTAAATGCCCATTTGTTTTGAACAACACTAATGAACTGATTTGGGGTTTGAATCTTATTGAAATTGTATTGAAACTGTTTTTGTGTATATATCACTAGGGTTACAAAGATTGGTTTATATAGGACACCATTTTACACACTAGCCCTTATACTATCTATTTTCTCCTTTCCGACAAAGGCTCTACTAGTGAGGTGGAATTTTGAAGAACCCTAGAGTTAAACGTGTAATACAGTGCCCCTCTCATAAATATCACAAATTTTTTTAGTAGAGAATTTGGAGACGTCGAAATTAGAACCTGCGTCTATTTGTTGTTTAAGCAAGACAGTAACCACCCGACAAGAGCTTGCTTGTGTCATCTATCAATTTAGTGTATATATATTCTAACTTATACAACGTAAATTCTATATAAAATTAAAAAGATTTGGGCCCCCAAAGGGTTTGGGCCTTGTGCCGTCGCCCACCCCGTACCCTCTCCGGGCCGGCCTTGGAAGTTCTATTAATCCAATATCCTTCTATATATATTTTTTTCTTTATTCTACCTAGAGGTGCACAAGAAAACCGGGCCCGGTAATAAAACCCGGAACTGGTTTTTTTAATACCCGGGTATTCTATACTCGAAACAGAAACCGACCCTACCCGTAGGGGTATAGATAGGGTATGCATTTTGATCTCAATATCTGAAATCAGAACCGATCATACCCAATTAATACCCAAAACCAGACAAGAACTAGAACCGATTATACCCGACTATAGCCAATACATGATTTTAATATCTTTCTTTTAAATTTATGTTAGCGCCTTTATTTTAATTTTCTTATATATATAATGAATATTTAATAATAATAATAATAATAAACAAAAAATACGAGAAAATAAGGTAATAAAAACGCAATAGAGTATTAAAAATATGAAAATATAGAACTAAAAAACTCGGAAATATGGTACAAAACCCGAAAATAGAGTATTTTAATACCCGGTTTCTTAAGAACCGGAATCGAACCCTACCCGGAACCGGGCACATAGGGTATGGTTTTTTGGTCAAATAACTGGAACCGAAACCGAACCGGCTATAGCAATAACCGGTTCCAACTCCTAAAACGAGAAACCGAAACCGATTCCACAACTGGAACCGATTATTAAAAATACCCGGTTTGTGCAACTCTAATTCTACCCATTCAACAAATATATAAAGGACTAAAGATTTATAAATAACGTGTTGTTTACATTAACTTCATATATTACATTACCTCTTTTAATGTCATTTATCCATCTCTTACACGAAAATTCCAGAATAGAATATGAAGAACATATAATTGAAATCATCCATCATTATTAAATGGATTAGTTATTGTTTGTTTCCATAATACATAATCGAGCATGAACTTGTCAATCATCATACCAAAGTCCATTTGGTAGTACATGGCGTTTTTTATGAAAGGTCGTGTGTTGAAGTCTTGTCCGGAGCAATTTGTTCTGGGTTGAGCATAATTCTTCTCAATCATATTTGAAACATTAACTAATTGTAAGAATAATATGCGCAAAAATATACATGTGTTTTGTATCAAATTAAACCATTTTTTATTAGTTTTGATAGAAATATATTTGAAATAGACTTAATTTGGTTTATTTTTTATTTTCAAGACAAAACGAACCCAAAGCGAGGACAAAACAAACCCAAAGCGAGCAAACAAAGCAATTCCGGGTGAAAATCAGAAGATGTGCTGAAAAATGATTCAGACGCACCTTGTGTCTCAAGCCAAAGTACAACAACATCTTTTGAAGATTGTCTTTGAAACCCAGACAAGAAAAGAACAAGACACAACCCGTGCCCTGAAGGTATGACCAAAAAAGACAAAAAACAAATCCTGAAAGATTTTGATGATCCGGCGGGCCCCACAGATTTGACCATGGATCGTGCCCTGAAGGCACACCCGGTGCCTGGCCCCCAGTATCGTGTCGGTTAAAAATTACTAGACACGGGTCGTGCCATCTAGGCACAGCCCGTGCCTCAACCCCCAACAACTATAAATAGAATACATTGCATTTGAACTTGCTCAATTCTTTCCTTTTCTCCACAATACAGTCTTCTTCTATCCACTTTCGAGCAATCTTGAACCCAACAACTGATGCCAAAGCGCCACCTGATAAAGGCTATGCTTTGTAAACTAAGTTGGGGTTCTGATCTTGTGATGTATTGATAAAGTTGAATTGGGTTATTATACTTAACACGAGTGCATTATATATTTTATTAAGAGCTCAGGAGTTATGCCCAAGATTATACCAGGAGGCTTTTAGTTAAATCTTAAAGTTACAAAGTGAGTCATTCTTTCTTTTTACTAAATGCTTTGCAAAACCCTAAATGTTTTCAGTTATACTTCCAGTGATTAAGTCTTTGTAATCTATAATTATTGCTAGTAGTTGGGGTTTTGTATACATTACTAGTCCACAGTCAACAAGGGTGTGACAGGAATCGTTACTATTGTGTGACAGGACCCAAAGTAATATGACCACGAGCACGGGGGAGTGTCCCAAGTCGCATATTGTGTTGAATAATTGATAGAAATATACACTGTAATTCTCATTAATACTGTAAAGTATAACAATGTGTCATTTTATAAAAAGGAATGAACTCGCCAGTATTTATTGCTGATAAAATATTTTTAAACGCGTTTCAGGTAACTTGTTGTAAAGATAATAGAAGCCAGCTATGGAGAACTGAAGGCTTAAATAAAGTGACTATAAATACCTGAATAAAAGAAGAAATTTATGTTTTATTAATTAGGGTTTGTCCCTATAAAATCATTTAAATGAAAGTTTGGTGTTTTTATAAACTCTGAAACTATTTCCTAACTACGATCCCGATGAAAATTTTTTCCGCTGCGTATTTAATAAACACCGGTACCACTTGACTGGTTCACGGCTCCCGCTCCTAGGGTGGGGTCGGGGGTTGTGACACTTGGGAGGGTGTGCGATAGGGGGCTCATGTTCAGCCATCGGAGGGTCATCCTGTAGCGGATATGATGCACCAGATTGAGCCGACCCATCGTCAGCATCCCCGACACGGACACAAGATCCCGACACCCCAATACCACAGACTTCAGCCTCCACCGGACCCACTTACATTAGAATCCCTGTATAATGGATTTGGGGAACTACATGGTTGGGCAACCCAACAATTTGGTGACGTGAGGCAGTTGATACCGACGGGTCAAGAACGGCAGGAGAATGCGCTTCGACACATGATGACGCGCATGAGTATTGGCATTCAAGATTTCTTTCAGTCGTATTCCACACCAGGTCAGTATGGTATGGCTGGTCAATTCGGTTCGGGTGGTGAAGGAGGATCGAGTCAGCCGGCTGGGCACGGGTTTGGGTTGAGTCAGTTTGAATATGTGGATCTGGTACCCGCGTTTACAGTATATGGGCAGGGTGGTGGTGGTGACGAAGAAGAAGAGGAGAGTGATGACGAGTAGTGCAGGGATACTGATGGAAGACTGATGTGGGGTAAAATACACATATTTGTCTCGTGTAAAGTGTATAGATTTTATATAGTTATTATTTGTTTTATTTAGTTTTTAGTGTATATTATATTATTTTGTGTTTTGCCAGGTCCTGATGCAAATAGAGTGAAAATGAGTAATAATTAAATAACCAGCCAGTTGGGCAGAGTAGAATTCCAGTGACCGAATTGAAATTGCCGTTATTTTCCTTGATTGGGCCGAGATCACTATCTCCATTTTATAAGCTCGAGAAATCATTAACTTATTTAGTTGTTCGTTAGAATTAATTCTATTGGACCAAGAATTTAGGGTGTGTTTGGGATTGCTTTTTCAACCTGATTTTTTGATTATTGTGTTTTGAAATCATAAAAAATCTATTTTGAGTGTTTGGCAAAAAATTAATAAAAACTGATTTTTTACGTTTTGTAGAGATCAAAACGTGATAATCCAAAAGTAGGTCACCCCTTACTACAGGAAAACGTGATAATCCAAAAACTGATTTTTTACGTTTTCACTTATTTATTTTTTAAAATATATATACTTGCCAAACACTCAAATAGTTGATTATCTGATTATTGTGATATCAAACAACATAATCAAATCCAAACACTATTGATTATCTGATTGTTGTGATATCAAACAACATAATCAAATCCAAACACTATTTTTCTGTAGCACGTTTTGTTACAGCTAATTATCTGATTCTGATTATTCAAAACGCATAATTTTATTTTCAAAACCCAACCCCAAATACCGTATTAATCAAAACATGATATGTTGGAGAATAAGTATCAGTATGCACGTGGATTGCATTTACATATTTAATTCAAGATGCACTAAAGAATTTAGTCTCATGTATTTGAGCTTGGGAGAGTAAATCGATGATTTGTATGGGTTGCCATATGATATTAAGTGGACCTGGGCTTAATGTGCTTGAACGCCGCAAATAGAGTTAGGGGAATTGCATATATAATTTTGAGGATCGCAGACATCATGATTGTTAGAGGCGGCAATTAAGAGAAGAAAGGAGGGCTTCCATAATTTTTAGTATATATATCAGAAGGGAGGAATAAAAAACCCAGGGACGCACGAATAGAAGCAAAGGGGGCTTTAGACGATCACATCATCTTGGACTGTTTGGAGAGTAGCTTTTACAAGAATTAAAAGTAGGGAATCATTGGAGTAAAGCGGGAAGTTGAAGCTTTATGGGTTCTAACTCTCCGATTTCTTTTGTTTTCTAGTTTTTCTTACTTGATTCAATGAATTCTAGTTTGAGACTTTGTTTATTTATTTTTAAGACTATGTTTGTGTTTTATGGATTTATTTTGAAAAGTAATAAACTTTGGAATTCTTGGTTTAATGTGCATGAGTATTTAATCTTGTTTAAACCTGATCACGTGTTTCACTTGCATTTTTGTGGATATCTTCCATGTATGAATGCTAGTTAGGTCGTGGACTGTGTGTTAGCGATTAGTTTACGGTTAATAGAAAAATTTTCCGTAGGAACTGTGATTAAGGTTTTTGATAGGATTTAATATTCTACCAATCTTTATATCTGAGAGGTGAAAGAATATCGGTTTATCTTTTATGTTAGATTGCTAGGGTTAGGTAATTCGAGAGAATATCTCCTTAGTTTACCTTTCATTATTTGCTTACCGAATAAAATCAAGTTCCTTAGTTGCCTTAGACTTTTCACTGAGAGGTAGTTAGTCACTTTAGGGCACTTTTCTAGATAGGTTAGATAACCGAGAGGGAGTCTAGTTAACCGGTAGTCTTAACAGTCCTTTAGAGTGCCATATGTGTCTTCCTGAGAAGGGTCGGGGGTCTCGTTCGGTTTCTCTTAGGATTTAGCATTTAAAGATCTCGCTTCCATAACACATTAGCATCCGATAGAAACCATACGATATCAATTGGGATTCCAACCTAGGTAGTTATTCGTCACCTCTGATTTAAATCTCGTTTAAGTCGCGTCTTAGTTGTTTAATTTAATCGCAAATTTAGGATATTTAGAAAACCCCCCCTCAAATAACAACACTTAGAGTCCGTGTCAGTCTAAGTCTAGATAGAAGTTAGTAAACGTAATTAGAGAGTCTCGTGGGTTCGATACTCGGACTTACTTAGGCTATACAACATTGATCGGTACACTTGCCGGTTGTGTGGTCTAGGTTTTAGAGAGTCTTAGTTTATAAATTTAAAACTTACCGTGTCTAGTTTAGGTTAAAATTAGTTAGTTTTAATTAGACCACTTTTAGCACATCAAAGACGCAACGGAGCTTAAAAAGGAGTATCTTTTTATGCTTATTTTGATTTTTATGTTATTTTTGTTCTTCCATGGTTTGTACTCATATTTGATACTTGAACTTGTGTTTGGTAGAGTTTGGTTGGTGATGGTTGTTTAAGACACTATTATCTATCGGTTATTTTGTTTTGGTATATTTGTTTGTTTGATAGGTATGGTGTGATTATTGCCGCTTCCGTTCGCATGTGAGATTAGGAATTGTTTGCTGAGCGTGTTCGGAGTGGAGGGCATATGTGGAATTGATTGGCGCATTGACAGTCTCGCATATCAGCTAAGTCGTTTCCCCTGTATTTTTGTATATTTTATTTATTAGTTTTTTTATTTTTTATTTTAGTTTTAGTTTAGTTAGTTGAGTCGTATTCTATGTCTGCATTAGGGACAATGCTAATCTTAAGTGTGGGGATGAGATATAATGTCGTAATGTTAGTTTGAGTCTTGAGTCATAATTTTTTGAAAAATACAAAAAATCGAAAAATCGAAAAATCCAAAAAATTGAAAAATAGAAAATGTCCTTGTTTTAGAGTTTGCAAATAAATACGGAAAGTGATAGAAGAGTCGAGTTTGTTCGGGTTTCAAATAATAATAATAATATAAGTTTAATAAGTTGAACTCGTGTCTAGCTTGGAATGTGTGAGTAGGCCAGACCCGGTTTCTACTTTCCTTTGATACTAATATACCTTAATTGTTAGTTTACTAGTGGATACGTATCTAGGAGAAGTAGGAAAGCCGAAACCACCAATAATAGTGTAAGTAATGCCGTTATAAGCTAAAATTGTTAGATTTTTTATCGAGAAAAAAATATAATAATTGAGCTAGATTGCTATAAAAAACGAGGCCTATGTAATCTATATTGGGGATGGTGACTTTAATTTAGATTGCCTCTAGGTTGAGTTAAAAGGAAAAAAATGTAAAATAACAGACGCTCACGTTGTCACTTTCGAGGATGATAACTCTGGTTGAGACAGCCTCTAGGTTAGATATGAAAAGTCTAGTGCTCAAAAGAAAAAAAAAGGAAGAAAAAAATTGTTGATAAATTCTTTTAGTTTTGCTATAAAACGGTTAGGAAAGGGTTAATTGATTCGTTCCTTTTGTTTCATGAGCTTGAGGCGGGATTAGGTGAAACTGCGGCTTTTGGTGTGAGACCCTAGGTAGATTGATCAAACTTGAACATAAATTGCATCATAAGGGCTTGGAACCGGTTTTGGGTTTAAGTGGTCACGTATACTTACAATCGCGGTTAACACGAGTTTTGATTTTAATAAGTAATCTAAAGTTTAAACCCGAATTTTTGCTTTGACTATGATCCCGTTTGCATAAATCTTTCTCGGGGACGAAGAAAAATGTAAGTGTGGGGATATTTGATGTATTGTAAAATACATACATTTATCGTGGAAAGTTTGTATAGTTTTCGTTTTGTTTTTGTTGGTTTTTAGTTAGAATTAGCTACTATTGATAGTTTGGTAAAATGCAGGTCTCAGTTGCTGAAAGTATGGAAAAACGCAGGAATTATGCTTAAAAGGAGTTAGCAACGAGAACCGGACGTGTCGCAGCTGAACGGGAATGGAAAAATGAAGAAAATGCTAGAAAACGTCCCATGGAGTCACGCCACCATGTCCTGGAAATACCATCGCGTAGCGCTAAGATATTAAATAAAAAAATTCAGTTACTATGCGTCGCGCTACACGACCAAAATGGGAAGTCCCATTCGCGTGACGCGAAGGGGTTGAAACCGTTGATGAATTGGTTTTGCTATTGGATTCTTGCAAGAATATGATATATAAACATCATTAATAATAATTCCAACCCTGATCATGAACTAGCAGTAACTTTGGCGAATTCTCAGCTGATTTTGGAGCGTTTTCGGAGTCTTGGAAGCATCGGTTGAAGGTTGGAAGCTCAAGGAAGCATAAGGGTTTTTTGTTTTGCATTCGGTTCTCTTTTTATTAAGTTCCGTTCTTTAATCATGTTTCTCCTCTTTGAAAATACTCTTGTTTTGTATCTAACTTTGATTATGCTTGGCTAGATACTATAAACTACCTTGTCACACCCCCAAAATCCACACGCGGAGTATCACCGCTTGGAGGCGTGACTGACCAGGATCAAGCCACCAATCATATCGAACAAATGTAAATAGTAATGTATTTCAACCAAACCAATATGAAAGGTGTTCAAAACATAAGTATAATTCAATGTTTAGCGGAAGCATAAAAGTAAACCCAATCATAAGTATAAGTATGAAATGGCATAACGTCTAATCAAGCATTCATGATCCATGTCCACAACGACCGCACCTCCCGTGCAAGCTCCATAAGTCCCTAAGGTCCTGCAAGGCATGTAACAGAGGATCAACAACTAGTTGAGCGAGTTCACAGAAAGTAAATGCGTAATAGTAAGTTCGTATGTAACATGTGGCTCTACTGGGCCGATAGTACGTTCTATTGGTGGGGGCTTCCCATGTTGTATATCCACTAGACTATTCGTAACCATAAGTATCCTTCCCAATCCGAGGATAGTAGTAAGTATAATTTTACGTAGGTTTTACGTAAGTGCCCTTCCCAACCGAGGACAGTACGTAGCGAGTACGTAGGTTTAGCGCTGGCGTCCTTCCCCATCCGAGGACGGTAGTACGTAGGTTTTACGTAGGTTTAGTGCTGGTGTCCTTCCCAATCCGAGGACGGTACGTAGGCTTTACGTAGAGTTTGGCACAGGCATCCTTCCCAATCCGAGGACCGTGGTAAGTCGTCTAGTGGTGATGTAAGTACAAGTAATCATTCAATCCCATTCCCAACCCACCAGGGAATCCCATGCCTTGGTAAGAGTGTGAACTCACCTTGGTTTGCTCGGTATGCTAAGTAAGTGCTCAAAGTAAATCAATCACGTCCTAATGTATGCATGTATACATAGTTAGTTTGTGTTCAAGTCGTTCACATATAAGCATGTAACACGTAATCACAATCATACAAGTCACGTTCAACGTCTAACAGCAGTTAATTATTCCAGTTAACAATTAACAGAATTAATTCAAGTTACTGTGCTGATTACTTATTTGGCGAAACACAATAGTTGGCGAAACACATGCTTTGACGAAACACGTTTGTTTCGTCGAGGTCTCCTTCGGCGAAACAGAACTTCTAATTCGTCGAAGACCCTTGGCGAAACACATTCTGTTTCGCCGAGAGTTCTGTTTCGTCGGACCGTTCAGTTACGTAAATCAGATACAACCTTAACACAGAAACCCTAATCCATCTTAACAGCCGTCATTAGTAATCATCAAACTTGCAGAAATCACTCGTTCTCAGAATCATCGAGTCATCATCATAATATAATCATCACATCACTGTACATCTAGTATGAACCCTAGTTTACATGTACAACATATAGATTAACATACAACATCATATCATCGAGTCCTATCCAGATGCTAGCGTGTATTCAGAATCAGAATATATTAACAACATCCAGAACCGAGTATTTGATCATGCTAAGTTTCGCATATAATTACACATCCGATTAACCATGTATATCGAAATCTATATCATCATACACATATATTCATAATCTGTTTCATAACTCAGCATTTACATAAACACATAACAAGTAATCAAAACATCAATAGAACCAAGTTAACAAACCCGTACTAACCGAGATGAAGGAAACAATGATTTGATCGCTCAAGGACTTGGGGAGACACCCACAGCTGCCGACACACTTAGGAGAGAGTTCTAGGGTTTCTATTTGCCAAGAGTGTAAAACTAGAACCGTTTCACGTAATTATACACGAAATAACATTCTGGGCCGTACTGGGCTTTTGGCAAAACTGGGCCGGCGAAACAGTCTGTTTCGTCGAGTTCGGTTTGGCGAAACATGCTTGTTTCGTCGAGTATGTTCATAGCGAATCACAACTCTGTTTCGTCGAGTTGTTTCATATGTTCAGCAGTTTATGTTTCCCGGCATGTTATACAATCAAACACATAATCATGTAAACACCACACGTTTTATTATAACGTCACATACAGTTACAAATTAAACAAGTCAACAACTAAACAGTCAAAGTCAACGTGCATTTAATGCGAAAGTGAAAGTCGAAAACTCGAGTTGTCACATTATCCCCAACTTGAAAGAAATTTCGTCCCGAAATTTAGCATGCGGTTACTGAGGAAGCTAGGTAAGTTGTATTGTTTACTGGTTTTCCTGGGGTGTCACATCATCCCCCCGTTGATTTGGAATTTCGTCCCGAAATTCTGCAGTAGTAGCTTCAGCCTCAGTGGTAGTTGCATTGGTTCCGAATAACTGGGGATACTTGAGTTTCATTTGATCTTCTCGCTCCCAGGTGAACTCTGGGCCGCGACGGGAGTTCCAACGAACTCGTACAAGAGGGATTCTCGTGTTCTTGAGGACCTTAACATCCTGGTCCGTGATCTCAACTGGTTCTTCGACGAACTGCAACCGCTCGTCGATGGTGAGTTCCTTCAAAGGAACTACGTGGGTCTCATCTGACAGACACTTTTTCAGATTCGACACGTGAAAGACGTTGTGAACTGCACTGAGTTCAGGTGGTAAGTTCAGTCTGTAGGCCACTTTGCCTATTTTCTCTGTGACTTCGAAAGGTCCGACATAACGCGGATTGAGCTTGCCTCGTTTGCCAAAACGAACCACACCCTTCCAGGGTGAAACTTTAAGTAGCGCTCGATCCCCAACCTGGAATTCGAGTAGTTTCCTGTCTTTATCAGCGTATGCTTTCTGACGGTCACGAGCTGCCGCCATGCGTTGTCGTATTTGAGCAATCTTTTCTGTAGTATCAACTACCATTTCTGGACCTGTGATTTGACTATCTCCCACCTCTGCCCAACAGAGAGGTGACCGGCATTTACGCCCGTACAATGCCTCGAATGGAGCAGCTTTAATGCTGGTGTGGTAGCTGTTATTGTAAGAAAATTCCACAAGTGGCAGATGTTTTTCCCAACCATTGCCAAAATCAATTACGCACGCCCGAAGCATGTCTTCTAGAGTTTGAATCGTGCGCTCAGACTGTCCATCCGTCTGAGGGTGATAAGCTGTGCTCATGTCTAAACGAGAGCCAAAAGATTTGTGCATTGCTTGCCATAGTTCTGAAGTAAAATGTGCGTCACGATCAGAGATAATAGAGGTGGGCACCCCGTGCCTCGAGACCACTTCTTTTAAGTAAACGTCTGCTAAGGTAGAGAACTTGTCTGTTTCTTTGATAGCCAAGAAGTGAGCAGACTTTGTGAGTCGATCCACGATCACCCAAATAGTATCATTTCCGCGCTGAGATCTAGGTAAACCAGTAACAAAATCCATAGAAATTTGTTCCCATTTCCATTGTGGTATCTCAGGTTGTTGGAGTGGACCTGACGGTTTCTGATATTCTACCTTGACTCTCGCACAAGTCAAACATTTGCTAACGTATGTGGCTACGTGGGCCTTCATGCTAGGCCACCAGTATGTAGTTTTGATATCGTGGTACATTTTATCCGCACCAGGATGTACCGAGTAGCGAGACTTGTGAGCTTCATCCATTACTAGCTCACGTAAGTTGCCATAAAGTGGAACCCAAATGCGTCCTGTGACGTAGTAAGCACCATCTTCCTTTTGTTCTAAACGTTGTCTTGAGCCACGTAGGGCTTCAGCCCTGACGTTTTCTGGTTTCAATGCTTCTACCTGAGCATTTCGTATCTGGGAAGGAAGACTAGACTGTATGGTGAGTTGTAAAGCTCGCACGCGCTTAGGCGCAGTGTCTTTTCGACTGAGGGCGTCAGCCACAACATTGGCTTTGCCTGGGTGATACCTGATTGAGCATTCGTAGTCATTTAGCAGTTCGACCCATCGTCGCTGTCGCATATTCAGTTCCTTCTGTTTGAAGATATGTTCAAGGCTTCTGTGATCAGTGTAAATAGCACATTTGGTACCATACAGGTAGTGTCTCCATATCTTAAGTGCAAAGACAACAGCTCCCAGCTCTAAATCATGCGTAGTGTAATTCCGTTCGTGAATCTTGAGTTGGCGCGAGGCATAAGCAATAACTTTATCCCGTTGCATCAATACACATCCAAGACCCTGGATAGATGCATCGCAGTAGACTACAAAATCATCCGTGCCTTCAGGCAGTGAGAGGATAGGTGCGCTACAGAGTCTGTCCTTTAAGTGTTGGAACGCTGTTTCCTGTGTATTACCCCAACGATAAACAACACCTTTCTGTGTCAGTAGTGTAAGCGACTGAGCAATCTTTGAGAAGTCTTTGATGAACCTTCTGTAATAACCCGCCAAACCCAAGAATTGGCGTATTTCTGTTGGTGTGCGAGGTGCCGGCCAGTTCTTGATCGAATCCACCTTGGATGGATCGACATGAATCCCATCCTTGTTTACCACGTGGCCTAAGAAGTGGACTTCACGGAGCCAGAAGTCGCATTTAGAAAACTTAGCGTATAGTTGTTCCGTTCGAAGAAGTTCCAAAATAAGTCGTAAATGCTGCTCGTGTTCCTCCCGACTCTTCGAGTAGATCAGGATGTCGTCGATGAAAACAATGACGAACTTGTCGAGGTAAGGTTTGCAAACCCTGTTCATAAGATCCATGAAAACCGCAGGCGCGTTCGTTAACCCGAAAGGCATGACCAGAAACTCGTAGTGGCCGTAGCGTGTTCTGAACGCTGTCTTGGAGACGTCCTCATCCCGGACTCTCAGTTGATGATACCCTGACCTTAGATCAATCTTCGAGTAATAGCTCGACCCTTGTAACTGGTCGAATAAATCGTCGATGCGTGGAAGAGGATAACGATTCTTCACAGTCACCTTGTTCAGTTCACGGTAGTCTATACACATGCGGAAGGTACCGTCCTTCTTCTTTACAAATAGTACTGGAGCTCCCCAAGGCGAAGAGCTAGGACGTATGAAACCCTTTTCCAAGAGTTCTTGCAGTTGCTTAGACAGTTCTTCCAGTTCAGTTGGAGCTAAGCGATAAGGTGCTCGAGCTATAGGTGCTGCTCCTGGAGCGAGCTCGATCTGAAATTCGACCTGACGATGAGGCGGTAACCCAGGTAACTCTTCAGGAAACACTTGAGGAAAATCGCGTACTACAGGAATATCCTCAATCTTTTTCTCTTTCTTCGATGTATCAGTGACGAGAGCTAAAACAGTTGTGTGGCCCTTACGCAAACACTTCTGAGCCTTCAAGAAGGAAATGATGCCACTCACGACCCCACTCTTGTCGCCTTGAACTTCGAGAGGTTCTTTACCAGAACGGGGAATACGAATGATCTTCTCCTTGCATAGGATCTCTGCTTGCTGTTGGGATAACCAATCCATACCGATGACGATGTCGAAACTACTCAGAGTTATAGGGATGAGGTCAATAGAGAAAGTCTGACCAGCGAGGATAAGATTACAACCCTGAACTATGTGTGTGGCCTCTAGACTTTTACCGTTAGCTAACTCTACGACATGCCTGGTGTTTAAAAGTGTTGGTGCACGTTTAAGCATTTGACTAACTTTCAGAGACATATAACTGGTATCCGCACCCGAATCAAATAGTACAGTAACATAAAAGTCGTCAAGAAGGAACTTACCCATGACTACGTTGGGATCATTCCTGGCATCACCCTGCCCAATCACGAATGCTCGTCCCCTAGCGACGTTGTTCCCATCATTGTTGTTTCCCCCGTTGTTGTTCCCATTGCCCTGGTTGTTGTTGTTGTTCTGGTTTCGGTTTAGTTGAGGGCAGTGTCTTTTGAAGTGACCTTCAGCGCCACACTGGAAACATCCCTTATTGCCCTGTTGCTGATTCTGCTGTGCTTGCTGCTGCTGCTGAATTTGATTTACAGGCCGTGGGCTCCTACAATCCTTGGCCTCATGGCCCACCCTGAAACACCTTTGACAACGAACCTTGATACACTGGCCACTGTGGTGCCTGTTGCAGTTGTTGCACCTTGGGAGGTTCCCTCGATAACCACCCTGGTTGTGACTACCCGAAGATTGCTGACTAGGGCTCTGATAATTGTCAGTCTTTCGCTGCTGAACTTGGGACTGAACTGAAGCTGAACCTTTGCTGGAATCCCCCTCCCATTTTCTCTTGTTGTCACTGGGAGTAGCAGGAGTAACTGAAGTAGTAGTGGTAGTGGTAGCGTTGATGCGTTTAGGCAACCTGTTCTGTTCCACCGCTTGATCAGTAAGACGGTGAGCCAACTGAACAACCTGCTGGTAAGTGGCAAGATTGGCGGAAGTCACATGGCTTTGGATCTCTGGCACCAGACCCTTAAGATAAAGTTCGATACGCTTGCCCACCAGAGTAGGACACAGTAATGCAAGCTCATTCGATCTCTTTGTATACGCCTCAATTTCAGACCCTGTCATCTTGAGGTTGAAGAACTCAACTTCCAGCTTATGAATGTCATCACGACTGCAGTATTCTTCCTTGATCATCTCTTTGAAATTGTTCCATGGGGTGGCGTTAGCAGCAACCAACCCTAGTATTTGGACCTGTGCTTTCCACCATGTGAGGGCTAAACCCTCGAGAGTACCGGTAGCATATTTCACCCTGCGTGCCTCAGGGCATTCACACATTTCGAACACAGACTCTAGCTTCTCGAACCAGTGGAGAAGGCCTACGGCTCCTTCAGTGCCGCTGAAAGTAGTTGGACGACAGTCCATGAAAGTTTTGAAAGTGCAAACAGGTGGTTGACCTGTTGTGTAATAATCAGAGTAAGGTTAAACACAAGAGTTGGTTTAAGAATGTAGGATCTAAGGATCCTAGTGTGAGTTGTAACTGCAGGGTATACCTCCTGCTTGTGCGGCTGCAACTGCCGCAGTAACTCGTTCGTTAATGAGGGCCGTCAACTGGTCCTGCGTCATGTTGATACGTCCAGACATGATCTTCATAGTAAAGATAACGTAAGTGAGAGAGGTTCGCGAATAGTGCGATGACAGAAGAGAGTAAGCACACAAGTGTTCTCATGCAATAACAAATAGTGAGCAATGTAATCTAAGCATACCACGAGCAAAGTTCTATGTAATTCTAGCATGTAGGCAATAAACATAAACCTTATTACCTAGGATGTTGAGTCTTGCACGTGGAGCGAAGCGTCGTTGTGGATCGTTGAGCACTGTACTGGTTATAGTCTGGTTTTAATAAAAACGTTTTCCCCATATTAAAACCAAGTTCTCTATAACCAATGGCTCTGATACCAATCTGTCACACCCCCAAAATCCACACGCGGAGTATCACCGCTTGGAGGCGTGACTGACCAGGATCAAGCCACCAATCATATCGAACAAATGTAAATAGTAATGTATTTCAACCAAACCAATATGAAAGGTGTTCAAAACATAAGTATAATTCAATGTTTAGCGGAAGCATAAAAGTAAACCCAATCATAAGTATAAGTATGAAATGGCATAACGTCTAATCAAGCATTCATGATCCATGTCCACAACGACCGCACCTCCCGTGCAAGCTCCATAAGTCCCTAAGGTCCTGCAAGGCATGTAACAGAGGATCAACAACTAGTTGAGCGAGTTCACAGAAAGTAAATGCATAATAGTAAGTTCGTATGTAACATGTGGCTCTACTGGGCCGATAGTACGTTCTATTGGTAGGGGCTTCCCATGTTGTATATCCACTAGACTATTCGTAACCATAAGTATCCTTCCCAATCCGAGGATAGTAGTAAGTATAATTTTACGTAGGTTTTACGTAAGTGCCCTTCCCAACCGAGGACAGTACGTAGCGAGTACGTAGGTTTAGCGCTGGCGTCCTTCCCCATCCGAGGACGGTAGTACGTAGGTTTTACGTAGGTTTAGTGCTGGTGTCCTTCCCAATCCGAGGACGGTACGTAGGCTTTACGTAGAGTTTGGCACAGGCATCCTTCCCAATCCGAGGACCGTGGTAAGTAGTCTAGTGGTGATGTAAGTACAAGTAATCATTCAATCCCATTCCCAACCCACCGGGGAATCCCATGCCTTGGTAAGAGTGTGAACTCACCTTGGTTTGCTCGGTATGCTAAGTAAGTGCTCAAAGTAAATCAATCACGTCCTAATGTATGCATGTATACATAGTTAGTTTGTGTTCAAGTCGTTCACATATAAGCATGTAACACGTAATCACAATCATACAAGTCACGTTCAACGTCTAACAGCAGTTAATTATTCCAGTTAACAATTAACAGAATTAATTCAAGTTACTGTGCTGATTACTTATTTGGCGAAACACAATAGTTGGCGAAACACATGCTTTGACGAAACACGTTTGTTTCGTCGAGGTCTCCTTCGGCGAAACAGAACTTCTAATTCGTCGAAGACCCTTGGCGAAACACATTCTGTTTCGCCGAGAGTTCTGTTTCGTCGGACCGTTCAGTTACGTAAATCAGATACAACCTTAACACAGAAACCCTAATCCATCTTAACAGCCGTCATTAGTAATCATCAAACTTGCAGAAATCACTCGTTCTCAGAATCATCGAGTCATCATCATAATATAATCATCACATCACTGTACATCTAGTATGAACCCTAGTTTACATGTACAACATATAGATTAACATACAACATCATATCATCGAGTCCTATCCAGATGCTAGCGTGTATTCAGAATCAGAATATATTAACAACATCCAGAACCGAGTATTTGATCATGCTAAGTTTCGCATATAATTACACATCCGATTAACCATGTATATCGAAATCTATATCATCATACACATATATTCATAATCTGTTTCATAACTCAGCATTTACATAAACACATAACAAGTAATCAAAACATCAATAGAACCGAGTTAACAAACCCGTACTAACCGAGATGAAGGAAACAATGATTTGATCGCTCAAGGACTTGGGGAGACACCCACAGCTGCCGACACACTTAGGAGAGAGTTCTAGGGTTTCTATTTGCCAAGAGTGTAAAACTAGAACCGTTTCACGTAATTATACACGAAATAACATTCTGGGCCGTACTGGGCTTTTGGCGAAACTGGGCCGGCGAAACAGTCTGTTTCGTCGAGTTCGGTTTGGCGAAACATGCTTGTTTCGTCGAGTATGTTCATAGCGAATCACAACTCTGTTTCGTCGAGTTGTTTCATATGTTCAGCAGTTTATGTTTCCCGGCATGTTATACAATCAAACACATAATCATGTAAACACCACACGTTTTATTATAACGTCACATACAGTTACAAATTAAACAAGTCAACAACTAAACAGTCAAAGTCAACGTGCATTTAATGCGAAAGTGAAAGTCGAAAACTCGAGTTGTCACATTATCCCCAACTTGAAAGAAATTTCGTCCCGAAATTTAGCATGCGGTTACTGAGGAAGCTAGGTAAGTTGTATTGTTTACTGGTTTTCCTGGGGTGTCACAACCTCGACTAGGATGAATGGATTGTGAAGTTTTGCTTTTTATTATGGATTATTAATTATTTATGGATTGTTTATAAAAGTTGTCGACTTGCTTATTGATTTGATGTTTATGCATGCTTAGAATTGTTTAATTATTATTTATTGCTTCGTATGAGTCTTGGTGGATGTCTTTCACATAATAGGTTCATGGTAGATTATAATATTGTTTTATAATCATTTGGGTTAATTGGTCAATACACCTTAGAAGCAGTGATTAGTAATTTAATAAATCTAAGTGTTCTACTAATCTTTGAAGTTGTGAGAAGCTAGATTATTGTTAGGTCTAAGTGAGTAAATTGCTAGGTTGGGGTGTGACAGATTGGTATCAAAGCCAGGGTCGGACCGGTGATGCCAGGTCTCGCGAGGACGCTGGACCCCTTAAGGGGGGGGGGGTGGATTGTGACATCCCACATCGGTTGTGAAGGGGAACAAGGGCTTCCTTATAAGGGGCTAGATACCTTCACCATCATGATGCGTTTTGAAAACCGTGAGGGGTGGATGCTGAGAGGGTGTTGGCTGCCAAAGCGGACAATATCATGGTGCGGTTACGCTGGGCTGTTACAGCCCTATTGACCATTGTCTAACAAGTCAAACTGAGAATCCAAGTCTATCCTAGATTTATAACCTGTGAGAGAGTAGATAGAATTAGGATACTTTTGTAAACCACTTAGATAACCCGTGAGGGAGTCTAGACTAACAGGTGTCCATAACAGCCTTTAGAGCTCTATGAGTGTCTTCTCGAGAAGGATCGAGGGTCTTGTTCGGTGTCTCGATATGTTTAGAATTAGAAGATCTTGATTCCATAATAATTATCGTCCTAATAAATCATTACTATTACAATCCAAGATTCCAGTATAGGTAGTATTTTCCATCATCTGAGTAAAAACCCGAGTTAGTTTGTGTTTAGTTAATTAATTTAATTTAAATCGCAATTTTAGGATATTTAGAAACCACCACCTCCCTCAAATACAAAAAATAGTTAGTGTCATGTTCGTGTCAGTGTCAGACTGGATAAGTTAGTTAACGTAGTTAAATTGAGTCATGTGGGTTCGATATCCGGACTTACTTAGCTTTACTAGAGTTGATCGGTTTGCTTGCGGTTAGTAGTTTAGTCGAGTTTAAAAAGTCTAGAGTATTACTTAGTGTCTAATTTCGGTTTGCTTGCGGTTAGTACTTAGCACAACAATAACTTATTTAGAGGATTCGTTGATCATTTTAATAAGATACAAAAGTCATGGAGGGAAATAGTGTCAGGCAGCTGTCACACCCCAACCGATGACGGAAACATTAGGGCGCGGCACTGAGCGAAACAGATTGTCCAGGAGAATCAAGAACAACTATAATTATCAAATATTTAACGTCATGTCCCATACCATAACATATAAAGTAAAATAGTTATTACAGGCATAACGTTCTCAAAGACAAATATTGTTCCGACAACTCAAATTTATTTAGTTTGTTTCTAGACTCCCCTAACTTGATTCCATGACATCCAGCAAATAAAAGCATCCTAAGCACCTGTCACATACGTTAAAATACAGTCAATACACATAGTGTAAAGGCGAGCATACAAGTTTTAATAACATATAGTAGCGAAAGCGATTTACGCATAACCAACATGTAACATGCATAAATGTGAAGCAAGTAGGTTATCGACAATGAAATATGCACAGACATGACTGCGAGTTGTAGAATGCGCAACACATATCACCACTATGACATGTGAAGAAATACCCTTAACAACCCCTGTCCACGACAGGTGCTGAGTCCAAACTATAGTACTATCGTTGCTAAGGTGTCAGGCAACAATCACTGTGTAAACATAACATACAAGCATTCATCGAATAACTTGTATGACATGCGAGAGCGGTTAGCGTATAAAAGTGTTTGCGTTGTGTGATCGATGTGATTTGATATAGGTAACGTATGTAACACCCAAAAGTGCGTTAAGCGAAAAGGGATCGAGTATACTCACAGATCGTGTTTAATAAATAAACACAGTCTTGGATTGAAGGGAGCGCTTGAGAGGTTAGCCTGATCAGAGAACGATAGTGTAAGCGTTGAACAGTGCGTCGGAGAGTTGGTGTGACGAACAGTGATCCGGTCGGACGACCGTCCGGACGGATGACCATTCGGTCGGAGGGTTGTCCGTTTGGGAAGGATGTGTTTGCGTAATGTTTAAACTTTGAAGTTTTCATTGTAGCATTTTAAAAAGTATGAGTTGTCTCTACTCATCAAGCCGTCCGGTCGGACGGTCATCCGGACGGATGGCCGTCCGCTCGGATGGTGATCCGAGTGGTGGCTGATCTACTTGAGATTTTGAAAATTGATTAAGAGTTGAGATCACAAGTCACCTGGTCAAATAGTCATTCGATCGGATGGTGGTCCGATCGGATGGCTATCCGATTGAGTAACCTGTTGTGCTTGAAGAACTTGCAAAATTTGTTAAGTTAAAAGTTTTGCGGTTTGAGCGAGACGGCATGATGACGTGTTAAACAATGGAAGCCTCATCAAGTCCAACTCGTCCGAACGGACGGGAATCACCCCGTTCGATCCGTACCAGCTGCTCTTGACGGAATTTCATATTCAATCCATGAATCGGTCGTCTCTTTGATAGAAATCTCTTCTCAGTTCGGTTCTTCCACTAAAGGATGAGTAGAGAACCCGAACGAGTCCAGATTCTAACGGTTTTGAGTAAAAAGTGAAAGATTCTTGAAGAAAAGTTTGAAATGCTTGAAAAATGTTTAGGTTTAACTGAAATCGGTGGAAAAACGTGTAGAAATCCATCAGATTCGAACTGTTCTTGATGGGATGACATCACCCTTCTTTGTTCATAAGAACTCCATGATGACACCACCTTAGAACAACCCAAATCGAGTGATTCCATGGAATGTAAGATTTGATGGTGAAGATGATGAGAAAGTGTGTAAAGATTAAGGAAGTACAAGATTTGAGATGAAAACTTACAAGAATTACGAGGAATCGAGAGAAAATAGCCTAAGAATGCACTGGGTCGGAGGGAGATGTCACATCAAGTGAACAGTGATGTGACAGGAGGGGTATTTATAGTGGGAGGAGAGAAACACGGTGCAGGTTAGGTGGCTCAGATGGCCTTTCGATCGGATGGTCATCCAGTCGGAAGACCATTCGATCGAACGGTCGTTCGATCGGATGGCGCGTGCGAGTTAGTTTTTGACTTTCGTTTCGTGCGTTGAGCGTTGCGTTGCGTTGCGTTTAAGCGAGTAACAAGTAAGCGATGCGATAGTTTTAAACAATAGTTACACAAATAATATAACTACTAATGATCACAAAAAGTAAACTTATTTTCGAGTCCGCGATGAGATTGTGTTGCGATAGAGTTGCGATTGAGTCTGCGAATAATCACCTTTAATTATAATATCAGCACACACAAGTAAGCACATAATAACACACACACATAAAACAATACCAATAATTGCGATTCGAGTTGCGATGTGATAACGATGTGGTAGCGTTAAGTAGATTAGCGTTTAATTACGTTTATCGCATTGTTACTTCACATATTACAAAATAGCGTTAACTAAAGTATCGATTATCGAGCCAAAGAGTACAAGCAATAATTAAGTCAGAAATGACAGATCTATCTAGTAATCTTTTCTTCCTTTGACTTTGACTCAAAGGTTGGGTTGTTACAGCCTCCCTTACTTTAGGGAATTTCGTCCCGAAATTAAGGCGCAGACGTAACAAATAGTTGTGGGTATTTAGCCTTCATATCACTTTCGAGTTCCCAGGTGAACTCGGCGCCGCGTTTGCCTTCCCAGCGAACCTTCACTATGGGAATGCGTGAGCGTCAAAGTTTCTTGGTTTCTCGGTCCATGATCTCGACTGGCTTTTCCACGAAGTGTAATGTTCGTCCACTTGTAAGTCCTTGAGTGGTACATGTAAATTCTGCTCGGCTAGACACTTTTTGAGGTTCGAAACATGGAAAATCGGGTGGACGTTGCGGAGTTCCTCCGGTTGTTCGAGTCTGTAGGCCACTTTGCCAATTCTTTCCAGAATCTTAAAGGGTCCAACGTATCGAGGCGCGAACTTTCCTTTCTTGCCGAATCGGATCACCCCCTTCCAAGGTGAAACCTTTAGAAGTACGTGATCACCAACGTCAAATTCAAGGGGCTTGCGGCCTCTATCGGCGTAACTCTTTTGATGCCTCCGAGCTTTCAAGAGATTGTCTCGTATCTGGAGGATCTTGTCAGTCGTTTCTTAAAGTAACTCAGGACCGGTAATTTGTGCATCTCCGATCTCGTGCCGTACAATAGGCGATCGACATTTTCTTCCATATAATGCCTCAAATGGTGCCATTTGAATGCTAGAATGATAACTGTTGTTATACTAAAATTCGACTAAAGGTAAATGGGAATCCCAATTACCACCGAAATCTATGACACACGAACGAAGCATGTCTTCAAGGGTGCGAATCGTGCGATCAGTCTGACCATCGGTCTGGGGATGGAAAGCGGTACTTAGATTAAGAGTGGTACCGAGAGCAGATTGAAAAGTTTCCCAAAGACGCGAGGTAAACCGACCATCGCGGTCAGAAATGATATCACGTGGTGTCCCATGTCGACAGATGACTTCATCGGTATAGATTCGTGCTAATCGTTCTACCTTAAAGTCTTCTCGTATTGGCAGAAAATGAGCAAATTTTGTAAGTCAATCAATGATAACCCAAATGCTATCGTGACCTGATGGCGTTCGCGGAAGTTTTGTTATAAAGTCCATAGCTATACTCTCCCATTTCCACATAGAGATCTCGGGTTGCACGAGTAAGCCAGAGGGCCTTTGTTGCTCAGCCTTGACTTTCAAACAAGTCAGGCACTTCAAAACATAGATGGCGACATCCCTCTTCATTCCAGGCCACCAATACCGAAGATGAAGGTCGTGATACATCTTGTCGGCACCGGGATGAATGGAATACCGAGATTTGTGGGCTTCAGTTAACAATATCTCCCGAAGGTTATTACGACTTGGAATCCAGACGCGGTCAAGATAGTAATAGATACAGTTCGATTTGGTGACAAGTTGGGTTTTAGCACCACACTTCTTCATTTCCTCTTTCAAGGTGTTCTCAATGAAGCAGGCGTGCTGAGCGTCACGGATTAGAAATTCGAGGTCGTGTTGGGCTTGAGTATTATGAACGCTATGCAGATAGCTTCGTTGACTGAGAGCGTCGGCAACGACATTTGCTTTGCCAAGGTGGTAACGGATCTCACAGTCGTAATCGTTAAGAAGTTCAACCCATCAGCGTTGGCGATATTCAGTTCCTTCTGGTTCAAGATGTGCTGCAGGCTCTTGTGGTCTGTGAAGACCGTACACTTGGTACCGTACAGGTAGTGTCGCCAAATTTTTAGTGCAAAAACAACTGCACCAAGCTCGAGATCATGGGTTGTATAGTTCTTCTCGTGGATCTTGAGCTGACGAGAGGCGTACGCGATAACCTTGTCCCATTGCATAAGGACACAACCGAGACCGAGGTTAGAGGCATCACAATAGACTACGAAGTCATCGTTTCCGTCGGGTAACGCGAGGGTCAGAGCATTGCAGAGAATACGCTTGAGAGTTTGAAAGGCTTGCTCTTGTTCGGTTACCCAAACAAAAGGCTTGTCTTTATGCGTCAGGGAAGTAAGCGGAACGACGATTTTAGAGAAATCGGCGATGAATCGACGGTAATAGCCTGCCAATCCGAGGAAAGAACGAACTTCGGACGGTGATTTTGGTGTAATCCAACTCTTAACTGCTTCAATCTTCACGGGATCGACGTGAATACCTTGACTATTGATAATGTGACCGAGGAATTGAACCTCCTCTAGCCAAAATTTACACTTGGAGAACTTGGCGTAGAGTCGATTTCCTTGGAGTAATTCGAGAACCAAACGTAGATGTTGCGCGTTTTCGGCTTTCGATTTCGAATAGATAAGGATATCATCGATGAACACGATGACAAAGAGGTCGAGACAGGGTTTACACACGCGATTCATCACATCCATGAAAATCAGGGGTGCGTTGGTTAGACCAAAGGGCATAACGACGAATTCATAATGTCCGTATCGGGTTCGAAAAGCGGTTTTAGGTATATCTTCCTCCTGGATTCGTAACTGATGGTAACCCGAGCGTAAGTCGATCTTTAAGAAACACGTAGCACCTTGCAGTTGATCAAACAAATCATCGATTCGGGGTAGGGGATAGCGATTCTTGATAGTCAGCTTATTGAGTTCCCTATAGTCGATGCACATCTAGAATGATCCATCCTTCTTTTTTACGAAAAGGACAGGTGTGCCCCAAGGAGAGGTGCTAGGGCGAATGAAGCCTTTATCAAGCAATTCCTGAAGTTGACTCGAAAGTTCACGCATTTCGGACGGAGCGAGTCTATAGGGAGCTTTAGTGATAGGATTAGCTCCAGGAATGAGGTCGATTCGAAAATCAATATCACGAGTCGGCGGTAAACCAGGTAAATCGTCAGGAAAGACAGCAGGAAAGTCACGAACTACAAGCACCTTTTTCCATTGCCTTCTCTTTCATTTTCTTCTCCGCTACTACGTTGTGTGCCAAGAAAGCTTTGTATCCCTTTCGGAGATACTTGCTTGCTTGTATGCACGGCATGAGTTTTAGATCCTTCGAAGGTGTTTCACCATAGACGCAGAGTTGATCACCATTAGTGAGAGAAAACGAATCATTTTATAAAAACAGACGACTTCAGCACGATTTTCGCGAAGAAAATCCATGCCTACTATGATATCAAAACTACCGAGCTGCATCGGAATAAGGTCGATCGGGAAGACGTGATTGTTGAGCTCAAGCGTACAATCACGTAGACCATAACGAACAGTTACGGTTTTTCCAGTGGCAATTTCTACGTCAAACGTCGTAGAGAGGTTAGCGCGTTTACGTTTTAGGAGCTTTTCGAATTCTAACGACACAAAACAGTTATCGACTCCAGTATAAAATAAACACGAAGCATATATACCGTTGACAAGAAACGTACAATTGACAACATTGTTGTCAGCTTGGGCCTGGTGGACATTGATGTTGAAGGTTCGTCTGTGGGCTGTTGGCTGTTGTTGCTGCTGCTGCTGAGGTTGCTGCTGTTGATGTTATTGCTGCGCTGGTTGCTGCTGCGGCTCTTGCTTTACTATTCTGTTCGGGCAGACATTTGCAAAGTGGTTAGGGTCACCACATGCATAGCAGGCTCTTGCGTGAGTAGCGGGTGCAGGAACTGTTTGTTGACCCTAAAGATCGGGGATAGGAGCTGCCAGTGCAGGAGTTTGAACTTGAGCTTGAGCTTGGCGAGAACCAGTACGGCAGTTCATAGTAAAATGGTCGTAAAGGTTGAAATGAACACAAAATCGACCTGCGATCCCAACAGGATGGTAAGTACAAGTAGGGCAGAGAGGGTGCGGACCAGTGTATGCATGTTTTGCAGGAGGTGCATTGGTCGCGGGTGCAGCTACTTGGCGGTTCTGGTTCTGGGGTTGAGCAGGGATAGCATTGAGAGGAGCGGCGGTCACAACACAGTTCTTGTTGTTGTTGTTGTTGTTGTTGTTGTTGTTGTTCTTACTCTTGAGGCGTGAAGTCTTGGAAGCTTGAGGTGCGGTGGTTTCAGGAGCGGGAGAAGCAGTGACTTGGTGGAGACTTTTGGTGGTGTTCTTGAAGTAACCAGCCCTAACTCGCTTGTCATTGATTTCTACAGTGAGTAGATAAGTATCTTCGATGGTAGTCGTCTTGGCGGCTTGCACGAAATCAACAACACAATCGGGTAAAGCGCGGATGTATTTCTTGATTGTGATGTCGGGAGTTGAGACTTGGCCATGACAAATGATGTTAAGCTGCTTAAAGCGAGCAGTAAGACCAGCATTGTCGCCACCTTCTTGCTTAATGTTCCAAAACTCGTCCTCCAGCTTCTGAAGCTCATGTGGGGGACATAATTCTTTCATGATTTCCTTCAATTCCTCCCAAGAAAGCCCATAGGATGCGTCGTTACCTCGCCTGTTCCTTTCGGCAGTCCACCAGTCCAGAGCCCCGGACTGGAAAACGCCAGTTGCGTTAACAGTGCAGAGGTTGTCCGGACATCCGCTTTGGCGAAGAGTGACTTCAATTGAGTCGAACCATTGAAACATGGCACTGGGCCCGTCTTCACCAGTGAAGTCTTTGGGGCCACATGCCTTAAACTGCTTGAAGCTAAAAGTAGTGCGGGGCGAGTCAGTCTTTGATTCCTCAGAGGACTTGCTGGTGACCTCATTGATTTCACTGACGATTTGTGGAATGACCTTAGCCATTTCCTTAGCGACTAGCGAGGCGATGCGTTTGTCAGCGTGGTTGCGGCGGGTAGCGCGATAATATGCGATCCAAACGACGACATTGTCTGCAACAGACATCGTCATAGGACCCAGTCCTGATTAAATCGAGTATAGTGTATTACCTCACCTTGAGCTACTTTATATAAAGCACAGGAACACATCAATTACTTAGGAACATAAGTCATGTAAGCACAGAAGCACATAAGCACGTAAACACAGAGGCACATAAGCACATAAAACACAGAAGCACGTAATCCACGTAAGCACATATTCCACTATATTTTGCACGTATTCACTTACGTATTGCAAACGTGTTCCCTTATCATTCAAAGTTGCGAAGAGCTGGGTTGTATGAAACCCTTTTCCAGTAAGTCATCCAATTGAGTCCTAAGCTCTTTCATTTTTGTAGGAGCTAAATGGTATGGAGCTCGTGCAATAGGTGCCGCTCCAGGTAGAATGTCTATCCTGAATTCAACTTGCCTCTAAGGAGGTAATCCAGGTAGTTCATCAGGAAAGACATCAGGGTATTCAGTTATGATTGGAATATCTTCAATCTTGGGTTTCTGGTCATCTACTATTACTTGTGCCATGTAGATGACACATCCATTCTTCAGACACTTCGATGCTTTGAATATAGACACATTATCGGGCAATCCATAATGAGTATCACCATGAATGGTGACTAATTCACCAGATGGGGTTTTGATGTTAACTAGTTTCTTATCGCAGGCTATTTGGGCTTGGTTATGCGATAACCAATCCATGCCTAAAACTACATCAAACCCGGCCAATTTCATTGGCAAGAGGGATAGTGGAATAGAATGATTCTTAATGGATATAAAGCATCCATCAAGAAGAGTCGAAGCAGTTTCTAAGGTACCATCAGCGAGTTCAACCTCATATTTTATGTCTAGAGTTTTAATAGGCAGATTCAGTAATTTACTAAACTTATGGTCTACGAACGACTTATCAGCACCCGAATCAAATAAAACTCTAGCATAAATATCATTAACTAGGAAGGTACCTGTTATAACGTTATCGTCATTCACCGCCTCCCTGGCTTTCATCTGAAAAACCCTTGCATTGGTTTTCTTTGCCTCATTAGGTTTCTTGGCATTTTTAGGGCAATTGGTCTTGATGTGCCCTTTTTCATTGCAACCAAAGCAGGATGCATCCTTGATATTTCGGCACTCCACAGTTTTGTGCCCTTTCTTTTTACAGATTCCACAAGGCTTGGCTTGCGGATCCTGATTGCACTTTCCAAAGTGCCTCCTATCACAAGTTTTACATCTGGGCTTGTCACCCGACTACCCTTTCTTGAAACCAGAGTTTCCTTTCTTCTTCTTATTCGACTGGTGGAACTGGTCCTTCTCCCTCTTCCTCTTCCCTTCCTTGGTGGTTTTCTTTGACTTACTCCGTATGACATCGAGAGTAAGTGATAATGATAGATCCACAACCGATCTATATGTAGTAGGTTTAGAAGCCTTGACATTCCCCTTAATCTCAGGGGCTAAACCACCTATGAAACGTGCAATACGTTTGGGTTTTGGGGTGACCAGATATGGGATGAGGCGAGACATCAAGTTAAAACTAGTCACATAAGACCTGCAATCCAAATCTTTCATCACCAGAGTGAGGAAGTCAGTCTCCACCCTTTCTACCTCATGTTGCGGACAATAAGTGTCCTTCATAAGATCAACAAATTGATTCCAGGAAAGGTTATACAGAGGAACCTTTCATGTGGATTGCACTAAGGCTTTCCACCATGTTAAGGCATCACCCTTGAAGGACTGAGATACAAACTTAACGATGTCCTCCTTGGCACACCCGCTGATATCGACCACGGTTTCTATCTCATCTAACCACTTCATACAGTCAATAGCTCCTTTTTCTCCCGTGAAATCTCTTGGTTTACAAGAGATGAAATATTTGTAAGTACAACCCCTGTTGTACCTGGGAGCCTGATTAACGACAAGTTGCATCTGAGGTTCACTCTTTTGATTGGATGAATGTTGAGAATCATCCTTCTTCAATGTATGCGAATGCGATAGGGACTTTATATGAGTTTTAGACCGAACGTTACTCGGTTCTTTAAACATCTTGTCCACAGCTTGAGCAACTGCTGTGTCTATCATTGCTTGTAATTCAGCACCAGTAACATTTATCCTGGTATCATTATTGTTTCCTTCCACAGGATGACTATTAGCTTCATCGGAGCCAGCCATGATTTGAGTACTAAAATCAAACAATAACGATTTATTTAAATTATAATGAATCATCGCATCTGATGATTAGATGGCCATGGCATTAATAAACCAATAGACCGTTTTAGATAAGAAGTCAAAATCTATTTGATCATGATTTGCCTAGGCTATAAACGAACCATTATTGGCAATCAAGTAGGATATAATCCTTTATATTGTTCAGACAGGGGACACAAGTCACAACTGCGAATGTCTTAAAGATGTTTTCATATAGCGCAAAGGCTCGTCTCGAAGGACATTTAGATGGCACAAAAAGGCCTTGTCACAAGGACAATTCAAGTATTATCAATGATCTTTTGGATCAGTGATTTTAAGGGTCGAACATAGTTCATCGCCTTTTTGACAAGAAGTTTTAAAATAAACTATCATTGTCAGGAATACACCTTTGCCCGTAAGCATACACCTCAAATGGGTGTTTTGATATATACATCATATTTGATGTTTAATAGCCATGATTCGCATTGATCATATAGGCCATAAGGGTGGCTTGGCAAGATCCAAGTACTTGAAGCTAGTGTGGTCTCTTAAGTCACACTGCCAGGAATGTTAACATGTTTTTAGATGTTAACAGAGAATCAAAGTCTTTAAAAGGTTATACCATCATAGCCATTAATATGTTGGCTAGGTTATACCTTTAAGAACTTCTTTTGAAATTTCTTTGGCAGATCAATTTAAAATTGAAATGATAATTGCAAGATGATGCAATAAAGTATACATATAAAAATTTCCAAAAGAAATTCCATTAAAATACTAAGCGACTACAAGAAATGCCCTAAACGGGTCTTGAAATAAACAAATTGTCCACGCAGGGACAACAGAAAAGAAACAAGTCCACGCAGGGACTAAATATAGAAATAAAATGTCCACGCAGGGACTTAATTGAAATTACATTACAAAATAAAATAAAAACTTCTACTTCTTATTTCCTCTGAGGAAGTTCGCAATGCCCTTAAGGAGTTTATTATGCTTCTTTTCCCGTTCCTCAGCTTTTTGTTCAACCTCATCCAACCTATGTAAAATTTCTTGTGTTTGCGAAGGCAGAGGTGGATGCTGAGGATGCTGCTGATATGGAGGGTATTGATACCCTTTCACAGGATACCCAGTTGGGTATGTTGGCGGGAACGGTGAGGGATATAGGGCATTGAAGTGAGCTGCCTCAAGATATGGATCATGGGAAGGGGCTTGGTATTCATAACCCGTAGGAGTTTGATATTCAAACGGGTTATACCCAGATGAACCTGGGTAAGTTGGTATCGGGTTTTCATAACCCGTTGGCGGTGGCGGTGGTGCATAAGTAGCTGGCGGGGGATCATTTTCCGGTACCGTGTGAGAAGGTCCACCCATTTGTGGATCTTCGGGGATAGGAGGGTAAGTGCTTGAAGCTTGTGGGGAACTGAATCTCGGTCCCCCTCGCACGGACATCCGTGCATTTCACCTTCACCTTGGTGGCTCGGGAGGTGGTTGCGGTGGTTGTTGAGGTGGTTCCTCAATAGGCAGTGGCGGTGGAGTAGCCGCTTGAACATACGGTTCCTCCAATGGAGGTTGTGGAGGAGAGTTATGAAAAGAAGGGGTGAATTCCAAAGTATAAGTGTTCCACTTTTCGGCCCGTGAATCGGGGCCTTGATATGGCGATCCTTCATAAGGAGAACCGCTGGAGATACTGTTGGGATGTGATGGCGTCCCTGTTGGTGGCAATTCTGGATCTGGATCGTCGTCCATCTCCATATCTTGCGAGAAGTGGTCCGCAGGTCCTAGGGGGTTATAACCTAGTGGTCCATTAATATAATCGTTGGGGTTAAATTGACCTGGTGAATATAATTGGTGAGAACCAAAATGGTGGAATGAATGAGAATGTAGAGAGTGATGTGAATGATGAGAATGGTGAGAATGTTGGGGCTCGTCTTGAATGGGCGACCCAAAAGGAGGGTGATCTGAAGGTGAAGAACCTAACAAAACTGAGTGTCTCGTAGGCTCAAAAGAGTGTCTCCAATTATCTCGTGAATCGGAGCTAGTAAATGACGCTGATGGCGTGCGTCTGTATGAGGGTCTAGTTTGGCTAGATGGTCCTCCCCTCATAGGACCTTTTCCTTTTCCTCCACTGCCTCTAAATCTCGGCGGCATAGTGATTAGTAAACCTGTCAAAACATGTAAAACAAAGTATAAACGACAAAAAGGAAAAATGAGAATAATCCTAGGTCATTTGCCTAGACTCGGAAGTCTAAGGAATGTGCTTATTGTGCCTTTGAGATTAAACACAAAAGGCTAGTGTTTAATTCACTCAATGTTGGCTCTGATACCAACCTGTCACACCCCGATATTTCCACATATTACCGGTGGGCCCGGTGGAGAGTATCGTGACGTAGTTGATATCATCATAGTCAATATACGCAATATATTAGCACAGCGGAAGGCTTGGTAGATAAATACTATTACAAACCATAATGTCCGAGTGTCCAAATAAAAGAATATACAGACTGGTTGTAATAGAGATCCACAGGCGGATCATAGAAACAAAATACAAGAAAACTGAAATAACAGACTTCAGGCATCTAAGGATTTGCAAGATCCTCTTATTTTGACACCAAGTAGCTCCAGTCTAATTTCGAGAGGTACCTGTGACTTAGTCTTTGAAAAATACGTTAGTTTTCACTGGTAAATACAATTAACCGACTCATTTTGGAAAGAGTTTATGAAAATTGATTTAAGTGCACAAGGCACAAACCATTTGTAACTTGGGACAATTTTTAATAAAATCTTGTATACAGTTTTACATGTTTGTCATGCATATGGGGCCGGTTTGGAAGCCGGTCATGATTAACCGACTCACCACTATAAAACCCACGAAGGAGTTATCCCCAACATGTGGGTTATTTAGCATTTGCATCTGTCAGGTGTATGCCTGCACCCCGTGCATAGGTCGTGGCCATTTTCAAAGGAAACGAGCCGAGGATATCCAGGACACGGTCGTATTAACCCCCAATGTTTATGTTATCAAACAAAACATATTAAAACGGGTTATGCAAATTTATTAATAACAATCCGATTAAATGATTTCATACCCGACCAAGCGGTATTATTATAATACCGTCTCCCAAGCCCGTATAAGGGAAAATAAGTTAAAAGTATTTACCTGAGCTAGATATGTAAGGATGTAACTAAGCCGTATGTTTCCTAAAGCCATATGTAAATACCTTCTACCGAAGCTACTCAATCTGTATGGAAGGTTTATTAACCTATTAGGATACTAACAGGTCTTTATTCAAGTCAAAGACTTAGACCAGTTAGTTTGAAAGATACTTAACGGTTCTAAACGCTAGATTAAGCAAAGACCGGAATATGATGTGATTTAGACCCGACAAGTTTGGATACTTGTATAATATGGGTAAACTAATCACATTCTGGATTTTGAAGTGAAAATGATAAGGTTAAACCCATTTCGACTAATTTATGTAAACTAGTTACATAAACCGAACCGAATGCATAAATGCATAACGGGTAACCAAATGAACCATATACAAGTCTCATATGTTATTATGCTTAGAATATGATATTACATCAGTAGGATGTTAACATATATGCCCAAAAAGTAATTAAAACCAATTTAAGGGCATTTTGGTCATTTTAATCCAATTTGGGCATATGTGAGATTTACCAATTATGGCCAAACTATACCCCGAAAGGGTATTTTGGTCATTCACATATGATTTTAAGGACATAATTGGAAGTCTGAGTTCATGACTTATACCTACTGTAAAAATATTAAAAATTATTTATAAATTCAGTAGGTAACAAGTCTTAGGTGCTAATTATGGTTTTAAACCATACTATGCACCTAATTAGCGTAAAAGTCGGTAATTGACGATATTTAAGATGTTTATGTGATTTTGAGATTTTTGACCAGCCTTGTATGCTTAAAATATTTTATTTTTCATATCAAGTCAGTAGAAAAAGGTTTGGTATGCTAATCACATGTAAATCTTATTTTATTAGTCAAAAGGGTATTATCGTCAATTAAGGAATTTATTCAAGAACTCTATGTTATGGTCAGTAACAAATCTGACCAAACATTCCAAAAATTCCTAAAAATGATATCATAACAGTAGGTAATGAGTTTTGGATCAAAATCTATTTTTAAACATGCCTTATGCAAAATAGCGTAATTTAATTAATAAAAAGTTTTGTTTTACGATATCTTGCATAACTTTAGTTTGAGACCAGAAACTGATGTCAAATTTATTTGACATACTTATATATCAGTAATAAAGCTTTTTGTCCTCTCACATATTCAAAAATCTCGTTTTTTAGATCAAAAGGGCATAATGGGCATTTATAAGCATAATAACGGAAACTAGCATATATTTCAGAATACTAATGACCAGGTAATATAACCTCAGAGGGTTATACTACAACATAATATGGTCCTAATGGAAGCTTAAAACATAGAAGAATTAAGCTCAATTGGGTCAGAACTGAAAGTCAAAGCAAAAGCCAAGCTTTTGCGACTTTCGGTTGCGAACCGACCCTAAACTCAGAATTGTCGGGTTGAACATGCTTAAACATGTTCTAATAATAATTACCCAGTTATTTAAGTGATAAAATATAATTTATAACCTCTGCATTATTAGTTTTGATTATTATTTGCAAATCTGTCCCGTTTGACTTTTTACTTAAATAGTTTGACCCGATAATTAACTAAGCAAACGAAATAATTAGGAGGTGCCCTTTTAAAGGATTAACACCTACCTAATTATGGTCACATAACCACATTCATCACGAACAATGGCTGGACCATTTGAGTTTAAACCGAAGGTCAAAGTCATTTTACGATAACTTTGACTTTTTGGTTTTTAAATAACAAAACTGAACTAAAGAGGGGCTAAGATACTTACAAAGGGTCCTAGCAATCTTTTCTACTAAAATGAGCTTCCTTTTTTATCAGGAACCTCCAGAATGCTCAAGAAATGCTCAAGCTAGAGAGATGAGATTGAAATTGTGAATATGCAAGTGAAATGGTTGCCCAAAGGAGCCTATTTATAGTGAAATGAGGTTGCCCAAGATCATCACAGGTGTTTAGGGGTGGTTTCAGGTGTCTCCAGGTGTCCATAGTGGTATTAGATACCATCAACAAGCCATAGAATTCGTTTAAACTTGTTTGGAGCTCAAGAAAGATGACAAACCTGCAGATGCCACACACAATCTAACGAAACAGGCCCGTCGCGTCGCGCCACGGTGAACAGGGGGTGGTCGCGCGACGCTAGCCCTTCAAACAACTTTCAAAAGTTGTCACCTTTAGTCTCTACACCTTTTAAAGCTCAATAACATCCATTTTAGGCACGTATAGCCGTTGTAGTTAGTTTGTAGATGATCTAGGGAGTATAACCAAACACCGTTAGGTCTGGTTTTGTTAAACGATCACCGAAAACACAAGTTTCGTCTCGTTGATGCTTTTAACCCTAATTCTTGGGAATTTGCGTAAATAACACATAACGATATCGAAACCTCGTGAAATTGATATCATATATTCTTGAGAGTATATTTGAACACTACGAAGCCCCGGGTTCGTTAAAAGGTCACTCAGAGGTAAGAATTAACATGTTGACACGTTTAACCCCTGTAGTTTATAATCTTTCGATTATATTCACAAACGGCTTCTTATATCCGAATAATAACTCGTTTAGGAATATATTCTTCGTGTGTAGTCATCCAGAGACACAAGTTTGGCATGATGACACTTTTAGTCCCTTCGCATACATATTTTCATCGTTTGACAACTTTAGTCCTTGTAATTCAATCTTTCATAAGATTAGGGTTTAGGACACGTGTCTCCGTATAATTGGACACATTTTTATGAGGTGTTACAAGACGACATGATAACGTGTTAAACAATGGAAACCTCATCAAATCCAACTCGTTCGAACGGACGGGAATCACCCCGTTCGATCCGTACCAGCTGTTCTTAACGGAATTTCAAATTCAACCTGTGAATCGGTCATCTCTTTGATAGAAATCCCTTCTCAGTTTGGTTCTTCCACTAGAGGATGAGTAGAGAACCCAAACGTGTCTAGATTCTAACGGTCTTGAGTAAAAAGTGAAAGATTGTTGAAGAAAAGTTTGAAATGCTTGAAAAATGTTTAGGTTTAACTGAAATCGATGGAAAAACGTGTAGAAATCCATCAGATTCGAACTGTTCTTGATGGGATGACGTCACCCTTCTTTGTTCATAAGAATTCCATGATGACACCACCTAGAACAGTCCAAATCGAGTGATTCCATGGTGAAAATGTAAGATTTGATGGTGAAGATGATGAGAAAGTGTGTAAAGATTAAGGAAGTACAAGATTTGAGATGAAAACTTACAAGAATCGCGAGGAATCGAGAGAAAATAGCCTAAGAATGCACTGGGTCGGAGGGAGCTATCACATCAAGTGAACAGTGATGTGACAGGAGGGGTATTTATAGTGGGAGGAGAGAAAGGCGGTGCAGGTTAGGTGGCTCGGATGGCCTTTCGATCAAACGGCCATCCGATCGGATGGTCATCCGGTCGGATGACCATTCGATCGAACAGTCATTCGATCGGATGGCGCGTGCGAGTTAGTTTTCGACTTTCATTTTGTGCGTTGAGCATTGCGTTGCGTTTAAGCAAGTAGTGAGTAAGCGATGCGATAGTTTTAAACAATAGTTACACAAATAATATAACTACTAATGATCACAAAAAGTAAACTTATTTTTGAGTCCGCGATGAAATTATGTTGCGATAGAGTTGTGATTGCGTTTGTGAATAATCACCTTTAATTATAATATCAGCACACACAAGTAAGCACATAATAACACAGACACATAAAACAATACCAATAATTGTGATTCGAGTTGCGATGTGATAGCGATGTGGTAGCGTTAAGTAGATTAGCGTTTAATTACGTTTATCGCATTGTTACTTCACATATTACAAAATAGCGTTAACTAAAGTATCGATTATCGAGCCAAAGAGTACATGCAATAATTAAGTCAGAAATGACAGATCTGACTAGCAATCTTTTCTTCCTTTGACTTTGACTTTGACTTGTACTTTGACTTCAAAGGTCGGGTTGTAACAGCAGCTTCCTGGTACTTCCCCATTGGCACGAACAAATTACGATTTTAACCCAGCTTAGAATTACGATTTTGCCCCAATTCAACGTTACGTCTTTACCCCAGTTCAAAATTACAATCTTGTCATCGTTGTATATTTTGACAAATTACGATTTTACCCCAGTCAAAAGTACAATTTTGCCCCAGTTCAAAATTACGATTTTGCCCCAATTTCAAAAATTACAATCTTGCAATCGTTGTAGTTTTTTTTTGACAAATTATAATTTTACCCCTAGTCAAATTTACGATTTCCCTCGGTTCAAAATTATAGTCTGGCCATCGTTTTTTTTTCAAACCTATGGTAGTATTTTGTTTTAATTGATTGACTCGGTTTAATTTTTATTCGGTAGTGCTCATTCATTGGTCATGACAAATTACAGTTTTGCCCCCAGTTTAAAATTATAGTCTTCTCATCGTTTTAGTTTTTTTTCTAGCAAAACTATGAAAGGATTTTGTTTTAATTGGTAGAGAAATATTTGGCCTAGCGCCTCGCATCGCGGGCGGGGCATAAACTAGTCATAATACATAAACAAAATTGAGTATTAATCGCGATGCGGCGGGGGAGACACTTTGCATTGCGGCACTCGTTTCTGGTAGTTTTCTTATTCGTATAAAATTTATGATAATATTATTGTGGTGGATATCTGTCCTAAGTGTTACACATATGTAAAGTTCTTTTTTATAAAAATTAATTATCAAAAGAAAAAAAATATTGTTTTTTATAAAAACTGATAATCAAAAGACAAAAAATAAAAGATAAGTTGTTATAATTGTACAAGTATGTTTATTTTATTGGTTAAATTATAAAGTATAATTTTATTCTTTAAATTTCATAACTTTTTGAAATATCCACATAGTACTCATCCAATAAATTTTAAGTTTAAAATTTTCGTTTTTTTTAAAAAAATGTGTATTTGACTCGTAAGTACATTTTTGACCTTTAACTTAAATTGTTAGATTTCGTTTTTTACAGATATATAAAAAATTATATTTTTATAAAATTTAAATAACTTTTTTTATAAAAAAATAGATTGTTAAGAGTTCATATCTTTATTAACTTTATATCATACTAAGTTAAGATTTTTAGTTCCTAACTAATCTTATCTATATGAGTCTACTTTTAAATTATAATTTCTAAAAATATGCAACACAATCTACTATGTACCTAGTCAAGTCGGTAAAGAATTCTTTTGAAATTGACTGATATTATCTATAACAATATTGTTGAACTTATAGTTCCTAAAAATTTGCAACACAATTTAGTATTTATCTAGTAAAATTGTAAATTTCTGGAGTATTTTATTTATATTACTTGTTACAAAAAATATTTATAAAAGAAATATTTTTTTTATAAAAACAAATTGTTTTGTTTATAAATAAAGTAAAAAAAACTGTTTTACACATGTAATGTTTCGTTTTTTAATAAAAAAATAATAACCAAATGACAAAAAATAAATGATAAGTTGTTATAGTTGTAAAGTAAGTTTATTTTGTTGCTTAAATGATAATTTTTATAAATTTATTCTTTTAAAGTTCATAACTTTTTTCAAGTATCCATATGGTACTCATCCAATAAACTTTAAGTTTAAAATTTTTGTTTTTATAAAAATAAAAAATAGTAGTTGACTCGTAAGTTCGTTTTACACCTTTAACTTTACTTGTTAAATTTCGTTTATATATATATAAATTATATTTTTATAAAATTTTAAAAACAGTTTTTATAAAAAAAATAGGATGTTAAGAGTTTATATTTTTATTAACTTTATATCAGAGTTGGTTCAGTTTTTTTGTTTAGCTTTAAAGCTTATTACTTTGTTATTTTTTAATTAAGAAATACAAATTTTTACATTGATATCCAAGAATAACTACAATATTTTATAATTTCAGCTTGACTATATCTAACTGTAATATTTATTTATTGCAACTTTAGGATAACTTATATAAGTTCAGTTGACTTGTAAATTTTGGATACTAACTTTATTTTGAACTTTATTAATATGGTCAATAACTGCATTATATTAATACAAAAAATAAAGTTCAAATATTACATAAACTTTATTCATACGTCTAGATCAAACATAACAACTGAAAATGAAAAAAAAAACATAAGAACACTTGATAGATTTCATATGAGACAGTGTGAAATCTGTTCCACTTATGAATTAACACTCGAGGTATTTTTAATCGGGTTTTGTGGTTTGTGCTTGAATCGGCAGTATCTTCTAATTCCTCTTCTTTGTCATTGTACTCCGAATCGTCTAAATTAATAACCTCACTCCGTTTCTATTTAGAGAGTCTCTTGGATCTCTTCCTTTGAGTCTCTCTGATCCTTAAAAATGACAAAAATTGAATACAAAAGTTAAAAAAAGATTAAATAAACCTTAAAATTACCTTTTCACTAAATTCATGTTGAAGACTAGACTTGTATGGACTAAACATTGCACCATAAGAAATAATATTAACACTTTTATCACCATCATCCTGTAATAAAATATACATATAATAACATAATGAGCATGTAAATATGAAAGATATACGCAAAAATAATACTTAAAAACCAGCAAAATCAATACCTTAGAAGCTTGTTCGACAACTGAGTTGTTTAAATTGGCATGTGCATCATGCAACTAAATCTTAAAAATCAAATAAGTTAACATTCATTTAAAAGTAAATAAAAGAAAACAATTATTCACTGCTACGATCTAACAAAACTGACCTTAGAATTGTCAATCTCGCATGTTTGGTTTTTCACAACAACTGAATTCAGAACTGGATCCATTTTTTTAACTTTGTTTAGCAATAGATACAGGGGTGTCCTGCTATGTATTTATAGTAGTAACTATAGAAGTGCATTAGGGTTTAATTTTATATTTGTCACCCCTTTATTTAGGAAGTTTATTATGGTTAGTTTTAAGTTTTTATAAGATATATCTAAGTATAGATATTAGGCAGTTTTAATAAAATAAAATGTGACACATAATATCTTCATTTTATGTTACGGTACTTTTAATTGTTTTTGTTTTTGTTTGCATAGATGGAGTCCATCTTTGTAGATTAAAAGCATTAGATCACAAGTATTAATTACTTGTACATTAAAGCATTATCGACTTGTACCTTTTAATCCGTGCGTCGATATTGAACAAGACAACTACTGAAACGTCGACAAAAATGTGTATGTCGTCATGCTATCTTTGGATTTTTTTAAACAATATAATTTATAAGACATGTCTAGAATACGTAAAAAAAAATTATAAGTTTGTTGTGGAGAGGTGAATTGTAACTAATTATCTATAATTTTGTTAAAACCTCATGGATTTAAGTGTAATAAGTTTAGGGGCTAAAAAATAAATTGTGTTTAAAAGACCAAACTACCCTCATTTTAGGGGTCTTTCTATGAATAAATGAGGGGAAAAGTTCTTATTTTTTGGGTATCTTAAAATACCCCTCCCTCATGCATTATAATATAGTATAGATATATATCAGAAAAGGGTAAAATAAAACATCTTAAGTTGTGAGAACCATAAAAACTAGGCCTTTAAAAAAATTTCCCAAAAATCTTAAGGAAAAACACTTGTTTTAAAACAAAAAGGACTCTTAATGTAGTTTAAAAACAAGGTTTAAGATAAGAAGTGTACAAAAGCTCCTAAAAATAAACTCACTACAGGTTTAAAAACATGTTTTTTAGATTTTTTTTAGCATTTAGTTGTGGAGTTTACCTTTATGGTTTAGTTTTTTAGCATTTAGTTTAGGTGTGGGGGCAAGGGAGGGGGGTTAGTTTTTTTTAAAGGTTTTTTTTTAGTGGGGGGGGGGGGGGGATGGGGAGTTTAGGTTTATGGGTGGTGGTGGGTGTTTAGGCTTTGGGTGGTGGTAGTGGGTTTAGGTTTTAGGTTATTGGACACTTGTCACTCTATAGTGCCTTCTTATATTTCTTATTTTTAGGAGCATTTGTAGAATAACTTAACCCTTAAAAACAAAAGGGACTCTTAATGTAATCTCGTGATAAAAAGTGCCAGCTACAAAAATACAAAACGGAAATTCTATTGGCACACTGGCCTTTTCTATCCGCACACTTTTCCAATTCAATACGCATCGTATAGGCCTATACGATGCGTATTGAAATAAAGTAAAAGCCATGGCAGACTGACAGGTGCAGGTGTTGTCTGGCGACTGACCTAATACGCATCGTATTACGATGCGTATTAAGGCACTGAATTTTTTAAGTTTATTTTTTGGTGTGTTGTGTTTGGTTTTTGGTGTTTTGGGTTTGTTATTGGTGTGTATTATTGGTTATTTTTATTTTAATGAGTTTTAAAATCTTTATTATTTTTTTATTGTTAAGTATCATATTATAGCGTATCGTGGTGATCCCGAGAAACGAAAGGGGTTTCGAGCAGTTGGTCAATGACATGATAGATAAAGATCTTGCAATGAAAGCCAGTGCAAAAAATGCGAAAATGTTGCATAATTCATTTAGTTTCTATTCGGTCATATTTCCAAACTGCAACACACGAATATGTGGTTTCAACGAATTGGTGTGATTCGGTAGTTACCTTAATCACATCTTCCATGGATTCACAGATCCTACAATAGCCGATATCTCATCCTTCATATCTATTTCACAATCAAATAAACTCATCCTTCAATTTAAGCGGCGTGTTCCGATCAACGTTTATCGACATTGTTACAGGTGATGAAGAAACCCTAAAACGGAACATAATCCTAGATTGTCTAGAGAAGTGCTTTTATCATGTGTCATATGGTAACAACTCCCAAGGGGATATGGAAGTTATTGATACAGACTCTTGATAATATCACTATATCAACAAAAGTCAACACATTTCCATTCATTACAAACCAAATTTCAGTACATTATAGCTACAAAACACAGTCTACAACAGCATGTTCATTGACTGAATACAAATACATAGACAACAAACAAGATCCAGCTGCAAATCGGGTAATACTTCCAAGTTCTTGCTTTTTCTTCAAGTGTTCTTCTTTGTTCTTGACTTATCTTTAACTTATCTTCATACTCGTTCTTGCACTTCAATAGAAACTTATCGCGATAGTTGATATGATTAGACACAACGGTTCTCCAATTCCAAAAACTTATTCAGATCTCTATTCGGTCATCTTTCCAAACTGCAACACACGAATATGTGGTTTCAACGAATTGGTGTGATTCGGTAGTTACCTTAATCCCATCTTCCATGGAGTCACAGATCCGAGAATAGGGCCCACGGATCTTATGCCCACCCGAAACCGACCTCTAGATTACTCGTTCTCCGAAATTGATTTGGGTCACGTGTTGAATGATCGAGAGAAACTTCTTCGAGCTAACTGATTTTATCTCATCCTTCTTATCTTGTTCAAAGTTTCTACAACGAACTTTTCTCTGTCGCTAATTTCTCTACTCACCGTGAAATCGAATAGTTTCTTCATAGATTTCGTCTGGTTTCAAAGCCACTTGAGGATTACGAGTGTTCTAGACTCATTCAAGACATGCTTGTTTGTGCGATTTACATAAATAAGGATGAAGCTCTGTATATTCATGTCGTTGTTGATGTTGTATGTATTTTATCTCTAATTTAGGGCTATTTTATAAAATTATCATACGATGGTAACAACTACCAAGGAGGTAGTTGAAATGATTGGACACAATGGTTCTCCAATTCCAGAAACTTATTCAGATCTCTATTCGGTCATCTTTCCAAACTGCAACACAAGAATATATGGTTTTTATGACAAAGTTTTGTTAGACCCTTACTATTATATAACGGTTTTGTACAAATAACGACAATTAAATGTGTACTTAAGAATACACATCCATATAAAATACGGGTTTATTAAAACTTTTGCAATTTAAAGATATTACAGCATAATGTAATTGAGTTCGTTGTTTAAAAGTTACAACAAAACGCCCTGTGGAAGCTTGTATCTTGATCGTGTTCGGTTCTTCGTTGAGCTTGATCTTCATCCGGGAACCCTCGACTTTTATCTATGATCAAAACCAACTAAAAAGTTAGTTTTCATAACTTATAAACGAGTTTAAACGAGTCCGGGATACAAAATAACGATATATAAATTTTTTTTGCCAGTTTCGTAGTCTGTCGCGGGCCGCGACAGACTTATGCTCATCTTTCGCGGGGCGCGACCGCTTATGTTGTCTCCGTCGAGGGGCACGACGGACTCATTTCGATAGAATGTTGTTTCTTGGTTGCTGCATATGCCTAGCTATGAGTTTTTAACCAAACTCAACTTCCAAATGCCATAACTTTTGTTCTACTTACCCGATTTGCGTAATTCTTTTTCATACGTATCCGTAATTTAAATACGGGTCCATTTACCATCTTAGTTCACATAAAATCCGATTTATAAGTTCATGGCTTATAAATCCTTTTTACAATTATTTGACCCGTTTGGTTTTTATGTTACTCTACATGTTTATACCAATAGTCATTACATGTTTTACCCAATCCCGGGCTTTTCAAAACTTACCGTTTTCGCTCCCATCACAGAGTTTACATAGGTGTTTACATTCACCGATTTATTTGTATCTATCTAAGCATTTAACCCATAATTTACTTCTTTGTCTATTTTGACCCGTTTAGGGGACTTTAGAGCATTTAAACATTAAACTCACTCTTTTCACTTCGCACCTTGCATTTCCCATACAAGTTAACTACTTATCTTCCACCACAACTATTATTGTGGTGGATTTAATGTAAGGAACCCAAAATCCCAATTTTTACCCTTCGACTAGTCATTTTATGCAAATGACCCATTTTTAGGCATTCGACCCACGAATGTTTTTGCCTATAACTTTTATATTTATCTAAGGATTTCATAATCAAATAAGTAGTTCCTAAACAACCTCCAAGGGTCGTTTACCCGGTTCACCCATCAAGGGCTTTTTGGTCAATTTTAGTCCCTCATTTACTACAAAGGACTCACTAATTATTTGACCAAAAACTCACTCTTAACTATAAACCTATTTATGCGTACCTGGCTCTGGTCAACATATAGACCCCTTTTATACCTTACTTTAACTAGTCGCCCCTCTATAGCGACATAAATATCCAATTCTTGTTCACTCCTGTGAACATATAACTTAACAACCAGATGTTAGTCGATATTGTCAAATGGTGTTATTACCATCATTTGACCCGTTTGGCCTATATGACCAAACATTTACCTTTATAACAAACATGGTTTTTAATTACCAATCCGCACATCCAACCCATTTAAGATTTTACCATAAGATCCTTTTTCTTACATATTTTACCCATTTCGGCTTACGCCATAGGGTATCTTTTGAACTTAAAACTTTCATTTGTCAACACGTGACTAGTTTACTATTTTACCCTTTTTCTCATAATAAGTTACCACAAAGGGTAACATTTCCAAAAACTACAAGTTTGTTCGTCATTGCATGACTTACCATTTTACCCCTTTTTACCATTCATTATGGTTTTTCATTATTTTCATTTGTTCCGACCCGTATCAATCTACATCGGAACATCGTATTTCTAACTTTAGCTTAACATATTCATAACCTTTATTTTAATTAGGCATTCTATAAAGGGGTGTAAGATTTACTTACCTTGCATCCGTTTTTGCTCTTCTCCTCGTATTTGATCCGTTTGACCCGCTTCCTTTCCAAGCTTCCACCTAGCTTGTCAGGCGTCAAACTATCATCATAATTCGCAAGATGTTAGTTTAGTCATTGTTAATCACGACTATTCCACCTCACGTATTTTCTATCAAAATTATCATTCGATCTTGTTTATGGTCAGTTTGACTTTTCAAAAGTCAACTGTCCCTTTTTAATGTATGAAATGCACAATCGAGTTCAACGAACCCACTTAAGCATTTCTTCAACTATTCGGTAGTTGCTATTTTTAGGCAACTAATTTAACTACATTCATCAACATAGTTTATGTACATCATAAAATCATCTAATTATATAAAACTCGTTCTTTCATTAGGCAAATTCTACGGGTTCCATCTATAAGTGAAACCCGTTTCATCATGTCATTAGGTATTCCTTTGGTTACCTATTCAAATCGAGTTCTATATTCAAACTAATTGATATCATGGTTTCAAACCTCCATATTCATGAAATAATTTACCAATTTCATTGCAACATTCAAAAACCCATCTCAATCATGTATGAACAAGTACTTAATCATGCTATTTGTTCAAGTACCTTGTTTCTACTATCAAATATGATGATTTTAAACACAAACTTATCATCATCTTCACTATTAAATCAAAACCCACTTCTTAGTTTACTTGTTAATCATTTACAAGTAACATTACTCCAAGTTCTTCATAATTTCATCATAACTAACGAAATTATACATACATAAACACTAACTTTCAACTTTAGATCATAATCCAACAAACTATTTGCAAGTAACCTACTTATCTCAAATTTCAACTTTAACTTTAACCAAGTCTAGGTTTTATGACATACCTTATGATCCCCACGACTAGGTGATCGTTTCTATGTATTCATGCATCGATTTTGGCCTTGAATCAAGCTTCAATTTGATCATCTTGTTGAATTTAGGGTTAGAGCTCCCTTTTTCCTTTCCTCTGGTCGACCCACGCACACACACACACTTAGTGTGTGTGTTGTGTTTTATTTTTCTTATTTTTAATAAAACTAGTTTGCCCACTTAGCAACATTAGTCCCTTGTGTTTTATTTCATTCGAAGGAAGCCATAATTCATTATTTATCACTTAATCACATATTACTAACTAGGTTAATTATTCCTAGTTAATTTAATGGGTTCGGGAAGTCATAACCCGTTCTATTTTAAATCCCGTTAACTCGGGCCTTTTATAAATTTTGTTTTCTCATAGCATTTATTTTCCTTTTTAATTAATATTAGGATTATTTGCTTAAGTCCTAATATTCACCGGGCATACTTTCACCACTAACGGTATTTTACCCGTTATTCATATTAACGTGGTTTGGTTACCAAACCCGTTTTTGGGGTGTTACAAGTTTTCTCCGTCGCTAATTTCTCCACTCACCGTGAAATCGAACAGTTTCTTCATAGGCGATAATGGATATGAATATGTGGAGGTCCATCGCCAAAATTACATGAGGCGATACCTTCAACATGCGTCGTTTCGGTGACGTTCGGTTGCGTGCGATTATCGTATTCTATGATTACATACAATTTTGTTTGAAATCCATTTGTATTGTATAGTGTCATGTTATATGTATACGCGTGTGGAAATATCATTAGTTGTGTATTTTGACGTATTTTTGCCTATTTTGATGTATTTTATCATATTGTTGCGTATTTTAGAGTATTTTGACATATTTGAGCGTATTCTAACATACTTTAGCTTATTTTAACCTATTTTTAGGTTATTTTTACGTATTTCAACGTATTTTAACGTATTTCGGCGTATTTAGCGCATTTTATTGTAATTTGACATATTTTAGCACATTGCAACGTATTTCAGCATATTTTCATGTATTTTAGCGTATTTTAACCTATTTCGGTGTATTTTAACGTATTTCGGCGTATTTTAGCGAATTTAGAGTATTTTAGAGTATTTTTGCGTATTTTAGAGGATTTTAGCATATTTTGACATATTTTAGCATACTTTAGAGTAGTTTAGCGTATTTTCGCATATTTTAGCGTATTTTGACATATTTTAGCGTATTTTCGCATATTTTACCGTATTCTAAAAGTCACTCTAAACCTCTCTCTCTTGAAGATCATCGAATCTGCATATCTTTATCTTAACATCAATGTCCTCAACCTTAATCACATCTTCCATGGAGTTACAGATCCGACAATAGGGCCCACGGACCTTCCACAGTTTGTTCAAATGAAATCAACTGCTTGGATTGGAGTGAGGTCCGTATGTTCAGTTGGATATTTTTGTTATTCTTGCTCATCTTTCCAAACTGCAACACATGAATGTGTGGTTTCAATGAATTGGTGTGACTCGGTAGTTAGATAACAATAAGTTTAAACTTTATATTGCATTACATCCCCGTTGAAAAACAGAATCACAGTCCTTTTCCTTCAATTTTCAGAACAGCCACCAACAATACCGGTTTGTTACCAGTGCGGTTATCGTGAGCCTGAGGAACTTTTAATAAGCTGTCACAGTTGTCAAATTTGTTGCGTGCATTCATATTGTTTGAACAGTCACACCCCAGCAATTAACATCCACTAACCATACTGTTATTACATCTGAGACGATTCAAGTGAGTCCTATGAAGCAGGTGTCTGTCTATTCAATTGAGAGGAATCATTGCACTACATCCCCGTTGAAAAACAGAATCGCAGTCCTTTTCCTTCAATTTCCAGAACAGCCACCAGCAATACCAGTTTGTTACCAGTGCGGTTGCCGTGAGCCTGAGGAACTTTTAATAAGTTGTCATAGTTCTCAAATTTGTTGCGTGCATTCTTTTTAATAATATTATACAAGCATGGTTTACGTTCAATACACTGTTTGTTACCAGTGCAGTTGCCGTGAGCCTGAGGAACTTTTAATAAGCTGTCATAGTTGTCAAATCCGTTGCTTACATTCATATTGTTTGAACAGTCACACCCCAGCAATTTAAAGGTCTCTCTCTAAAAGATGCAACTTTATAGCATGCTTACCTTAATCACATATTCCAGGTCGAATATTCTAACATGAAATTTAGATTTTCCTAGATGTTTGAAGACCAACAAATATCCAAACTTTAAGCAATAATTCTTGTGAAACTCAGGCGAACCCTTCTGCAGCCAGAGCTTACCGTCGTCAGACACCGTCCAACCGAGAGGCCAAACCTTGTTATCTGAAACAATTAACAGGACATTATTGTTCGACAGGATTTGCTTCCAGTGATCTTTGGTAAACTTCTTCGGGATTCTCTGTTCGTGAAAAAAAATATTGATGGTACGAGAGAACGGTGAAAAAAAAAACAGAAAATGTCCCGTGTAGTTTTCCGTTCAAAGTTTTGCTTCTTCGCCCGGGTGACAGAAAGCTACCGCGTGACAGAAAGCTACCTTGGAAAATTAAATCGACACCTTTAATACGCATCGTATAGGCCTATACGATGCGTAATACTTTTTACTAGTAGGGTGCCCGCACGATGCGGCCGGGGCGGCACTTTGCATTGCGACACTCATTTCTGGTAGTTTTCTTATTCGTATAAAATTTATGATAACATTATTGTGGTGGATATATGTCCTAAGTGCTACACATATGTAAAGTTCTTTTTTTATAAAAATTAATTATCAAAAGAAAAAAATATTGTTTTTTATAAAAAACTAATAATCAAAAGACAAAAAATAAAAGATAAGTTGTTATAATTGTAAAGTATGTTTATTTTATTGGTTAAATTATAAAGTAAAATTTTATTCTTTAAATTTCATAACTTTTTTAAATATCCACATAGTACTCATCCAAAGAACTTTAAGTTTAAAATTTTCGTTTTTATAAAAAAAAATTGTATTTGACTCGTAAGTACGTTTTTGACCTTTAACTTAAATTGTTAGATTTCGTTTTTCTACAGATTTAAAAAAATTATATTTTTATAAAATTTAAATAACTGTTTTTTATAAAAAAATAGGTTGTTAAGAGTTTACATCTTTATTAACTTTACATCATACTAAGTCAGATTTTTAGTTCCTAACTAATCTTATCTATATGAGTCTACTTTTAACTTATAATCCCTAAAAATATGCAATACAATCTACTATGTACCTAGTCAAGTTGGTAAAGAATTCTTTTGAAACTGACTAATATTATCTATAACAATATAGTTGACCTTATAATTCCTAAAAATTTGCAACAAAATTTAGTATTTGTCTAGTAAATATTGTAAATTTCTGGAGTATTTTATTTATATTACTTGTTACAAAAAATATTTATAAAAGAAATATTTTTTTATAAAAACAAATTGTTTTGTTTATAAATAAAGTAAAAAAACTGTTTTACACATGTAATGTTTTGTTTTTTAATAAAAAAATAATAATCAAATGACAAAAAATAAAAGATAAGTTGTTATAGTTGTAAAGTAAGTTTATTTTGTTGCTTAAATGATTATTTTTATAATTTTATTCTTTAAAGTTCATAACTTTTTTCAAATATCCACATGATACTCATCCAATAAACTTTAAGTTTAAAATTTTTGTTTTTATAAAAATAAAAAAATAGTAGTTGACTCGTAAGTACGTTTTACACCTTTAACTTTACTTGTTAAATTTCGTTTATATATATATATATATATATATATATTATATTTTTATAAAGTTTTAAAAACAGTTTTTATAAAAAAATAGGATGTTAAGAGTTTATATCTTTATTAGCTTTATATCACAGCAGGTTCAGTTTTTTAGTTTAGCTTTAAAGTTTATTACTTTGTTATTTTTTAATTAAGAAATACAGATTTTTACATTCATATCCAAGAATAACTACAATATTTTATAATTTCAGCTTGACTATATCTAACTGCAATATTTATTTATTGCAACTTTAGGATATTAACTTATATAAGTTCAGTTGTTTCGTAAATTTTAGATACTAACTTTATTTTGAACTTTTTTAATATGGTCAATAACTGCATTCTATTAACACCAAAAATAAAGTTCAAATATTACATAAACTTTATTCATACGTCTAGATCAAACATAACAACTGAAAATGAAAAAAAAACATAAAAACACTTGATAGATTTCATATGAGACCGCATGAAATTTGTTCCGCTTCTGAATTAACACTCGAGGTATTTTTAATCGGGTTTTGTGGTTTGTGCTTGAATCGGCGGTATCTTCTAATTCCTCTTCTTTGTCATTGTCCTCAGAATCGTCTAAATTAATAACCTCACTTCGTTTCTATTTAGAGAGTCTCTTGGATATCTTCCTTTGAGTCTCTCTGATCCTTAAAAAGGACAAAAATTGAATACAAAGGTTAAAAAAGATTAAATAAACCTTAAAATTACCTTTTCACTAAATTCACATTGAAGATTAGACTTGTATGGACTAAACATTGCACCATAAGAAATAGAGGAGTTCAAAAAACTCGTGGCTCGCAGCTCGCTTGAAACTCGCTCGAAGAAAGCTCGGCTCGAAATTGGCTCGATTGTAAACGAGCCAGCTCGGCTCGGCTCGGTTGGTAAACGAGCCGAGCTCGAGCTTGGCCTGGCTCGGCTCGTGAACTGGCTCGATAATGTTTACATCCTTCAATTTTTTTGTCCCACATCGTTTAGAAAACAAAAACTAAGGGAGTATCTCCCCTATAAAAGAAGTTAAAGACAATGTACAAAATGAATTAACTATTTATACTTGCATGTTTAGCCATATGGTTAAATTAAATGGCAATTATGGCCCTTAGTCTATGAAGAAGTTCATTTTTAAGTGGTAAATTTTGTGGTTCTTTGTTAGTTCGAGCTAGATCGAGCCGAGCCGACCTAGCTCGAATTTTAATCGAGTCGAGCCCGAGCCTCAAATCTCATCTCGATTTGAAATTCGAGCTCTAGCCGAGCCAGCTCGAATCGAGTTCGAGCCGAGCTATAGCTGGGTCTAGCTCGACTCGGCTCGTTTACAGCCCTAATAAGAAATAATATTAACACTTTTATCACCATCATCCTGTAATAAAACATACATATAATAACATAACGAGCATGTTAATATGAAAGATATACGCAAAAATAATACTTAAAAACCAGCAAAATCAATACCTTAGAAGCTTGTTCGACAACTGAGTTGTTTAAATTGGCATGTTCATCATGCAACTAAATCTGAAAAATCAAATAAGTTAACATTCATTTAAAAGTAAATAAAAGAAAACAATTATTCACTGTTGCGATATAACAGAACTGACCTTAGAATTGTCAATCTCGCATGTTTGGTTTTTCACAACAATTGAATTCAGAACTGGATCCATTTTTTTAACTTTGTTTAGCAATAGATATAGGGGTGTCCTGCTATGTATTTATAGTAGTAACTATAGAAGTGCATTAGGGTTTAATTTTAGATTTGTCACCCCCTTTATTTAGGAAGTTTGTTATGGTTAGTATTAGTATATTGTCATATTCATAGAAAGGATATTTGTGATATTTGTATTTATTGTAAATAGCACAATTATAGTGAGCTACCAAAATTATAGGATCCACTGTATTATTTGTTGTAAACCCTTTGAGGAATGAAAGGCCATTGAGATTTTACCAAACCAAGATGGTATCAGCCTAAAATATACTATCCTCCTCTTCTTCTCTTCCACCTTTGCGCCGACAACTTTTTCCCCCTTTCTGATCCTTTATTTTTTTGCTTTCTTCCTCATGGATCCTAAAAACTACCCAGCCATAACTGTCAACAACATCAAGAATTTCATCCCTATTACCCTAGAGGTTGAAACCAGCCAATATGCTTCTTGGGCTGAACTTTTCAAAATTCACTGTCGCGCTTTTGAAGTCCTTAACCATCTCGCTCCACGGGAACAAACCACACCAGCCGCAACCTCTGCTGACGCGGACAAAGATAAACAGAAAGCTCCTGCCGTTGACGATGATATTTGGAAGAGAATCGACGCCATAGTCCTACAATGGATCTATGGGACTATTTCGAATGATCTTATGTGTACGATCATACGTCCGAATTCTACGACTCATTACGCATGGACTGCTTTGAAAAGTATTTTTCATGACAACCAAGCCACCCGGGCCGTCCTGCTCCAACAAAAGTTTGCAAACCTGAAGCTCGATTCTTTTCCCTCCATGTCGGCTTATGTTCAAGAGGTAAAGGTTTTATCAGATCAATTGGCTAATGTTGGTTCCCCGGTTACTGAACGAACCCTTGTTATTCAACTTCTCACTGGTCTAAACGAGGCTTACAGGGGTATCACCTCTATTTTGCAAAACACTAAACCCTTTCCCACTTTTTATGAAGCCCGATCCCAATTAATACTCGAAGAGACCACTAAAGCAAACTGTGTCTCCACCGATACCGCTCTACATACCTCCCACTCATCTGCTTCCACCACCACTAACCTTTCCGCTCCCTCCCCACCACAACACCCCCCGTCGAACCCAACCCGTGGTCGTAGCCGAGGCCGTGGTAGGGGCCGCGACCGTGGCAGAAACCAAACCCAATCTTGGAGTCCTTTTCAAACCCAACAATGGCCTCCTTATTTGTGGGCTCCTGCTTCTTCAGCCAATATGAGCCGCCCTCCATCCCCTTGGGCTCCCTACTATTGGGCCGCACCCCCTTGTCCCTACCCCACAGCCCCATCTAACAGGCCCCCTAATCCGAACCAGCAACCGGGTCTCTTAAGCCCACGACCACAACAATCACAAGCATATGCTGCTTCTGAAGCTAGCTGCACACCAACATAACTTGATTAAGCTTTCAACACCCTTTCATTGCATCCGTCGGATCACACTTGGTACATGGATACCGGTGCTACACGTATTATGACGCACAACCCTACTAATCTTACGTCTTGTTTTAATAAGGTTAATGCTCGAAACATTACCGTCGGTGATGGCACTCAAATTCCAGTTCATGCAATTGGAAATCACACCCTACCATACCCTTTTCCAAATTTCAAACTTAACAACATTCTTTACGCACCTAAACTTGTTAAAAACTTAATTTATGTCTGTCGTTTCACCACCAACAACAATGTTTCCTTTGATTTTGATCCTTTTGGTTTTTATGTAAAGGATCTCCACACACGGATGCCACTCCTCCGATGTAATAGCAATGGTGACCTCTATCCACTCACTCTACCTTCAAGCCTACAAGCCCAAGTCTCAAAGGATCAAGTTTCCACTTTCCTTGTCGTGTCACAAGATACTTGGCATCACCGTCTTGGACACCCCTCTATTAATATTTTACATTGTTTGAAACCTTGTTTATCTTCCTTTACTAATAATGTTACGCTTTCTCGTACTTGTGAACCATGCATTTTTGGCAAACATATTAAGTTTCCTTTTTTATAGTTCTAATTCTTGCACCACTTTGCCTTTTGATATAATACATAGTGACTTGTGGACTTCCCCAGTTTTATCATCTACCGGGTATCGTTATTACATTTTATTTTTAGATGACAAAACTAATTTCTTATGGACTTACCATTAGCTTCCAAGTCTCAAGTTTTCTCTAAATTTCAAGAATTTCATAAACTTATCTCCGCTCAATTTCACACCTCAATAAAAAGTTTCCAATGTGATAATGGGCGTGAATACAACAATTCCTCTTTCCACACATTTTGTGCCATCAATGGCATGACATTTCGTTTCTCTTACCCCTACACTTCTTCTCAAAATGGAAAAGCCGACAGAAAAATTCGTTCAATCAATAACATTATGCGTACCATTCTTTCTCAATCCTCCACCCCTCACAATTTTTGGCCTCATGCCCATGAGCATGCCACATACTTAATAAACATCCTACCTACCAAAGTCCTAAACAACTCTACACCCACCTTCTCCCTATATAATCTCCATCCTACCTACACTCATTTACGCACCTTCGGGTGCCTTTATTCCCTCTCATCCCCTCCTCTACTATTCATAAATTAGCGGATAGATCTACCCCTTGCGTTTTTCTTGGACATCCATCCAACCATCAGGGATATAAATGTTACAACCTTAAAACAAAGCAAATAAATATTTCCTGAGATGTCATTTTTGACGAAAATACTTTTCCTTTCTCAACCCTCTCAACACCCACCAAATCATATGATTTCTTAACAACTGACTCTCACCCTCTCATATGGCATTCTTCACCCGAAACCACACCCACTGTTAACACATCCACCACTACTTTCTCGCCCCCTAGCCCAATATCCTCGCCTGGCCCAACAACCCACTCCCCTTCTGGCCCAACACCACCTACTCAATCCCCTTCTAGCCCAGTGCCATCTTCGGCTACTGGCCCAATCCCGAACCCGCAATCCACCACCAGCCCACCTTCAGCTCTACCATCCGGCCCAACCTTCTCTCAACCAATTCAACCACCTCCTTCAACCACCGAACCTGTCCCCATTCCACCTCCTATTACTCCACAAAACACATGCACTATCATACTCGCTCAATGTTCGGAATTTCTAAACCCAAAGTTCACTTCAATCTCAATACTCTCACATCAACCACTATCTCTCCTCTTCCCAAAAACCCAACCGAAGCCCTTTCCAATTCAGACTGGAAGAGTGCCATGCTCGACGAATTTCGAGCCCTTATTAATAACCGGATGTGGGTATTAGTTCCTAAACAACCCGATATGAACATTATGCGAAGCATGTGGATTTTTCGACATAAGAAGAGGGTGGATGGAATTCTTGAAAGGTATAAAGCCCACCTTGTATGTGATGGCCATTCTCAACAAATTGGAGTTGATTGTGGGGAAAATTTTAGTCCCGTTGTGAAACCAACAACCATCTGAACGGTACTTTCTCTAGCTTTACCTAACTCGTGGCCGATTCACCAACTTGACGTCAAGAATGCTTTTCTTCATGGCCATCTTAACGAAATTGTTTACATCCACCAACCAATGGGTTTCCGTGATCCCCAATATCCGAACCACATATGTCTTCTCAAGAAATCTCTATATGGCCTTAAACAGGCACCGCGTGCATGGTACCAACGCTTCGCTGATTATGTTTCTACTTTGGGTTTTAAACATAGCCAATGTGACCACTCACTTTTCATTTTTAAAGATGGTACTCACATGGCTTTTATCTTACTATACGTGGATGACATTCTTCTAATCACCTCTTCGGATGGCTTACGGAACCGATTTATGGCTCTCCTCTCTAAAGAATTCGCCATTAAAGACCTTGGTCCTCTTACCTACTTTCTTGGCATAGCGGTTACAAGGCATGCAGATTCAAGGTTTCTTTCTCAAGAAAAATATGCTCGTGAAATTCTCCAAAAAGCCGGTCTTTCAGATTGCAATCCCGCGGCTACACCTGTAGATACTCAACAAAAATTGAGTAAAAACTCAGACACTCCTTGGGACAACATCACAGAATATAGAAGTCTTGCGGTGGCACTTCAATACTTAACATTTACACGCCCCGATATCTCTTACGCCGTCCAACAGATTTGTTTACATATGCATTCACCAATGACATCTCACATGAAGGCTTTGAAACGAATCATGCGATACATAAAAGGTACCTTGAATTTCGGGTTACATCTTCACAACTGCTCGCCTGCCTCCCTTGTTGCCTACACAGACGCCGAGTGGGGCGGGTGCCCCGATACACGTCGATCCACCTCTGGATACTGTGTTTACATGGTGATAACCTCTTATCTTGGTCATCAAAGAGACAACCGACTCTATCCCGCTCGAGTGCAGAAGCCGAATATCGCGGAGTTGCAAATGTTGTCTCTGAAGTTTGTTGGATCCGCAATCATCTTATCGAATTGCAACATGCTCCACAACATGCTACTTTGGTCAAATGTGATAATGTGAGTGTTATTTATTGTGATAGCTGTCAAAATTTATGGTATCCGTACAATTATTAAACAATGATTAGTGCTTAATGATTGTGCTGAATTACAATTAATGACTAGAATTGTAACACCCCGAAAATGGGATGGGTAATTGAAACATGTTAATAATAATGAACAGGTAAAATACTGTTAGTAGTAAAATTAACCCGGTGAATATTAGGATTTAAACAAATAATCCTAATACTAATTAAAAAGGAGAATAAAAGCTTTGAGAAAAGTAAGTTTATAAGAAGCCCGAGTTAACGGGACTTAAAATAAAACGGGTTATAACTCCCGGAACCCACAAAATAACTAGGAATGAATAACCTAGTTAGTTAGTGTCTCGACATAATAAAACAAATATGGTTATGGGTCTTGTAGTAACACATGAATGAATTAAAAAGCCCGAATTATAAACTATATAAAAGTTGAGGGGCTTATGTGTAGAACTTGAAACTTAACCTAATTAAAAACAAAATAACACACACAAAGGTGTGTCTGGTCGATCAAACAACAGGGGCGAACAAGAGCTCCCCCACCAAACCCTAACTTGTGCCAAATTGATCAAATTGGAGGTTCAAATCAGTTCCAAATCGATTTTCAAGCACGAAATTGTGATCTCCTCTGAAAAGGGATCATAAGGTATGTAATTTCCATGGAAAATCTTCATCCAAATTTCTGAGTGAATTCAAGAAATTCAGAATTTATGTTGCATGTTAGTTGTTTGGCTAAATAACAAGTGTTGAACTTTATTATGAATTGTGAGAAATTATGCCTTTAAGGTGTTTGTGAAAATGCCTAAAAGAGGATTAAAAACTAGAAATTTGAGCTAAAACGCGTGTTTGTATAGTTATTGCAAATTATGCGTATTATTTAAACAAAAGAGTTCTAAACGGGTTGTTATTGAACTCTATAGGAAAAGAAACCGGAGCGTCAAGTGGACAAGCCGGTGGTGACGCGCGCTTGAAAGGGGTGCTTGAAAGGTACGTGACTTGTCGTCTCGTTTCATTTATGTAGATAAACCTAGTCGTAGATATGTTTAATATTGATATGGCGAAAATGATGACGTTTGGTATGACAATGAAGTGGTGTAACTCACTCGACAACCAAACGAGTCAAACTAGTTAAATAAATATGCTTCTTGATGTTATTGTTTAAAATAGCTATGTTGGAACGTCAATGAAGTTATGTAACTCACTCGACAAACCCAACGGGTTAAATAATGGTCAAATTGGTAGTGCTTGAAACGACTTAAACATCACTCGTTAAATTGGGTTATAAAGCGTAAGCCATGGAATGGAAGTGATACGCTAAGGTTGACAAGCCCGGGAATAGGTAATTATGGTGAGAAATCAACATTGAAGAATTATGCAAGTAGGCAAATTGAGTCCCGTTACATTATGCATAAATGTTTGGTATTAGTGTACAAATGGTGTCGTAGTATAATTTACACGTTGGATGTGTCATTGAAGTGATGGCTTTCACTCGACAACCAAACGGGTTAAGATTATGCATTGAAATAATCATGAATGAAGGGACTTGAGAGTCTCTTATCTCGTTAGTGTTGGATATAGATAAGCCAAGATTTATAAGCCCGGGGACTTGGGTAATTGCATCTAAAAGGTTTTAGAATGAGAAATTGGTATTATGCACATTTAGCTAATGGGTCGAATAATTGAAACAAGGATTTTGTAAACCATGTGCTCGTAATTCGGTTTTTATAATATGAAATTTACACGGTTGGCTCCGTAATTTTATTACGGACTCATAGGAAAAAGAATCATCTAAAACGGATAGCCGAGTAAAAAGTTATGAGGATTTAAAGTTGGATTTTTGTGAATTTCCGGAGCTGGGTAAAAATGCAGGTCCAGAAACTGGACCTGCTGGAAAACGCACTCCCCCGCGCCACGCGAGGGGAGCCTAAGACTCTGGCGCGACACGCGGGACCTCCCGCGCCACGCGAAATTCCTTCGCGACACGCGATAGGATCAAAATTGAAATTTTATTTTCGTTTTGACGATTTGATACTAGAACTTGTTTATATGCATTATATTTATGTCATGACTAACTTTCAAAGTGGTTTTGACTCTAGGTAAAGATGGGGTCGTTTCCGGATCGTGATCAATTTTGTTATCAAGAACCGAACACGCATTTTGAAAGCTTCCGCGTCAACTTAACTTTGTCTAGACAATGTTTTTGATGTAAATGATTTGCTAATCATGTTATGAGTGTTTAAACTAGTCGGTAGTTGACTAGTAGGTGTTACTTTGAAATTTTTATTTTGTACTAATGTTAAACCAAGGTACTTTTTATCTAAAATTAAGTATCTTTTATTATATAAAACTAGAAATTTAAACGACCGCTACAAGTTGGTAATCAGAGCTCAAGGTTGTTAACAAAGTGTGTTCGGTTCAAGCTTGATCAAACGTCCGGTAAGAATTAGTTACTTTGCTAGATTTTATTAAATGTTAGAAAAAGAAAGGTGAATGGACGTGCACGGGAAGAGCGTGTTAACACACTCAAACCCGGAAAGTGCACTAAACATGAATGGTTTAAGTAAGTTACAAACTTGGCTAAATCAAAATGAAAGATGCAAGTGATAATGAAATGAAATGTTTGACAATTGATATAAACATTTCAGATTCGAGATGTCTAGTGTTTGTAAAAAAATAATAATAATAATAATTAAGTAGTATGAATCCTAATCATAAATTGATTGTAAAATAAGTACTTGTAAAGTAAGTATATTTGAATGTCTTGTATAACAATAGGGCAACATTGAATAGCAAGATTAGTAATAAATTGGAAATGTTTGATTGATATGATGACCGCATCTGAAGATGACGGGGGATAAATAATCTAAAGAGCGGAAGGTTCGGAAGCATGACAAAGGATATGCTAGCAAAGAACCTAAATCAAGTGATGACTTGAGACAACGGAGTACATCAGGGCGAGTATCAATCAGGTACACGTTCTGAATTATGATAAGACAAGTAGAATGCAACAATTCACACAATGAACGATAGTTGCATATGGGCATATGTGATTAGCGAAATGAATGAATTATGTAAAAGAAAAATATATATGTATGTATATATATATAAAAATAAATAAATAATGGCGAGTATGTGAAACTGGGGTAAAAGTAATCTCGATAAATAATGCAATGGGAAGGAGTGCGCGTACACTCGAACCCGAGAATGCAATGAAAGACAAGTGTCGTAATGGGAAGGAGTGCGCATACGCTCGAACCCGGGAAACTTAATAAAGTAAATAAATGATGTATTGGGAAGGAGTGTAATTACACCCGAACCCGGAGATTTGAAATAGTAGTAAATGGTAAAGACAAGATTATAGTCTTGGCCAAACCAAATAAAAACATGTAGAAACATCGTTTATATTGATAAACGATGTGAGTAAATTCCATACAACGACATGGAATAATAAAATATGAATTGATTTCTATTATTGTTACTATGGAATGATGCCAAGCATAATTGGCGACGATACGGTATCCCTCATAACTAAGGAGATGCGCGAAAGGATCTATGGGAAAGTCGGAAAGGGGTACTGAAGCCATTTAACCCGGAATAATGGAAAGCCTATAAGTCACCATGATGACGGCAAAGAAAGGAAAGATTAACGAGTTGAGATAAACCCATCGGGGTGAGTATCGCAGGTACATGTATTAAAATTTAATTAAGATAACGTTGGGCAACAATTAGACAATGGATTAAGGCTAAGAATGAGAAATTAAGACATGGGCGGGAAATACCCTCAAGGAAAACTAAATGAATGATACGTATTATTCACCATTGCGAATAAGAAAGTACCGTTAAATGCGGATTCAGAAACTTGGGTATGGGTAACCATCCAAGTAACACGTTATAAATTAAATCCTTATGAGGAAAAACAATAATCACGTTGATGGGTGTGATTGTATAAAAGAGTAATAAAATTAACATTTTAAAAATGATGGAACGAAAACGGGTAAACCCCAAAAGTCATATAACAGTATTAGTGGTTCTACCGAATAAGGCTTAAGAAAAGGACCTTCGGGAAGTTAATAAAAAGGACGGACCTATGGGTCACGAACAAGAGAAAGATGGGTGTTCAAATCAAATAAGTAAAATGTTTGATAATAAAGGAAAACGCAAGCCGGGTAACGGAAGCATATTACATTAGAATAATGAGCCCAAGGGAAGGGATAAGAATCAAAGTAAACGAAAATATAAACCGACAATTGAGAATGTCAAGGCATAGGGATAAAGTTTGACCGTCATAAGTGATGAAATTCACACGAACAAGTCAAACAAGAAGAAGGAAATGTAGTGCAAACCAGATAACGGTAAGCGGGGAACAAACCAGCGCGTAATAACGTAAGAAGTCATAGAGTCGGAAGAATAGCTCAAACGAAAACAAATGTAGCCTTAGACTACGGTCAAGGTCAATAGAATTCAAAAGCGAAAATAAATGATTCCAAACATAACAAGGGATGTCTGGACGCTATATATGTAGATATACATTTTTATAAAGGCGCGAGTAAAAGATGAATCCACGGGATCATCATAACCTTTGAGATTACAAGCAAATGTTAATGTCTACGGGACCAAATAGACCCTTGGGTCACAAATAAAAAGAGACGAACTATTGGGGTCTCACCTTAAAAAGGTGAAAATCTAAAGAAATAACATACGAGGCTAGGCAAAAGAACCTACGGGTCAATTGGGGTAAAGTATGGGGATTGGTTACGATTTCCCGCGTAATATAATAGCGGGAAAAAAAAGAATAAATTCTTGTCGTCAATTCCTGGTATGAGTAATTGACATAAGTTAAAGAGAAAAACGTTAAACTAAAATTCGCTTTTAGTGAGAAACAACGTTTTTAACAAATATGAATATTGTGAGAGAAAATGGAAATAGCTAATAATAAAGGATATGGGTCTTAACACTGAGAGGCGTAAGACGATACATTAGAAAGAAGATTTTTGATAATGAAAAGTTTATAAAAAACTTAAATATGACGCAATGCGATGCGATCATAGTCACAAAAGTGATATAGAATGTCGTAGCATGAGTTGTGGGATAGTAGATCATAAACTTAAGTAAGGCCGAGTATGGCAATATGGTATACTGAGTGACGGGGTATGAAGTGACGGTGACAAATCAGTCTAGCCGGTAGAAAACCATTCAAAATCGGGATAGTATTGTGACTTATACAAAGCACTTGTCAATACAAGATTAGCGTGGAGTAAACATGTGGATGGACTAGTATGACCGAGTGGTTAAATAGAAACTAGTTCAAATATACGACAAAGATAAGAAATATAAGGTGAAAGTTAAGATCCATGAGGACTTATACATAAAAGACACCCATGGTAATACGAATGATAACTCTTTACAGAGAAGAAAGAATGTCATGAAAATGAAACTAGGTTCGTTGGTCAAATCAATGACTATGTAAAGAAGGTTTCGGGGACGAAACCTCTTTAAGGGGGATAGACTTATAACACCCCGAAAATGGGATGGGTAATTGAAACATGTTAATAATAATGAACAGGTAAAATACTGTTAGTAGTAAAATTAACCCAGTGAATATTAGGATTTAAACAAATAATCCTAATACTAATTAAAAAGGAGAATAAAAGCTTTGAGAAAAGTAAGTTTATAAGAAGCCCGAGTTAACGGGACTTAAAATAAAACGGGTTATAACTCTCAGAACCCACAAAATAACTAGGAATGAATAACCTAGTTAGTTAGTGTCTCGACATAATAAAACAAATATGGTTATGGGTCTTGTAGTAACACATGAATGAATTAAAAAGCCTGAATTATAAACTATATAAAAGTTGAGGGGCTTATGTGTAGAACTTGAAACTTAACCTAATTAAAAACAAAATAACACACACAAAGGTGTGTCTGGTCGATCAAACAACAGGGGCGAACAAGAGCTCCCCCACCAAACCCTAACTTGTGCCAAATTGATCAAATTGGAGGTTCAAATCAGTTCCAAATCGATTTTAAAGCACGAAATTATGATCTCCTCTGAAAAAGTATCATAAGGTATGTAATTTCCATGGAAAATCTTCATCCAAATTTTGAGTGAATTCAAGAAATTCAGAATTTTTGTTGCATGTTAGTTGTTTGGAATGAAGTAGTGTCTAGGGATAAACCCTAGTCAATTACTTGTTGAAATTTTGCCTATTTCTTGTGAAATCCATAATCACCACTGAAGGTGATAGGTGGGTTTTGTAGAAGCATGTTGAACACTAGGATTATGATGCTATCTTAGTATAATTTGAGTTCTATGAAACAAGTTCAGATTTGAGTAATATGAAAATTGATGTGAATTAGCCTAAATTGATATTTATCTTGGCTAAATAACAAGTGTTGAACTTTATTATGAATTGTGAGAAATTATGCCTTTAAGGTGTTTGTGAAAATGCCTAAAAGAGGATTAAAAACTGGAAATTTGAGCTAAAACGCGTGTTTGTATAGTTATGGCAAATTATGCGTATTATGTAAACAAAAGAGTTCTAAACGGGTTGTTATTGAACTCTATAGGAAAAGAAACCGGAGCGTCAAGTGGACAAGCCGGTGGTGACGCGCGCTTGAAAGGGGTGCTTGAAAGGTACGTGACTTGTCGTCTCGTTACATTTATGTAGATAAACCTAGTCGTAGATATGTTTAATATTGATATGGCGAAAATGATGATGTTTGGTATGACAATGAAGTGGTGTAACTCACTCGACAACCAAACGGGTCAAACTAGTTAAATAAATATGCTTGTTGAAGTTATTGTTTAAAATAGCCATGTTGGAACGTCAATGAAGTGATGTAACTCACTCGAAAAACCCAACGTGTTAAATAATGGTCGAATTGGTAGTGCTTGAAACGACTTAAACATCACTCGTTAAATTGGCTTATAAAGCGTAAGCCATGGAATGGAAGTGATACGCTAAGGTTGACAAGCCCGGGAATGGGTAATTATGGTGAGAAATCAACATTGAAGAATTATGCAAGTAGGCGACTTGAGTCCCGTTACATTATGCATAAATGTTTGGTATTAGTGTACAAATGGTGTCGTAGTATAATTTACGCGTTGGATGTGTCATTGAAGTGATGGCTTTCACTCGACAACCAAACGGGTTAAGATTATGCATTGAAATAATCATGAATGAAGGGACTTGAGAGTCTCATATCTCGTTAGTGTTGGATATAGATACGCCAAGATTTATAAGCCTGGGGACTTGGGTAATTGCATCTAAAAGGTTTTAGAATGAGAAATTGGTATTATGCACATTTAGCTAATGGGTCGAATAATTGAAACAAGGATTTTGTAAACCATGTGCTCGTAATTCGGTTTTTATAATATGAAATTTACACGGTTGGCTCCGTAATTTTATTACGGACTCATAGGAAAAAGAATCATCCAAAACAGATAACCGAGTAAAAAGTTATGAGGATTTAAAGTTGGATTTTTGTGAATTTCCGGAGCTGGGTAAAAATGCAGGTCCAGAAACTGGACCTGCTGGAAAACGCACTCCCCCGCGCCACGCGAGGGGAGCCTAAGACTCTGGCGCGACACGCGGGACCTCCCGCGCCACGCGAAAATCATTCGCGACACGCGACAGGATCAAAATTGAAATTTTATTTTTGTTTTGACGATTTGATACTAGAACTTGTTTATATACATTATATTTATGTCAAGACTAACTTTCAAAGTGGTTTTGACTCTAGGTAAAGATGGGGTCATTTCCGGATCGTGATCAAGTATGTTATCAAGAACCGAACACGCATTTTGAAAGCTTCCGCGTCAACTTAACTTTGTCTAGACAATGTTTTTTATATAAATGATGTGCTAATCATGTTATGAATGTTTAAACTAGTTGGTAGTTGACTAGTAGGTGTTACTTTGAAATTTTTATTTTGTACTAATGTTAAACCAAGGTACTTTTTATCTAAAATTAAGTATCTTTTATTATATAAAACTAGAAATTTAAACGGTCGCTACAAGAATTGCTTTCTGACTATTGTTATCATACATACATGTGCATCACATATTGCAAATGACATATCAGTATTGCATGCAAACTTTGTTGATTCAAAAGATGCACGAAACACAGTTAGCACAGTTGTAAGACAAATCAGAAAAATGCTGACGAAGTTCAGCACATAGACAGACATTGTATTAAGACACAGAATGAGCCAGAAACCAAGTATTACACTAGTATAGTGTATAGGAAAGTAAGGATCACAAAACTTCCTTCCTAGAGATAGTTTAAGTGTCGAAAAGTGCCTAAAACTCACATAAAATGCAGAATTCTGCAGGAATCAGCAAAATTCAGCATTTAAACACTAGGATATCATGCAGAAATATGGTTAAATAGCCCAGAATACTTTCCTAAGTATCGGGAATCAAAACTGTCACAAAAAGTAACATAAAGCACACTAAACTGCATAGTTTAGCACCTTAACGAACCGGTAACCAACCGAACAACCGGACACTACCCGAAACACCAAATTTTCACTAGATGCATTGTTTTAACATTACCAAGCTAGTTATGGTCCCCGAACAACATAACACATCATATAACAACTAGTAACTAAATACCTAACTAGATTACTTGAAATCTAACCATAAACTAACTTCTAGTTTCAACCTAGCCTAAGACCCCCCCCCCCCACCTAGTAATCGGCCAACACAAGGGCCCCACCTGTGATTTTATTTAGTTATTATAATAGATTATGTTTCTCCTTTATAAAACATGAGAACCATTAGACAAAACTTATGTTATGAATGTTATAAGTAACCTTAAGATCAAGACCCTCATTTCATCAACACTACAACATTTGAGTTCTTCTCATTCCTTCCCCATTGCTCTCGACCGAACACCCCCTCACCACCATCATCTTCATCTTCATTTTCCATACAATCCATACATACTCAAAGGTGCTAGAAGCCATACAAGGAAGCTTGGTGCCATTGGAAGTTGAAGGACCTTCACCATTTGCTTTTATCCACTCCATTTCATCTAGTGATCATCCCTAGCCTTGAGCTAGTAGTAAGAACATCATACTCTTCATTTTACATCTTATTTTAGTGGTTAAAAGAAGATACAAGTTGTTGATCATGATGAACACTAAGAATCTTGAACTTGAAACTTGAACATAAGCTTAAAATCATAAGAAATCATGATGTTTATGTGTTGTTATGCTTTTTTATTGTTATTTACTCATGTTTTTTATGTAGATCATCATATGATCTTGCTAGATAATGATTAAAAACATAATCTAGCAAGATGAGAGGATGAAAATGTTAGAGATCAATAGATCATCCTCATGTAAATCATGAACTTGAAAGAATAAGTTGTTTTCTTGTTAAGTGATGATCAAAGTGTGTATAAAGTCTTGTAAATCTATGATATCAAGAATGGTTGTTCAAGAAATCAAGTTAAAAATACAAAGTTTACTTAATCTTGGTTCTTAAATAAACAAACCACATTTTTAGTGGTTAATCAAGTGTAGGATCATGTATTTAACAAGAAAAATCCAAGAAGAAATATTTTTAGAAAATGTAATTACAAGTTGTAAATAACTAATTTCTTTAAAAATGATGTTTTTAAAGAAACAACCACACTTTAAAGGGTAACTAAGCTTACTAAATACACTAGTAAGTTACTACAAATTTTTATAAATTTTCAAGTTCATGAGGTAGTAGTGTATGCTTGATTTTGGCAAATTGATAAGTGTAGATTGATTTGTTGTTGATTGTGTTGATTTACAAAAGAAAATGATATGCTTTGAAGGTATGGAAACCTCCATTTTTAGGGGAAACTATGGCAAAAATTTTCTAAAAATTAAACACTTAGAAAAATATTTCTAAACAAATATTTACAAGTATATTTAAAACCATAAATTTTCATATAAAGTTTGCCATAAATTTTGTTACAAAAATTATAAATATTGGAGGTTGGTTTTTTTAAATAAAAGTGACTAAATATGTATTTAGGAAATATATATTTAGAAGTCACCATGTGTGTGATTATTTGTATAGTATGTGTAATAGTTATATTATTTTAGGACTTGAAATAATATAACTCACCAAAAATACCAAGAAATTACAATCCAAAATATTACCAAAATCCCAAGAATATGAATATATAAATCATACCCAAAATCTTGGAGATACCGAACAAAGGATATAACTTACAAAATATTCCGGAGAATTTATTCATAAGTATATTTTGGTAATTGATATTTTGGACACCAAGTGAATGAAAATATGATTTTCACAATTATTTCAAAATTATATCATATTTTGACAAGAAGAAAATATATTATTTTTGGGCGAATAAAAATATATATTTTCTTGGAATTATTAGAAGATATATTATTTTTGGAAGAAAATATATTTTCTCAAACAAACATTGTAACACCTGTGCCTTCACGGCCATCAAACAAATACCAAACCAATGAAATATTATATTTCATACTTGGGATTTGTAAAAATATGTGTATCATTTGCACATATCAATTCTTGTTCAATTTCAAACTCTAAATCGCTTTCTGGAAGGTTATACGCGCACCGATGCGTAAATATAACCAGTTTAATGCAACAAACACTCCGGAATAGTGACATAGGCTTAACATACCTTAAATAACCTTTACATAACTTAGAAATAAGTTTTGAAGGCTTTGGTATGGCAAAAACAAGCTAATTCGATTACAGGGACTAAATATGACAAACTGCGAAAGTATGCCAATTTGAACTGTAACAGACATTCCGGAGCATGACCATAAGTTAAACATACCATAAATACCCTTCACATAGCTTAGAAATAGGCTTTGAGGTGTTCGGTATGCTAAAATAAACTTTTGTGGCATTCAGGGACTAAAAGTGTCAAAAAGTGCACAAGTTTGCATTTTCGCGCATAACTTATGTTCTGAATACATCCGGACATCCAAAAATTTATGTAAGCATGACTACATTATATTTTAATGTTCGCCATAAGAAAAATCCATTCGTCGCGTCATTTGGATCGTTTTTCGCGCTTATGCGCATTCCGTCGTAATTAAGCGAACATCGCGATCGTACGGCCAAACGAACCGACATCTGAGATATTTTTAAGCATGTTTTGAGTTCCATATACTTTAACTTCATTTTAGAGCCTTGAAATGAGGTTAACGGGGTTCAAACGCATCGAAAATCGCTTAAACGGGCTGCAGGGACTAAACCTGTCACTTTTGAAACAATTCTGGAACTGGGAGGCAGTAGCGTAGCGCGAGCCCTAAGGGCCTACCCGTCGCGCTACGCGAGTGCATGATCTGACCAGATTCAATGTTTTAAACATCAGTTTGCAGCTGTTTTATCCTCCTCCACATGTTCTAAGTTGCTTAGTCACTAGATAAGGATCATATTTAGCTTCCATAACCTTTACACAAGTGTACGGATGTGATCGAATCACGGTTTCCATGAAACGATCTCAACGGTTACCCGAAAACTATAAATACCCCATCACCCCAACCTCATTTCTTACAAGAATTCTGATTTGAGAGCTCTAAGTTGAAACCATTGTTTCATACCTGAGTTCTTGGATCGGGATTAGCATTCGGGGACCCTTCGTAAGTATTCTTTCGTTCTTTTCCTTATTTTATTGCTTTTCGAGTCAGAAAGTCAAACTTTGTTTGACTTTCAGCGTTGACCAGTAATGGTCAATGCGAAGTTCGTTTGAACTTCGCAACGTGAGTATAATCACGTTGGTCATAGTCCCTTGGGACTATGCCCACTGATTACCACGTTGTCTAGGGTCGTAGGGTAGGCGATCTGATAAATCGCCTATACCTTCGAACCCGACCCAGTTTGGTCGATCATTAGGATCCGACCAAATACATTAGGTGACCCTAGTATAGGGCATAACCTTCCGAGGTTATACCCTATGGTCACATCGTTTAAGTAGTTGTATGATAGGTAGTTTATATGCCTTAGGTAAATTACCAGAATACCCTTTTCATGTATAATTGGTAATTAAGCATATGTAACCTAAACTTTTGTCACATAACTGATTATGTAACATGTTTAGGCATATAACACTTGTCATAGGACTAGTTAGACGGTCCGAACGCGTTTCACGCGAACGACGCATTAAAGTAGCATAAGCTACCTAAACGGGTCGTAATGGGTCGTAAACAATTAGGTTAAGTTTCAGTTAGTATGTAGGCTTTGTTAAACCATATGACACGAGTCTCTACACTCGTTTGGTTTACAAACCCTAATGCTACCCGATCTTCCGATTTAGGTCCGGTTTATTAATGTAGTTACCTATAGTAGGTGCCGTTTGATTCCGTGATCTCTAGCTTTGCTTGGTGGTTATCCTAGGACTTCTGAGCAATCTCAAGTGAGTACATAGACCCCTCATTTACTGTTTTCCAAACTGCTTTGGGGTGGAACACATGTGCCTACTTGTTACTTTCATGCTTTCCTGTTTTCGCATCATATACCTTCTATGTTCGTTAGTACGTTATAGTACATGATCTCATTGTGTTTTATGCTATGTATGTCCATTTAGTTTATACTTAGTACATCGTTTTACATTTACATTTTATGCTATGTATGTCCATTGCGTGCATACTTAGTACATTTTTTTCATCACATGCTTACATTTTGGTATGACATTTGGTTTGTTTACATGGGACAATACATTCATTAACATTAGCTACGCCGTTTGTTAGTAGGTAGTGGTACCATAGGAATTGACAACTCCCGTTCCGGACATCCCAGGGAAAGGGGATGAAAGGAATGACCGAATTCGATGATATAAGACAGATAGACCTTTAATTTGTTTAAAGGGTTTATCACCACAGTCGCAAGGCTTGGATGTATGCATTTTCACAATACCGCATAAATGTTCATATTAAATATTTGCATGCATTTACACAAAACATAGCTTTGATTTAAACCAAGTTTTACTTCAATACTTTGTTTCTGTGCATATGGTTTAGTTGAGACATTTCACTTGCCATACATGACATTTTGACATAGACATTTGGCATGGATATTTGACATAGACATTTGACATGGATATTTGACATAGACATTTGACATGGATATTTGACCTAGACATTTGACATGGATATTTGACATAGACATTTGACATGGATATTTGACATAGACATTTTGACATGATTTACATTTGACACAAACACTTTTGACATTTGGTTATACATACTACATGATTTACATCTTGACATGAACACTTTGACATATTATTTAATACATTTGACAATTGATTTAAACATAGACTTCTTACATTGGTTGGTTTGGTTTGATTAAGTGATTAAGTAACGATGCGTGTGTAATATGATACAAGCATGGTGGATACGCCGCTGGTACTTCCTATATATAAGTGTTTGTATGGTATTACATGTCGTAACGTTATTTGAATCATTTCAGTTTAAGACATAGAACATTTCATACAAATAACATATTTTCACAAGACATTGATTTATAAACAACTTATCTTATGCAAACATATTTTACTTGGTTATTCATTTAACCTGACATTTATTTATACATATCATCTGATCCTATCGATTTTCAAATGATTTACAAGACAAAGCAAATAACAAGGTTCATGACTAAACATTTTCTCAAACATAAGTCATGAATCTTATTTTCACAAAACCTATGTATCTCACAGGCATTTTTATGCTGACGTACCTATTTTCACATGTGTTTTTCAGGAACTGTTGCATAAGATGATCAAGATACACATAGGCAGACTTGGGCTTTAGTGAAAATAAAAGATGCAAGACTAGTTAATTATGTTGTATTTCTTTGTTTGTTAAGACATTGTAACACTTTTAATCAATAAAACGAAACTTTAATTTCCATGGTTGTGAAACATTAATTCTGTTACAACACTCCCCGACGTTTCCGCCACGTTTTGTATGTTCTACGTGGTCGGGGTGTGACAGAAAAGATGGTATCAGAGCTAATGGTTATAGGGAATTAGGTTATTAGTAATACTTTGACCTAGTCTATAACCTTTCTAGGACCCTAACGCGAGTTTACTTGCGTTTAGTCATAAAACAATACTGTCACCTATCCTTAGGTGACAACCACAACAAGAACATAAATTTCAAAACCACTTTGAAAACTAATCATCTGTTCTAGGATGATTAATTACTAGGTTTTGAACCCTCAGTTATAAGGTTTTGAACCCCTTTGAAATTTCAAAATCTCGTCAAAGTTTTGGGTTTTAAATAATGTGAACATGTGCAAACTGGAAGGGTGAATGCCTGTATTCTGGGTTTTCTGTCTAGACAAGCACTTCGTATACATCTCATCAGACGCGAGACCAGTTGTGCTTACCTGGGAATTCTTGGGATGAGTGTTCACTTATAGGCGAGCATGTCTTCGCGATACATTATTTTTGACCCATTTACTTTGATTAGTCACTGTCTCATTTGTTTGCCTTAGGTAACAAACAAATGATCGCAATTTTCATGCGTTATCTTTCTGTTTTTGATTGTCCAATAATCTTTCACCTGTTTCTCCCTATGCCTTTCTTTTTCTTCAAGAATGTCTCTTCATCACGATGACGCCCAGATATCTGAGCAAGCAGCCAAAATTCGCTCAGCGAATAGGCGAAGTAGTCCTGAAGACTGTTGAATTAGCTACTGCCATGTATCATCTCCAGGATGAAGCCACTCAAGAATCACCAAGACAAGCAGGACCTAGTCAGGCGACAACACCATCAGCCAATAAACCAATCGAGGAATCAAAGACCATGGATGAACGATCCCCTAAGAAGTCAAAGAAGCGAAAGGCTTCTCAGAACTTCGCCATGGTCGCTCACAATGGTAAAGCAGTCCCCAACCAACCAGCTCAACCCCCTGCTAGGTGTGTATGGCTTTTCCTATGATACCTACATCAAGGAACTATGTACCTTACAAACTACTCTTGTGATTCTCTCTTACAAGAAATCGCTCATAATTTCCTCGAAAGTTCTAAGTACTCGTTTCATTCTAAGAAACGAAGTACATGAAATAAAGTGAAACTATGAGTAATCGTGCTTTTTGCACATCAGTACCTTTAAATCCTTGGTTGGATAACTAAGGATATTTTCAAATCTCATACCCATTCCGTTTTGATTTTTCAACATATACAGTACAAGTATTTCAAAACAATCTTCATGATCTCAAAACATTTCATATAGTTTAAAAACAATTTTTCTAGATGCATTGTCTATGTTATTTCAAAAACATTGGCCATGTTATCAAAACCAACCTTCCTAATTTCAAAATATTTCATATAGTCTGAAGACAATATTAACACAATACATTTTATTATCAAGTGCATGATTTCGAAAAGCATCATTCATGTCTTTCAAAAACCTTATACATAATTTCAAAATTCATCTCGCATGATTTTAAAACATTTTTGTAAATATATCTACCTAATACACCTACTTTATGATTTCAAAAAGTATTATATATAAGGTTTCAAAAACGTTAAACACAGTTTTCTTAAAAGAACCCCATGCATAGTTTTCAAAAATATTTCCTCATACATTGACTTAACCTTCAAATTCTGCTTCATATGTCGCCTTGGCATATCTGGCATCTCAATTTCATAAGCATTTTTACTTCATGTTTTGACATAAGCACGTCCAGTGCAAGGTTTCAAAACATCTTCAACTTCTAAAATCCATATGGGATCTTTTTATCTTCATATTTAGACCCTTGTGGATGATCATCATTCAAATCAGAGTCCTTGATTGGATTCTTTATGTACCTTAATTCGAACATTTCGGGTTCTAGTAATCGAAATCGAATTTTCTTTTTGAATCTTTCTATCTTTATAGTTAGATTCTTGATAATATTTAAAGTACCGAATGAAATCCACGGAATGGATTCCAAGTGTGCTTTAAATACATGTACTCTGTTAGCAGAACAAACTTCTAGTTAAACAATTTTGTGGTTATGTGACTATGTGTTTATTCATCTCATGTTTTCTTTTATGCATTTTTGTGTTTTTAATACTCTGGATATTCGTTATCCAAATCCTCGCAGGATCTTTCATATCTTTATATGAGAGATTCGTAGCAGGATATTCAAAAGGTACTACCTTCAATCCTCAATGGGCTTCTATGTAATAGTTAAGACCCTTGGATTTTATAAGTACCGCTCCATGATTCATAAGAGACCCTTTAGTGGTCTAATAAAAAAGATTGATTCACAAATTGGTTAAAGAACGACATCTAATGATGTAGCTGGACAGACTCCTTGATAGTCTATTTAGATCATTTATTGATTTAATTAAAAGGACTCTATGGCGGTCTAGTCACACTCATCACAGGATTGTTCATTTGGTTTTCCCCTGCACATTATAAAGTGGACTGAGTGAACTATGCAAGGAATTGTCTAATTATGGACGAGTACATAATTATGAAATTTAGTGCACAGAAACCCGGTAAGATTTATTATGTGTAAGAACCGATAGTGACAACAATAACGAAATGAGAACGATGTAATAGAGGTACGGTGGACGCACCAATGACGCTTCATATACTTGTATATAAGTATCCCTCTTACGTTGCAATCATGATGTTATTAAAGATTACTAGAAGTTCAGAACCCTAACCAATGTTGTTCGATCTTTTCAACTTCATGTTTTCAAGCTCTCACAAGTTTCCTCTAAATAAATTTCGGGACGAAATTTCCTAAAGTAGGGGAGACTGTAACACCTGTGCCTTCACGGCCATCAAACAAATACCAAACCAATGAAATATTATATTTCATACTTGGGATTTGTAAAAATATGTGTATCATTTGCACATATCAATTCTTGTTCAATTTCAAACTCTAAATCGCTTTCTGGAAGGTTATACGCGCACCGATGCGTAAATATAACCAGTTTAATGCAACAAACACTCCGGAATAGTGACATAGGCTTAACATACCTTAAATAACCTTTACATAACTTAGAAATAAGTTTTGAAGGCTTTGGTATGGCAAAAACAAGCTAATTCGATTACAGGGACTAAATATGACAAACTGCGAAAGTATGCCAATTTGAACTGTAACAGACATTCCGGAGCATGACCATAAGTTAAACATACCATAAATACCCTTCACATAGCTTAGAAATAGGCTTTGAGGTGTTCGGTATGCTAAAATAAACTTTTGTGTCATTCAGGGACTAAAAGTGTCAAAAAGTGCACAAGTTTGCATTTTCGCGCATAACTTATGTTCTGAATACATCCGGACATCCAAAAATTTATGTAAGCATGAATACATTATATTTTAATGTTCGCCATAAGAAAAATCCATTCGTCGCGTCATTTGGATCGTTTTTCGCGCTTATGCGCATTCCGTCGTAATTAAGCGAACATCGCGATCGTACGGCCAAACGAACCGACATCTGAGATATTTTTGAGCATGTTTTGAGTTCCCTATACTTTAACTTCATTTTAGAGCCTTGAAATGAGGTTAACGGGGTTCAAACGCATCGAAAATCGCTTAAACGGGCTGCAGGGACTAAACCTGTCACTTTTGAAACAATTCTGGAACTGGGAGGCAGTAGCGTAGCGCGAGCCCTAAGGGCCTACCCGTCGCGCTACGCGAGTGCATGATCTGACCAGATTCAATGTTTTAAACATCAGTTTGCAGCTGTTTTATCCTCCTCCACATGTTCTAAGTTGCTTAGTCACTAGATAAGGATCATATTTAGCTTCCATAACCTTTCCACAAGTGTACGGATGTGATCGAATCACGGTTTCCATGAAACGATCTCAACAGTTACCCGAAAACTATAAATACCCCATCACTCCAACCTCATTTCTTACAAGAATTCTGATTTGAGAGCTCTAAGTTGAAACCATTGTTTCATACCTGAGTTCTTGGATCGGGATTAGCATTCGGGGACCCTTCGTAAGTATTCTTTCGTTCTTTTCCTTATTTTATTGCTTTTCGAGTCAGAAAGTCAAACTTTGTTTGACTTTCAGCGTTGACCAGTAATGGTCAATGCGAAGTTCGTTTGAACTTCGCAACGTGAGTATAATCACGTTGGTCATAGTCCCTTGGGACTATGCCCACTGATTACCACGTTGTCTAGGGTCGTAGGGTAGGCGATCTGATAAATCGCCTATACCTTCGAACCCGACCCAGTTTGGTCGATCATTAGGATCCGACCAAATACATTAGGTGACCCTAGTATAGGGCATAACCTTCCGAGGTTATACCCTATGGTCACATCGTTTAAGTAGTTGTATGATAGGTAGTTTATATGCCTTAGGTAAATTACCAGAATACCCTTTTCATGTATAATTGGTAATTAAGCATATGTAACCTAAACTTTTGTCACATAACTGATTATGTAACATGTTTAGGCATATAACACTTGTCATAGGACTAGTTAGGCGGTCCGAACGCGTTTCACGCGAACGACGCATTAAAGTAGCATAAGCTACCTAAACGGGTCGTAATGGGTCGTAAACAATTAGGTTAAGTTTCAGTTAGTATGTAGGATTTGTTAAACCATATGACACGAGTCTCTACACTCGTTTGGTTTACAAACCCTAATGCTACCCGATCTTCCGATTTAGGTCCGGTTTATTAATGTAGTTACCTATAGTAGGTGCCGTTTGATTCCGTGATCTCTAGCTTTGCTTGGTGGTTATCCTAGGACTTCTGAGCAATCTCAAGTGAGTACATAGACCCCTCATTTACTGTTTTCCAAACTGCTTTGGGGTGGAACACATGTGCCTACTTGTTACTTTCATGCTTTCCTGTTTTCGCATCATATACCTTCTATGTTCGTTAGTACGTTATAGTACATGATCTCATTGTGTTTTATGCTATGTATGTCCATTTAGTTCATACTTAGTACATCGTTTTACATTTACATTTTATGCTATGTATGTCCATTGCGTGCATACTTAGTACATTGTTTTCATCACATGCTTACATTTTGGTATGACATTTGGTTTGTTTACATGGGACAATACATTCATTAACATTAGCTACGCCGTTTGTTAGTAGGTAGTGGTACCATAGGAATTGACAACTCCCGTTCCGGACATCCCAGGGAAAGGGGATGAAAGGAATGACCGAATTCGATGATATAAGACAGATAGACCTTTAATTTGTTTAAAGGGTTTATCACCACAGTCGCAAGGCTTGGATGTATGCATTTTCACAATACCGCATAAATGTTCATATTAAATATTTGCATGCATTTACACAAAACATAGCTTTGATTTAAACCAAGTTTTACTTCAATACTTTGTTTCTGTGCATATGGTTTAGTTGAGACATTTCACTTGCCATACATGACATTTTGACATAGACATTTGACATGGATATTTGACATAGACATTTGACATGGATATTTGACATAGACATTTGACATGGATATTTGACCTAGACATTTGACATGGATATTTGACATAGACATTTGACATGGATATTTGACATAGACATTTTGACATGATTTACATTTGACACAAACACTTTTGACATTTGGTTATACATACTACATGATTTACATCTTGACATGAACACTTTGACATATTATTTAATACATTTGACAATTGATTTAAACATAGACTTCTTACATTGGTTGGTTTGGTTTGATTAAGTGATTAAGTAACGATGCGTGTGTAATATGATACAAGCATGGTGGATACGCCGCTGGTACTTCCTATATATAAGTGTTTGTATGGTATTACATGTCGTAACGTTATTTGAATCATTTCAGTTTGAGACATAGAACATTTCATACAAATAACATATTTTCACAAGACATTGATTTATAAACAACTTATCTTATGCAAACATATTTTACTTGGTTATTCATTTAACCTGACATTTATTTATACATATCATCTGATCCTATCGATTTTCAAATGATTTACAAGACAAAGCAAATAACAAGGTTCATGACTAAACATTTTCTCAAACATAAGTCATGAATCTTATTTTCACAAAACCTATGTATCTCACAGGCATTTTTATGCTGACGTACCTATTTTCACATGTGTTTTTCAGGAACTGTTGCATAAGATGATCAAGATACGCATAGGCAGACTTGGGCTTTAGTGAAAATAAAAGATGCACGACTAGTTAATTATGTTGTATTTCTTTGTTTGTTAAGACATTGTAACACTTTTAATCAATAAAACGAAACTTTAATTTCCATGGTTGTGAAACATTAATTCTGTTACAACACTCCCCGACGTTTCCGCCACGTTTTGTATGTTCTACGTGGTCGGGGTGTGACAAACATGAAATACAATATTTTTGGGGTGAAAAACATATTTTCTTGAATACACATGGAATACATTATTTTTGGGTGAAAATAAGTTTAAATATATTTTCTAAGTTAGACTTGGAAATATACTATTTTTTAGGCTTGTATGAGATTTATAAATATTTTGCCAAGGAAAATTATAAGTAATTTTTCTATGTAATATTTCTTAAAATATATTTTGAAAATATATATTGATGTGTTTTTATTAGAAATATTATTCCGGAAAAGTTAAGTATAAAATACTTAATAATTACAAGAAAATACGTATTCTCGTGCGTATAAATACACACCGGAATACGCCACCGATACTTGGCAAAAATATACAAGTATAAGAATACGATTACAAATACACCCATCCTTGGGAAGGATATACATGTACAAATACATAAAAAGTAACAAGTTAAAAATGTATTATTTTAACAAATATTCCAAAATTTGATAAATATAATTTAAGTTAAAATATTTATTATTTTAACAAATAATTATATAATTTGGAATAATATTAAGGACACAAAGAGACGTAACTCAAAGACACTAATTAATACTAAGTCAAGGCACGACCCGCTCGTCTAATAAACCGTAGCATGTTGTAGGTAGTCGTGTACGCCAAAGGAAGCTTTGAGTTACAGTCGGTTACGAAGAACGCAAGATTGTGAGTTCATGTCCCCCTTTTCTTTTAACTGTTTTTGGTTTTATAACTTCGGGGGTGAAGTACATGTTACAAACTGTTTACATACGATTACATTTGGTATGGTTAGCTAAGGAAAGGGACAGCTTGATCATGTGAGTGGTGGGTACAACGCTTAAGACCATTAATCCTCGTAGTAGGACCGAGGGACATGAGTGATAGATCTATTTGGGTTTAACGAGCCCACACCCATCTGGACCGGGGTTTGGCCCATGAGGTGACTATGTCTTACAGCCGGAGACAAAATTTGCTAGGTTTGAGCCTTCCTGCATCACGTCACACATATTAATGGCCTTGCAAACCATTAATGATATGTTTTCCTTGTTGCTTTCATACCGGGGTTTACAAACATACATACATACTTTCAATGATTACAAAGGTTTATTCTTGCACACAAACAAACACATGAACTCGCTCAACTTTTGTTGATGTTTTCAAACTACATGTATTTCAGGGAATTAAATGTGGATCTGGTGGGCGTTTGGATGTTTCAAGTAATGTTGGGAATAAGAGATGTCATCCGGAGTCTAAGGGTTTGGATAGTGTGTCTTATCCTGGATAAGACACATCTTCCAAAGCCTGGTTTTTATTAATGTCTTTTGTCGAGTCCTTGTGGAACTCTAAAACAAGTTGCATGGTTTGTATTTGGATTTGAAGTTTGTGTTGGTTTTCAAGACAATGTTGTTAGGTTTTTAAACTTAGTTAATGGATGAACATCTTTAGTTTTATCATATAGTTGTTTGTTATGGTTGAATGCAATGATATTAAGCAAGTCACACATAATCACGCTTCCTCAAAAGTCAGGGTGAGACAGTTTGGTATCAGAGCTTCGATTGTAGCGAACTAGGATTCTTTCTCGAGTCTAGACTACAATCATTAGGGCTCTCACGAAAATATTTTTACAACATGTTTTCCTTGTATACACAAAACGCCCAGATCCAGGGAACAAACGTTTTTACAAAAGGAAAGACACGAAACACGATTACAAGGTTTACATTTGTGGTTTAGTCTGGGGTAGACTAAGGAAGGATAGGAAGGGTTCGTGAGGAATCACGAGGATACATGACTTCATGATACACTGTCGTTGATTGCGTACTAAATGTTAGTGGTTAATATATGTGCATATGTTGTGATTGTTCTGTTACAAATACTATGTCTTCATCCGAGAGCGGATTGTCCGACGCCGATGATCCTATGGCTATTGTTTCCGATGACGAGATCGCACCAGAGCCAGAGATCTTTACATCCGATACTGAGAGCGACCCAGATATGTTGTCAGACGACGAGGACGACTTTCAGCCGTTCGCGTTGCCTGATTTTGGAGATGACTTACCCCTAGCTGATGGTATTCCTGACAAGGATCCTTTTGTTATTCCCATTCCAGTCCATGGTCATCTTATCATCGGGCATCCCGATGGTGAGCATATTGTGGCACCGATCCTCACTCCTGTTCCTCTCGTGGTCATCCCTCCTGAGGATTGGCCTTTTGACGATTTGTTTGATGATGACATTGATTTGTTTGTTGATGGTCCTCCCGATGACGCCCATGGTGATGGAGAGTTAGATGAGGACGTTGTTGCTAGTCCACTTCCTGAGATCCCTGTTATTGAGTTATCCTCTGACTCTAGTTTGCACTCTGTCTCAGATTCCTTTGAGTCTGTGACGTCTTCAGCTTTAAGTGCGGTCGGATTACATTGTTACGCTACTGATTCTGACGATGATGCTGCTATGTCGGCTGCACCATCTCCTCCACACGACCCCGAGCCTGGTCTTGAGCCAGATCTTGTTCCTATTGATCAGCCTGATGTTGCACCTACTGATCCTGAGCCGATGCCTAATCATGACCCTATTCCTTTTGGCATACCAGACATTGCACCTCTCATACCTGATCCAGTTCTTGCACCCGTTGACCCTCTTCTGGATGAGCCATTCATTCCTCCACATGCACCCGCACCCGCTGATGTTGCTCCTTTTCATCATGTGGAGTCCGATGTCCATCGCACCGACCTGCCTATCGTTTTCCTCCAGGACATCCCTGTACCCCATCCAGGGGAAGGTACTTCAGGCCAGCAGCCTAGTCGTGATCCTTATGTTTCAGCAACTTTTCCACCTATTCCCCAGTCGACACCGTTTGCTCCTTTTACTTCTTCACCACTTGATGAGCCACTCCGATAGTTCCCACCGTATTCTATGCTGATTTTAGATCCCTATCATCCCTCTCAGTTTGTTGGCTATACACGGGATGAGTTACTTTTATCACTCCAGCTTCAGTATGAGATTTGTGACAACTGGCACCAAACCGGTAATTTTCGTACAATTAAATTCATATTTAATGACTGCAGTTATGTGCTTAAATGTCAACGTTATTTAATTACATGATATACTTGTGAATTCATGCACGTTTTATACTACAAGAAATTGCTTTATGCATTAATGATAGCGTTGCGTCAGAGATACTAGTAAACTCACCGGTAAGACACACTGTGTCAACAATTCTGCAGAAAGCAGTCAAACAATAGAATTGGGGCCTAGGTGTAGGTCCAACGACAAGAATACATTAAAACCCAAGAGTACATACAAGGGTTAACATATAGACTTTCCGGAAGCTAAAATACGCACTAAAAAGCACCCGAAACGCACTTTAAGTGCAGAATTTTACAGAATTCAGCTATAATCAGCTTTTTAACATATAAATATTATGCAGAATTCATGTTTTATTATCCAGAATACCCTCCTAAGTGTTGGGAATTAAAAGGGTTACGAAAGGATACTTAAAGGACACTAAACGGTGCAATTTAGCACTTTACCAAACCGGTATTTAACCAAACAACCGGACATTACCCGGAACATCAAAATATTACTAGAAGCATTGTTTTAATGTTTCTAAACTAGTTATGGTCCCCGAACACCATAACACCCCTTATAACGTAATAACGCATTAAATCCCTAAACTTATTACTTGAAACCAACTTATTTATGAACTAGGGAGTAAATATTACACTTTGCCCCCCCCCCATTTCATATATACGGTCATAAGGGGGTGGCCCCCATCAAGATCTTGCTTGGATCCACTAGATTTCATAAGATATTACTTGGATTTATTTTGATTTCATAAGATATTACATAGATATTATGGATCTTGAAAGATTTACTAGAGATCTTGCAAGTACTATACATATATACATCATCACTCCATCTTCTTCATAACCACAAACTCTCCTCTCTCCCTCACATAAGCTACGGCCAAACAAGCCCCTCCACACCACCATCATTTTCGATCTCCTTCATCCATTCCAAGTGTGATACAAGGTGCTAGAAGGTCACTAACGAAGCTCGGTGTTCACGGAACTTGAAGGACCTTCTACATTTGCTTTTATCCACTCCATCTTCACACTTGTTCTTCCCTAGCTTAAAGCTAGTTGTAAGATTCTTGAACACCCTTGTTTACTTCATATTTTAGTGGTTAAAAGATGATATATATTGTTAAACACAAGAACACTAGAGAATATGAACATGAATCTTGAAACATAAAGCTTGTAATATGATGAAATAGTGTTGTTTAGTAGATGTATAATGTTTGCTTGTTGATTACTAGAAATATTGATATTGATCAATACATGAACTAGCAAGTTAGAGGATGATTATGTGTTTACACAAGAAGAACATCCTCATGTATAAACATGAACTTGAAGGATAAATGATTTATTGGAAAATAACCAACAAAGTAAGCTAGTAAACTTATAGACCTAAGATGAATGAATGGTTTTTCTAAAAGAACCAAGTTTAAAATGTGATTTTTAGAAGTCCTTGGTTTTTACATAAACTTACACTATTTTTATTAGAAGAACAAGTGTATAAACACTTGTGAAACAAGAAAAATACAAAAGAAGTATTTTTAGAAAAATCATCTTACAAGTTGTAAATGACTAACTCCTTCAAGAATGAGATTTACAAACAAACAAACAACCATGTTTTTAAGGGTAACTAAACCTACTAAATAACATGGTAAGTTACTACAAGTTTTTACAAAACTTCAAGTTCATGATGTAGTGTGTTTTGCTTGATTTTGGCACTTGATAAGTTGTTGATTGTTGTGATGATTTTTAAAAGAAAATAAACACATGTTTTGAAAACATGGGAAACCTCCATTTTTAGGGGAAACTCTGTCAAAAATTTTATAAATTTTGACCACTTAGAAAAATATAAGTTTTTGAGAAACTTATTCCCTAAAAATGTATCTAAAAATATTTACCAAGGTTTCCCTAACTTTTGTGTTAAGAAGTGATGGTTTCCTCAAGAGTAAAATTGATATTAAGTATGTATATTTTGAGAAAAATATATATATTTATTGATCACCAAATTTTGTGCTAAGTGTAGGTAGTATGTATTACATGTAATAGTGTATTAGGACTTGAAAATACACTAAATACTCCTAAGGAGTGAAAAGACAAAAATACACATACAACATACTTAGACAAATACAAGAAAATATATTTATGAAAATATATTACTTGATAGAATAAATAACTTGGACAAGTTATGAACACGAAATGAAGTTTTGGACAAAATACATAATTCGGGTGAAAAATACAAGATACTTATATTTATTTTTTTGAGAAAATAATATTAGTAAGATACTTAGTTAAAAATATAAATTATTTTTAACACAAGAACACATATAGAAAAGATAGTGACTTGTACTTGTGCGATACAAGTCTAGTGACTAACGTTAATAAAACACGTTTAGGTCACGACGCTAGATAAGCAAATCCGGTTAAGTTTACGACGCAGGAACACAAAGTTGTGAGTTCATGCTCCCCCTTTTTCTTTTAACTGTTTTCAGTTTTATAACTTCGGGGGTGAAATACATGTTACAGATATTACAATGTTTATAAATGGTATAATGGATACAAAAACAAGAAGCACTCTTGGTGATAACTAGTACCAAGTATGATGCATTTTGAGGAATGATACGAGAAATCGTGTCACGAATAAGGTACCATAAGCACCATTAATCGTGTACATACTTAGATCGTAGAACAAAAGGTTAGATCTAACGGGTTTTTGGGCAGCCACACTCTTGGTGAAAACTAGTACCGAGTAGTGCTTTTGTGTCTCCGTCGTGAATCAACAACTAGAAAAATGCCTATGGTTTGGATGCTTCCTATGTCGTGTCACATGTTAATGGCCTTGCAACCCATTAACAACTTGATACATACAGAAATACTTGACTTATACAAGAATACTTGACTTATACAAGAATACTTGATTTATACAAGAATACTTGATTTATACAAGAATACTTGATTTATATAAGAATACTTGATTTATACAAAATACATACCCTGTTTTTCATACAAGTATACAAACGTTCAATACAAGAACTGCATGAATTCACACCAACATTATGTTGACGTTTTTCCAAAACTCACATGTATTTCTGGTAACTAATGTGGATGTGCACGCGGTCTTACTCATGCTCCTGGATGTTGTTTATGTTTAATCTTAAATAAAGTTGTAAACCTTCAGACAATGTCTTGTCTCGTGATGTAAACACTTAATCTATGTTTTCAGTAATGTAATGTTTGGCATTTGAAGTTATTTTTGAGCATGTAGAATGTTTACCAATCGTATGCAATGAAAACCCTTCATGATCACACCTCGTGCTTCCGCCTAAGAAAGGGGTGTGACAAGATTATGAGTCGCAGGATTTTGGAGCTTGAGATGACACCGCGTCCTTTACCATGTCCTTGCCAGCCTACTTTTGTTCCCCCCTCGTTCATCACCGTCTCCATTTTCACACCCACCTGCACCTCTTACTCCTTTCCCAGAGTTTGATGCTCGATTTCTCACTGTCGAGCAACAGATCAGTTATTTGTTGCGTCATGTATATGAGCTTGAGGAGGAGCTTGCGCATGTGCACAACTTGCTTTTCTTTCCTCCACCTCCTCCTCCACCACCACCATCAGCATAGTGGTTTTTGGTTTTATGTAGGTTGCATTGCTTTTGATGAGAGCACCACTATTGAGCCAAGCTTGTGAAGCCTTTTTGGAGACCACCTTTTGATTGTATGACTTTTGTATATGGATAGACTTATTGGACAAGGGTAGTGTGACCCTGTGTTCCTTTTGATATGATACACTTTGTAAAACATATAACAATACTTTGTGGTCGATGATTAATGAAAGCATAATCGTCATGTTCTCATTAAATACGTTGTTGATTTACATGTTTGTGCTATGATTGTGATGTTATATGCTTACTTGCTATGATAAATGCTATTATATATACGTACTATTTATTATTTATCGAATAAGACCTGACCTATACAATCTTCTTCTTAGAAGATGCCTCCTCGAAAGAACACTCAGTTGCCCACTACAGAGGTAGAACTACAAGAATGAATTTCACAGGCAATCGCACAACATGAGGCCCTACGCTCTGAACACAGCGGAGGCACCTCAGGGAATAACCCACTTAACGGTAATGTTTAAGTCACTTAAGACACATTACAATACGTTTGGACATTTCTATGTGCGTTTGCTAATACTTTCCGTGAATGATGTTGCTTGTACAGGCTGTACTTACAAGCAGTTCTTGGACTGCAAGCCTCTGAACTTTGACGGCACTGGAGGTGCCGTAGCTTTTGTGAGATGGGCTGAGAAGACAGATTCGGTGCTACGGATGAGTAAGTGTGCGCCAGAGCATCAAGTCACCTACATTTCTGGATTATTTTTGGATGGAGCTCTGTCATGGTGGAACCTTCAGGTTCAAACTTTGGGTGGAGCTGCAGCGTATTCGTTGACATGGGACGAGCTGAAAGAGCTGATGCGTAAGAAGTACTGTTCGAGGGCAGAAATTCAGAAGTTGGAAACTGAATTTTGGAATCTGAAAATGGATGGTCCCAAGATAGCTGAGTATGTGCAGAGATTCCATGATTTGTCTCGTGTTGTCCCTTACATGGTAGAACCAAAGTTCAAGCGAGTCAAATGTTTCATTTGGGGATTGGCGCCCCAGATTCTGAGCATGGTGACAACATCCAAGCCCCCAACAATTACTGAAGCCATCGACTTGAGTGTGGCACTGACTGAAGAAGCGATTCGTTTGGGCAAGTTCTCAATCTCCGAGCAGAAGAAGAAAGAGACTCATCTGGAGTCATCCGGGGAAAACAAGAGGAAGTTTTCGAACTTCAAAAAGGGTACTCATGCAAATAGCGGTACTAACAAGCGTAGAGATGCTAACCCACCCGTCGAGGTCAGTACTGGTGCTGCAAGTTCTGAGAACAAAGGAAAAGGATACATGGGTACTCTGCCCAAGTGTGATGTATGTCAGTATCATCATGCCGGCCAGTGCAAGTTTAGGAAGTGTGGTAACTGCGGAAAGAATGTTCATTCGAAGGAAACGTGCTGGGCTGGTACTGGTCGTGGGAATGGTGGTCAGAAAGGGAATGGAAGTGGAAATGGTAATGGCAATGGCAACCGTGGTGGAAATGGTTATGGGAATAGGAACCAGGGAGGTAATGGAAACCGAAATGGAAACCATGCGGGAAGTGGAAACCGCGGGGGAAATAACAACAATCAGGGTGGTACTGGAAACGGTCAAGGTTGCTTTCGCTGTGGTAATGTAGGGCACTTCAAGCGGGATTTCCCAAAGAACAACCAAGCTCAGGGAAGAGTCTTGAACATTGGAGCTAGGGAAGCTCGCCAGGATCCGAACGTAGTTACTGGTACGTTCCCTATTAATCAACATTTTGCATCTGTGCTATTTGATACCGGTGTCAATTATAGCTTCGTATATCTAGAGTTTAAGAATATACTTGGGTTAGTTGCAAGTAAGTTAGAAATTCGGTACTCGATAGAACTAGCTAATGGGAAGCTAGTAGAGGCAAATGAAGTGATTAGAGGCTATGTGATAGAGTTTGAAGAACGTGAGTTTGCGATAGATCTTCTACCAGTCGAGTTTGGAAGTTTCGACGTAGTAGTTGGAATGGATTGGTTGTCAAGTAATCGAGCTGAGATCGTATGCCATGAGAAGATTATCCGTATCTCGATGGCGAATGAAGAGACGATTGTGATACATGGGGAGAAGCAGGATACGCCCCTATGGATTATCAGTTGTTTGAAGGATTGGAAGTTTATGCGTAAAGGATGTGTTGCCTTCTTGGCTCACGTAGTGGATAAAGAAGCTGAAGAACCAAAGCTCGAAGATATCCCTGTGGTAAGGGAATATCCTGAAGTCTTCCCCGAAGACTTGCCAGGACTACCCCCTGTTGGTGCATCTACTGTCTGTTAACTTCGTCTTAATCGAGTCTTATGTCTAGATTGGATAAACGAACACACAACATGATAGAATTTAGGGTTTGTTCATGTTTAAGTGGGTGATTTCGTTTGAAGGTGACAAGGTACAGTTCAAACGAAATTAACAAAGGTAATTTCGTTTGAAATGGGCCTTGCCACTTTCAAACGAAATTAGTTCAACTATATATAGGGGTTGTGTGGTCTCATTTCATACGGAATTAGGTCATGTTCTCTGAGCCGAGGTGCTGTCCGTTTGTCATTTGAACTTGTAAAAGCTCAGGAAATCAGTAATAGATAAAGATTAGAAAGGAACTAGCTGTGTTACGTCATTTACATTGATTCCACCTTTGTATTTGATGATGAACTACTCAGATTGACTCGTTAGGGTCACACGACGATCCAACAAGTGGTATCAGAGCTCAGGACGAGGAGTTCATACCAATTCAGCTTGATTTTACCGAATTCTCTTACTTCTACTTATTCTTTTCTGATTTGAACAAATTTCAACGGTTGAAATGGCCTGATTTTGACATATATCAAGCGAAACATAGTTTTAACTAATCCGTGAAAGATTTGGACCATAATTCGAACAAATTTTGATAAAATCAGATAATTCCGCTTGAAAACTGTTCGAAATATGATGACATAATCTTAATTTCGTTTGAAATATCCTGGTAATCTCGTTTGAAAATGCACATTATAACTGATTTCGTTTGAAGGATCTAGTTAATTCCGTTTGAATCGGGTATCTCGTTTGAAGTGTTTGGGTAATTTCGCTTGAGAGTGCACTTTATTGTAATTTCGTTTGAAGCTCATATTTGATAGGTGATTCCGTTTGAAATCTCAAACGAAATTAGAGATTTCGTTTGAGATAGCATAATTCCGTTTGAAAGTAATATTGTTTGAGTTGGAATTCCGTTTGAAGCTATTCCGCTTCAACTAATTCCGTTTGAAAGCAACTTTTAAAAATTTCAAAAAATTTTCTCAGTGTTTGTTAATTGTTTTAGGTACTTGAAAGATGGATGATTTCATGAATCCTTTCTGTGATGTGTTTGCTTATACCAGTGGTTCGGGAGATGGCTCAATAAATAACACGAATGAAACCACACCGACATCAAGTGTAAAGAAAACTCTTAATGATGCTTTGAGTGTAGAAAGTGCCTATGGAACATACAACAAACCTCCAAAACTGTTGGCGATTGAAGATTACAATAGGTGGGCTACAAGATTTGATGAGTGGCTTCAAGCTTTTGCATATCAAAGCTGGAAGAGTTTAAAGAATGGTTATGTTAGAGGACAACGGTTTGGTGAAAGTTTGACAGATACTGATGAGATTGAAAGATATGTTGCTGAACAAAAGTGCATTGCGTTGATTCATCAGTCTGTTAGAGATGATATAATTTCGTTGATTGAATATGAAAATTCAAAAGATCTTTGGGAGAAACTGAGGGTAAAATGTGTAGGTAGTGCTGAGATAGTAAAAAACAAAAAGAAACTGTTAAGAAAAGAGTTTGATTTATTTGGTTGTTTAAAGAACGAGTCTGTTTCCAAGATGATTGAGAGATTGGACATCTGAAATTGGAGCTGGAAAGACACAAATTGTATATACTCAAGAAGAGTTGGTTGACAAACTGTTCGACTCGCTGCCGAATGAACAAGATTGGCAGTATTTTGCATTAATGCTGAAGAATACAATCAAGTCTGAAGAGTTGACAGTGGATCTGCTTATCGAAAGACTGGAGAGTCACGAGTTGGAGATTAAGAAATCTAGCAAAGTCAACAACTCATCTTATCAGCAGAATGTGGAGTTGTACTATAGAGGAAATCTACCAAAGACTTTTTGCTCATTTGACATTTTAGGGAGATAAGCTTAGAGAGAGAAAGTCTAGAGAGATAAAGTCTAGAGAGAGAAAGTCCTCCACGTGATTCTCGACACTTTGTACTCGTCATATTATTCAATAAGAATCACGGTTATAGTACGTTCTCGTGTGTTCGATCACGTTCGTGTACGGATTCCGCACGTTACACGTTCGTTTCGCAATCGTTCGGTGTCAAAACTGATCCTACAAGTGGTATCAGAGCATTTTCTGCAGAGAGTTCAAATAATGTGAATCAAGAAACTCCTCACAGTGGTTTTCATAGTGGATCTTCTTCAACAGGTTCAAACCAATCTGCATCGAAGAATCTGTTCCAATGTAACATTGTTGTGGATCTGAAGAACGCTCAAAATTTTAGTGAAGAGTCAGCAAAACAACAGATGGTGTTCTTAGCGTCGGTGTTAGAATCGTACGAGAGCCTCGTGGCGGGCAAGATTGGAAACACCAACCTGACTAAGGAGGACTATGATCAAATAGATCCTGAAGAGATGGAACTGATTGATATCAGGTGGTGTATGGCCAGTGCAGTCCGGAGAGCGCAACAGTTTATGGAGATTACTGGGAGACATTCTATTGGCGGACCGTCCACAAAACTTGGCTTTGACAAATCAAAAGTCACGTGCTTCAGGTGTAAACAAAAAGGATATTTCAAACGTGAATGTCGTAACGCTCCTGCTGATGATACTGCAAATCCATTTCGCGAGGATTACTATAAAAGAGCGATCTATCATCAGAATAAATCAGAACCGCCCAGAATGAAGCAGCTTGAGGATGCCCCCAAAGAAAAATCAAGAGCTCTTGCTGTTATTCATGATGACGAAGGTTTTGATTGGAGTGAACTGCTACCAGAGGAAGATGCAGTAGGATACGCTTTCATAGCAGAAAAGATTATTCCTTACAAAGACACCAGAAATGAAGAACAAAAATACAAAAGCAGAAAGCAGAGAGCAGAATTCAAGATGATCAGATTATCTAAGGTGTTCAGTGAAGCTAAGAGAGCAAAGAGATGGGATGCTGATAGAGAATGTTACCTTGATCCTCAAGGAAACATTGCTATTGATACGAAAACTCTTAGTATAGAAGCTTTCATTGAGGAATTTGCTGAAGAAGAAGAAGCTTTACAGAGAGAATGGTGGGGAGGTGGAGAAGAGAAAGAGAAAGAGAATGAGTCGCAGTCTAAGAAGATTGATGATGGGATTATTGATACTTCACAAGAATTCATCGCTGAAAACTTGGGGAAGATGGCTGACAAAGTGCTTGCTGCAAAGGAACTTGAGGTAGACTCTAAGTCTGAAACTGAGTCTAAAAGCAAGGTCAGTCCAAACATTTCAACAAGTGAGACAGGTAAGAAAGTCAAAGGTGATAGTGACTTCAAAAGTTGCATGAAAAAATGCAAGTTTTGTAGTACAATTACTTACCTTAGTGATGCAAAGGTTGAAGAACTGACAACAAGAGTCAGAAAGGTTGAAAATCGGATTCTAGACCGTGATAAAATGCTAAAAGCTTCAAATGATCGAGCTAAAAATTTAACTGAGAAAATTGAAAATGATAAAATTGAAGTAGAAAGAATTAAGAAAGAAAATGAAAAATTGATTCTTGAAAATCGTCAAATTTCAGAAAATTTTGACAAACTAAAACGAACGGTAAAAGATTCTGATGAAAGAAACGGTAAAACCAATAAAGAAAATGAGCATTTAACTGTAGTTCTTAAACACAAAGAAGAGCAAATCAATCAACAACTGGATGAGATTGCTAAATTGAAGCTTCATTTTGAAGAAGCTAAGATTGAGAATGAGCGTATCAATCTGAAATTAACCAGTTACAGCTCCGCAAGCTTTGTTTTACAACACATTGTTCCCAAACCCATCGGGAAAAACAAAGCAGGTGAAGATGTTTACTCGGATGGAACTGGAGTTGGGTATCATCAGGTTCCACCACCAGTGTTAAACAATTTCTCAAAGAAAAAGTCCGGGTTGGTTAATGATGAAGATAAAACGAATGAAATAAAACTTCCAGAGTCAATTGATGTTACATTTTCTTCATCTGATGATAGTGTTCAAACTGATATTGTTAAAGGCATGGCAGAAAGTGTTTTAAAGTCTGATAGTGATTTAATTGAGAATGAAGAGTGTTTTCTGAACAATTACATTCCAAAATCAAAATCCAAAAACAACTTAAATGAAGAACCTACTCTTGTCATGTACAAGATGTCGGGATCGGATAAGTTGTATTCGGATTCTGATTTTCCATTGGAGAATGTTAATGTGGACAAGTTGAAAAATGTTTTCAAATTGGTTGAAATTGATCTGTCTGAGATTGAAGGTCTAAAACAGACAAAGAGGCAAATGAATTTTGAAAAAGATAAAGCTTACTACAAGAAACCTGTTGTTCCAACGCGTTTTTATAACAACAATCGAAACAGATGGTCGGGTGGTTATCAGGGTGGTAAGAATTATCAGAAAAAGAATGTTCAAAACAAGAAGTTTGCTGAGAAAAAGGTATTTGTGAACAGTTCAAGTTCACTTTCTGATGAAGAATCTGAGATTTTTTCAAAATCAAACAAAGAGTTCTTTGAGAAGAAAGCATCGCAGCCTCAGTCTGAAGGCACAAGTCGGGTAGTTGACACCCGAACATGCTTCAAATGCAATCAGTTTGGACATATTGCACGAAAGTGTACCAAATTGAAGCCTAACACTGAAGTTGTGATGAATTCAAGAAAGAAAAATGATGTGAAGGGAAAAGCTCCATTGATTGTTGAGAAAAAGGTTTTGAAAAATGACAACACCAAGATCAAAACTGAACCTGTTAAGAATATGGTAACTAAAAATGACAAATTTTATAAACGGGTTGCATCGTCTCAACAAACATGGAAGCCAAAAGTGGTTGAAAAGAAATCATGTGTTCCAAAACCAAAGGTTTCTGAGACTGAAAAACAATCATCTTCTACTACACCGGTAAAGATGAATGTTCCTTTGGATTACTATAAGAAAGTTGAAAAACAAGAGTTTGTTACTTCTGAGAAAAAAGGTTGTTTTGAAGAAAGACCAACCATCTAGTCAACCTCAAAAAGACGAATTTTTCTTGTATAAAGAGGTTGAGGTTGGGTCTGCAGAGAGCTTAAAGATGAATGACAAGAATTTTCCACCACTTTACACTGTTAAATCTCATATCAAAGTCAACCTACCTGAGTCGAAAGAGGCTTTGGTAGCATCAAAATCTAACTAAATTGTTTTTGATATGTGCAGGAGCTTCCAAGATCCGTTTCACGATGGATTATGGATAGTGGAGCTTCTCGGCACATGACGGGGGAAACAGCCCTGTTGTACGATGTTAGAAATTTCAATGGAGGTTATGTAGGTTTTGCAGGCAATCAAGGTGGTAGAATAGTTGGTGAAGGAACATTATCCAATGGGATTGTTACGTTTGAAAGAGTGAACTACATCGCCTAGCTTGAAAACAATCTTCTGAGCATATCTCAGATCTGTGATCGTATGCATACCACTCACTTTACTGACAAAGAATGTTTGATCTTGAAACCAGGATTTGTTATCCCTGAAGAATGGATTATTATGAGGGCACCAAGAGTCAATGATTTATATGTATTGGACATGAGTGTAGCAACTACAACAATGGGTCAGGCTCATTGTTTTGTGTCAAGAGCAACTGAGAAGGAATCACAATTGTGGCATAGGAAGATGGGTCATATACATCTTAGAAAAATGAATCACTTGGTGCACAATGATTTGGTTACTGGTGTTCATGTCAAAGGTTTTCATCTTGAGGGAGAATGTATTAGTTGTGTCAAAGGCAAGCAGAAAAAGAAATCACATCCTCAAAAGAAAGTCAACTAAGTATCAAGACCTTTAGAGAGACTTCATATGGATCTTTTTGGTCCAGTAAACGTCAAAAGTATAACTGGGGATCTCTACTGTCTAGTAGTAACAGATGACTATTCCAGATTTTCATGGGTATAATTTTTGAAGACAAAAGATGAGACGTTTGATAGTTTGATGCCGTTGTTCAGAAAAATTGAAAACTTGTATCAAACTCGAATCAGAAGAATCAGGAGTGATAATGGCACTGAGTTCAAGAACAACAACATGGAAGAATATTGTAATGAAAGAGGTATATTGGATGAATTTAGCGCGCCTTACATTCCGCAGCAGAATGGAGTAGCTGAAAGAAAGAACATGACGCTAATTGAAACGGCCAGGACGATGCTTGCTGATTCCAAACTACCTGTCAACTTTTGGGCAGAAGCAGTATCCGGCGCATGCTATACACTCAATCGGGTTCTCACTGTCAAGAAATTCAATAAGACGTGTTTCGAGCTGATCAATAACCGTAAACCGAACCTGAAGTATTTAGAACCGTTTGGGTCTCCCTGTACAGTTCTAGAGCCTTTTGGTAAATTTGGTCCAAAGTGCATCGAAGGAATTTTTGTCAACAGCAGCGGGGTGCCAGTTTTTCGGACCAAGATTGGTTACCTGGCAATGCAAGAAGCAAACCTCTGTGGCTTTATCCACATGTGAAGCGGAGTATGTATCTGCTAGCAGCTGCTGCTCTCAGATCTTGTGGATCCAACAACAGATGCGCGACTACGGTTTGCAATTTCTAAACACCCCTATATTTGTTGATAATGAGGCAGCGATTAACATTACTAAAAATCCTGTTCATCACGCTAAAACCAAACACATTGAAATTCGTCATCACTTCATTCGAGACTGTTTTGAGAAGAAGTTGATACGAATTGAGAAAATCCACACTGACGAACAAAAAGCTGATTTACATACCAAAGCATTTGATAAAACTCGTTTTCAATATTTGCTAAAATTGAACGGTATGAAGCTTTTATCGGTGTTGGAGGAGATTCTTGGTGTTGATGAAGGTACCACTGTAGATGATGATGTTGAGAAGAAATCTGTAATGGTATTTAGGGGGAGAGTATAGGGTAATATTTTCAGATAATACAAAAACAGTAAAAAAATTCAAAAATCCAAAAACATGAGATATTTTCAAAATCCAAAAACAATAAAAAACCAGAAAAGAGCTTGTGTAAAAAGGGAAAATGATAGTACATTGGCTTGACAGTTACAGTATGCTAAAGAATTGTAATGTTTAAAAGTGATTAAACAGTCTCGCTGATGATGTGCCGATAGGTTTTTACACATTTAGTAGGTTTGTTCGGGATATAAACCTAAATATTTACTTGCTTATTTCGTGGAGAACACTACTTGAATATATAGGTAACCCCTGAAATCTTGTTTGAAAGATCCCTATTTCTGAGATACTTGGTCTTTATACTCAGTGATATCTGGGGTATTATCCCGGGACTTCTGATTTTGCGGAAGCAATGGCCTAGTCCCCGGAGAATACTTTACTGCTTGCTTGAAATATAGCGCCGCTCTCAGCATAAAAATGATGAAACATTGAAAAAAATATGTAAATCATGTGTTGTTGTAAAAAAAGATCCTCTAAAGGGGACACACCAAAAGTTGAAGCCGTCATCTCTCTGCTGAACGGAAGTTCTGACCTGAGCTCTCACTGTTCTTCGTAATTTAATCCCTTACAGATATCATCCGTGGTATACTCACCTGTAAGATTGAATATTGGGATTTGGATACGGGAGTATATTCAAGAGGTGGGACACATGAATAAGTTTAAGTCTTAAAACACTAAATCCGTATCCTGGACAGATTGAAATATGTGTGAGAATTTAAGTGGATCAGTATATTGACAATCTAAGTGAATTGTTTAATTCTGGGTAGGTAATCAAAGCTTAACGGTACTTGTGACTTGTAGAACAGCTGATATGATTCCCTAACACGCTCACAAAAAATATGTTTGTATATAGTTTATTTTCATTGTATTCTATTTCTGCATTTTAGTTCTGCATTTCATTTCTAGTTTAGAAATTTTATTAAAATCCAAAAAGATTTTACATTTCTGCTTTATTTTCCGACAAACCAAAATGGAAAGCTGATCTTCAAATTCACAATTTGGAGCAGATGCAGGAAGTTTCTGAGCTGGACGATGAGTTGTGAGCTTAATATGATAAGTTTGTGAAAGATTAAAAGTTAAAGCAAGTTCATTAATTTGAAACTTGTAAAATTTTCAGAAAATTGTTTAAAAAATCGTTGAACAAATGTCAGTGTGAATTGTCTCAGATCAACCAATGTCATTAAGTTGGACTTGGTAGACTAATTGAGTAATCAGGGTCATTAACTTGGACTTGAATACTTAAGTGGATTTCTAATTCTGACAAAACCATCAAATGAGGTGAATGGTAAGTTTGGAATTAAAACTGTTATTGTCATATATCTTATATTTAGGTAGAGATTGTGCAGGAAACAGGAATCAAGTTCCCCATGGCAAAGAAAATGTCAAAGTTTGAACCAGAATTCAAGTCCCAACTTATCGAGAGGGGGAGTCTGCGAAAGGGGGAGTCAGAATTCTGGATCAGCACTCAAAGGGGAGATTGGAGATTAAAGTTTGAAGATAAAGATTGAAAGAAGCTTTTACAATGTCAAATCAATTTGGAAAGAGGCTAAGACTAAAGACTCGACGCCGAAGACTTCGTCAACATCCAAGGGGGAGTCTGTTGGTGCATCTACTGTCTGTTAACTTCGTCTTAATCGAGTCTTATGTCTAGATTGGATAAACGAACACACAATATGATAGAATTTAGGGTTTATTCATGTTTAAGTGGGTGATTTCGTTTGAAGGTGACAAGGTACAGTTCAAACGAAATTAACAAAGGTAATTTCGTTTGAAATGGGCCTTGCCACTTTCAAACGAAATTAGTTCATCTATATATAGGGGTTGTGTGGTCTCATTTCATACGGAATTAGGTCATGTTCTCTGAGTCGAGGTGCTGTCCATTTGTCATTTGAACTTGTAAAAGCTCAGGAAATCAGTAATAGATAAAGATTAGAAAGGAACAAGCTGTTTGACATCAATTACATTGATTCCGCCTTTGTATTTGATGATGAACTCATTAGATTGACTCATTAGGGTCACACGACGATCCAACACCCCCACAACGACAAGTCGAGTTCCGCATTGACTTGGTTCCAGGCGCCGCGCCTGTAGCCAAGGCACCTTACCGACTTGCGCCTTTAGAGATGCAAGAGTTGTCGACGCAGCTTCAAGAGCTGCTGGACAAGGGATTCATTAGACCAAGCTTCTCGTCTTGGGGAGCTCCGGTACTGTTCTTCAAGAAGAAGGATGGTAGTTTCCGTATGTTCATTGACTACCGAGAGCTAAACAAGTTAACCATCAAGAATCGGTATCCTTTGCCGAGGATTGATGATTTATTCGATCAACTTCAGGGTTCGACTTACTATTCCAAGATCGATCTTCGATCAGGTTATCACCAGCTGCGGATTCAAGAAGAGAGTATACCGAAGACTGCCTTCAGAACTCGTTATGGACATTACGAGTTTCTAGTAATGCCGTTTGGTTTGACAAACATGCCGGCAGTATTTATGGACTTGATGAACCGAGTTTGCAAGCCATATCTCGATAAATTCGTGATTGTATTTATTGACGATATTTTAATCTATTCGAGGACAAAAGAAGAGCATGAGCAACATCTTAGAGCTGCTTAAGAAGGAGAAGCTCTACGCTAAGTTCTCGAAGTGTGAATTTTGGTTACGTGAGGTACAGTTCCTTGGTCACATGGTAAACAAGGATGGTATTCATGTGGATCCCACCAAGATCGAGGAAATTAAGAATTGGGAAACTCTGAAGACGCCAACCGAAATCCCACAGTTTTTGGGCTTAGCAGGGTATTATCGCAGATTCATTGAGGATTTTTCTAAAATCGCTCAGCCGCTGACCTCCCTTACTCAAAAGGATAAGAAGTATGAATGGGGAGAGAAACAAGAAGAAGCTTTTCAGCTGCTCAAGAATAAGCTTTATGATGCACCTATTTTATCCCTACCCGAAGGCACCGACGACTTCGTGGTCTACTGTGACGCCTCGCGTCAGGGATTGGGCTGTGTGCTAATGCAGCGACAAAAGGTTATCGCTTATGCTTCGCCCTAGTTAAAGGCTCATGAGAAGAACTACACCACACATGATTCGGAATTAGGCGCAGTGGTGTTTACTTTGAAGATTTGGCGGCATTACCTTTATGGTACCCGATGTACTTTCTTTACAGATCACAAGAGCCTTCAGCACATATTCGATCAGAAAGAGCTTAATATGAGACAGCGGCGATGGGTAGAGTTGTTAAATGATTATGATTGTGAAATCAAATATCATCCAGGAAAGGCGAATGTGGTGGCAGACGCCTTAAGTCGAAAAGATAGGATTAAGCCCATAAGGGATAGGGCTTTAGAGATGATCATTCAGACAGACCTCTTGTTGCGTATTTGTGCTGCATAAAGAGAAGCTCTTAAGAAAGAAAATTTAAAGACTGAATATCTCCGTGGGATGGAGAAAAAGTTGGTACCTAATGAGGAAGGAACCTTGTATTTTATGGGACGATTTGGGTTCCGCTTTTTGGTGGCCTTAGAGATATTATTTTCGAAGAAGCTCATAAATCGAGGTACTCAATCCATCCAGGATCAGACAAGATGTACCAAGATTTGAAGGATTATTACTGGTGGCCAAGACTTAAGGGAAATGTGGCTACTTACGTTGGAAAGTGTTTGTGTCACACCCCAACCGATGACGGAAACATCGGGGCATGGCATTGAGCGAAACAGATTGTCAAGAGAAATTCCATAACAACTACTTTACCGAATAGTTAACATTACGTCCCATACCATAACCTATTAAGCAAGTAAATTATTACAGTTAGCGATATCTCCAGACAAATAACATGTTTCGACAACTCATATTAAAATAAAATAAATTGTCTTTGTTTCTAGACCCTCGTTCCTACTTGATTTCCACATCCAGTAAATAAGCATCCTAAACACCTGTCACATACGTTAAAGTAGAGGTCAATACACATAGTGTAAAGGTGAGCATACAAGTTTGATACTATAATAGAGTTCGAAATTGTTTACGCATAACCAGCATGTACAACGTATAATGTGAAGCATGTAAGTTATCGACAAAGATCCTATCAATACCAATGACTGCGAGTAGCGAGTGCGCATCACATGTTCACCACTGCGAACACGTGAAGTATTGTCCTTAACAACCCCTGAGTGAACAGGTGATGAGTCCAAACTATAGTACTATCGTTGCTAAGGCAGGTAGACAACAATCAATGTGTAAACATAACAAACAGGCATTCATCGAGTCACGTATAACATGCAATAACGGTCAGCGTATAAATAGTGTTTGCGTTGTGTGTTCGATGTGAGTTAGAATAAGTAACGTATGTAGCACCCAAAAGTGCATAAAGCAAAAAGGGATTGAGTATACTCACAGCGATGAAAGCTAATGGATTGAAGCGAGCGCTAGAGTAAGATTAGCCTGATCAGAACGATAGCATAATGATAAGCGACGCGTAAAACGGTGCAAAGTGAACAAGTGATGCGCACTCGCTACTCGCAGTCAACTCACAGTCATTGGTATTGATAGGATCTTTGTCGATAACTTACATGCTTCACATTATACGTTGTACATGCTGGTTATGCGTAAACAATTTCGAACTCTATTATAGTATCAAACTTGTATGCTCACCTTTACACTATGTGTATTGACCTCTACTTTAACGTATGTGACAGGTGTTTAGGATGCTTATTTGCTGGATGTGGAAATCAAGTAGGAACGAGGGTCTAGAAACAAAGACAATTTATTTTATTTTAATCTGAGTTGTCAAAACATGTTATTTGTCTGGAGATATCGCTATCTGTAATAATTTACTTGCTTAATAGGTTAGGGTATGGGACGTAATGTTAACTATTCGGTAAAGTAGTTGTTATGGAATTTCTCTTGCCAATTTGTTTCGCTAAGTGCCATGCCCTGATGTTTCCGTCATCGGTTGGGGTATGACAGATTGGTATCAGAGCCATAACTATAGGGAATTAGGCAAGACTCGACCTGGTCCGGGTCGATGTCTTAGAAACGACCTAGTCTATAGTCTAAGTACCAACAGACCGACTTGTGCATACCCGGTATGGGATTTGCACGAACCTACTCGCTATTTCTCGCTTGCACTCACTTGCGCGGACATCGCATACTACCGCTTCGCGAAAGGTTGGCCTTTCTAAGGCTGACAACCCGCACTATTTTCAAAATTTCTCGCGAAAGAAAAGTGATTTGGCCGAGAATAGGTGTGAAAACCGCAAACTCTCGACCCGATCACTTGCTTAGTGCGAACTCTATTATCAACACAAGAATTTGCGTTGAATCAGGGGTGAAAGCCGCACTTTGACGTAAATTCCCCTCTACTTCATCAAAACAGGGAGCATAGTTGTTAAGTTAGGGGTGAAACCCGAACCTTGATGACTCATTCCGCCTTTTCGTGGTTTTGTTAAACTCTCACCAAAATCTCGACGGACTCCAACGACTTGAGGTCACACTACAACTGGAAGGACGCGTGCCGACTGCCCGGATTGAGGCAAGAGCACAGTCCTAAAGGTCCTAGTGTGCACTGCGAGTCCTTGTGAATAGTTGAATCACTTTGGGTAGTCGATGTCTATCAGCAGCAGACAATCTATTCTCGATTTTTATATGTTTCAATTCTGGATTTGCCGCCGCTGACTCTGTGATCTATCGATTTTATGTGGAAGTTATGCTTATTTGTTAGCGTTTTGAGATAAACAGTACAAGGGTACTGATGGTTTCAATCTCACGTTTCTCGCTCCGCCAAATCACGCACACCTCACACCATGCCAATGAATCGCTAGCCTTATTCGCAATCGCTACCCTCGAACACGCAAAACTTGGATGATATTGGAACACGATCATCACATATAGGTGAATACGTGCAAAATATAGGACGGTTTATGTATCCTGACTGCCTTATAGGTCTATGTGCTTACGTGAACTATGTGCTTACGTGCTTATGTGCTTCTGTGCCTTACATGCCTACGTGCTTCTGTGTTTATGTGCTTATGTACTTTATGAATGGATGTGTTCCTGAGCTTTATGATAAATCGCTAGACTATACTAGGAATAATCGAAATTGAGTTTGAGTCCCATGACGATGTCTGTTGCAGACAATGTCGTCATCTGGGTCACTTCGCTCTCGCGCTGCTAAACGCAAACAAGTTGACAAACGACTCGCTTCTCGCGTCGCGAGCCAGATCGTGAAAGTTATTCCACAGATCGTCAGTGAGCTAAACGAAAACGCAAGCAAGTCTTCTGAAGAGTCCCCGACCAACTCTCCCAAAGCTGCATTTAGCTTCAAGCAGTTCAAGGCATGCGGACCGAAAGAATTTACTGGTGAAGATGGGCCTACGGCCATGTTCCAATGTTTTGATTCGATCGAAGTCACCCTGCGTCAGAGTGGCTGTCCTGATGATCTCCGTACTCTCAACGCTATTGGCGTCTTCCAATCCCAAGCTCTATATTGGTGGACGGCTGAGAGAAACAAACGCGGAAATGATGCAGCTTACGGTTTAACGTGGGATGAGTTGAAGGACGTTATGATGGAAGAGTTCTGCCCTCCCCATAAGCGCCAAAAGTTGGAGGACGAATTCTGGCATATCAAGCAGAAGGATGGTGACAACGCTGGGTTGACTACTCGCTTCAAGCAGCTAAGCATAATCTGTCCAGACCAAGTCAAGACTCCCGAAATCACCATCAAAAAGTATATCTGTGCTCTTCTGGATTGCGTGGCTGATTTCGTCCAAGCTGCAAAGACATCAACGATTGAGGAGACCTACTTACTCGCTGCTGAGATCAACGATAAGCGAGTCAAGTCTGGTTACTGGGATAAAGTCTCCAAGAATCTGCATCAAGTCACCGCTGTTTCAACCGCTGTAACCACCACTGAGACTACCACCGCACAGCAATCTTCAAAGCTATCACGGCGCAAGAGAAAGAACAACAGCAGCTCCAGCAACAAGAAATGCGCAGTTACTGTCGCACCACTTCAAGCCGTACCAACCCAACCACAACCTCAACACCACCAAGTAGCGGCGCCTGTGGCGAATGCACAGCCAGCAAAGTGTGCATACACTGGGCCATATCCGCTCTGCCCTACTTTTACCTATCACCACCCTGTTAGTATCGCTTGCAGATTCTGTGTTCATTGTAACATGTACAGTCATTTCACCGCCAACTGCCACAATGGTTCTTGACAAGCTCCAGCTCCATTTCAAAGCCAAGCTACTGCTCAACAAGCTCTACTTCCTGCTCCTCAAGGCCAACAAGCGGCTCCTACACCCGCGATTCATGCTAGAGCTTGCTTTGCGTGTGGTGATCCCAACCACTTCGCAAACATGTGCCCGAACCGAGTGGTGAAGCAAGAGCCACAACAGCAGCAGCCGGCACAACAGAAGCAGCAGCAGCAGTAGCAGCAAGCAACCCACGGGCGCGTCTTCAACATCAACACCCGCCAGGCTCAGGCAGACAACAACGTGGTTAATGGTACGTCTCTCGTAAATGGTATATATGCTTCGTGTTTGTTTGATACTGGAGCTGATAACTGTTTTGTATCGTTTGAATTCGAAAAGCCCCTTAATCATAAGCGCACCCATCTCCCCTCGACGTTCGATGTTGAAGTTGCCACTGGAAGAACCGTTACCGTCGGTTCCATTCTGCGTGACTGTACTCTCGATCTCAACGGTCATGTTTTCCCGATTAATCTCATTCCGATGCAACTCGGTAGCTTTGATGTCATAGTAGGCATGGATTTCCTTCGGGAGAATAATGCTGAAATTTTTGTTTCGATAAGATGATTCATTTCTCTCTCACGAATGGTGATCAGTTATGTGTTTATGGTGAAATCGCTTCGACGAAGTTGCAACTCATGTCGTGTGTCCAAGCTAGCAAGTATCTCCGCAAAGAATACCAAGCTTTCTTGGCACACATCGTAGTAGCGGAGAAAAAGGAAGTTAAGGAGGTAGACCAGGTCTCCGTTGTTCATGAGTTTCCTAACGTATTCCCTGAGGATCTACCAGGATTGCCTCCCACTCGTGATATCGATTTCCGAATCGACCTTATTCCTGGAGCAAATCCTGTTGCCAGAGCGCCTTATCGACTAGCTCCCTCCGAAATGCGAGAACTCTCGAGTCAGCTCTAGGAACTACTTGATAAAGGCTTTATTCGCCCTACCACCTCTCCTTGGGGCGCGCCAGTCCTTTTCGTCAAAAAGAAGGATGGGTCGTTCCGGATGTGCATCGACTACAGAGAATTGAATAAGCTTACCATCAAGAATCGATATCCCCTGCCTCGAATCAATGATTTGTTCGACCAATTACAAGGTGCTACATGTTTCTCGAAGATCGATTTGTGCTCAGGCTACCATCAACTACGCATCCAAGAAGAAGATATCCCCAAAACCGCTTTTCAAACCCGATATGGTCACTACGAGTTCGTTGTCATGCCTTTTGGTTTGACCAACGCTCCCGCCGTGTTCATGGACTTGATGAATCGAGTGTGCAAACCCTTTCTTGACCGCTTCGTCATCGTGTTCATCGATGATATCCTGATCTATTCCAAGTCAAAAGCCGAACACTCGCAGCATCTACGTTTGGTTCTTGAGTTACTCCAGGGAAACCGTCTCTATGCCAAGTTCTCCAAATGCGAATTTTGGCTGGAGGAGGTCCAATTCTTGGGTCACATTGTCAATAGTCAAGGTATTCACATCGATCCCGCGAAGATTGAAGCAGTTAAGAGTTGGGTTACACCCAAGAATCCGTCTGAAGTCCGTTCTTTCCTCGGACTGGCAGGTTATTATCGTCGTTTTATCGAAGGATTCTCCGCAATCGCTGTACCACTTACTTCTCTTACGCACAAGGACAAACCTTTTGTTTGGGGAACCAAACAAGAGGAGGCCTTTCAAACTCTCAAGGCAATGCTTTGCAATACTCCCGTACTCTCACTTCCCAACAGAAATGACGACTTCGTAGTCTACTGCGATGCCTCTAACCTCGGTCTCGGTTGTGTTCTCATGCAATGAGACAGGGTTAACGCTTACGCCTCTCGACAGCTCAAGATCCACGAGAAGAACTATACCACACACGACCTCGAGCTTGGCCTAGTTGTTTTTGCGTTAAAGATTTGGCGACACTACCTTTACGGTACTAAGTGTACGATCTTCACCGATCATAGGAGCCTACAACATATCTTTGACCAGAAAGAACTGAATATGCGTCAACGCCGGTGGGTAAAATTCCTCAACGATTACGACTGTGAGATCCGTTTCCATCCAGGCAAGGCAAACGTCGTTGCCGATGCTCTCAGTCGACGAAGCTATTTGCATAGTGATGTGTTCAAAATGTAACATATAAATTTCATCAAATGAGGCATAAAACTAACCCTTTTTAGTACTAATGTTGGAAAAAGTGTGCTTTTGTCTTCCTTTTGTATTTTCAGGATTAAATGAGCTCAAATTAACAAAAGAAGCAAAAAGACATCAAAATCTAACATAAATACAAAAAAAGGAACAAGACGTGACATGCCCGACCCCACGACAACATCTTCCCAAGCAAAACAAGAGATCAGAAGACTGAACACGCCCCGTGCTCAGCCAGCACGGGGGCGTGCCCAAGTGTCAGCAGAAAAGACAAAGTGGTAGAAGCTTCTATTGCCCACCACGGGGCCGTGCTCAGCGGACACGGGGCCGTGGTCAACTATAAGATTCGCACAATCCAGCAAATCTACATAGTACAAAGATTCTTCTGCACCACGGGGTCGTGCTCAGCAGACACGGGGGCGTGGTCAACTAATAAGACAAAGCTGCATTAAATGAAGAAAGAGAAGGATGTGGACACGGGGCCGTGCCCACTGGACACGGGGCCGTGCCCGAGCTTCTATTCAGCCTATAAATAGAAGTGCTTGGCTCAAGCTCAAACCATCCCTTGGCACACCACCTCTCTCACACTTCACCCACCACCCACCACCACCATAACACCATCATCCATTGTCCATCGTAGAGTGTGTGAGTCGTCTCGGGATCCAAGATTGATCGTAAGAGTTCTTGACAATCAAGGCCATGTTTGCCTAAGTCTCTTACATCACTTGGTGAAGACAAAGTGTCTAGTGTAATACTTTTTATTTCTAATCTTTTGCACTTTTTACTTGGTTTTCTATTAATGACTTTAATAACTAGTTGCTTATGTTGAAGGTGATCTTTCCTTATCGTTTGTCCGTGGTGTCTTGGCATTATTTTACTGTCTATATAAAATAAAAGATTTTCACCATTCATATCTCGACGGTCTCTATGGAGGTATGTTGGCTACCTGGTCGGGGGTTAAGGGAACGGTTTGGTAAAGGTCTTGCCATTGTTCAGCGTTTAGAGGTCCTGCAATGGACCTGGGTCAAATTTAGTAGGACCTCCTTCAATACTTAACGGTATTGGATGGCGGGGGTCCAAACTCTTTGATCCCCTCATAAGTTAACTACTATTAATACTATAACCCGGCTATTTAGGACTGTATCCCTGCTGACTCAGACTACTTAGTCGAGGGTAACGTCACCTCCAAAAGAGGGGCCTACCATAATTTGCATTAATAACTTAATTAATTATCTTCCAATAATCCACCCTTTTAGGATTGTATCCTTGCTGACTCAAACTACTGGGGTGAGGGTAACGTCACCTTCAAAAGCGGGGCCTACTAAAATAACTAAGATAATCTCATAAATATGTGCAAAAGTGCGGAAATAATCAAAGGTTACACTAGATACGAGTCGGAACCAAGTGATTCATCTTGTCTATCTGTTTTTTTCTTTTTTTATTTTTATTTTCAGCATTTTAGTTAGTTTTTATTTTTCTTGGTTTAAAACATTTTTCTAAACTTTTTATTTTGATTAGACGTTGAGGATAAACCGGTACTAAAAGCTCCTGTGTCCTTGGACGACCTCGGTATCTTACCAACACTATACTACGCTCACGATGGGTGCACTTGCCCATATGTGTGTCTAGTGTTAGTAAATATCGTGTTTTATAAATTTAAAACTTGACTAAAAAGTGTTAAAGGGGATTAAAATATACACCTAATATATATAACACTCGACTACGCATCACATAGCATTCCTAATGTCCAAGCCCAACATCATCTCGAAACTCTTATACGCGACGCTCAGCATGCTTGTTTCACCGAACGAACTCTGAAGAAGGAAAGAATTCTAAACGATGGCGCCCAACTCGAGAATAAGTCGAATGGTATCTTTTACTATTTATAGCGAATTTGGATTCCCAAGCGTACCAATTTACGACAACTTCTGATGGACGAAGCCCACAAATCTCGGTATTCTATTCATCCCAGTGCTGACAAAATGTACCAGGACATGCGCTACAAGTACTGGTGGCCGGGCATGAAAAAGGAAATCGCAATCTATGTTTCGAAATGTCTGACTTGTTCAAAGGTCAAGGCTGAGCATCAACGCCCCTCTGGCTTGCTCGTACAACCCGAGATCCCTATGTGGAAATGGGAGAGCATAGCTATGGATTTCATAACGAAACTTCCACGCATGCCATCAGGTCACGAAAGCATTTGGGTTGTCATTGACCATTTGACCAAGTCCGCACACTTTCTACCGATACGAGAAGACTATAAGGTGGAATGATTAGCCCGAATCTACACCAACGCGGTCATTTTTCGACACGGGATGCCTCGTGACATCATCTCTGACCGCGATGGTCGGTTTACCTCACGCCTTTGGGAAACGTTTCAATCTGCTCTCGGTACTACTCTGAATCTAAGTACCGCTTTCCATCCCCAAACCGACGGTCAGACTGAAAGAACGATTCGTACTCTTGAAGAGATGCTTCGTTCGTGTGTCATAGATTTCGGTGGTAATTGGGATGCGTACTTACCTTTAGTCGAATTCTCGTACAATAACAGCTATCACTCTAGCATTCAAATGGCACCATTTGAGGCATTATACGGAAGAAAGTGTCGATCACCTATTGTATGGCATGAGATCGGAGACGCGCAACTTACTGGTCCCGAGCTGTTACAAGAAACGACTGACAAGATCCTCCAGATTCGAGACTACTGGGGTGAGGGTAACGTCACCTTCAAAAGAGGGGCCTACTACAATAACTAAGATAATCTCTTAAATATGTGCAAAAGTGCGGAAATAATCAATGGTTACACTAGATACGAGTCGGAACCAAGTGATTCATCTTGTCTTTCTGTTTTTTCTTTTTTTCTTTTTATTTTCAGCATTTTAGTTAGTTTTTATTTTTCTTAGTTTAAAACATTTTTCTAAACTTTTTATTTTGATTAGACGTTGAGGATAAACCGGTACTAAAAGCTCTTGTGTCCTTGGACGACCTCGGTATCTTACCAACACTATACTACGCTCACGATGGGTGCACTTGCCCATATGTGTGTCTAGTGTTAGTAAATATCGTGTTTTATAAATTTAAAACTTGACTAAAAAGTGTTAAAGGGGCTTAAAATATACACCTAATATATATAACACTCGACTACGCATCAAGTTTTTGGCGCCGTTGCCGGGGACACAAGGATTTTAAGAAAGTTAGGAATCAACGGCCTAATCGTTTTTCTTGTTTTTCATTTTTTTAGGATTTTTTTTTAGTTTTTCAACTTCTGCAGAGCTCAGCACGGGCCGTGCCTGGTCGGACACGGGCCGTGCCCAGCATCATCACTGGCAGTTTTTATTTTCTGAGTTACAGAGAGCTGAACATGGGGCCGTGTCGGTGCAACACGGGGTCGTGTCCAACTCCCAGTAACAGGGATCCAGAAAACAATCACTGTATCTCTGACCACGGGCCGTGTTCACTGAGCACGGGGCCGTGGTGAACATTCTGACCAACGTTCTTTTCTGTTTTTATTGCAGGACTTGGAACCCAGGCGCCACATTTGAACCTCCTACGTAGTGTATGAGCTCCAGTTCTAGTAGAGATATAAAAGAACCCCTAGAAGAACCCGAACGCTTTCTCAGAAAAAGACTTAAAGCTAAAAATCAAGAGAAAGTTTCGGGGGACCCACTTCCAATGGCGGACCAACGTACCCTCATGGATTACCTACGGCCCACCGTAGGCAATCTCGGCGCTGCTATCAATGCACCGAATGTCAAAGCCAACAACTTCGAACTTCGGCCGCATTTGATACAAATGCTCCAAAACTCCGCAACCTTTCATGGGCTTGCGGACGAGGATCCCCATCTACATATTACTAATTTCTTGGAAATATGTGATACTTTTCGGATTAATGGAGCATCAAACGACGCCATTCGCCTTAGGATGTTTCCATTTTCACTAAAAGACCGAGCTAAGGCTTGGCTCAACACCCTCCCAGTTGGCTCGGTAAGCACCTGGGATGAACTAGCCCAAAAGTTTCTATATAAGTATTTCCCTCCTGCTAAAACGGCTAAATTAATGACTGAAATTAATACATGCTCACAAGAGGATGGGGAATCCTTATATGAAACTTGGGAAAGGTTCAAGGAGCTTCTAAGAAAGTGTCCTCATCATGGTCTAGCGGTATGGCAACAAGTATCCACCTTCTACAATGGGTTGTTGCCACACACAAGACAAACACTTGATTCAAGCTCCGGGGGAATTTTAGGTAATCGTCGCCCAAATGAAATATATAATCAAATTGAGGAAATTGCTCAAACCAATTTTCAATGGCACACTCCCCGAGGTAATAAATCTATTGCCCCGGGCGCCCATAAGGTTGATGAAAGCACCTCTTTACAAGCCCAAATCGAGGCCCTCTCTTCAAAAATCAAAAAGCTAGAAATGACAAAAACGGCCTCGGTTATGGCTTGTGAAGGGTGTGGTGGGCCACATGAAAATTGGAGTTGTATGAAAGAATTAGATGAACAAACGGAAACTGTAAACTACATTGATAATAGACCTAGGCCGTCGGGTCCTCCAACGGGTACCTACAACCAAGGATGGCGTAACCACCCAAATCTTGGTTGGAGAGATCCCGGCAATAGTAGTAACCAACAAAACCAACGAACTAATTCTCAACAACCACAAAATTTCTCTCAACAACAAGGTGGAAGAGAAAGGCTTGAAGATACCATATCTCGCCTCATCTCTGACACCGAAAAGAAAAACTCGGATCGATTTCAACAATTGGAATCGAATTTTAGAAATCAACAAGCTAGCATTCAAAACGTTGAAAAACAATTAAATCAACTAGCTCAAAATTTCTCCGAGAGACCACAAGGCGCGTTACCAAGTAATACCGAAACCAACCCAAAGGCACAAGTACACCTCATCACATTGAGAAACCGAACCGTGGGTCCCGAGGATGTCCCATTACCGCCAGTTGAAGGAGGTCAACGCCAAAGCACGACTTCACCTACACCTCAACTAGAAAAGGCTTCTTCACCAAATCAAGAGCCCACCAAGACTCCTCCAATTCCGTACCCCGGTAGGTTAAATCGTCAAAAGACCGATGAACAATTCGCAAAGTTCGAAAGTTTACTAAAACAATTGCATGTCAATATTCCTTTTATTGAGGTCCTAACCCAAATGCCTAAATATGCAAAATTCATGAGGGATTTCCTCACCCACAAAAGGAAAATTGAATCATTGCAATTAGTTAACTTAGGCGAAGAATGCTCCGCTTTAGTACTCAACAAACTTCCACAAAAGAAAATCGATCCCGGAAGCTTCACAATTCCTTGCTCGATTGGGAAGTCCCCCGTTCGTAATGCATTAGCCGATCTTGGGGCTAGCATTAACCTCATGCCCACATCAATGTTCAAACGACTCGGCCTAGGAACAACAAGCCCTACAAAGATGAGCATACAACTCGCCGACAGGTCCGTCAAATTTCCGCAAGGTGTCGCTGAAAATCTACTGGTAAAGGTTGACAACTTCGTTTTTCCAGCCGACTTTGTCATCCTAGACATGGAAGAAGACACCGATGTCCCTCTCATCCTCGGGAGGCCATTTCTAGCAACCGCCCAAGCGGTGGTGGATATGAATGACGGGACGTTAACATTGAAGTTTGGGGACGAGGAAGTGAAGTTTGAATGTGGAAAGAAGATAGAGGAAGAAGACCCGGTCAACTACATGAAGGTCATAGACTCAAGCTTGAATAACGCTCTCCGACGGTGTAACATGGGATGCAATACATCCCACTTGGGTAACATATGACCAGGCTTTGGGTCTAGCCAAGGACCCTTATAAACGTGGCGCACCATGGAGGCATTCCACGGAACTATCCTTAGTTTAGTTTAGATTAATTTTCTTGTTTTCTAGTTAGTTTTAATTTTCAGGAATAAAACACACTTGAGATGGCAAAGGATGCAAGGGAAACTTGAACCAGCACTCCATACAGGAAAACAGAACCATCCGACAAATTTCTTCGTTTACAGTAAGCTCGGCACGGGCCGTGTCCACCCAACACGGCCCCGTGCTGCACAGTCTGCAGAAAAAGACCCAGTTCAGGTAACTGGACACGGGCCGTGTTCACCCAACACGCCCCCATGTCCAGGCTTCTGTCTCTCTTGTTTTAATTTTGTTACTGGCACTTGAACACGGGGCCGTGCCCGGATAACACGGGGTCGTGTTCAGCGCCCAGTAACACAAAATTTTTGCTCTTTACACCTTTTTACACATTCAATCAACCTAAAAACTTATTTTGGGGACACATTGAGGACAATGTGTAATTTAAGTGTGGGGGGGATGCTAAAACCTTGAATCTTGCAAGTCCTAAATACAAGCCTTACACAAAACTCTATTGGAACCGCTAATCACCCCAAATTTTTTTCGAAAAAATTTTCATTTTTTTTTTACTTGTCTAGGTTTAACTCGGGAAATTCAAATTCTTATAAAGGTTATATTTTTACGAATTTACAACCGATAGCGTCGTGATAAAAAGAACCAACATAAGAAAATTATGAAAAGGCATGACAAGCTTAGTTAAAATTTGATTATATATACTTGATCACATAAAAACCCATTCCCACAAAAGTGAGTTTTGAGCCTTTATTGAGCATATAATTACATATCACTAGAACTAATTGCTCATTTTCGTTTCTTGTGTGAATAGCCGCTTGGTTCTTACGACTCTAGAACTTGCCATGACGATACATTCCCGGTCCTTACCAACTTAAACCCGAGTAAGTAAATGATGGAGGCATTAGGACTAACCTTTTTTATTTCTACACCATTATTTTTCTTTTTTTTTACCACCTACCCAAAATCCCCCTAGTTAGCCCCTTTGAGCCTAAACCTTTTCATTTCATAACCCAAACCAAACACCCTTTTTACCCACCAAAACCTTTTTCATTTTTTACCCTTTGTTTTAGTAACAAGTTCGGTTCTTCATATGACTTTTCAAAAAAAAAAAATATTTGTGTTGTTGATGAAGCAAAAGAAAATAAACAAACAAGTTCATCAAAAAATAACTTTGTTTGAATAATAGCTTCATCAAAATAAAAGTTACGAAAATAGAAAGTCTTACGAAAACCGACACTTGTTACGCTTTTTAATCCTTTTTTCTACTAACCACTAACCACCAACCCAACCACCTACCTTTAACCCAAGCCTAACCCTTTACCCACAAAGTCCTCTTGATATTTACAAAGGTATATAAGTTAAAAAGGAGGAGGATTGATTGCTTGGCAAGCATATGGTAGGAGTAAGTTCCATGCCGCTCTCGAGTGATCCACAAAAATACATTTTCGGCCGAGTGTTGAGTGATCCCCGTGAGGTATGTGGGCTTGTATATAAATAGAATTTTACAAAGGCATGTTATGCCCTAATAAGTAGTTTATCTTATGAAAAGTTTTAAATAAATCATGACGAATAGGATTGTAAATAAATAAAAATTAAATTAAATAAAGAATCTTGGAAATCCCGACACTCTACGACAAGCCCAAAACCTTTTTTTCTACCCATTCCATTTGGGAGTGTAATAGCCACATATTAAAGAGTTTTGCTTGAGGATAAGCAAAGATTCAAGTGTGGGGGTATTTGATGTGTTCAAAATGTAACATATAAATTTCATCAAATGAGGCATAAAACTAACCCTTTTTTAGTACTAATGTTGGAAAAAGTGTGCTTTTGTCTTCCTTTTGTATTTTCAGGATTAAATGAGCTCAAATTAACAAAAGAAGCAAAAAGACATCAAAATCTAACATAAATACAAGAAAAGGAACAAGACGTGACATGCCCGACCCCACGACAGCATCTTCCCAAGCAAAACAAGAGATCAGAAGACTGAACACGCCCCGTGCTCAGCCAGCACGGGGGCGTGCCCAAGTGTCAGCAGAAAAGACAAAGTGGTAGAAGCTTCTATTGCCCACCACGGGGCCGTGCTCAGCGGACACGGGGCCGTGGTCAACTATAAGATTCGCACAATCCAGCAAATCTACATAGTACAAAGATTCTTCTGCACCACGGGGTCGTGCTCAGCGGACACGGGGGCGTGGTCAACTAATAAGACAAAGCTGCATTAAATGAAGAAAGAGAAGGATGTGGACACGGGGCCGTGCCCATTGGACACGGGGCCGTGCCCGAGCTTCTATTCAGCCTATAAATAGAAGTGCTTGGCTCAAGCTCAAACCATCCCTTGGCACACCACCTCTCTCACACTTCACCCACCACCCACCACCACCATAACACCATCATCCACCACCATCATCCATTGTCCATCGTAGAGTGTGTGAGTCGTCTCGGGATCCAAGATTGATCGTAAGAGTTCTTGACAATCAAGGCCATGTTTGCCTAAGTCTCTTACATCACTTGGTGAAGACAAAGTGTCTAGTGTAATACTTTTTATTTCTAATCTTTTGCACTTTTTACTTGGTTTTCTATTAATGACTTTAATAACTAGTTGCTTATGTTGAAGGTGATCTTTCCTTATCGTTTGTCCGTGGTGTCTTGGCATTATTTTACTGTCTATATAAAATAAAAGATTTTCACCATTCATATCTCCACGGTCTATATGGAGGTATGTTGGCTACCTGGTCGGGGGTTAAGGGAACGATTTGGTAAAGGTCTTGCCATTGTTCAGCGTTTAGAGGTCCTGCAATGGACCTGGGTCAAATTTAGTAGGACCTCCTTCAATACTTAACGGTATTGGATGGCGGGGGTCCAAACTCTTTGATCCCCTCATAAGTTAACTACTATTAATACTATAACCCGGCTATTTAGGACTGTATCCCTGCTGACTCAGACTACTTAGTCGAGGGTAACGTCACCTCCAAAAGAGGGGCCTACCATAATTTGCATTAATAACTTAATTAATTATCTTCCAATAATCCACCCTTTTAGGATTGTATCCTTGCTGACTCAAACTACTGGGGTGAGGGTAACGTCACCTTCAAAAGAAGGGCCTACTACAATAACTAAGATAATCTCTTAAATATGTGCAAAAGTGCGGAAATAATCAAAGGTTACACTAGATACGAGTCGGAACCAAGTGATTCATCTTGTCTATCTGTTTTTTCTTTTTTTATTTTTATTTTCAGCATTTTAGTTAGTTTTTATTTTTCTTAGTTTAAAACATTTTTCTAAATTTTTTATTTTGATTAGACGTTGAGGATAAACCGGTACTAAAAGCTCTTGTGTCCTTGGACGACCTCGGTATCTTACCAACACTATACTACGTTCACGATGGGTGCACTTGCCCATATGTGTGTCTAGTGTTAGTAAATATCGTGTTTTATAAATTTAAAACTTGACTAAAAAGTGTTAAAGGGGCTTAAAATATACACCTAATATATATAACACTCGACTACGCATCACATAGCATTCCTAATGTCCAAGCCCAACATCATCTCGAAACTCTTATACGCGACGCTCAGCATGCTTGTTTCACCGAACGAACTCTGAAGAAGGAAAGAATTCTAAACAATGGCGCCCAACTCGAGAATAAGTCGAATGGTATCTTTTACTATTTAGACCGAATTTGGATTCCCAAGCGTACCAATTTACGACAACTTCTGATGGACGAAGCCCACAAATCTCGGTATTCTATTCATCCCAGTGCTGACAAAATGTACCAGGACATGCGCTACAAGTACTGGTGGCCGGGCATGAAAAAGGAAATCGCAATCTATGTTTCGAAATGCCTGACTTGTTCAAAGGTCAAGGCTGAGCATCAACGCCCCTCTGGCTTGCTCGTACAACCCGAGATCCCTATGTGGAAATGGGAGAGCATAGCTATGGATTTCATAACGAAACTTCCACGCATGCCATCAGGTCACGAAAGCATTTGGGTTGTCATTGACCATTTGACCAAGTCCGCACACTTTCTACCGATACGAGAAGACTATAAGGTGGAATGATTAGCCCGAATCTACACCAACGCGGTCATTTTTCGACACGGGATGCCTCGTGACATCATCTCTGACCGCGATGGTCGGTTTACCTCACGCCTTTGGGAAACGTTTCAATCTGCTCTCGGTACTACTATGAATCTAAGTACCGCTTTCCATCCCCAAACCGACGGTCAGACTGAAAGAACGATTCGTACTCTTGAAGACATGCTTCGTTCGTGTGTCATAGATTTCGGTGGTAATTGGGACGCGTACTTACCTTTAGTCGAATTCTCGTACAATAACACTTATCACTCTAGCATTCGAATGGCACCATTTGAGGCATTATCCGGAAGAAAGTGTCGATCACCTATTGTATGGCATGAGATCGGAGACGCGCAACTTACCGGTCCCGAGCTGTTACAAGAAACGACTGACAAGATCCTCCAGATTCGAGACAATCTACTGAAAGCTCGGAGTCGTCAGAAGAGTTACGCCGATAGAAGCCGCAAGCCCCTTGAATTTGATGTTGGCGATCACGTACTCCTAAAGGTTGCACCTTGGAAGGGGGTGATCAAATTCGGCAAGAAATGAAAGCTCGCGCCTCGATATGTTAGACCCTTTAAGATCCTGGAAAGGATTGGTAAAGTGGCATACAGACTCGAACTACCAGAGGAACTGAGTAACGTCCACCCGACTTTCCACGTTTCGAACCTCAGAAAGTGCCTAGCCGAACAGGAATTACATGTCCCTCTCGAGGATTTGCAAGTGGACGAAACATTACACTTCGTGGAAAAGCCTGTCGAGATCATGGGCCGAGAGACCAAGGTACTCAGACGCTCACGCATTCCCATTGTGAAGGTTCCCTGGGAAGGCAAACGCGGTGCCGAGTTTACTTGGGAACTCGAAAGTAACATGAAGGCGAAGTACCCACAGCTGTTTGTTATGACTACTTCTTAAAAATTTCGGGATGAAATTTCCTTAAGTAGGAGAGACTGTAACAACCCGTGTTACTGAAGTCAAAGTCAAGATTGAAGTCAAAGGAAGAAAAGATTGCTAATTGCGATCTGTCACTCCTTGCTTAATCACTGATTTGACTTCTTTGACTTGTAATCGAATCTTTATTTTAATTGCTTTAGTTGTATTATGTGGAGTACTTGTTAATAATCGAGGTTTAATCGTATAGTCAATCGCTAATTGACTTATCGCAATCGCAACTCGAATTATGTGTTCTAGATATTGTTTACGTGTGTGTGCTTATTATGTGTTACTTGCGCATGTTTATATTATGTATGGTGGTTAATCGCAATCGAAATCACAATTCTATAGCATCGCAATGAAATCGCAAATGCTAAACGCAAGTTATTTATAGTGAGTGTATGTTAGATATAGTAGTTAGGATTAATGGGTAATACTATCGCATCGCAACGCTCAACATATGAATCGAAACGACAAAACTCAACGCGCCAGACACTTGGATCGAGTGGCCACCCGAACGAGCGGCCATCCGATCGGACGGCCATCCGATCGGCGGCCCACTCGACCCTTGTGCCTTTCCTTTTTGGGAAACCCTATAAATACCCCTCTGTCACATCATTTGACAGCTCCTTGTTCGACCAGCCACACTCAAGCTCATATTTCTCTCGATTCCTCGCGATTCTTGTAAGTTTTCAACCTGATTCTTGTACTTCTATGATCTACACGCACACCTTCATTTTTTTCACCTTTGAATCTTAACTTTTAACTGTGAAATCAACGGATTTGAGGTGTTCTAGGGTGATGTCATCATGGAGTTCTTATGAACTTCAAGAGTTGACATCATTCCACCAAGAATAACTTAGATCTGGAGGATTTCCACATAAATAAACAAAGATCTTGCATAGATCTGAACATAACCAAGGTTAAAAAGGATTGAAAGAAGGTTTTTCAACTTTCTTTCAACTCTTTTACACTCAATGAACTCAAAGCCGATAGAATCAGAGCTCGTTCTGATCTCCTACTCATTCTTGTTGACGTATTGGTTCAAGATCTGATTTCTATCCAAGGGACAACTGATTTCGGGTTAAACATGAACGACCATCACGAGCCGGTAAACTGGTCGGACTAGGGTGGTTCCTGTTCGATCGGATAACTCGGGTCACGATGGGGTTTATGTTGTTTAGCACGTTGTCGTACCGTCTCGATCAAACCGCAAAACTTAACAAATCTCCAAGTTGGGAAAGACCAGATTACGGGACGGGTCGCCATCCGATCGGACCGCAATCCGGACAGACATCACTTGAGGATTTAACTCTTAACAATTTTCAACATGTTCAATGCACTAGAAAATTCTAGCGGATTGCCATCTGATCGGTAGACTATCTGATTAGATGATAATCCTGCTGTGAACTTGTTCTCCGAGAAATACCTCGCCGGACGGATCGTCACCCGATCGAACCGCCGTTCGATCGAACGACCTGAAAGGTAGAGATACTTCTCTGTTTTCAAAATGCTACAACGAAAACTTCAAAAGACAAACCATCATACACAAACACATCCATCCCAAACGAGGTGTCAATCCGACCGAATGGCCATCCGAACGGATGACCATCCGAACGGATTGACATCCGATCGAATGGCCATCCGACCGGATGACCACTCATCACTTGTTCACTTTGCATCGTTTTACGCGCCGCTTATCATTATGTTATCGTTCTGATCAGGCTAATCTTACTCTAGCGCTCCCTTCAATCCATTAGCTTTAATCGCTGTGAGTATACTCGATCCCTTTTTACTTTATGCACTTTTGGGTGCTACATACGTTACTTATTCTAACTCACATCGAACACACAACGCAAACACTATTTATACGCTGACCGTTATTGCATGTTATACGTGACTCGATGAATGCCTGTTTGTTATGTTTACACATTGATTGCTGTCTACCTGCCTTAGCAACGATAATACTATAGTTTGGACTCAGCACCTGTTCACTCAGGGGTTGTTAAGGACAATACTTCACATGTTCGCAGTGATGAACATGTGATACGCACTCGCTACTCGCAGTCATTGGTATTGATAGGATCTTTGTCGATAACTTACATGCTTCTCATTATACGTTGTACATGCTGGTTATGCGTAAACAATTTCGAACTCTATTATAGTATCAAACTTGTATACTCACCTTTACACTATGTGTATTGACCTCTACTTTAACGTATGTGACAGGTGTTTAGGATGCTTATTTGTTGGATGTGGAAATCAAGTAGGAACGAGGGTCTAGAAACAAAGACAAATAATTTTATTTTAATCTGAGTTGTCGAAACATGTTATTTGTCTGGAGATATCGTTATCTGTAATAATTTACTTGCTTAATAGGTTATGGTATGGGACGTAATGTTAACTATTCGGTAAAGTAGTTGTTATGGAATTTCTCTTAACAATCTATTTCGCTCAGTGCCATGCCCCGATGTTTCCGTCATCGGTTGGGGTGTGACAGTTTGACTTGCGCCAAAATGAAGGTCGAGTATCAGAAGCCTTCAGATCTTCTGCAGTAACCAGAAATACCCATGTGGAAATGGGAACAGATCTCAATGGATTTCATAACAAAGTTGCCCAAGACACCCAGAGGTCATGATACGATTTGGGTAATCGTGGACCGTTTGACAAAGTCTGTGCACTTTTTGCCGATCAGAGAAAAGGATAACACAAGTAAGCTAGCTGAGTTGTCCCTAAGGGAGATAGTCGCACGTCATGGAGTGCCTATCTCGATAATATCGGACAGAGACGGACGATTTGTGTCAAGGATTTGGCAATCCTTTCAAGAAGCGTTTGGTTCTCAGTTGAATCTGAGTACTGCTTTTCATCCACAGACGGACGGTCAAAGCGAGAGAACGATTCAAACGCTAGAAGATATGTTGCGTGCTTGTGTTATAGATATGGGTGGCAGTTGAGATACTCACCTGCCTTTGGTTGAGTTTTCCTATAACAACAGCTACTATACAAGCATCCAAGCTGCACCGTTCGAGGCTCTCTACGGACGCAAGTGTCGATCACCGTTGCACTGGCATATGCAGGTGATAGACAGCTGGTTGGTCCCGAACTGGTCCAAGAGACAACTGATAAGATCATGCAGGTCCGAGAGCACATTAAGGCGGCTCGTGATCGACAAAAGAGCTATGCGGACCAAAGACGTAAACCCTTGGAATTTGAAGTGGGTGATATGGTTCTGTTAAAAGTCTCACCTTGGAAAGGTGTGGCATGCTTTGGGAAGCGTGGTAAGTTAAACCCACGTTATATCGGACCATTTAGAATTTTGGAAAGGGTTGGTTCTGTAGCATACAAGTTGGAGCTACCAGCAGAACTTAATGGTGTTCATGATACATTCCATGTATCTAATATGAAGAAAAGTCCAACTCAAGAGACAGTGGTTATCCCTGCTAATGAAGTTCACATAGACGACACACTCCACTTTACCGAAGAACCCGTTGAGGTTACAGATTGGAAGGTTAACAAGACTCGGAGGAGTAGTGTTAAGCTTGTCAAGGTTCGATGGAATGCACGTCACGGCCCAGAGTTCACTTGGGAGCGTGAAGATCGTATGAAAGCTAAATACCCGCATGTGTTCCCCCAACTCCCCTGCTGCTAGCAGTAAAGCTTAAAATTTCGGGACGAAATTTTCTTAACAGGGGAGAATGTGACAACTGTCAAAATTTCAGGTATCCGTACAATTATTAAATAATGATTAGTGCTTAATGACTGTGCTGAATTACAATTAATGACTAGAATTGCTTTCTGACTATTGTTATCATACATACAAGTGCATCACATATGGCAAATGACATATCAGTATTGCATGCAAACTTTGTTGATTCAAATGATGCACGAAACACAGTTAGCACAGTTGTCAGACAAATCAGAAAAATGTTGACGGAGTTCAGTACATAGACAGGAGTTCAGTATAGTGTATAGGAAAGTAAGGATCACAAAACTGCCTTCCTAGAGATAGTTAAAGTGTCGGAAAGTGCCTAAAACTCACATAAACTACAGAATTCTGCAGGAATCAGCAAAATTCAGCATTTAAACACTAGGATATCATGCAGAAATATGGTTAAATAGCCCAGAATACTTTCCTAAGTGTCGGGAATCAAAACTGTCACAAAAAGTAACATAAAGCACACTAAACTGCATAGTTTAGCACCTTAACGAACCGGTAACCAACCGAACAACCGGACACTACCCGAAACACCAAATTTTCACTAGAAGCATTGTTTTAACATTACCAAGCTAGTTATGGTCCCCAAACATCATAACACATCATATAACAACTAGTAACTAAATACCTAACTAGATTACTTGAAATCTAACCATAAACTAACTTCTAGTTTCAACCTAGCCTAAGACCCCCCCCCCCCCCCACCTAGTAATCAGCCAACACAAGGACACCACTTGTGATTTTATTTAGTTATTATAATAGATTATGTTTCTCCTTTATAAAACATGAGAACCATTAGACAAAACTTATGTTATGGATGTTATAAGTAACCTTAAGATCAAGACCCTCATTTCATCGACACTACAACATTTGAGTTCTTCTCCTTCCTTCCCAATTGCTCTCGGCCGAACACCCCTACACCACCATCATCTTCATCTTTCATTTTCCATACAATCCATACATACTCAAAGGTGCTAGAAGCCATACAAGGAAGCTTGGTTCCAGTGTAAGTTGAAGGACCTTCACCATTTGCTTTTATCCACTCCATTTCATCTAGTGATCATCCCTAGCCTTGAGCTAGTAGTAAGAACATCATACTCTTCATTTTACATCTTATTTTAGTGGTTAAAAGAAGATACAAGTTGTTGATCATGATGAACACTAAGAATCTTGAACTTGAAACTTGAACATAAGCTTAAAATCATAAGAAATCATGATGTTTATGTGTTGTTATGCTTGTTGATTGTTGTTTACTCATGTTTTTTATGTAGATCATCATATGATCTTGCTAGATAATGATTAAAAACATAATCTAGCAAGATGAGAGGATGAAAATGTTAAAGATCAATAGATCATCCTCATGTAAATCATGAATTTGAAAGAATAAGTTGTTTTCTTGTTAAGTGATTATCAAAGTGTGTATAAAGTCTTGTAAATCTATGATATCAAGAATGGTTTTTTCAAGAAATCAAGTTAAAAATACAAAGTTTACTTAATCTTGTTTCTTAAATAAATAAACCACATTTTTAGTGGTTAATCAAGTGTAGGATCATGTATTTAACAAGAAAAATCCAAGAAGAAATATTTTTATAAAATGTAATTACAAGTTGTAAAGAACTAATTTCTTTAAAAATGATGTTTTTAAAGAAACAACCACACTTTAAAGAGTAACTAAGCTTACTAAATACACTAGTAAGTTACTACAAATTTTTATAAATTTTCAAGTTCATGAGGTAGTAGTGTATGATTGATTTTGGCAAATTGGTAAGTGTAGATTGATTTGTTGTTGATTGTGTTGATTTACAAAAGAAAATGATATGCCTTGAAGGCATGGAAACCTCCATTTTTAGGGGAAACTATGGCAAAATTTTTCTAAAATTAAACACTTAGAAAAATATTTCTAAACAAATATTTACAAGTATTTTTAAAACCATAAATTTTCATATAAAGTTTGCCATAAATTTTGTTACAAAAATTGTAAATATTGGAGGTTGGTTTTTATAAATAAAAGTGACTAAATATGTATTTAGAAAATATATATTTAGATGTCACCATGTGTGTGATTATTTGTATATTATGTGTAATAGTTATATTATTTTAGGACTTGACATAATATAACTCACCAAAATACCAAGAAATCACAATCCAAAATATTACCAAAATCCCAAGAATATGAATATATAAATCATACCCAAAATCTTGGAGAAACCGAACAAAGGATATAACTTACAAAATATTCCGAAGAATTTATTCATAAGTATATTTTGGTAATTGATATTTTGGACACCAAGTGAATAAAAATATGATTTTCACAATTATTACAAAATTATATCATATTTTGACAAGAAGAAAATATATTATTTTTGGGTGAATAAAAATATATATTTTCTTGGAATTATTAGAAGATATATTATTTTTGGAAGAAAATATATTTTCACAAACAAACATGAAATACAATATTTTTGGGGTGAAAAACATATTTTCTTGAATACACATGGAATACGTTATTTTTGGGTGAAAATAAGTTTATATATATATTCTAAGTTAGACTTGGAAATATACTATTTTTGAGACTTGTATGAGATTTATAAATATTTTGCCAAGGAAAAATTATAAGTAATTTTTCTATGTAATATTTCTTAAAATATATTTTGAAAATATATATTGATGTGTTTTTATTAGAAATATTATTCCGGAAAAGTTAAGTATAAAATACTTAATAATTACAAGAAAATATGTATTCTCGTACGTATAAATACACACTGGAATACGCCACCGATACTTGGCAAAAATATACAAGTATAAGAATACGAATACAAATACACCCATCCTTGGGAAGGATATACATGTACAAATACATAAAAAGTAACAAGTTAAAAATGTATTATTTTAACAAATATTCCAAAATTTGATAAATATAATTTAAGTTAAAATATTTATTATTTTAACAAATAATTATATAATTTGGAATAATATTAAGGACCCAAAGAAACGTAACTCAAAGACACTAATTAATACTAAGTCAAGGCACGACCCGCTCGTCTAATAAACCGTAGTACGTTGTAGGTAGTCGTGTACGCCAGAGGAAGCTTTGAGTTACAGTGGGTTACGAAGATCGCAAGATTGTGAGTTCATGTCCCCATTTCTTTTAACTGTTTTTGGTTTTATAACTTCGGGGGTGAAGTACATGTTACAAATTGTTTACATACGATTACATTTGGTATGGTTAGCTAAGGAAAGGTACTGCTTGATCATGTGAGTGGTGGGTACAACGCTTAAGACCATTAATCCTCGTAGTAGGACCGAATGACATGAGTGATAGATCTATTTGGGTGTAGCGAGCTCACACCCATGTGGACCGGGGTTTGGCCCATGAGGTGACTATGTCTTACTGCCGGAGACAAAACTTGCTAGGTTTGAACCTTCCTGCATCACGTCACACATCTTAATGGCCTTGCAAACCATTAATGACCTGTTTTCCTTGTTGCTTTCATACCGGGGTTTACAAACATACATACATACTTTCAATGATTACAAAGGTTTATTCGTGCACACAAACAAACACATGAACTCGCTCAACTTTTGTTGATGTTTTCAAACTACATGTATTTAAGGGATTTAAATGTGGATCTGGCGGGCGTTTGGATGTTTCAAGTGATGTTGGGAATAAGATATGTCATCCGGAGTCTAAGGGTTTGGATAGTGTGTCTTATCCTGGATAAAACACATCTTCCAAAGCCTGGTTTTTATTAATGTCTTTTGTCGAGTCCTTGTGGAACTCTAAAACAAGTTGCATGGTTTGTATTTGGATTTGAAGTTTGTGTTGGTTTTCAAGACAATGTTGTTATGTTTTTAAACTTAGTTAATGGATGAACATCTTTCGTTTTATCATATAGTTGTTTGTTATAGTTGAATGCAATGATATTAAGCAAGTCACACATAATCACGCTTCCGCAAAAGTCAGGGTGTGACATTTTTTTGGCCGGAAACCCCGTACAACATCCACGAACGAAGCACATCGAAATGGACATTCATTTTGTTTGTGAAAAAATTGCCAAAGGACAAATTCGAGTTCTGCATGTTCCTTCGCGATATCAGATAGCTGACATCTTCACCAAAGGATTACCTAAAGTCCTTTTTGACGACTTTCGTTCCAGTCTCAACATTCGGGAACCGCCCGTTTCGACTGCGGGGGAGTATTAGTATATTGTCATATTCATAGAAAGGATATTTGTGATATTTGTATTTATTGTAAATAGCACAATTATAGCGAGCTACCAAAATTATAGGATCCACTGTATTATTTATTGTAAACCCTTTGAGGAATGAAAGGCAATTGTGATTTTACCAAACCAACAGTTAGTTTTAAGTTTTTATAAGATATATAAAAAAGGGTAAATGCACGGTATCCTTGACCGCGGGAGGGATCCCCCTCCCCAGTTTGCTACCCGGCCAAGCGCCCTGACGGTGAATTCCCCAGCCAACTCAAGAGAGAGTCGAACCTGCGACCTCCCCCCCTTGTTGGTTTAAGATGGGTGTCGGTGGCCACTGGGCTGACACCCAATGGTTTTATAAGATATATCTAAGTATAGATATTAGGCAGTTTTAATAAAATAAAATGTGACACATAATATCTTCATTTTATGTTACAGTACTTTTAATTCTTTTTGTTTTTGTTTGCATAGATGGAGCCCATCTTTGTAGATTAAGCGCATTAGATCACAAGTATTAATTACTTGTACATTAAAGCATTATCGACTTGTACATTTTAATCCGTACGTCGATATTGAACAAGACAACTACCGAAACATCGACAAAAATGTGTATGTCGTCATGCTATCTTTGGATTTTTTTTAAACAATATAATTTATAAGATATGTCTAGAATACGTAAAAAAAATTATAAGTTTGTTGTGGAGAGATAAATTGTAACTAATTATCTATAATTTTGTTAAAACCTCAGGGATTTAAATATAAAAAGTTTAGGGGCTAAAAAATAAATTGTGTTTAAAAGACCAAACTACCTCATTTTAAGGGTCTTTCTATAAATAAACGAGGGGAAAAGTTCTTATTTTTTTTTGGGTATCTTAAAAGACATCTCACTCATTCATTATAATATAGTATAGATAATGAGGGCACTACCCATGGCATTATAGCCTAGTGGTATCTTGGGGGTGGGATAAGGCTTATGACCATTAGGTCATGGGTTCGATTCCCACAAAGGGGGTTTTCCCAGATTTATTGGGTTTCCTCCTGAATTGGTGTATAGGCATTATTGCCTAGTGGAGATGGATATGATCGGGTGGTTCTGCTGGTGGCACGATGATACTCCAGTGGTCCGTCAGTGATCCAAATTTGCCGTTCAAAAAAAAAGATAATGAGGGCACTATCAGCTTTTGACTGACCTTAAAATTTGAACCAACCCTAATACGCATCGTATAGCTTATACAATGTATATTGAAGATGTCGATTTAATTTCCCTAGCCATGCCAATAATACGAACCCATACAAAAACATGCTTCACGTGACGATAAAAACTAAATTATAGGAATCCACATCACCAGTCGTTCGATCCACCATTTTCCCCAATCTGAAAAAAATCTCAAACAAATCCCTCTGTTTTCCGCAAATTCAGATCCAACGATGAACGATGCAGATGTCTCCAAGCAGATTCACCAGATGGTCCAATTCATCCGTCAAGAAGCCGATGAAAAAGCTAACGAGATCTCCGTTTCAGCAGAAGAAGTAAGTCTCTGTTCAAACCAAGTCAGATTTTCGTCAATTCAGTTCGAATTTCATCATCATCTGTTGTAGATGTTAATGGTTATGTGATTGTTGAGTCAGATCGTGATTGATTTGCGGAGTTTGTTAGGTTTTCAGTTGATCGTAATGATCTGAAAGTCAATTTTCGTCAATTTAGTTTGAGTTTTGTCATCTGTTGTAGATATTTATGGTTATGTGATTGTTGAGTTAGATCGTGATCGATTTACATAGTTTGTTAGGTTTTCAGTTGATCGTTGTGTGTCGTAACGTTTGGAGGATTATATTCGTGAATTGTAGTGATCTGGAAGTCAAATTTTCGTCAATTTAGTTTGAATTTTATCATCTGATGTAGATATCTAGGGTTATTTGATTGTGTGAATTGCATCGTGATCGATTTATGGAGTTTGTTAGGTTTTCAGTTGATCGTTGTGTGACGTAACGGTTGGGGGATTTAGTTATTGAATTGTAATGATTAGAAAGTCAAAATTGTTTTGACTTATTATTTGATTTCGTGATCCCTAGTAAACGTGTAGTTAACATTGAGAATTTGTATCATTTGTTGTAGATATCTATGGTTACGTGATTGTGTGAATTGCATCGTGATCGATTTATGGAGTTTGACATAACACTTGGAGGATATAGTTAGTGAATTGTAATGATTTGAAGGTCAAAATTGTTTGACTTATAAACATGTACTTAACAGTTAACATTGAGAATTTGTATTGGTTTTGTGACAATTGGTTGGTTTGTATGAGATATAATCTATAGATGTTTGAATTTATAACTTATAAGTGCAATCAAGTCAATATGTGATCATGATTCATATATTTTTTGTCACTTTTAGTTTTTGTTGTAGGAATCAGCACTGAGAAGCTTTCTGTTCTATGTATAATGTATGCTGATTATGTGATCACAGAACAAATTAAACTAATTTTAGGTGACGTTTTGTCGGGATTAAGCATCTGTTAGTAAGTTGTGTTAAGTTAAACGGAATGTAGTTGAAATCAAATTAAGGAAGTTTTACACAATCATAAAGCATTTAAGTAGTAAGTACACAAGTGAATTTGCCAAATTAATTTGTGTTTGACTAATATTTAATTTTATGATCTTTAGTAAACATTGAGAATTTGTATCGATTTTGTGGCAATCGATTCCATATTGTGATCTATAGATGTATTCAAGGTTTACATCACGGTGTCAGCAAACGTTGAGATGTTTGAATTCATAAATGCAATAAAGTCAATCTGTGATCATGACATCAACACTGTCACTAAGAAGCTTTCTGCTCTATGTATGCTGATTACGTGATGACAATACAGATTTAGCTATTTACACAAATCATGAAGCATATAAGTAGTAAGTACACGAGTGAAAATGCAAAATAATTTGTTTACTTAATCAACTATTGCAGGAATTTAACATTGAGAAATTGCAATTAGTGGAGGCAGAGAAGAAGAAGATCCGACAAGAATATGAGCGCAAACAGAAGCAAGTTGAAGTTAGAAAGAAAATGTAAGATTTTCCAAACATGTGTACTCAGTTTTGTATGTACATCATTTCTTGGATATAAAAAGTGTGCCTCAGGTGCGAGGCAATCTGAATTCGCCACAAGGCGTTGAGGTGACGCTTCATGCACATGTGGGTCAAAACTGGTCAAAGTTAGGGACTGGACGAGGCCAATATATAACAACAACCAGAAGGATGAAGAGATTATGAATGGTTGCTTGATGAAGAAGGTTGATACGTAAATAAGAGATATGCAGGCTTTTGGTTGTACATAAAGCTTATTTGGTTGTATATAGACCTAAATGGGCTTTTTGAAACCAAGCATGATTTGAAACATTATGTGTTTGTTTATATGAAAAATCGCCATTAGTTTTAATTGGTTGAGGATGACCATTATGTGGTTTAGATCTTGTCTGTTTGTTAGAGCGAATTCAGTTTAGATATTGTACCTAATCTTAGCAAACTGCTTGTATCTAATTACTTTTCGCAATTTTAATTGCAGTGAATATTCCATGCAACTCAATGCTTCTAGAATCAAGGTTCTTCAAGCACAAGATGACTTGGTTAGTGCCATGAGAGAAGCAGCGTCGAAAGATCTTTTGAATGTTAGCCATCACCATCATCACCATCATAACTATGAAGGACTGCTGAAGTCTCTTATCGTTCAGGTGCTTATTAAGCGTATATATCACATATAATTAAATTTCTTAATACAATATAACGTCACATGTGATATTTGTTTTCTTTTTCCAATTTCATTTGATCCTCTCTCTCTATACATACACATGTGTGTGTCAGTGTGTGTATATATGAATCATTTTAATCTGCAAAGAGAGTAATCCTTGAATGCCCAAGAATTTGTTTTAATTTTCTTTGGGTAGGAGAATACTTGTACTCGACTACTCGTGGAACATCTTTGCCTGTTAACAATATATATATTTTTCAGGGTTTACTGAGACTTAAAGAACCATCTGTGTTATTGCGTTGCCGGAAAGAAGACGTGGATATGGTTCATGCTGTTCTTCATGCCGCAAAGGCAGAATATGCTGAGAAAGCACATGTTCATCCTCCTGAGATCATAGTTGACAGTATTCACCTTCCATCCGCCCCTTCCCATAGCGATCCTCATGCTCTTTCCTGGTGCATTCCCATTCTTAAATTTTACTTTATGGATGTATTAATTTCTACTTTTGAATACGCCTTCATGTTGACTTTTTGTTTGTCTTATGATGTTTTTTTTTCGGGTTTTCAGCTCTGGAGGTGTTGTTTTGGCTTCTCGGGACGGTAAAATTGTGTTTGAGAATACACTTGATGCTCGTTTGGATGTCGTATTCCGTGGGAAACTTCCTGAGGCACGCTTTCTTTCTTAAAACCACATTTGGGAAATGACCATTTTACCCTTTGACCGTTAGTGGGTAACGGTTTAAATGGATGGCGTTTAGGTGCAGGGTGTAACATTGATGCAAGGTGTAAAAATGATTTGGGGGGGGGGGGGGGGGTAATTGATCTCATTAAATGTAGGCGTAATGACCATTTTACCCTTTGACCGTTAGTGGGTAACGGTTGAAATGGATGGCTTTAAGGTGCAGGGTGTAACACTGATGCAATTTGGCAATGTGGGGGACTAGAACTGGCGAATTTTGAAAATAGGGTGTAAAAGTGTCAATGGGCGTAAATCATAAGGACTAATACTGCAGTTTACTCGTATATGAATTATGATATTTGCGACTTTTTTTTACCTTCTGAGTTCTGATCTAAAATTCTTATTCTGCAGATCCGCAAGCTTTTGTTTAGCCAGGTAGCTGTTGCTTAAACGAGGATGATGATGATATCTATTTATTTCAAGTTTGTCGGTGTTTTGATGAGAGGGACCGGAATCGGATGATTTTCAGTGTAATTTGTGTTTTCTCGGGTCATCATCGTTATGTTATCGCGAGTCTTTGCTGAGCGGACGCTTGTTTGAGTCGAGGCTATGGCAAAAGACCCGTCCCATTTGTTTGAATAAATTAAACGTTGCGTGTTACATTCATGTGTATTCTTTCAAGAATTTAAACACTTTTCCCTAGGCTTTGGGTGGTTTAAGTGTATAATGCTTTAAGACCTTGTTTTGAACCGTATGTGCTCGTGCCTCGTGGCCTACTTAAGAGATTGTTAAAACTCATATTTGTATAATAGTTTCTTTTATGTGTTTAGCGTTTGTTACTAGTTTTTTTTTTTGCTATCCGGTTGGGCCCATATTTGTATAATAGTTTCTTTTATGTGTTTTTGGTTGGTAACTAGTTTTTTTGCTATTGGGTTGGGCCCAAGGCCTTTTTAGGTATTACATGAGCTTTCACTTTTGGTAGTCAGGATTGGAGTTCTGATCTTGTACCTCTTGGTTTTGATTTTCGGAGAGTTGTGAGCTGCTGGGTGCAAAACTGCAAGCGACACAGCGAAAACTAAAACGGTTTTAAAACTCGTGACCTGGTGTGAAACTAGTCTAAAAGCGAAGTATGAAAAAAAAAAAAAAACACATGTAGTAAGATGTCATACAAATAGTATGTTGGAGAAGAAATCCAATCAATATATACTCGCTTTCTTTATCAACTTAATATTGTTTGGAGATGCCGTGTTGCTAAAGGCTAGGAAAACTCATTGGCATAAAACCATAGCTAATGGAAAAAAAAATACATGTATATTCTTCACTCGATACTTCTCGATCAGTTATTATGAGTCTTCAATCAATACCTTACTAATAAAACCCAGTGAGGCAAAACTTGGTGATGGGGAGGAAATACATCGTGTATATTACCACTCATCATTTTAGTATATATCATATACGTTTGGAGCGTCAGTGTTTTGTGACTTTTTTATAGATGACTTAATGTACTTCTTTATGCTAAGCAGTGTTGTAAGACTTTTGAAACCTCCTCTCATAAACAAATAATGCACGATCCATAACCGAGTTGTGTTACATTAGATGTTTTATGTTTTTTTGAGTTGTAGGTGGTGGCAGTTATTGTAGAGGTAGTGGTGACTCTAATCGGTGTATCACTGGAAAGACGATCCCGATTATCGGAATTAGGATGAAGAAGACATGAGAGTGGGGTGGTGGGGCCCACTTGAGTTTAACTTTATCCTTAATGTTTTAATTTTTATTTATAATAGTAAGGGTGTTTTTGTAATTTCATACCCACTTAACACCAAAACCTAATCTCCATCCACGTTAGGGACTATCGAGAAACGAGAGAGCAAAAATTGAGGACTATAGCTGTAACTTTAGAAAATTGGGGACTATAGATGAAATTTGAGTAAACCACAAGAATTATTTAGACATTTTTCTCTTGTAAAAATAATCACATATCTTTCGTAGCTTGAGTGTGTATCACAACATATTGGTTTTTCCTTGTTTCATTAATTCATTGTCTCATTGTTGGATACGAGCTAACAAAAAAAAAATATTAATAATAATAAAAATAAATAATGCACCAACTGTAATTAGTTATGTTATTTCTAGACCAAAAAATTTATTATACTTTTATCATTTTACATAGTGTGGGTATATGTATAACATGTCTAGATTTGTAAATGGATTTTAATCACGCGTTAACATATAATGCGGTTATATCATTTACATGTTATTATACATGACATAAGCCCGTATACAGAAATGGACGCAAATACCCCTCTCGTATTAAACATGCTCATATATACACGTATCGTCACCTCATCATCTCTTATCTTTTTATAGACAAGTTTCATTATACTGAAACCCGACCTTTATATATATTATTAATAAATTTATATAATATAGCAATAACATAAAATGATGTATTTATACATAAACATTTTCCTAAAAGACTAATTTGTTTTTTTTAATCAGCAAACAACTTTCATTCCACTAACACCCAATTATGTTACGAAGGTTGGCTGGGTCAACGGACACATTAAAACTGATTGCACCGATCATCTTTAAATGATGTTGTACCACTCAAATCCTTAGGGGTGTTTGAGAATATAAATTCTAAAATGTTTCTATATTCTTACCTCGTTTTTAAAACCCACAAGTACTTTTAAGATGCTTGGATAAAATATGTGCATAGTCTTCTCAACTCATTATAAAAAAATAAAATTAATATTCTAAAAACACTTCTAAACATTATAAAAAAATAAAATAAATATTCTAAAAACACTTCTAAATACGAGTAAAATGCCTACACCACTAACTTATACTATACTTTAATAAGATAAAACATTTGAGTCACGTCACAAAGCATACGTATCAAGAATAAACGTTCTAGTTAGTGTTAACTTAAACTCAAACAATAAAAAGATCGATACACATTTTTTTTTTGTGTGTGAAGAATTTGTGCTTTCACCATATACAAAAAAAGCGGAATATGAACTCACTTGCTACATAATTAATATACAAACTTAAAAATAAGAATATATGTGGACATGAGAATAAATATGCAAGCGACAAAATAATGTTATTCCAATAACACAAATATCTAAAGATACAAAAACATTAACCTTAGAAACGTTAGAAAATAATTTGGACCCTTGATGAGTGAATTGCATTTTACATTATTTATCTTTTAATCAAACTAGAATTAAGCACTTCCGTGTTGCGGCGGGACGTAAAACCGTGCCAAATAGTACCAATGTTAGACCACCCCCCAACGAACACCAACACCGACTCGACCTAGGACATGCTTGTTGCGACGAACCTGTCAAACTTGAATAAATAGACGTAAAAACGTTGAACCACACATGTATGTTGCGTCGTGTTAAAGCGAAAAATTTAGAATGAAACGTAAAACAAAAATTTGCGAAAGATGAAAAGTATAGGGGACAAAAGTTGAAAGTAAAAAAGTTGTTAGGTTAAATTTCAAATAATAAAAAGTTTTGGGTTAAAATTAAAAAAGAAAACAAATTGTGTGGGGTTAAAATTGCCAAAGGTATAAACCTTTTGGTTAAAAGTAAAAAAGTCAAATTTTGTTTTGAAAAATTCCCAAATCACAAGTTATAACCCTGTATGCCTAAAAATATTACTTATTTAGAGTATTTAAATTTGAAGTAAATTACAAGTTTTGTCCTTTATGTTTGTCCCAATTTCAGACGCTGTCCTTTACCTTTAAAATTGATGAGTTTTGTCCTTAACGTTTCAAAATCCTGCACGTTATGTCCTTTAGGGCAAACCAAGTTAATTTTTTTTGTTAAATCAGATCATGTGCAAGGCACATGAAGGCATTTTTGTAATTTCGTTTTTTAGGGAAATTTATGTAATTAACTTGAAATAAATACCCCACCACCATCCTCAAAAGTTGCAGACCACTTGCCATCACCTGCCGCCACTACCTCCTACCCTCACCTGCCGCCGACTACCACCACCTCCCACCCTCACCTGCCGCCGACCACCCACTATCTCCACCATCGCCTGACCCACCATCACACTCCACCGTCTCCAACATCACCATCAACATCCACCCCTTCGATCCACCATCACCAAAAACCAAAAACATTCATCAATTACCCCCTATCTTTCTTTCAACCGAAATCATCTGAACAAACAAAAAATCCCCAAATCTCTGAACAAACAAAAAATCCCCAAATTCAGGGTTAGAACACTTACTGTATGCACAACTTCAATTGAAATTCAAGTATGTTACCATCAATGGATGTCGGTGATGGTGGGGCGGTGGTTGTTGTAGATGATGAAGGGGCAACGGTTGCTTATAGTTGCAATGGTGGAGGATGGTATCGGTGGTAGCAGGTTGTGGCAATGGAGGCTGATGGTGGCGGTGGTAAAGAAAGATAGAGGGGTGGGTCGCCGGAGGTGGTGTGGGGTGGGTGGTGGCATGTCGGTGATGGTGGTGGGTGAAGGTGAGTGAGATAGAGATAGGTATAACTGTGTATTTCTTATATATATATAATATAATTTTTATTTTAAATTTAGTTTGTTTTGTTTATTTAAATATATTAAATAAACATGTAAAAAGACTAACCTACCCTTGTGTAATCTGATTTAACAAAAAAAATTAACTGGGTTTGCCCTAAAGGACATAACGTGCAAGATTTTGAAACGTTAAGGACAAAACTCATCAATTTTAAACGTAAAGGACAGCGCCTGAAATTTGGGACAAACATAAAGGATAAAACTTGTAATTTACTCTTAAATTTGAGATGTTTTTTAATTAAGAAATTCAGAAAATAGATGTCCTTTAACTTTCAAATTTTTACACACGTAATATCTTTTTGCCCTAACCAAGTTGGTTTTAAATGTTACATCAACCCATATGTCACTCGCGTGAGGGCAAAATGGTCCTTTTACTTTAAAAATAGAATGAATTGCAATTTACGTCCTTTAAGTATATGTCAAATTGTAGACGTTGTCCTTAAACTAAGGTAAGTACACTAGATGTCTTTTATGGTTACATTTCTCTACACGTTCTATCATTTTGCCCTAATGTAGTTAGTTTTTTTTAGTTAAATGTACTCGTATACCTCTACCGTGAGGGCAATTTGGTCATTTTACATCAACACTTAAACAAAATTAAACGAGCAAACATAAATGAATGGATACAAGGGGGCACAAATAGACGAACGTAATTGAATGAGACCATATCCGTTCATTCATTTGTTATATATACGAACATAAATGAACTATCTGTCTAACGGTTTACTCAGCGTTCGATTCGTTTATACGGCTACGCTACTCATGTACAAAATGAAATATTGTTATGGACTAATACCATTGCAAGGTATGGGACTTGTCCCACATTGGTTGTATGGGCAACTGATGTGGGGTTTATATACCAAATGAGCTCTCTCACCCACCAGACTAGTCTTTTAGGTTGTGTTCTCCTGTTTGGTATGTAACATTGGTATCAGAGCCAGAACTCGAAGTGGTGGCCCACGGAGTGGTGGCCTGGAGAGAGCCAGCCGTGACCAACGTGGCCGTGACCAACGAGGCTCGGAGTGGTGGCCTGGAAAGAGCCAGCCGTGACCAACGAGGACGTTGGCCCTTAAGGAGGGTCGATTGTTATGAACTAATACCATTGCAAGGTATGGGACTTGTCCCACATCGGTTGTATGGGCAACTGATGTGGGGTTTATATAACAAATGAGCTCTCTCACCCACCAAACTAGTCTTTTGGGTTATGTTCTCCTCTTTGGTATGTAACAAGTATTTCAGAATGGGCTAGATCAATAGGTAGGCTTTGGCACAAAAGAAGACAAACAAACAGCCAACACAATCATTGGCCCATAAAAGTAATTACTTTCTATATTTCCAAGAAGATTAAAAATTTCATTTCCAAAATGAAATATAAACAGTGGATTCGTTCATTCGTTTTTGTACTTTCTGATGGTTCATTAATTTTTTTTTTTAAAAATAGTGATTTTTTCGCATTTTATTATAACTATGCAAATACATAACTTCTTCAACTGAACACTATCGTATAAATATGATTAATCAAATACTAATCGATCTTTTAAAATACTATTTCTGGTTGCTTTTTGTTTAGTATTTTCCAATTTAGAAGTTAAAAGTATCGATATTTTAAAATACTATTTCTGGTTGCTTTTTGTTTAGTATTTTCCAATTTAAAAGTTAAAGTAGAATCTAATTTACTATAAATAAACTTTCTTAAATACTGCCATTTATGGTGTGGGGACTATTTGGTGAGCACACATTTATTCCCTACCAAAAATGCGACGTAATAAAATTAAAGAATGAATGATTCTTTAGAATTAAACAAAGTTCAAATTCGTCTTGTCTAGTAAATAAAAATAAACTTTTAATATATTCAGTAGTTTTAGTTTCCAAGTGGTGACAAAACGAACTCACTTGTGACATTTGTACGTCCGTAGCGAATTAACATTAACTGCTAGAATTCCCTTGCATCTCTCAGCGAGAATTCGATAATATCAGTTTGGTTGATTACGGTATCGATATGGTAATAACATTGGGTATATCAAACGAAAAATAAAACTTAAAAAATATAGTATTAATATGTCCAGAAGATATCGATATGTGTTTTACATCGACCAAAAATAAAAAAAAAACAAATATTGGTAACCGTTTCGATAGTATGATACTGGTATCGATGTTGGTCGGTCAAAATTGATGTTGTACCTATTTGTTGGGACGATATCACCTTGGTTCATTATCGCCCTGGTACGGGACCAACACTCGCTATAACTTATGATATAAAAAAGATATTTTATCGCGAACAAAATTACGTTTTCAATAAAATTTATACCGGAAACCATAAAAACGAATACTTGTACTGCTACCAAAGTTTTTGAAAAATATTAGTTCAGTTCGTCAAGGTATAGAACAAAAACTAAAAGGCCCCAACCCGTTTTAGCAAACCCTTTGAACCAAGCTTGTAACCTCAAACACCCCCCCCCCCCTTTTCTTGTGTAAAACACCCCGTTTACATCGTGTCCTTGATCCGGATTGACAAAAACACTCCTTTTTCTTGTATAAAATACCTCCTTTACACCGTCCCCTTGATCCAGATTGAAGGAATGATCTCGATTTTGTAACCTTCTGTGGAGCCTACCGTGCTGCTGCCTATGATAAGCGCCAGTAAAGTACTCCGCCAAGCATGCAGCGAGCGCGCACGGCTGGGCCTGCAATAGGCAGTACAGAAAAAAAGGTCACCTAGGTTGACCTTGTCCCGGCTATTAAACCGGGGCACGATCGATGACTCAATTATGCGGTGAAGGTATCGGTACAGGGGTCTTTGATGGCGATGGCCTTTTTGCGAGGACTTCCCAAATGGAACCCTCGCAATAGCCATCCAAAAACTAATAAGGGTATGCCTGTCTAAGGCTCTACCCCCTGTGTGTAAATATATGTATCAAGCTCGACATGTGTGCACAAACCTGAATGGACGGCAAAGTCCCGCAAACTCATCCCAAACTCCTGGCCGGCCAGACGGAAAGTAATCTCGGATGGTCCTGGTCCTCCACATAATCGTCCAGATGCGGCGCATATATAAATGACGATAGAAACTCGATCGTAATCTCACGATACGAGTCCTCCATCGCAATCTGAAACAAACACGCAAAACGTAGTATCCAACCCAACTATCTCTTTCACCCTCGCGACCTCGTCCACGGTCTCTAAAAGCTCCCAATCAATCCCTACATGTCCCCCTATCTCCATGGTGCGCAACTTCGCGCACCTCTCATGCCTATCTGACGTCAACAGGAACGTCAGATACGTGTGACTGTCTAGTGGATCAACTGCGACCTGCTCCTGCTCATGCTCTAAACCCATATCCATGTCGAAATCCATATCGATATATGTGTGTTAAAATTAAAAATACAAATTTAAAAACAATTTAATAACAAATTTAAAAACATTTTTATAACAACTTTAAAAAAATTGATTTTAATTTTTAAAAACAATTTTATAAAAATTTAAAAAAAATATTTTCAAAAAACAATTTTAAATTTAAAAAAAAATTTATAAGAATTTTGAGAATAATTTACACTTTTATAAGAATTTTGAAAATAATTTACTAAAAAAATTATCTAGGCCAAAGCACAGTGCTTTGGGCTAAGCTCTGCGTTTTGGCCTTCTGTTCTTCAAACATCCCCAACCCAGTCGACGTTTACCCCCAAAATCAAATCAAAACATAAACAAACATCAAATTAATGGAATGTACATAAACGGGGACTAGTAATCGCACCTTATAGAAGTTGAATCGTCAAAAATGGTCTTGAATCGAGCTCGTAATCGTCAAGTGTGTGTAACTCTGTAAGACCCAAACACGTTTAACCTTAAAACGACGCAGCGGAAATATGAGCCTTAAAATTTCTTTGTTTATTAACTACATTACTTACGTGAAGGCTCAATTACAAATGTCAAACATTTTCTAGAAGGAATTTACAACATTCACACTTAAATTAACATTTCAAAGCGTTACATAATTCTGTGACAACTGTCACTTTTCCGTACATTCCGTACACTAAATGAACAGTGATCTGTGCTTTAATGAACGTACATGATCCAGTTCACAAGACAAATAAATTTCTGATTTCTATATAAGTGAAATTCATGCACGTTTTATACTACAAAATATTGCTTTATGCATAAATGAGAGCGTTGCGTCAAAAATACTAGTAAACTCACCGGTAAGTCACTCTGTGTCAACAAAACTGCAGAAAGCAGTCAGACATTAGAATTGAGGCCTAGGTGTAGGTCCAACAACAAGAATACATTAAAACCCAAGAATACATTAAAACCCAAGAATACATACAAGGGTTTACATATATACCATCCGGAAGTTAAATTACGCACTAAAAAGCACCCGAAACGCACTTTAAGTGCAGAATTTTATTAAATTCAGCAATAAATCAGCTTTTAACACATAAATGTTATGCAGAAATTACGATTTATCATCCAGAATACTTTCCTAAGTGTCGGGAATTAAAAGTGTCACAAAAAGATACTTGAAAGACACTAAACGGTGCAATTTAGCACTTTAACGAACCGGTATCTAACCGAACAACCGGACATTACCCGGAACACAAAAATATTGTCAAACACATTGTTTTTATTTTTTCTAAGCTAGTTAGGGTCCCCGAACACCCTAACACACTATGTATTTAATAACACACCATAAGCCACTAATTATTCCAATTATTTTCTAACTAACATCCTTAACTAAAAGTTAGAAACTAACCAATACCCCCCCCCCCCCCCATAGTTGGGCTGGTTATATGAGGGTCCCATTTAGGGATTTTCTTGCAATATTTTATTTGATATGTATGTGTATTATGAGACATAGAAACCAAGGGGTAAAGGGATGTTGGGAGAACTTTCTTATAAACCACAAGTCTAGGCATATGATCATTCTCCATCACTTTCACTACACCACAACCTCCTTCTCTTTCCCCCATGATCTCGGCTCAACACCACCACCATAACCACCAACTTTCTAGCTCCTTTCAATGCATCCTAAGTATGTTCTAAGGTGTCTCGAGCCTATTTAGGAAGGTTGCAAGCAACGGATCTTGAAGGACCTCCTTCACGAGCTTTTATCCACTTGATTTTCACCACTTTTATACTCTTGAACTCCCCTAGCCTTGTGCTAGTGGTAAGTGTCTTAGATCTTCATTCTCTTCATGTTGTTGATGGTTAATAGTTAAAAGAATGATGAAATCTTAAGAAACACTAATAACATAAACAAAGTCTTGAAACATAAACTAACAAAGTGATGAAGAATGGTTAAAATGATGAAGAAATCATGATATTCTTGTGTTATGATGCTTGTTGAATGTTGTTTGCTAGTAGAAATGTTATGGTTCATCACATGGTCTTGCTAGATCATGTCTAAAAACATGAACTAGCAAGATGAGAAAGCAAAAATGAGTAGGATGATGGAACCATCCACACATAAACTATGAACTTGAATAAATAAATGCTTTCTTGAAAAATAAGGATCAAAATAGATTATAATCTTGTAGATCTAAAGATCCATGAGTGGTTTTTCGAAAGAACCAAGTGAAAAGTATGAGATTTGTCAAAACTTGGATCTTACATAAACTTAACACATTTTTGGTGGATAAACAAGTGTAGAAACACTTGTGTAATAAGAAAATTTCACAAAGAAATATTTTTAGAAAGTATGATTTGAAGTTGTAAACACTTACACTCTTTAAAAATAAAGTTTTTAAAGAACTAATCACAATTTGGAAGGTAACAAGACTTACTAAGTATGCTAGTAAGTTACTACATACTTTCATAAATATTCAAGTTCATGGGTTTATAGTTTATGCTTGTTCTTGACAAATTGGTAAGTCGAAGTTGCATATTGTTGGTCGATGATTGATTGATGATGATTTTAAAAGAAAATAAACACATGTTTTGAAAACATGGGAAACCTCCATTTTTAGGGGAAACTCTGTCAAAATTTCTATAAAACTTTGACATTTAGAAAATATAAGTTTTGAGAAACTTATTCCCTAAAAATGCATCTAAAAGCATTTACCAAGGTTTCCCAAGATTTTGTATTAAGAAATAATGATTTCTTCAAGATTAAGATCAATATTAAGTATGTATATTTTTGAGAAAAATATATATATTTATTTATCACCAAATTTTGTGCTAAGTGTATGTAGTATGTATTGTACGTGATAGTGTATTAGGACTTGAAAATACGCTAAATACTCCTAAGGGGTGAAGATACAAAAATACACATACAACACACTTAGACAAAATACAAGATACCTATATTTATTGTTGAGAAAATAATATAAGTAAGATACATAGTTAAAAATATAAATTATTTTTTAACACAAAAACACATATACAAAAGATAGTGACTTGTACTTGTGCGATACAAGTCTAGTGACTGACGTTAATAAACACGTTTAGGTCACGACGCTAGATAAGCAAATCCGGTGAAGTTTACGACGCAGGAACACAAAGCAGTGAGTTCATGCTCCCCCTTTTCTTTAACTGTTTTTGGGTTTATAACTCTCGGGGGTGAAATACATGTTACAAATAATACAATGTTTATAAATGGTATGATAACAAGAAGCACTCTTGGTGAGAACGAGTACCAAGTATGATGCGATTTGAGAATACAAAAAATACAAGAAGCACTCTTGGTGAGAACGAGTACCAAGTATGATGCGATTTGAGAATACAAAAATACAAGAAGCACTCTTGGTGAGAACGAGTACCAAGTATGATGCGTTTAAGAAATACTAGATCATGTGAGCACAAACATAATACTAAAAATGCCATAAAGTCTTGGTGAAAACTAGTACAAAGCCATTAAAAACATTCACTAATTAGGGACGAGGGTTAGATCTAACGGGTACGGCCGAGCCCCACTCATGGTCACAACTAGTACCTAGTAGTGCTTCGGAGTCCCAGTCGAGGCTAATCGACACAGTCGAGGGTAATCGACACAGTCAAGGGAAATCGACACAGTCGAGGTTAATCGACACAGTCGAGGTTAATCGACACAGTCGAGGAAAATCGACAAAGGTAGGAGCCATTACGAATGCTCCCTAGGAGTCATAACAAGTACTCCCATGTCCTTAAGGAGTCATAACAAGTACTCCCCATGTCCTCACATGCCTTAAAGTCTCTCGAAGATTTACAAGAATACTTTATTGATACAAGATTTGTATCACAAGAATACTTTATTCCACAAGAATACTTTATTTATACAAGATACATACCATGTTTCATACAGGGTATGCAAAACGCATGAACTCGCTCAACTTTATGTTGACGTTTTTCCAAAATTACATGTATTTCAAGTGACATGATGGATCTTGGGCGCAGGTGTCGTAACTAGAAGTAGACTTCAAGTTTAGATGTCATCCACTTTTGTTGAAATGTAACCTAGACGAAGGTTGTGTTTTAAAACTTAAATAAAAAGTGTTTGTAATACTCAAACTTTATGAATGGATGAACATCGTTTTGATCATGTAGTTGTTTATTACGATTGAATGCAATGATATTAAACCAGTCACACATCATACGCTTCCGCAAAAGTCAGGGTGTGACAGTTTGGTATCAGAGCCTCGATTGTAGTGAACTAGGATTCCTTCTCGAGTCTAGACTACAATCACTAGAGTTCTCTCACAAAAACACTTTACAAAAAGGTTTTCATTGCATTCATGTAAGCGCCAAGATCCACGAGTCAAACACTTTTCAAAAAGAGACAAGGCAAGGACATTAGTAGGTAATACCCTCAAGATAGGGTGCCAATTAAGGCATAGTCTACACGAGTTAGACTTGCCAAAGATAAAATACACTCTTGGTGACCACTAGTACCAAGTAGTGTTTTTGTCGTGAATCGACAACTAGAAAAATGACCCCCCCCCCAAAAAAAAACGAGAGTTATACGTGATATAATCAAATTGCTTATTTATGCTAAGTAGCATATTTGTTATTGATATGCATACGAATAAGTGTACGGAATAAATATTGACGTAAATATATACAAATAAGTGTACGGAATGATTATTGACGTGAACAAGATACTTTCGACTCCGACTCCTATTAGTGTACGTAACTCGCACGATGAAGCTATCAACCTCGCGTTCATTGCAAAGCTCATAGCTAGAGTGATTACCAAACAAGATTATGAGCTTGCTTCCGTAGGAGATGGCTGCTCTTCCCTCTCGATCGTGAAGGTGCCTGACTACGGTGATGATGACGAGGCAGAGGCGGCAACCTTGAACAAATTCTTAATCAACGGGACGAGATCCCTGCGACTTATGTGAAGTAAGATCGATGACATGCTTGACCAGAAAAGGAAGATGAACTATTCATCTCAAAGGTGCCCCTCCAACTACTAGGAATTCTCTTTATTCCTATCATCGTGCCTATACGCGCGTAACGATAACGAGTGTTAGCGCGTGGACCATCGCAAAGGTCCTTTCCATGACAGAAGTATAAGGAAAACAGTGTCCCCTTCTTGATTGATCATCTGCTTGGACGAGAGAAAATTGGGGTAACTGTGCAAGACAATTTATTATTACGGGGGCCCACGTAATAACAAATTGTAGTGCATAGAAATCCTGGTGGACTCTGTGGGTCGAGCTAATGAAAACCACACAAAATTAATCTATAGGTGTTCACACCTTCATCTGGTAGAACAATACATAGATAAGTGCTTTAGCACATTATAAAGTAGGAAGCCTGTCTTAGCCTACTTCGTGACTGACACTTCTACCTGTATACGGGATGTTTGAGAAAACGACATTTAAGCAAGAGAAGATGGGTAACATTCAAAAAGATTCAGCGACGTTACACTCTCTATCACCTCTACACGAACAACCCCATCTCTGGGAAAATATACACATCAATAAAGCTAATATAGCAGGAAATAACTAAAACTTAAATGACCGAGGAGATGTAACCTCGAGTTCATTTTATTACAAACATTAAGCCAAGTTGGCAAGCCTATGTGAAGGCTCAGTAATTGTTTCCTCGCTCATACATTGATTATATATACATGTGAAATTGGGTGATTACATGATGGCTTATGGTGCTATGTACCTCATAGACAACTATGGAGTATTGTCTAACCTACTTCATACCATTTGACAGAAGAGAATGCCGCCCAGACATGATACAAACACCAGTACGTTGCCAAGAACAGAAGCTGACCTTCAAGAACGAATCTCACAGGCAATTGCACGACATGAAGCCCTCTGCTCCGAACACAGCGGTGGCACTTCCGGAAATAACCCTCCAACTGGCTGCACCTATAAACAGTTCCTGGATTGCAAACCATTAAACTTTGACGGAACAGGAGGCGCCGTTGCATTTGTTCGTTGGTCAGAAAAGACTGACTCCATCCTAAGAATGAGTAACTGTTCGCCCCAACAGAGTGTTACCTATATCTCAGGGTTGTTCTTGGATGGCGCACTCTCCTAGTGGAACCTTCAGGTTCAGACCCTTGGTGCAGATGCTGCTTATGCACTGAGCTGGGACGAGCTCAAGGGAATGATGGAAAAGAAATACGGTTCTAGGGCTGAAATCCAGAAGCTTGAGGTGGAGTTCTGGAATTTGAAAATGGACGGACCGAAGATTCCTGAATATGTCCAGCGATTTCACGACTTGTCTAGGGTCGTCCCCTACTTAGTCAAACCAGAATTCAAAAGGATTGAACGATTCATTTGGGGACTTGCACCTCAAATTAGGAGCTTGGTTACTACCTCAAGGCCTCCAACCATCACAGAGGCTATCGATTTAAGCGTTACGCTTACTGAAGAAGCTCTACGTGCGGGGAAATTTTCGGAATCTGAGGATAACAAGAAAGAGACTCATGTGGAGTCATCAGGCAATAAAAAAAGGAAGTCTTCGAACCTAAAGGTGGGCACACAAGTCGGCTATGGAAGCTCTAAAGCAAACAAAAGAAAGAAAGTGAAGCCGCCGCATGGCAGGAAGACTGATGGAGCCACTAATAAGGCCAGTGGTAAAATTTACTCGGGGACTAAGCCGAGGTGCGAAAAATGCAATTTTCACCATGAAGGTCGATGTCTGAGGCCTAAGTGCGGAAAATGTGGAAAAGAAGGGCACAACAAGGACGCCTGTTGGGCGAAGGACCCAGATGGAAGAAATAAGAGAATACCAGGTTGCTACAGATGTGGTGAAGCAGGGCACTTTAGGAAAGATTGTCCTGGGAAGAAACAAGCCAGGAAGGGTTTTCATGATCGAAACTCGTGAAGCACGCCAGCATCCAGATGCGGTTACGGGTACGTTCCCTATTAACCAACCTAATGCATCTACTTTTAATTAAGGCATCAATTTTAACCTTGCATGCTTAAAACCTAAGAAACTGTTTGGCCTAGTTTCAAGTAGAATAGACGTCCCGTATTCTTTAGAAATGGGCATATAGAAGGCTAGCCTAAGCAGACGAAGCAATTAAGGATTGTTTAGAGACTCAGAAGGCCGGAACAGAAGGCCGGAACCTTCTGTTACCATTGACTTGAGAAGTCATAGCAGGGATTGGATATCCAAGTAGACTGCAGAGCTTGGGAACATCCCCGTGGCGGAAGAAGTTCCAGTAGCCTTTTCTGAAGATTTGCCAGGAACGCCCCTCCACAAATGACAAGAGGAGTCTAGGGTAAATCTCATGCCAGGAGCGGCACCAGTGCCGAATGACACCTTACCGACTAGCTTCGTCCGCGAAGCATGAGCCTCCGATGTAGCTGCAAGAGCTGCTAGACAGAGGGGATTAAAGACATAACACCCTTAGTTAAGAACATGAGAAGAAAGTTGACAGTTTCCATTCAGCATAAATTCCAGAGAATTGAATCAGAATCCTATGCCAAGGACTGATGGCATGAACAGACAAATCGTCAGGTTATAGTTGCCACACAGAGATCGACTTGAGGATAGGATGTCCTCAACTGTGAATACAAGAAGGAAATATCCCTAAAACGACCTTTAGGACTCGCTTCGAGCATTACGAGTTCCTTGTCGTACCTTTTGGCTTAACACATGCATCGACAATATTCATGGACCTCATGAATCGAACGTGTAAGCCATACCTGGATAAATCATGATTATACTCATTGACTACATACTTATATGGCCAACGACCAGGGAAGGTCGTGAGCAATAGCTGCAAATTACCTTGCAACTCTTAGAGAAAAGAACAATTATGTGCTATGATGACGAGAAGCGGATTTCGAATTCGCAAAGTGAGAACCTTAAGATACATGGTGGATAAGAACGAGATTCATGCCAACCTTGCAACCAAGAGCTGAGGAGCTAGAGTCGCAATTAGGTGACGCTTCTCGACAAAGTCTCAATTGTACGTCGATACAACGAGACCACAACATTGCATACGCGGCACATTGATTAAGGAATCATAAGAAGAAACCTTGAGCTAGATACAGTAATTGCGCGCCACAAATTTGACGTCATTACCTGAAAGAAAAAGTTGCACGATCCTTACTGATCACAAAGATTGCAGCACACCGTTGATCGTAAGAACTTAAATGTTGAAGTAGATGGACTAAACTACTGAACGATGCAAACTGTATGGACATGAGACGTATCTGTGTGATAAACTTTGATGAAAAGTTGGAACACTCACTTGCCCTTAGTGGAGTCTTCCTACAACAGTATTTATCACACCGCCGTTTAAACCGCTTCGTGTGAAGCTTTAGATGGAACATAATAAATCGATCCCCGTCGTGTTGATCAGAGACCGGGAATAAACAATCTACTGACCCGCGTTGGTTCGGGAAAAACTAGAGGCAAGATCGTTCAGATATGTGATCATATCGAGATAGCCGCGGAATACAGCAAGATTGCGCCGATGAGCAGCATAAATCGTAAGAATTCGAGATAAGAAGTATGGCTTTAATGAGAGCCTCGCCTAGAGAAGGCGTGATGTGATTTGGAAAACGTAAAGGTCGAATCCCCGATGTAGGGATCGAAACCATTGTTCAAATGATGAAACTTCCAGAACAGATCTGTAGTGATCACGACACATTCCGTGTGTCTAGAGGAGTCTGACTCAAGGAACAGTCGCTGTTTCCGCAAATAAGATTCACGTCAATGACTAACGACAAAATTTCTATAAAACCTGTTAAGGTTTTGGACCAAGAGTCCACAATACTATAGAACCTGTTAAGGTTTTGGACCAAGAGTCCACAATACTATAGAACCTGTCAAGGTTTTGGACCAAGAGTCCACAATACTATAGAAACATGTTAAGGTTACGGACCAAGAGTCCACAAGATACAGAAAAGACACGATTGATTTACTAGAGTACGATAGAATTTATAACATGACCCAGAGATTACATGGGAACATGAAGACAAAACATGAATCTAAGTGACCATATTTGATTCACAACTCCCCTGCGACCAATGGCATCGCTTGAATTTCGGGACGAAATTCTTTTAACGGGGGGAGACTGTGACAACCGTCACTTTTCCGTACATTCCGTACACTAAATGAACAGTGATCTGTGCTTTAATGAACGTACATGATCCAGTTCACAAGACAAATAAATTTCTGATTTCTATATAAGTGAAATTCATGCACGTTTTATACTACAAAATATTGCTTTATGCATAAACGAGAGCATTGCGTCAGAAATACTAGTAAACTCACCGGTAAGACACTCTGTGTCAACAAAACTGCAGAAAGCAGTCAGACATTAGAATTGAGGCCTAGGTGTAGGTCCAACAACAAGAATACATTAAAACCCAAGAATACATACAAGGGTTTACATATATACCATCCGGAAGCTAAATTACGCACTAAAAAGCACCCGAAACGCACTTTAAGTGCATAATTTTATTAAATTCAGCAATAAATCAGCTTTTAACACATAAATGTTATGCAAAAATTACGATTTATCATCCAGAATACTTCCCTAAGTGTCGGGAATTAAAAGTGTCACAAAAAGATACTTGAAAGACACTAAACGGTGCAATTTAGCACTTTAACGAACCGGTATCTAACCGAACAACCGGACATTAGCCGGAACACAAAAATACTGTCAAACACATTGTTTTTATTTTTTCTAAGCTAGTTAGGGTCCCCGAACACCCTAACACACTATGTATTTAATAACACACCATAAGCCACTAATTATTCCAATTATTTTCTAACTAACATCCTTAACTAAAAGTTAGAAACTAACCAATACCCCCCCCCCCCCCATAGTTGGGCTGGTTATATGAGGGTCCCATTTAGGGATTTTCTTGCAATATTTTATTTGATATGTATGTGTATTATGAGACATAGAAACCAAGGGGTAAAGGGATGTTGGGAGAACTTTCTTATAAACCACAAGTCTAGGCATATGATCATTCTCCATCACTTTCACTACACCACAACCTCCTTCTCTTTCCCCCATGATCTCGGCTCAACACCACCACCATAACCACCAACTTTCTAGCTCCTTTCAATGCATCCTAAGTATGTTCTAAGGTGTCTCGAGCCTATTTAGGAAGGTTGCAAGCAACGGATCTTGAAGGACCTCCTTCACGAGCTTTTATCCACTTGATTTTCACCACTTTTATACTCTTGAACTCCCCTAGCCTTGTGCTAGTGGTAAGTGTCTTAGATCTTCATTCTCTTCATGTTGTTGATGGTTAATAGTTAAAAGAATGATGAAATCTTAAGAAACACTAATAACATAAACAAAGTCTTGAAACATAAACTAACAAAGTGATGAAGAATGGTTAAAATGATGAAGAAATCATGATATTCTTGTGTTATGATGCTTGTTGAATGTTGTTTGCTAGTAGAAATGTTATGGTTCGTCACATGGTCTTGCTAGATCATGTCTAAAAACATGAACTAGCAAGATGAGAAAGCAAAAATGAGTAGGATGATGGAACCATCCACACATAAACTATGAACTTGAATAAATAAATGCTTTCTTGAAAAATAAGGATCAAAATAGATTATAATCTTGTAGATCTAAAGATCCATGAGTGGTTTTTCGAAAGAACCAAGTGAAAAGTATGAGATTTGTCAAAACTTGGATCTTACATAAACTTAACACATTTTTGGTGGATAAACAAGTGTAGAAACACTTGTGTAATAAGAAAATTTCACAAAGAAATATTTTTAGAAAGTATGATTTGAAGTTGTAAACACTTACACTCTTTAAAAATAAAGTTTTTAAAGAACTAATCACAATTTGGAAGGTAACAAGACTTACTAAGTATGCTAGTAAGTTACTACATACTTTCATAAATATTCAAGTTCATGGGTTTATAGTTTATGCTTGTTCTTGACAAATTGGTAAGTCGAAGTTGCATATTGTTGGTCGATGATTGATTGATGATGATTTTAAAAGAAAATAAACACATGTTTTGAAAACATGGGAAACCTCCATTTTTAGGGGAAACTCTGTCAAAATTTCTATAAAACTTTGACATTTAGAAAATATAAGTTTTGAGAAACTTATTCCCTAAAAATGCATCTAAAAGCATTTACCAAGGTTTCCCAAGATTTTGTATTAAGAAATAATGATTTCTTCAAGATTAAGATCAATATTAAGTATGTATATTTTTGAGAAAAATATATATATTTATTTATCACCAAATTTTGTGCTAAGTGTATGTAGTATGTATTGTACGTGATAGTGTATTAGGACTTGAAAATACGCTAAATACTCCTAAGGGGTGAAGATACAAAAATACACATACAACACACTTAGACAAAATACAAGATACCTATATTTATTGTTGAGAAAATAATATAAGTAAGATACATAGTTAAAAATATAAATTATTTTTTAACACAAAAACACATATACAAAAGATAGTGACTTGTACTTGTGCGATACAAGTCTAGTGACTGACGTTAATAAACACGTTTAGGTCACGACGCTAGATAAGCAAATCCGGTGAAGTTTACGACGCAGGAACACAAAGCAGTGAGTTCATGCTCCCCCTTTTCTTTAACTGTTTTTGGGTTTATAACTCTCGGGGGTGAAATACATGTTACAAATAATACAATGTTTATAAATGGTATGATAACAAGAAGCACTCTTGGTGAGAACGAGTACCAAGTATGATGCGATTTGAGAATACAAAAAATACAAGAAGCACTCTTGGTGAGAACGAGTACCAAGTATGATGCGATTTGAGAATACAAAAATACAAGAAGCACTCTTGGTGAGAACGAGTACCAAGTATGATGCGTTTAAGAAATACTAGATCATGTGAGCACAAACATAATACTAAAAATGCCATAAAGTCTTGGTGAAAACTAGTACCAAGCCATTAAAAACATTCACTAATTAGGGACGAGGGTTAGATCTAACGGGTACGGCCGAGCCCCACTCATGGTCACAACTAGTACCTAGTAGTGCTTCAGAGTCCCAGTCGAGGCTAATCGACACAGTCGAGGGTAATCGACACAGTCAAGGGAAATTGACATAGTCGAGGTTAATCGACACAGTCGAGGAAAATTGACAAAGGTAGGAGCCATTACGAATGCTCCCTAGGAGTCATAACAAGTACTCCCATGTCCTTAAGGAGTCATAACAAGTACTCCCCATGTCCTCACATGCCTTAAAGTCTCTCGAAGATTTACAAGAATACTTTATTGATACAAGATTTGTATCACAAGAATACTTTATTCCACAAGAATACTTTATTTATACAAGATACATACCATATTTCATACAGGGTATGCAAAACGCATGAACTCGCTCAACTTTATGTTGACGTTTTTCCAAAATTATATGTATTTCAGGTGACAGGATGGATCTTGGGCGCAGGTGTCGTAACTAGAAGTAGACTTCAAGTTTAGATGTCATCCACTTTTGTTGAAATGTAACCTAGACGAAGGTTGTGTTTTAAAACTTAAATAAAAAGTGTTTGTAATACTCAAACTTTATGAATGGATGAACATCGTTTTGATCATGTAGTTGTTTATTACGATTGAATGCAATGATATTAAACCAGTCACACATCATACGCTTCCGCAAAAGTCAGGGTGTGACAAATTCAAGCTACGTGACCGTTCTTTCCGTACAATCCTTGCTCTTTGACTCGATCTACGCCTGCTTATCTTCGTTAGTGGTAGAGGAAATCTATGTGATACATGTGGACATCATATACAACTTAACTGTTAGTTATTGACAACACCATACAACATTATTCTATATAATTGAAAATCGTATAACATTCCACAATGTAAACTTGGATTCATTCTATCGTTCTCTTAATCCAAGTTCGGCTTCAATTCCTCATGAACCCGACGTGAACCCGATGTTTTCATACCTGCATTACATTCCAACCTCAAGGCACATTATTAGTAATCGTCAATACTCAAACGTATTAAAACCATACCTACGTACATTCATATCAACTTACATTCATGTATGTATACATTTCTATATACGTACATACAATCATATACACCCGCATACATACATTTATACACGTATATATACTTACAAACTCTTGCTTACCACTTTTATTCTCATATACTTATACTATCATGTCATAATCACATCTTTCCATATATTTAAGTCTTATACGTATTACCATACATACTTACTCATTCCTAGACGCGTTTGCCTATAAGTTTCCTTCACTAACACATAGGTAAATCCATACTTATACTATCCGGAGACCCATAACATTCACTTATATTCAAAACCAACTTAAACATTAGTTATGAGGCCTTGAAAATCGTTTAAAGTAAGTTCCATGACCAAAACAAATAAAAATAAAGATTTTTGCCAGTTCAGTGGTCTCTCGCGGGCCGCGAGAGACTTAGCTCTTTTTGTCGCGGGGCACGACAGCCATGCGTCGGCAGGTTACTCGCGTAGGCAGCCAGTTAGTGCATCGGCAAAAATAGGAGCAGCACAAAGCGTCGGCAACGCCCCTTACTTTTGCCATTTTTCTGCTGTGTTGTTTTCGTCGCTCGAACGCGCTAAAACTCGCATAACTTTTAAACCGTTTAACCGTTTTACCTCCCGTTTCTTCCCACATGATCGTAATTTGGTCCTCCATCGTATGGACTCAAAATATAACAACAGTACTAAGGAAATTCTTAACTTATATGTTTTCGGTCTAATATTCATTTATGAATTATTCAACCTGTTCATGTTTTTATCAAACAACTCATATGGTTATACTTAAAACTCACATGAACATTATAATTATAACACTTTTACATTATCCGGAGTTCCGTATATGGGGTTTATGAACCCGATTCCCGGTATGCATTAAACTCATTCATTTAAATCAACTATACTTTATTAGTAAAATTTCCTTACACCTCCGAGGTCTAAAGTGCATCGTTACTAATCATACAATTTCATTCAAACGATTAGAAATCAAAGCATTTGAACAAAAGAATTAAACACAAGAAATTATATTTTTTTTCTTTTTCAGCCCCTTCACCCGGCCGTGCCAAGTGTCCACCCGTATAGCAACTCTCCTAAAAACCCTTAACATGCCCTACACATCTTAAAATATACCCCGTATACGAAAAATAACCCTAAAATACCTTTATATTATTAAAAATCAAATAAAAAAAAAAATTTAAGGTTCTCGCGGGGCGCGACCCAGACAAGCTTAGTCTGTCGCGGGCCGCGACAAGGTGACACCAGGCGAACCCTCGTGATGCCACGTGTCCTTGTGCGTGGTGAAGCTAGGTCATGAGTCGCCAAGGCTAGACCCTAGGCTAGTGGTCTCACGGGCCGCGAAGGCCTTGCCTTCTATCTCTCGCGGGGCGCGAGAGAACCAAGATCAGACCTATAAATTGAGGTCCCGACTTCAGTTTCAGTCGCTCAATTCATTTCTTTTCTTTTCTTTGTCCCTATAATAGCAATAGTGTTGCTCGATATAATACCCCTAAAAAGCGAAGATCTGCCTCGTTGTATGTATTATAACCCCTGGTTACGTATTAGTTACTCTACCCGATTGATCTAGGGTTCCGTAACGCATGTCAAGGCTCTGTCTGACTCAGTCGTTGGAGTTCTGTCTCGGTGGTATGGCTAATGTAAATTTGGTTATCTTACTAACACGTGTGAATTGTTTAATTTTAATATGTTATAACCAGGAAGTAACCAGAAAGCAGTAGTATTATCTAAAACAGTAATGTGAGTTCATCTATTTTCGTAAACCTTTTTATACAAGCCACAATTGTTTTAAATTATGATAACAGTGATTGAGTCTATGTATTCTACAATTAATGTTGGTATGTTGGGGTTTTGTATACATTACTTGTTACTATACTGTGAATAGTAGCATGACCATAAGTCAGGATTGAGAGTACCATGGGTAGTAATTGGGTAGATACAAACATTGTAATCGCCCTTAATACTGTAAAATGATAAAAGCTTGTTTTGATTAAACTAGGATGCACTCGCCAGTATTTCTTGCTGATAAAATGTTTTTAAAACGCGTTTCAGGTAACAAAATGTGAAAGCCAAATAGAAGCCAGTTGGAGAGCACTGAAGGCTTGGAAAAGTGGCTATAAAAGTTACCTAAATAAGAAAGAAGTTTTATTTCAATAAATTAGAATTTATCCCTATAAACATATTGTAATAGAAACTTGGGTTTTTTCCATGTATTTATTAATTATAAAAGTGTGGTGTTTTAACTCTGATAAACTATTTCCTAACTACGGTCCTGATGTTAATTTCCGCTGCCAAATTAATAAACACCGATACCACCATCTCTGTGTGCTTCTCGCGGCCGCCCGCCCCTCGAGGCAAGGGGTCGGGGGTTGCGACAGAGAGTGGTATCAGAGCTACAACCACTGGTTTAAGCCACAAAAGTGTTCTGCTGACGCCAAAATTTTTATCAAATTATGTTAGGAAATAATCTATGTGATTATGTGTATATATGTATATTATTATTTTATGTTATTTGACAAATTGTTAGTTTACAGTATGAGTGAGCAAGGTACTTCTGACGCCTATCGTCATCTAGCTAGTTCCCCCAAGAGTGAAGGAACTTCATCACAGCCTACTCCTTCGGGGTATTCTGCTGACACTGAAGAAGGAATCTTCATTTTTAAGGCGCAATCCGAGGAACCATTCCCATCGAAAAAGAGAGGATGGTTTAGTAGGGGAGCACATGAGAGGAGAAAGCGAATGAGAAAGTTACAACAACAAAGAGCGTTAGCAGCAGCTAATATGGAAGTAAATGCCCAAACCCAAGAAGCAGTTAATAGACAGTTGGCAAACTTTCATATGCTAGCCACCACTGCAGCAATTCCAAACCTTGATCAGATAGTCGCACCACAACCATTGCCTTTATTTCCAACCCAACCAATGGAGATAAAACCTAACCAAGGAAACCAATTTCCCATACTAGCATTTGATCCTTACGAGATACCTAGAATCCCAGCACCTAATCCTTTAGCGTATGATCCATGGGAAGATGACCACATGGATTATCAGGAACTCTATCCACATGAAGAACCAATACCAAACCCCATAGCATAGTATACCGACCTTAATCCTTTAGATCCGTATTGGAATAACGATCGGTATGTTCAGGAGATATTAAACAACCCGTACCCATATGGAGAACCGATACCTCAGTACCCTGACCCAGTACCCGCACCACGACCACCCATGAGTGAAGAGAATGAGCAGGAACTCCGCACATTTGGTGAGGAATTAGTAGAAGAAGGAGAGAGGATACGACAAATAGGAGAAAAGCTCGTGTGGAAATATGACGAGCGAGAAATGCAGTTCTGGATGAACAACCCATAGTAATATATATATAAATGTGTGTAGTTTGAAAAAAAAAATCAATCAACTAAAATAAATAACCTAATACCTATCGATGCATAACTAGTAGTGTGTTTAAATTTCAGTTTTAGATTGTAATAAATATATATATGAAAAGAGTAAAAGTCGCAATGTTTGATGTTTTTGATCAATTTGTTTGTATGATTGTTTGCATTAAATCTTATTATGTGATATTAATACCTGATAAATGTTTATAATCCAGATGGACAACGAAGTAAATCAGGAAAACCAGAATAATGATAATAAAGGAAACCAAATAGATAACAGTGCCATCCAACATATAGCAGCACAACGAATTATAGATGCTATGCCATATATTATCAAGTCTGTTAAAGAAGCAGAAAATAATAAAAGTGGAAGTAAACGACCACCTATTGAACCAAGTCACAGCGTGAATAATGGACCGCTACTCCAATTACCCATTCCAAAAAGAAGGAGAACCATGTCATATGGTTGTTCTTACAAAGAATTATGTTCTTGCAAAGCAATAGAATTCTCTGGCAATGAAGGAGCCATTGCAGCTCTACGTTGGATAGAAAATACAGAAGCAGTCTTAAAAATAAGCAAATGTGCAGATGAAGATAAGATTATATTTGCTTGTAATCTTTTTAAGAATGCAACTCTAGAGTGGTGGAATACCATTCTCTAGTCTAGAGAAAGTGATAAAATTTATAATATGGAATGGACTGACTTTAAAAACATAGTTGAAAGGAAATTTTGTCCTCCTCATGAAAAAGAACAAATCGCTAATAAGTTCTTAAATCTTAAAATGACTGGAATAGACTACAAGGGTTACACTACCATATTCATCGAATATGCTAGAATAGTGCCAACCCTAGCCTCACCAGAACCATTATTAATCTCCCGTTACATCTGGGGATTAATTAGTGAAATCAGACACGTAGTCAAGGCAGCTAGACCACAAACCATAGAAGAAGCAGTAGAATTAGCCAATACCTTGACTGATGAATTGGTATGTACACAAGAATAAAACTAGAGAAAGAACCTAGCCCAGAAACTTACCCAATAATTTCGTAATGGAAATACTTACCGTGGGAAAAGTACAGGTTCTGCTTCTGCACCTTACTGTAAGTACTGAAAGAAGAAGCACTCAGGAAAATGTTCAACATACTGCAACTTCTGCAAAATGTCTGGACACAAGGAAGAAGACTGCAGGAAGAAACCCAGCAATAAGCTATGCTTCAACTATGGAGAGACTGGGCATATCAAACCGAACTGTCCGAAACTAACTCCAGCAACAAACAGCAAAACTACTAAGAATGCCCGAGCATTTGTTCTGACAGCTGAAGAAGCCAAGATGATTTCGGATGTGATTGCCGGTACGTTTTTAGTTAATGATATTTTTGTTAAAGTATTATCTGACTCTGGTGCAAACCAAAGTTTTATCAATACTTCGTTCTGCAAACTTCTCAATCAACCATTAACTAAACTTCAACAAGAATGTCTAGTAGAAACGGCAAATGGAGAATCCATTAAGATTTCTGAAATCTTGCAGGGAGCAAGAATAGAAATTTTAAACCATAAATTTATTGCTAACCTTTATCCAATGAATCTGGCTGGATTTGATATCGTATTAGGAATGGATTGGTTAGTAGCCAACCACGCCAGCATTCCATGTGATCAAAAGTCAGTACAAGTAAGTTCACCAAAGGGTGAAAAAATCACAATTAAAGGAGATAAGCCAACAAGGTCCACAAAATTCATCTCTGTGATGAAAACAACGAACTATGCAAGGAAAGGAGCACTAGTGTATATGATTTCCATAATCATTAACACTAAAGGCAAAGAATTAAAAGATATTCCCGTAGTATCTAAATTCTCAGATGTTTTTCCAGAAGAATTACCTGGATTACCGCCAGATAGAGAGGTTGAATTTAGAATTCACCTAATACCAGGGACAACACCAATTGCCAAGGCACCTTACCGTTTAGCACCAGGGGAGATGCAAGAACTGAAGAAACAATTGGACGAACTTCTGGAGAAAGGTTTCATACAACCTATTTCATCACCATGGGGAGCGCCAATCTTGTTTGCCAAGAAGAAGGATGGGTCGATGCGCATGTGAATTGATTACCGAGAGTTGAACAAGGTTACGATTAAAAATCGGTACCCACTACCGAGAATCGATGATCTGTTCGATCAACTGCAAGGAGCTTGATTCTTTTCTAAGATCGATTTACGCTCAGGATATCATCAATTGAAAGTATAGGAAAAGGACATTCTTAAAACTGCTTTCAGAACAAGGTATGGTTATTATGAATTTACAGTCATGTCATTTGGTTTAACCAATGCCCCAGCCACATTTATGGACATGATGAACATAATATGTAAACCATATCTGGATAAATTCATAATTGTCTTTATAGATGATATTCTTATTTACTCTAAGAGTAAAGAGGATCATGCAGAGCATTTGTTTATACTTTTAAATTTGCTGAGAAAAGAAAAGCTTTATGCTAAATTTTCAAAATGCGAATTTTGGTTAAAGGAAGTGCAATTCCTTGGACACCTGGTTAATCATGAAGGAATTCATGTAGATCCCATAAAAATCGAAGCGATTACTAAGTGGAAAGTCCCTGAATCACAGACGGAGGTGAGAAGTTTTCTTGGACTAGCAGGTTATTATAGACGTTTTATTCAAGATTTTCTAGAATAGCCATTCCCTTAATGAAATTGACATGCAAATCAATTAAGTTTGAATGGGACCAAAACAGGAAGAAGCTTTTAGGATTCTAAAGTAAAAGTTAACCAATGCACCCATACTAGCATTACTAGAAGGAACTGAAGACTTGGTAGTCTATTGTGACGCTTCTAAATTAGGTTATGAATGTGTGTTGATGCAGCGTCAAAAGGTTATAGCCTATGCCTCTAGACTACTTAAGAATCATGAAGAGAATTATACAACCCATGATCTAGAGTTAGGAGCTATAATTTTTGCCCTTAAAATTTGGAGACACTATCTTTATGGTAGCAAGTTTACTGTTTTCACCGATCATAAGAGTCTAAGATATGTTTTTGGGCAAAAGGAATTAAATATGAGACAGAGACGCTGGATGAAGAATCTTAATGATTATGATTGTAATATCCAGTATCATGCAGGAAAGGCTAATGTAGTAGCTGATGCTTTAAGTCAAAAGTATCATGAAAAACCAAGACGAGTATGTTCTCTCAAATTAAATCCGCAGATAGATTTAAATGAACAAATTAGAGAAATACAGGAAACAGTAATCAAGGACGATACTAAAAAATTAAAAGGAATGATTAAGTAATTAGAACAAGGAACATATGGAATTTGGAGATTCCATAAGAAAAGAATCTGGATACCCAAACAAGGAAATCTACGCCACCGAATTTTAGAAGAAGCCCATAAGTCTAAGTATACGATACATCCTGGTAATGATAAAATGTATCAAGACTTAAGAAAGAATTTCTGGTGGATAGGAATGAAAAAGGATATAGCAACCTATGTTGCTAAATGTCTAACCTGTTCCCAGGTTAAAGCTGAACATCAGAAACCCTCAGGTTTATTGCAACAACTAGAAATGCCTATATATGGAAATGGGAATTGATAACAATGGACTTTGTTACTAAATTACCCAAGACACGAAAAGGTAATGATGCAATCTGGGTGATTGTAGACAGATTAACCAAATCTGCTCATTTCTTACCTATGAAGGAAACTTTCAGTATGGAACAATTAGCTAAGTTATATGTAAATGAAATAGTTTCATTACAAGGAATTCCTTTATCTATTGTTTCTGATAGAGATAGCCGTTTTACTTCTCATTTTTGGACTAGTTTCCAGAAAGCAATGGGAACCAAGTTAAAACTAAGCACAGCTTATCATCCTCAAACAGACGGACAAAGTGAAAGGACAATTCAAACAATGGAGGATATGCTTAGTGTCACACCCCGACCACGTAGATCATACAAAATGGGGCGGAAAGATCGCGGAGTGTTGTAACAGAATTAATTGTTTCAAATCCATGGCAATTGAAGTTTCGTTTTATTGATTAAAAGTGTTACAATGTCTTAACAAACAAAGAAATACAACATAATTAACTAGTCTTGCATCTTTTATTATCACTAAAGCCCAAGTCTGCCTATGTGTATCTTGATCATCTTATGCAACAGCTCCTGAAAAACACATGTGAAAATAGGTACGTCAGCATAAAAATGCCTGTGAGATACATAGTTTTTGTGAAAATAGGTTTCATGACTTATGTTTGAGAAAATGTTTAGTCATGAACCTTGTAATTTGCTTTGTTTTGTAAATCATTTGAAAAAAAATGATAAGATCAGATGATATGTATAAATAAGAGAATAATGTATGGTTAAATGAATAACCATTGTAAAACGAGTTTGTATAAGTTAAGTTGCTTGTAAAACAATGTATTGTGAAAAGTATGTTATTTGTATAAAATGTTATATGTCTCAAACTGAAATGATTCAAATAACGCTACGATATGTAATACCATACAAACACTTATATATAGGAAGTACCAGCGGCGTATCCACCATGCTTGTATCATATTACACACGCATCGTTACTTAATCACTTAATTAAACCAAACCACCAAAGTAATGTTTAACAATTGTAGAAATGTTTATGTATGGTCAAATACGGTTCACACGGTTCATAGATACAAACGATTCATAGATACAAACGGTTCACAGATACAAACGGTTCACAGATACAAACGGTTCACAGATACAAACGGTTCACAGATACAAACGGTTCACAGATACAAACGGTTCACAGATACAAACGGTTCGCAGACACAAACGGTTCACAGATACAAACGGTTCACAGACACAAATGGTTCACAGATACAAACGGTTCACAGATACAAACGGTTCACAGATACAAACGGTTCACATAGTCAAATGATTTCAACGGTTCACATAGTCAAATAGTTATAAACGGTTCAAAATGTAATATAATGTGTTCATATACTGGATGAGCATATGCAACAAAATGTAATGTAAAACAATGTACTAAGTATGCACACAATGGACATACATAGCATAAAATGTAATGAAATCATGTACTATAATGTACTAACGAACATAGCAGGTATATGATGTGAAAACGGGAAAGCATGAATGTAACAAGTAGGCACATGTGTTTCACCCCAAAACAGTTTGGAAAACAGTAAAAGAGGGGTCTATGTACTCACTTGAGATTGCTTAGTAGTCCTTGAGTAACAACCAAACAATGCTAGAGATCGCGGATATCAAACGGCACCTAATATAGGTAACTATGTTAATAACCGGACCTAAATCGGATGATTGGATAGAATGAGGGTTCGTAAACCAAACGAGTATAGAGACTCGTCTCATATGGTTTAACAAAGCCTTCATGCTAAATGAAACCTAACCTAAGCGTTTTCGACCCATTACGACCCGTTTAGGTAGCTTATGCTACTTTAACGCGTCGTTCGCGTGAAACGCGTTCGGAACGTCTAACTAGTCCTATGACAAGTGTTATATGCCTAAACATGTTACATAATCAGTTATGTGACAAAAGTTTAGGTTACATATGCTTTATTACCAATTATACATGAAAAGGGTATTCTGGTAATTTACCTAAGGCATATAAACTACCTATCATACAACTATTCAAACGAAGCGACCATAAGGTATAACCTCGGAAGGTTATTCCCTATATACTATGGTCACCTAATGTGTTTGGTCGGATCCTAATGATCGACCAAATGGGTCGGGTTCGAAGGTATAAGCGATTTATCAGATCGCTTACCCTACGACCCTAGACAACGTGGTAATCAGTAGGCATAGTCCCAAGGGACTATAACCAACGTGATTACACTCACGTTGCGAAGTTCAAACGAACTTCGCATTGACCATAAACTGGTCAACGCAGAAAGTCAAACAAAGTTTGACTTTCAGACTCGAAAAGACTCAAAAAGCAATAAAAGAACGAAAGAATACTTACGAAGGGTCCCCGAATGCTAATCCCGATCCAAGTAGCTCAGGTATGAAACAATGGTTTCAACTTAGAGCTCCTCAAATCAGAATTCTTGTGGGTTTTGCAATGGGGTGGATGGGTATTTATAGTTTTCGGGTAACCGTTAAGATCGTTTCATGGAAACCGTGCTCGAATCTTGTGCGTACACTTGTTCAATTGTTGTGGTAACTAAAAATGATCCCCCATGAGCTGAAAGGGCAAGTTAGAATGTGTGGGTGTGGATTAAACAGCTGGAATCAGCTGACTAATCGATCTTATCTGTTCTGGAAGGCTGACGCGGCCCGCTTCAGGATACACCAAAACTAATGCGGGCCGCATGGGGGTTCTGATCAGAAAATAAGTTTCAAAAATGACAGTTTTGGTCCCTGTTGTGTATTTAAGCCATTTCCGACACTTCTAAGGCCCGTAAAGCCAACTTTAAGGCCCTAAAATGATGCCTAAACATTTTGGACATGAAACATGCTCAAAAATATCTCGGATGTCGGTTCGTTTGGCCGTACGATCGCGATGTTCGCTTAATTACGACGGAATGCGCATAAGCGCGAAAGACGATCCAAATTGCGCGACGAATGGATTTTTCTCATGCCAAACACTAAAATAAAATATTATAGTGCTTACATAAATTTTTGGATGTCCATATGTATTCAGAACGTAAGTTATGCGCGAAAATGCAAACTTGTGCACTTTTTGACACTTTTAGTCCCTGAATGACCCAAAAGTTTATTTTAGCACACCGAACCCCTCAAAGCCTATTTCTAAGCTATGTGAAGGATATTTAAGGTGTGTTTAACTTATGGTCATGTTCCGGAATGTTTGTTACAGTTCAAATTGGCATACTTTCGCAGTTTGTCAAGTTTAGTCCCTGTAAGCGATTTAACTTGTTTTTGCCATACCAAAGCCTTTAAAACTTATTTCTAAGTTATGTAAAGGTTATTTAAGGTAGGTTAAGTATATTTGACTATTCCGGAGTGTTTGTTGCATTAAACTAGTTATATTTACGCATCAGTGCGCGTATAACCTTCCAGAAAGCGATTTAGATCTTGAAATCGAACAAGAGTTGATATGTGCAAAAGATACACATATTTATACAAATCCCAAGTATGAAATACAATATTTCATTGTCTCGGAATTTGTTTGATGGTCACAGTGACCCAGGTGTCACAGTCTCCCCTACTTTAGGAAATTTCGTCCCGAAATTTATTCGTAGGAGTCTATTTGTGACTTTGTGTCAAATAACCATCAGAGATATGTAAGGAATAATCCTGTCATTTCCTTAACGGACATTCTTCAGAACGAAAAATGAACAGACGGAGTCATTTTCCTCAACGAGTATTCTTCAGAAGCGGAAATGAAGGAATAAACAAACGGGGATTCATTTCCTCAACGGAAAATCTTCAGAAACGTAAAATGAACTTACGGAGTCATTTTCAACGGGTGCTTCATCAGAAATGGAAATGAAAAAGAGAAACAAACGGATATTCATTTCCTCAACGGACAAATCTTCAGAAACGAAAATGAACAAACAGAGTCATTTTCAACGGGTGCTTCATCAGAAATGGAAATGAAAGGAGAAACAAACGGATATTCATTTCCTCAACGGACAAATCTTCAGAAACGAAAATGAACAAACGGAGTCATTTTCAACGGGTGCTTCATCAGAAATGGAAATGAAAAGGAGAAACAAACGGATATTCATTTCCCCAACGGACAATCTTCAGAAACGAAAGTGAACAAACGGAGTCATTTTCAACGGATGCTTCCTCAGAAATGGAAATGAATAGAGTTAACTTCTAGGCACATGACAAGGCTCGCTGTGGTTTCTTGTCACCTTTTCAGAAAAGTTTGCCTTTCCTGATCTTTGATTCAGTCAAGGTTGCAGATAGCTCAATGGCCTGTCTAACTGTAGTAGGGTTGCTGCCAGTCACAATGTCTTGTATTGAGTCAGGGAGGCCATCAATGTACTTTTCTATTGCCTTATCCAAAGGCGTGACCATGTTTGGGCATAACAGACTCAACTCTTCATAACGGTCCGTGTAGGCTCGATGCTCATCGCTGTCTTGCTCAAGATTGTCGAATTCCCTTTCCAAGGCCCTGATCTCGTGACGAGGACAAAATTCCTTCATCATAAGGGCCCTAAGTTCAGCCCATGTCTGTGCTAGAGCAACTTCTGCACCACGATCTCTCATAACCCCGTTCCACCACGTAAGGGCTCTCTTCTGGAACACACTCGAAGCAAACTCGACCTTGCGATTGTCAGGACACTGCACGTGGCGGAAAGTATTCTCAATGCTCTCGAACCATTGAAGAAGCCCAGTCGCTCCCTCAGAACCACTAAACTTGAGTGGTTTCGCCGAGTTAAAACTCTTGAAATTGCATGGACCATTGTTGTTGTTGTTGGCTTGATTCCATTGAGCAAAGAGGTTTGGGAATTGAGCAGCCATTTGCTGCGCAATGATTTCTGCCAATTCGACAGTCGCTATCTGGCTTTCGCGTCGAGGGGGCATTCTAAAAGAGGAAACATGAAAGGAAACGAGTGAGAGGTTTAGACGAAAAGAATGAGATGAAATAAATCTGATGAAAGCAAGGATAGTGGTCATTTGTTTGTTATCACAAGGTAAACAAACGACACACAGTGACTAATCAAAGTAAATGGGTCAAAAATAATGTATTGCGAAGACATGCTCGCCTATAAGTGAACACTCATCCCAAGAATTCCCAGGTAAGCACAACTGGTCTCGCGTCTGATGAGATGTATACGAAGTGCTTGCCTAGACAGAAAACCCAGAATACAGGCATTCACCCTTCCAGTTTGCACGTGTTCACATTATTTAAAACCCAAAACCTTGACGAGATTTTGAAAACTCAAAGGGGTTCAAAACCATATAACAGAGAGTTCAAAAACCTTACAATAGAGGGTTCAAAACCTAGTAATCAATTATCCTAGAACAGATGATTAGTTTTCAAAGCGGTTTTGAATTTTATGTTCTTGTTGTGGTAGTCGCCTAAGGATAGGTGACGGTATTGTTTTATGACTAAACGCAAGTAAACTTGCGTTAGGGTCCTAAGAAGGTTATAGACTAGGTCAAAGCATTACTAATAACCTAATTCCCTATAACCATGGGCTCTGATACCATCTTTTCTGTCACACCCCGACCACGTAGAACATACAAAACGTGGCGGAAACATCGGGGAGTGTTGTAACAGAATTAATTGTTTCAAATCCATGGCAATTGAAGTTTCGTTTTATTGATTAAAAGTGTTACAATGTCTTAACAAACAAAGAAATACAACATAATTAACTAGTCTTGCATCTTTTATTGTCACTAAAGCCCAAGTCTGCCTATGTGTATCTTGATCATCTTATGCAACAGCTCCTGAAAAACACATGTGAAAATAGGTACGTCAGCATAAAAATGCCTGTGAGATACATAGTTTTTGTGAAAATAGGTTTCATGACTTATGTTTGAGAAAATGTTTAGTCATGAACCTTGTAATTTGCTTTGTTTTGTAAATCATTTGAAAAAAAATGATAAGATCAGATGATATGTATAAATAAGAGAATAATGTATGGTTAAATGAATAACCATTGTAAAATGAGTTTGTATAAGTTAAGTTGCTTGTAAAACAATGTATTGTGAAAAGTATGTTATTTGTATAAAATGTTATATGTCTCAAACTGAAATGATTCAAATAACGCTACGATATGTAATACCATACAAACACTTATATATAGGAAGTACCAGCGGCGTATCCACCATGCTTGTATCATATTACACACGCATCGTTACTTAATCACTTAATCAAACCAAACCACCAAAGTAATGTTTAACAATTGTAGAAATGTTTATGTATGGTCAAATACGGTTCACACGGTTCACAGATACAAACGATTCATAGATACAAACGGTTCACAGATACAAACGGTTCACAGATACAAACAGTTCACAGATACAAACGGTTCACAGATACAAACGGTTCACAGATACAAACGGTTCACAGATACAAACGGTTCGCAGACACAAACGGTTCACAGATACAAACGGTTCACAGACACAAACGGTTCACAGATACAAATGGTTCACAGATACAAACGGTTCACAGATACAAACGGTTCACATAGTCAAATGATTTCAACGGTTCACATAGTCAAATAGTTATAAACGGTTCAAAATGTAATATAATGTGTTCATATACTGGATGAGCATATGCAACAAAATGTAATGTAAAACAATGTACTAAGTATGCACACAATGGACATACATAGCATAAAATGTAATGAAATCATGTACTATAATGTACTAACGAACATAGCAGGTATATGATGTGAAAACGGGAAAGCATGAATGTAACAAGTAGGCACATGTGTTTCACCCCAAAACAGTTTGGAAAACAGTAAAAGAGGGGTCTATGTACTCACTTGAGATTGCTTAGTAGTCCTTGAGTAACAACCAAACAATGCTAGAGATCGCGGATATCAAACGGCACCTAATATAGGTAACTATGTTAATAACCGGACCTAAATCGGATGATTGGATAGAATGAGGGTTCGTAAACCAAACGAGTATAGAGACTCGTCTCATATGGTTTAACAAAGCCTTCATGCTAAATGAAACCTAACCTAAGCGTTTTCGACCCATTACGACCCGTTTAGGTAGCTTATGCTACTTTAACGCGTCGTTCGCGTGAAACGCGTTCGGAACGTCTAACTAGTCCTATGACAAGTGTTATATGCCTAAACATGTTACATAATCAGTTATGTGACAAAAGTTTAGGTTACATATGCTTTATTACCAATTATACATGAAAAGGGTATTCTGGTAATTTACCTAAGGCATATAAACTACCTATCATACAACTATTCAAACGAAGCGACCATAAGGTATAACCTCGGAAGGTTATTGTCACACCCCCAAAATCCACACGCGGAGTACCACCGCTTGGAGGCGTGACATGACCAGGATCAAGCCACCAATCATATTGAACATAAGTATATATATCAAAAGTCATTCATCAATACGATAGGTGTTTACAAAGCCAAATATAAACAAGTGTGTAGCAGAAGCATTAATGTAAAACCCAACATAAGTTTAAGTACAAAATGTTATAATGTTTAACAACACATTCACGATCCATGTCCACAACGACCGTGCCTCCCGTGCAAGCTCCAAAAGTACCTAAGGTCCTGCAAGGCATGTAACAGAGAGTCAACAACTAGTTGAGCGAGTTCACAGTTAGTTATTTAGCTATAGAATTCGTTTCATAAATCAGTTGTTCGTTTTGTAAACCATGTTTCTTATTAATTCCCATCGCGGTCCTCCAGACATCTGTGCGAAGGTTAGTGGCCGTATCGCGGTCCTCCAGACATCTGTGCGAAGGTTAGTGGCCGTATCGCGGCCTTTTCAGGAATCTGTGCGAAGATTAGTGGGGGGGGGGGGCTTCCCATGTGTAGACTAGTCGTATTTGTACGTGCCCTTCTTAATCCAAGGACCGTAGCGAGTGTGAGTGTACGTAGGTTTTACGTACATTAAGGTTGTTGTCCTACCCAAGGAGGACGAACGTACGTATTCTACCCAAGGAGAATACGCAGGATTTAATATTGGCATCCTACCCATGGAGGATGGCGGTACATATCCTATCCAAGGAGAATATGTAGGTTCCATATTTATTTCTTAACCCATTCCCAAACCACCGGGAATCCCATGCCTTAGAAAGAGTGTGAACTCACCTTGGTTTGCTCGGTATGCTAAGTATGTGCTCAAAGTAAATCAATCACGTCCTAGATTATTCACGTATGCGAAATCAGTTTATGTACGAGTGAAACATGGTAACACCGAGTCAAAGATCATCACGTAGCACATAACACATATTCAAACACATACGGAACATGCAATTCAGTTAACAGCAGTTAATTAGGTCAGTTAAGTTCTAACGGAAACAAACCAAGTTACAACAGGTTCCCCACTCGACGAAACACCATCAGTTTCGTCGAGAGTCCCTTCGGCGAAACAAACCCCAGTTTCGTCGTTTGATTTATTGACGAATCAAATCCTGATTCGTCATATTTCAGATTCGTCATTAAGTTCCGATTCGTCAAACGCCAGTTACGTATCACCTCAGTTACGTCATAATATCAAAAAAAAACCCTAACTCGCCGACATCAACAGCAACCAATCAAGACCATTCTCATAGGGTCATCATCATTAAATAATCTGATAAAATTCTATTGAATGCAATGGCATGATTGGACCATCTAAAGGCCTGATTACATGCCCACAAAGTTAATGAAATTGATCCTTTTTAAGTTCGAAGCACACTGACAATCATATGATTACTTGAAAACTATTGGACCTCACCTAACACCACATACAAATCGGTTCAATCACATCTACTAGACATGTTACCCTACCCTACCTATATGCCTAATCAAATCATACTGTTACCCACAACTCATAAATCGATTCACATGTACATCTGACAAGATTCCAACAACTCATGTTCATAATTTTTGATCATATAATATTTATATTATGATGCATACATGTTACATAGATTAACCCAACATTCACAACAAAGCAATAGATAATTACTAACCGCAAGGATGAATCGGTGGGATGCTGCCTCGAGGGGGGGGGGTGGTCTGCCGTCGCACTAAGAGAGCTCTAGGGTTTCAACTTTGGCAAAGATATGAAAACAGAAGTCGGTTCACGTTAATATTTGCGATTTAACGTTCTGGGCCCGAACTGGGCTTTTGGCGAAACTGGGCCGGCGAAACTGACTTCTGTTTCGTCGACGTGCTCTTGACGAATCAAGGACCTGTTTCGTCGAGAGGTTGTATGGCGAATTACATTTGATTCGTCGGGTCCTTAATGGGCTTTTAGGTCCGTAATGATTTAATCAGTTAAGTTCACATGCCCCAAACAAACACATAACCATACAAACCCAAAAACACATACTCATGCAAACATAATGCACTTTATCTTATTACAACGGTTTCAGTTATAAGTCAATTAAACAAACAACTAATAATCACATTCAACAGTCAAAGTCAACGTGCATTAAATGCGAAAGTGAAAGTCGGAAACTCGAGTTGTCACATTATCCCCAACTTGAAAGAAATTTCGTCCCGAAATTTAGCATGCGGTTACTGAGGAAGCTAGGTAAGTTGTATCGTTCACTGGTTTTCCTGGGGTGTCACATCATCCCCCCGTTGAGTTGGAATTTCGTCCCGAAATTCTGCAGTAGTAGCTTCAGCCTCAGTAGTAGTTGCATTGGTTCCGAATAACTGGGGATACTTGAGTTTCATTTGATCTTCACGCTCCCAGGTGAACTCTGGGCCGCGATGGGAGTTCCAACGAACTCGTACAAGAGGGATTCTCGTGTTCTTGAGGACCTTAACATCCTGGTCTGTGATTTCAACTGGTTCTTCGACGAACTGCAACCGCTCATCGATGGTGAGTTCCTTCAAAGGAGCTGTGTGGGTCTCATCTGACATACACCTCTTCAGATTCGACACGTGAAAAACGTTGTGAACTGCACTGAGTTCAGCTGGTAAGTTCAATCTGTAGGCTACCCTGCCTATCTTCTCAATAACTTCGAAAGGTCCAACGTATCGTGGATTGAGTTTGCCGCGTTTGCCAAAACGAACCACACCCTTCCAGGGTGAAACTTTGAGTAGGGCTCGATCCCCAACTTGGAATTCGCGTAGTTTTCTATCTTTATCAGCGTATGCTTTCTGACGGTCACGAGCTGCCGCCATGCGTTGTCGTATCTGAGCAAACTTTTCTGTAGTATCAACTACCATTTCTGGACCTGTGATTTGACTATCTCCCACCTCTGCCCAACAGAGAGGTGACATGCATTTATGCCCGTATAATGCCTCGAATGGAGCAGCTTTAATGCTGGTGTGGTAGCTGTTATTGTATGAAAATTCCACAAGTGGCAGATGTTTTTCCCAACCATTGCCAAAGTCAATTACGCACGCCCAAAGCGTGTCTTCTAGAGTTTGAATCGTGCGCTCAGACTGTCCATCCGTCTGAGGGTGATAAGCTGTGCTCATGTCTAAACGAGAGCCAAAAGATTTGTGCATTGCTTGCCATAGTTCTGAAGTAAATCGTGCGTCCCGATCAGAGATAATAGAGGTTGGCACCCCGTGCCTTGAGACCACTTCTTTCAAGTAGATGTCTGCTAGTGTAGAGAACTTGTCTGTTTCTTTGATAACCAGGAAGTGTGCAGATTTTGTGAGTCGATCCACGATCACCCAAATAGTGTCATTTCCGCGTTGCGATCTAGGTAGGCCAGTAACAAAATCCATGGGAATTTGCTCCCATTTCCATTGTGGTATCTCTGGTTGTTGAAGTGGGCCTGATGGTTTCTGATATTCTCCTTTGACTCTCGCACAAGTCAAACACTTGCTAACGTAAGTTACTATGTGGGCCTTCATGCTAGGCCACCAATATGTAGTTCTGATGTCGTGGTACATTTTATCTGCACCTGGATGTACCGAGTAACGGGACTTATGAGCTTCATCCATTACAAGCTCGCGTAAGTTACCATAGAGTGGGACCCAGATGCGTCCGGTTACATAATAGGCGCCGTCTGCCCTTTGTTCTAACCTTTGCCTTGAGCCGCGTAGGGCTTCAGACCTGACGTTTTCCGGTTTCAATGCTTCTACCCGAGCATCTCGTATCTGTGAAGGAAGACTAGACTGAATAGTGAGTTACAATGCTCGTACACGCCTAGGTGTAGTATCTTTTCGACTGAGGGCGTCGGCCACCACATTGGCTTTGCCCGGATGGTACTTTATAGCACATTCGTAATCGTTCAGTAACTCGACCCATCGACGTTGTCGCATGTTCAACTCTTTCTGCTTGAAGATATGCTCAAGACTCCTGTGATCGGTGTAGATGGTGCACTTGGTGCCATACAGATAATGTCTCCATATCTTGAGTGCAAAGACAACAGCTCCAAGCTCTAAATCGTGCGTAGTGTAATTCCGTTCGTGAATCTTAAGTTGGCGTGAAGCATAAGCAATAACTTTATCCCGTTGCATCAACACACATCCAAGACCTTGAATAGATGCATCGCAGTAGACTACAAAATCGTCCGTGCCTTCAGGCAATGAGAGGATAGGTGCGCTACAAAGTCTATCCTTTAAGTGTTGAAACGCTGTTTCCTGTGTATTACTCCAACGATAAGCAACACCTTTCTGTGTCAGCAATGTAAGCGGCTGTGCAATCTTTGAGAAGTCTTTGATAAACCGTCTGTAATAACCCGCCAAACCCAAGAATTGGCGTATTTCTGTCGGTGTGCGAGGTGCAGGCCAGTTCTTGATCGAATCTACCTTGGATGGATCGACATGAATCCCATCCTTATTCACCACGTGGCCTAGAATGTGGACTTCACGAAGCCAGAAGTCGCATTTTGAAAACTTGGCGTACAGTTGTTCTGTTCGAAGGAGTTCCAAAGTGAGTCGTAAATGCTGCTTGTGTTCCTCCTGACTCTTCGAATAGATCAGGATGTCGTTGATGAAAACAATAACAAACTTGTCAATATAAGGTTTGCACACCCTGTTCATAAGATCCATGAAAACTGTAGGCGCGTTCGTAAATCCGAATGGCATGACTAGGAACTCGTAGTGGCCGTAGAGTGTTCTGAATGCTGTTTTGGAGACGTCCTCGTCCCGGACTCTCAGTTGATGGTAGCCTGACCTCAGGTCAATCTTCGAGTAATAGCTCGACCCTTGAACTGGTCGAATGAGTCGTCGATGCGTGGAAGTGGATAGCGATTCTTCACAGTAACCTTGTTCAGTTCGCGGTAGTCTATACTCATACGAAAGGTACCGTCTTTCTTCTTCACAAATAATACTGGAGCTCCCCAGGGCGAAGAGCTAGGATGTATAAAGCCCTTATCCAAGAGCTCTTGCAGTTGCTTCGATAGTTCTTCCGATTCTGATGGAGCTAAGCGATACGGTGCGCGAGCTACAGGTGCTGCCCAGCACTATAGGAATGAGGTCGATAGAGAACGTCTGACCAGCGAGGATAAGATTACAACTCTAAACTATGAGTGGCCTCTAGACTTCTACCATTAGCTAACACTACGACAGGTTTGGTGTTCAAGGGAGTTGGTGCATGTTTTAACATTTGGCTAACTTAGAGACATATAACTGGTATCCGCACCCAAATCAAACAATACAGTAACATAAAATCGTCAAGAAGAAACTTACCCGTAACTACGTTGGGATCATCCCTTGCGTCACCCTGACCACTCACGTGGTTGTTGCTGTTCTTGAGTTACAGGACGTGAGCTTCGACAATCCTTAGCTTCATGACCTATCTTGAGACACCTCTGACAATGACCCTTGTTGCACTGACCGCTGTGGTGCCTATTGCATCTGTTACACTTTGGATGATTTCCTCGATATCCACTCTGCCCACGACTACCAGAAAATTGCTGACTGGGACTCTGGTAGTCATCTATCTTTTGCTGCTGCGCCAGAGGCTGAACCGGAATTAATCCCTTACTCAAGTTTCCATCCCACTTGCGTTTGTTGTCACTAGAAGCACATGTAGTAGCAGTTTTAACACGTTTCGGTAGTTTGTTTTGTTCTACTGCCTGATCTGTGAGACGATGAGCGAGCCGAGTGACTTGCTGGATAGTGCCAAGATTTGCTGCGGTCACATGACTCTGAATTTCGGGCACCAGACCCTTGAGATACAGCTCGATGCGTTTGGTGGGAGGGTCTACCATAGTGGGACAAAATGTAGCTAATTCATTCGATCTCTTCGTATAAACCTCAATTTCAGACCCCGTCATTTGTAAGTAGAGGAACTCCACCTCTAGTTTGTGGATGTCTTCCCGACTGCAAAACTCTTCCTTAACTAGGTCCTTGAACTCGTTCCAGGGGGTGGCATTAGCAGCTGCCAGCCCTAACATTTGAACCTGTGCTTCCCACCAGGTTAATGCAGCACCTCCGAGTGTTCCAGTAGCAAACTTTACTCTACGAGACTCAGGGCAATCACGCACCTCAAAGTCAGTTTCGAGCCTCTCGAACCAATGGAGTAGGCCTGCAACTCCCTCAGTACCGCTAAAGGTACTAGGTCGGCAATCCTTGAGATTATTGAGGGTGCAAATAGGTGGCTGAGCATGCTGACCTGTTGTGTATAAGAATCCAGGACAAGATTAAACACAAGAGTTGGTTTAGGAGTGTAGGATCTAAAGATCCTAGTGTGAGTTTACAACTGCAGGGTATACCTCCTGCTTGTGCGGCTGCAAGTGCCGCAGCAACTCGCTCGTTAATGAGAGCCGTCAGTTGGGCTTGCGTCATGTTAATGCGTCCAGACATAATCTTCATAGCAAATATGACATAAGTGAGAGAGGTTCGCGAGTAGTGCGATAATAAAAGAGAATAATCACACAAGTGTTCTCATGCAATAGTGTTAAGTTAACCTAAGCATACCCGGAGCAAAGTTCTATGCGATTCTAGCAAGTAGGCAATAAGACATGTACCATATTACCTAGAGTGATGAGTCTTGCACGTGGAGCGAGGCGTCGTTGTGGATCGTTGAGCACTGTTCTGGTTATAGTCTGGTTTTAATAAAAACGTTTTCCCCTTATTAAAACCGAGTTCTCTATAACCAATGGCTCTGATACCAATCTGTCACACCCCCAAAATCCACACGCGGAGTACCACCGCTTGGAGGCGTGACATGACCAGGATCAAGCCACCAATCATATTGAACATAAGTATATATATCAAAAGTCATTCATCAATACGATAGGTGTTTACAAAGCCAAATATAAACAAGTGTGTAGCGGAAGCATTAATGTAAAACCCAACATAAGTTTAAGTACAAAATGTTATAATGTTTAACAACACATTCACGATCCATGTCCACAACGACCGTGCCTCCCGTGCAAGCTCCAAAAGTACCTAAGGTCCTGCAAGGCATGTAACAGAGAGTCAACAACTAGTTGAGCGAGTTCACAGTTAGTTATTTAGCTATAGAATTCGTTTCATAAATCAGTTGTTCGTTTTGTAAACCATGTTTCTTATTAATTCCCATCGCGGTCCTCCAGACATCTGTGCGAAGGTTAGTGGCCGTATCGCGGTCCTCCAGACATCTGTGCGAAGGTTAGTGGCCGTATCGCGGCCTTTTCAGGCATCTGTGCGAAGATTAGTGGGGGGGCTTCCCATGTGTAGACTAGTCGTATTTGTACGTGCCCTTCTTAATCCAAGGACCGTAGCGAGTGTGAGTGTACGTAGGTTTTACGTACATTAAGGTTGTTGTCCTACCCAAGGAGGACGAACGTACGTATTCTACCCAAGGAGAATACGCAGGATTTAATATTGGCATCCTACCCATGGAGGATGGCGGTACATATCCTATCCAAGGAGAATATGTAGGTTCCATATTTATTTCTTAACCCATTCCCAAACCACCGGGAATCCCATGCCTTAGAAAGAGTGTGAACTCACCTTGGTTTGCTCGGTATGCTAAGTATGTGCTCAAAGTAAATCAATCACGTCCTAGATTATTCACGTATGCGAAATCAGTTTATGTACGAGTGAAACATGGTAACACCGAGTCAAAGATCATCACGTAGCACATAACACATATTCAAACACATACGGAACATGCAATTCAGTTAACAGCAGTTAATTAGGTCAGTTAAGTTCTAACGGAAACAAACCAAGTTACAACAGGTTCCCCACTCGACGAAACACCATCAGTTTCGTCGAGAGTCCCTTCGGCGAAACAAACCCCAGTTTCGTCGTTTGATTTATTGACGAATCAAATCCTGATTCGTCATATTTCAGATTCGTCATTAAGTTCCGATTCGTCAAACGCCAGTTACGTATCACCTCAGTTACGTCATAATATCAAAAAAAAACCCTAACTCGCCGACATCAACAGCAACCAATCAAGACCATTCTCATAGGGTCATCATCATTAAATAATCTGATAAAATTCTATTGAATGCAATGGCATGATTGGACCATCTAAAGGTCTGATTACATGCCCACAAAGTTAATGAAATTGATCCTTTTTAAGTTCGAAGCACACTGACAATCATATGATTACTTGAAAACTATTGGACCTCACCTAACACCACATACAAATCGGTTCAATCACATCTACTAGACATGTTACCCTACCCTACCTATATGCCTAATCAAATCATACTGTTACCCACAACTCATAAATCGATTCACATGTACATCTGACAAGATTCCAACAACTCATGTTCATAATTTTTGATCATATAATATTTATATTATGATGCATACATGTTACATAGATTAACCCAACATTCACAACAAAGCAATAGATAATTACTAACCGCAAGGATGAATCGGTGGGATGCTGCCTCGAGGGGGGGGGGGGTGGTCTGCCGTCGCACTAAGAGAGCTCTAGGGTTTCAACTTTGGCAAAGATATGAAAACAGAAGTCGGTTCACGTTAATATTTGCGATTTAACGTTCTGGGCCCGAACTGGGCTTTTGGCGAAACTGGGCCGGCGAAACTGACTTCTGTTTCGTCGACGTGCTCTTGACGAATCAAGGACCTGTTTCGTCGAGAGGTTGTATGGCGAATTACATTTGATTCGTCGGGTCCTTAATGGGCTTTTAGGTCCGTAATGATTTAATCAGTTAAGTTCACATGCCCCAAACAAACACATAACCATACAAACCCAAAAACACATACTCATGCAAACATAATGCACTTTATCTTATTACAACGGTTTCAGTTATAAGTCAATTAAACAAACAACTAATAATCACATTCAACAGTCAAAGTCAACGTTTAGCAGATGAATCGTTAATGGTAACTCTTAAGGACATAGGTAAATGAGAACCTTAAGTTTGTAGAAAAACCGCTACAGATTGAAGATAGAAAAATCAAGAATCTCAAACACAAGAGATTAGTTCTGGTCAAAGTAAAATGGGATTCTAAGAGAGGACCAGAATACACTTGGGAGCTCGAATCAGAGATGCAAAGGAAATATCCACACCTGTTCCAGTAGACCTCGAGGATGAGATCTAAAACAAGGTGGGGAGGATATAACAACTCTCCTAAAAACCCTTAACATGCCCTACACATCTTAAAATATACCCCGTATATGAAAAATAACCCTAAAATAACTTTATATTGTTAAAAATCAAATAAAAACAAAAAATTAAGGTTCTCGCGGGGCGCGACCCAGACAAGCTTAGTCTGTTGCGGGCCACGACAAGGTGACACCAGGCGAACCCTCGTGATGCCACGAGTCCCTGTGCGTGGTGAAGCTAGGTCATGAGTCGCCAAGGCTAGACCCTAGCCTAGTGGTCTCGCGGGCCGCGAAGGCCTTGCCTTCTATCTTTCGCGGGGCGCTAGAGAACCATGATCAGACCTATAAATTAAGGTCTCGATTTCAGTTTCAGTCCCTCAATTCATTTCTTTTCTTTCAGTCCCTCAATTCATTTCTTTTCTTTGTCCCTATAATAGCAAAGTGTTGCTCGATATAATACCCCTAAAAAGCGAAGCTCTGCCTCGTTGTAAGTATGATAACCCCCGGTTACGTATTAGTTACTCTACCTGATTGATCTAGGGCTCGTAACTGTAACACCCGTCTTATAATTTCATTATTTAATCATAAGAAATAATATATTTGTAAAAACAAAATTTCATAGTTAACAAAAGTTTAGTTGGTAAACTAAGTCATACTTCATAGTTCTTAACATAGTCAGATAACTGGTTTCAAACATAAGTTATTCAGTAGTGATTACAAAATTACATAATTTAACTAGATCAGATTAGTACGGAAACATCCAAAACTTTGTGTTCGGTTCTTGAAGCATCAACTTGATCGTCGATCCGCATACTAGCAATACCTAAAAGCTGGAGATTTTTAACAAAAATTAGTATTAGAGTTCTTAGAAATATTATATAATCGAAACTACGCTCAAAAACGGATTCGATTAACAAGAATATGCAAAATTTAACTTTCATGACAGGGCTCTACCGTAAATTACGGTAGCTATCGTAAGTTACGGTAGACGCTGGAAAACTTTGGTCTGCCGTAAGGCAGTAGAGTTCTGCCGTAACGTTTTGATCTCTACCGTAAGTTACGGTAGATACCGTAACTTACGGTAGCTCCTGTAACTTTGCTATTTTGACCATTTTGTTGATTTCACCCGAATCCACATGTCGTTTTAGGTGATTCTTTTCCTGTATGTCTGTAAATTCATTACGAACATACTCATTACAACAATTATACCGAAAATTTAACTTACGGACCGAACGACTAAATGTCAGTATGCATTTATTCGACCCACTCTAACTCTACCCATTTTACTACCAATTCACTAGTAAGCCTATGGCGCTTTATGCCCATCTTCCAGGGCTTAGCATCACCTGCATTTCCTTACCAAATCCCATGGTTTAATGCTCTTGTGATTGTTATTGCCATAGCTAACTAATTAAAACACCAATACTACAATTCACACTATTATTCGACCCGTTGACTCATCTTGTGGAAATCCTCCAATATGATGACCACCAAATGGTTCCTTATCAATTCTAACCTTATTAATTCAAGTAACAATCATGGTCACTAAAATCAACACAATTTCTATTCTAAAATGCGACTACGCATAATTTAACAACAATTCATTTAATGTAACGGGTCAAGTTACATACTTACATAATTAAACAACATTATCAACCAACAATCCTAATTAACTATTTTGACCCGTTTGTTTGTCGAGTGAACTTCGTCACTTCTATGACATACCAACTCGCAATTGACACTACATTCTCATTAACATTTCTAAGACTATTGTTTATGCATAATGTAATGAAACCGAAGTTACGTACCTTTAAAGCACACCTTTCAAGCGTGTATCACCTCCGGCTTGTCCACTTGACGACCCGGATTCTTTACCTATAGAGTTCCATTCACAACCAAATTTAGAACTCTTTTATAACCAAAAATCGGACAATTCATTATAATAATATTCGAATCTGCGTTTTTGTCCGATCTTTAACGTTTTACTCCTCACTTAGGCGTTTTAACAAACACCTAGCGGGTCAGATTTTTACATAACCATTACTAGGTTCTTGACATGTTATTTTCATCTACATTCACTTCAATTAACAAATCTATACTAAATTTTAACATAAATAATTTCAGATTCACCACATGAATTCAGATTTCACTAGAATAAGAACCATAATTCTAGTGTTTATTTAGTTTCTACAACTCACTAATCACCTACAATGGTGATTATAAACCCCACAAGTATAATGCTAGATTTTAACAAGAAATCATCTAGGGTTTATCCCTAGATGCCATATTACTTCTAATTCCATCCATGCAAGACATAATCAAGCTCAATTTCAGTTTTTCACAATTAACCTATAATTTAAGATGGATCAAAACATCAAGATTTTGCATACCTTATGACCCCTCAACAAGGTGATCACTAATTCGTGCTTGAAAATCAATTTGGAGCTGATTTGAACTCTCAATTTGATCAAGTTTGACATGCACTAGGGTTTGGTGGGGAGCCTGTGTCGCCCCCTGTGTTCTTGTTCGACCAAACACACCTAAGTGTGTGTTTGGTGTGTGTTATTTTGATTATAATCACCCAAGTTTCCAACTTTGTAACTTAGGTCCCTCGATTATTGTTTCGTTTATTAATTTAGGAGTTCCCATCCATTTATTTGGTTTCACAATGTTGTATCTAACTGGGTTATTTAGTCCTAGTCAGTTTATTCTCGTTTATTTTATACTTTATAATTCTAATATAAAGTTTTATATTTTCGGGGTGTTACAGTAACGCATGTCAAGGCTCTGTCTGACTCAGTCATTGGAGTTCTGTCTCGGGGGTTGTTTTGGTCAAAAATTACCTAAGCAATTTAGTGATCAAATTAGTTAAGTGAGGTAGTGTGCTAAGAATGTGTATCGAAAATATGCTGAGTTGGTTGTTTGCAAAAATAGTATTCAGGATATAGCTCAGGATATTGAGCTATATCTACAATCAAACAATGAGCAAAAATTAAAGGGTGACACGAGATGTACGAGGAAAGCCCTTGATCAATCTAGATCGCCGGCATAAAATCTCGGGAGCTGACAATCGCAGCTGCCTTGTTCTTCTTATTGCTTCAAATGTCAGGATACAGTGCAGGATATTGATCAGATCGCTACTAAGTGTTACAATGCTTTTTCAGAAAGTGAGAGTTGTGAGAGAGTAGAAGTGATTGAGAGCAGTGAGTGTTGTGTCCTATTTGATCTGATATATCCGTCTATTTATAGCTAAGAAATGAAAACAAAATCTCCTATAAATGGGGGATGCCATCGAATATTCTTTAGTTAACATTGGAGATCAAGTAAAGCGGCCTCAACGTCTTTCTTCGAACAACTTGGACTGAGTCTTCAGGAGAATAGGTCTTCACGAACGTTGCAAACTTGAGCTCGTACTCCTGCACATAATCCGTTAGTAATCCTCAGGATACCATACTAGGATGTTACCAATATCCCGAGTCAGCATCCTGAGTATGAATATCTATCATATAGTCAAGATATAATTCAAGATATTATCCAGGATATGGGCTCAGAATTTCACCCATAACAATTGTCCCCAAAAATGTTACCGTTAAGGATCCTGTGACTAACGGTTACATTTTTTCATGATAAACGAGGCAATTAAGAGATAAGATCCCTGATGTGGCCACTTGCAACTGCTCAGACTAAAATCACTCATTACCTCCCTATAACTTCTCACCCTCATCTTCATTTAACCTTCACCGAAAAGCAAAAAGGTAAAATCCCCTCTTTCACCTTTATCTTCTTCTCTCTATTCTGCGCAACATTCCGGTGACCATATGGCAAGACATACCAGATCTAGCTCCGGTGACTCTGCTCCTACATTTATTCACCAGAATATTTTCCAAGATCCGGAGAAAGAAATATGATCCTTTGACAGCGCTCACTTGTCGGCTCTCAAAACCTCCGGCATCTTTCCGAAAGGAACGGTGTTCCGGCCATTTGATCGGGAAAGCCGATCGGACATGGTTTCCGATGAGTGGTTGTGTTTTAATGCTTTCCCTTTTACTTTAGGGCTACAATTTCCATTTCCTGACTTTATCACCGAGTTTTCCAACATCACAAAAATCTGTTTTAGTCAAACAATGCCAATGATTTGGCGAGTTCTGTTTGTTCTTGATCAAATCAAGAACAAGCACATTCCTGATCTTTCTGTTCACGACCTTCCCCTAGCATACTGGCTTAGATGCCACGGCTCTTGCCGATTCTTGTTCTATTCCACTTCCAGCGATCCACTGATACTCCGAGCCATCAGGAACGAAGAGGAATGGAAATCCAAGTTTTTCTTTGTAAAAAGAGATTCAATCCCTGGTGGAGCGGATTATCCGGTGAAGTGGTTGAGAAAGGGTAGGATTTAGGGTTTAAGGATGATCCTGTCTTATATCCTATACTGATTTTTTCTTTCTTTCTTGTATACAACTGATTTCAGAAAGCTTGCACCTCCTTTAGCTGACTCAAAGAAGAGAATCGACACCATCAGACTTCTTCCAGAAGTTGAAAGGAGCTTTAATCCACTTCCAGCATCTTCAAGTTAACCCTCTACATGTCTGGTAAGGATCCTGCACAATATTCTGCATATATGTCTTTATCTGATATGTTTAGGAAAGAGTTTTAAGTTTACTCCCTGTATGCAGATTTCAGCAAAGTTCCAATCCTCCTAGACCTTGATGAGCTTGATAGCTACCCTACTCCAGTTAATGTCAAGAAGGAAAATCCTGCTACCACCAGCTCCAAACCAGTTCCGGCTCCTAAGCCCAACCAAAGAACTAGAGCTTCTACTTCCAAGAAGTGGAAGGGTTCCGAGGTCAGCGCTCTAGGTTCTGAAGGGTTTTCTTATGAAGAACTCAGCTTTACTGACTCCTTGGAGCCGATGACGTTATACCTTAACAAGGTAATATCCTCGTACTATATCCTGCGTACATTTCCTGATAGAATATCCTGGTTAGTAAACTTTAATTCATACCTGAATTTTGATTTGCAGGGTCTCCAGCATCTACTCCACCTCTACACCGATGCCTGCAGTACAGCCAAATTTCAAGAAGCTAGGATCAAGCAGCTTGAGACCACTATTGCTGATCAGGGCACCATTGCTGAAGCCAAGAGCCGGCACTATGAGGATAAGCTGAAAAAGGTCACTCAGGATGCTGAAATAAAGCTGGCAGTCGTCCAAGTGGAGCATGAACATGCCATGGTCTCCTTCCGGGAAGGGATAAAAAATTCAGCTGTTGTCTCTCTGCTACAAGCTCGCATCAAGATGGCTTATGAGCCCAAGGAGACAGGTCTGGAGTGCCCATCCTGGCCGGTTGATTCCTGGGTGGCAAAGCTGAAGGAGCTCGGAGGCAAACCTGTGCCGTATCCTGCTGGGGCTGGTGAATCCTCTAAGTCAGCAGAGGTGGTGGACAAGGCTGGAGAAAAGAAGGATGCTAGAGAGGATGATGGCGAGGATGCTGCTCAGGATGCTAAGGCTGAGAAGACGGAGAAGGCTGGTGAAGATCCCGCTGTGTGAGGGCATTCAAGTGGGTGATGATGGATGTTGATGCCTAGGCCGGAGCCCACTTTTTAAATTTGAATGTTGGTTTGTAATCCCCAAAACAATTTACTTTTCCTGCATTTTAGTTTTCCTGCACTTGAAAATTTATGTTTCCTGCATGCTTTTTGAAAAATATAACAATTGGAGGTGGATGGGTCTCGGTTTGAGATGAAACCTTCAACTGTTATGTAAATATGACTAGGAACTTATTGTGCTTTTGGTGGATGGATCTCAGTTTGAGATGAAACCAAAAGCACAAACTTTTGCTACATTAATAATATAACTTTCTTTTGGCCTTATCTTTGTTGTTACATTTTTAGTGCATAAATTTTATTCTGAAAATAGTTTTCTTTGAACATTCCTGGAAACATTTTGGGAACATATCCTGAGAGATATCCTGGTCAGGATACTGCTACATAACTTAGAAAACTTAAGTTATCTAAATGAGATCAAAAAATAAAAAGGAGAGATCATACCAAAGACACTTAGAGAGTCAATTCCAATCTTCCAACTTATTAATGTCCCCAGTGCACATTTAGAAACTTGAACCCATCCTTTGAATTGTATGGTGTATGTCCCCTGTGTTCAGCATATTGGAAGACTTAGGAATACAGACATAGCCATACTTTTGTTTTTCTGTGGATAAACCCTGAATATCCTGGGGATGAACCCTCAATATCCTGGGGATAAACCCTTAATATGCCGGGGATAAACCCTTAATATGCTGGGGATAAACCCTGATTTTCATGCGCTACAGGCGGGAGTGTATAAACTCCAAGACTTAGAAAGGTGAAAACCTTTAAACCTTAGAGAGTATGAAAATACCCTTTCGTGAGAGAGGGCGATCAATCCTCATATACCTTGAGGATCCAGGATATAGCCAACAGTAACGAAATTGTCAGCCACTTTTACATGAACTGGTCCCGCTACCTTGAACCATCCCTGGACAACTTGTGCTCCAGACGGGGTGTTTAAACCCAATTCGAAAGAAAGGTGAATACCTTTAAACCTGTGAAGAGATCAAGATCCCTTAAACGTGAGAGAGGGGGCCAATCCTCTAATCTTTCGAAATATCCTGAGCGTGTATCCTGGAGCTATATCCTGAGGCATCCGATGCTTAAGTCAGTATTGGGTTCAAAATAATAAATAAATTCGAATATATTTAAAAGAGATAGAATCCATACCATTCTGAGTTAGAAATTAAATTCTAAACTCACTTGAAATAGAGCTTTAAGTGTATAGCATTCCAGGATCTTGGCAGCATATCCCCTCCATATTCTTGAGTCGGTATGCTCCTTTCCCAGATTCTGATTCAACCTCATATGGTCCTTCCCACTTTGGAGCTAACTTTCCATCGGCAGGATTAGTAGTATTCTGAAAAGCCTTTCTTAACACCCAATCCCCAATTTGAAATCTTCGAGTCCTGATATTCTTGTTATATGCTCTGGATATCCTCTGTTAGTAGTATTCTGAAAAGCCTTTCTTAACACCCAATCCCCAATAATATCCTTTTCTTAATACCTTTGAAAATAATGATCTGCCCCCAGTATGGTTACCACAATCCCCTTCATGTATATCCTGAAGCACTTCTTTAGTTTCAGGATCCTCCAAGCACCTCAGGTATGGTCCTGCAAGAGATTTCTTGTACAAAATATCATTTATAATAGTGAATCGTGATACCTTCATTCTAAAGGCCTTAGGATTTTCATCCTTTGGGATGTGTCCTTCCTTAAGATATTTCATGATTGGAGCCATCCAGGACTTAGGATCCTCATCAGGATCATGACCAGGATCCTGAATGCTTGTTACCTCCTTATCCTGAGTCTTGACAAGATCAACAGCAGGATGTAGGATGTGAAGTATTGGTATCTGGGTTCCTTCAGGTATCCTAACTGTTATGGGTGAAATTCTGAGCCCATATCCTGAGAAATATCTTGGGACATATCTTGGTTATATCATATCTGTTCACATCCGGGATGCTGGTTCAGGATATTGGTAACATCCTGAATGGTATCCTCAGGATCACTAACGGATTATGTGCAGGTACGCGGGTTAGAAGCTAGCAACGTTCACAAGGACTCTTTCCGCGGAAGACTCGGTCCAAGTCGTTCAAATAAAGACGTTGAAGCCGCATTACTTGGTCTTCAACGTTAACAATGGAATATTCGGAGCATCCCATATTTATAGGAATTTTCGTTTGTAATTCGTTACTATAAATAGGTGGGTATATCAGATCGAATAGGACATCACATCAACACTCACTACACTCTTACACTTGTTCTCTAGCAATTTTCACTCTCGCACAAAAGCGTTGTAACACTTAGCGATCTGGTCAATATCCTGCACTGTATATCCTGACGTTTAAAGCAATAAGAAGAACAAGGCAGCTGCGATTGTCAACTCCCGAGGTTTTATGCCGGCGATCTAGATTGATCAAGGGCTTTCCTCGTATATCTCGTGTCACCCCCTTTACTTTTTGCTCATTCTTTGATCGTAGATACAGCTCAATATCCCGAGCCGTATCCTGAATACTGTTTTTCCAAACAACTTAACCAACATATTTTCAACACACTTTTTAGCACACTACCTCACTTAACTAATTTGATCACTTAATTGCTTCGGTAATTTTTGACCAAAACAATTTGGCGCCCACCGTGGGGCAAGTGGTGCTCTATTTACTAAAAATCTTTGTGAAATCGTTAATCGGTTTTCTGTTTTCAAAACTTTTTGCCACATTGTTTACAATGGCCTCAAGATCAAACACGAGCTCCTCCACTGTGTCTGCTACAACTTCTGCTACTACTGGTCCGGTGCTTCCACCACCTCCTCCAAGGATGCAATCTTCTTCACAACCTCAGGATATTATCCCTACTCGGAGTATTCAGGGATCTGCTCCCATTTTAGCTTCTAATGATGAAATTCTAACCTTATTTGGAAGTGTGCAGGAACAAATGAGGCAGCAACAAGAAACAAACCAAATGCTGTTGAGGGAAATACAACTCCTGAAGTCTGGCTCGAGCAAATCTGCTGAGGATATCGTCACTTCATTACAACCCAGAACTTTGAACTTCAGTTCGGCTGTGTACACTGAGGATAAAAGGGGGAATATTGTGCCCAGCCTTCCTCAGAATCATACTCCAGAAATACCCTCCTCGGTCAGGATGTCAACCATGAGGAGCTCAGGATATGCTTCAGGATATGGGCAGAATCCTCAGACGGGTAACGTGTCAAATAATAATAATACTCATGCTGCTAACAATAGTGGATCTTTGCAGGATACAGGTGTAACATCAGCATTTACTAGGGAGCTTCAGAAGTTGAAGTACATGATATCCAGTGTACCTGGAATGGTCCAGCCAATCCCGGAAGTGTCCCAAGACAGCCACAGGATATCTCACTTTGCATATCCTATCTGTGATGCTGAGATTCCAAAGAGATTTCAAACCCCCAACATGAAGCTTTATGATGGAACTACGGATCCTGAAGAGCATATTGCCCAGTATAGGGAAAGAATGGAGATTAACCCTATCCCTCCGGAGCTCAAGGAAGCATGCTTGTGCAAGGGTTTTGGTTCTACCTTAACAGGATCAGCCTTGAAATGGCTCCTAAATGTTCCTCCTCATTCGATTACATCATTTACTCACCTAGTGAATTTATTTAATAGTCAGTTTTCTTGTAGTAGAAGCTTTGAAAAACTAACAAGTGACCTCTACAGGATAACACATGGGCCTCAAGAATCCCTAAGGGATTATGTGAACAAGTTCAGCCGGGAATCCTTAGACATTCCGCATCTTGATGTTGCAACAGCTGTACAAGCTTTCAAGATGGGGCTGCAAAAAGATTCTCAATTTTACCAAGACCTTGTAATGAACCCATGCAGGAACTTGGATGAAGCTCGAAATAGGGCCCTAAGATATATTCGATTGGAGGATGACAGAAAGATGCAAGAGAGGATGAACTCATCCAACACCTATGAGTCAACTAACAGGAAGTCAGAATCCTCATTTAAGCCATATCGCTCTAAGCCATATGGTAGAAATGAAAACAAGAAAGTGAATGCTATCGAAGACGAGGATCCTGAAGAATATCCTGAATTATCTGAATATTGCTTTTCTGTTAACATTCCTGAATTGATGTATGCCATGCAGGGTTTAGGAGACAAGGCTAGGTGGCCTCGAAAGAATCAACAAAAAGCCGATTGGAAAGATAAGTCAAAATGGTGTGCCTTCCACGAAGATTTCGGACATGTAACTGAGGATTGCATTGCTCTAAGAAAAGAAATAAGCTATCTTCTAAGCAAGGGATATCTGAAAGATCTCTTAGGAAGAAAGAAGAATAAGGGTCAGGATACTGAGAAGGATCCTAAGCGAGCAGCGTCACCTCCCGCGGATGCCAAGATAATCAACTTTATTTCGGGAGGATCCGACATTTGTGGGACTTCGTATTCGGCGGCGAAGAGACATGCAAAAGAAGCTAAGGCCGAAAGGGGAGACAAACCTGTCAGGATGACTACCCTCACAACTGACAAAGTGATCACATTTGATGGTGATGACAGGGATACTGTCCAGGATCCTCATCATGATGCTCTTGTAATAACATTATATGTGGCTAACCATTTTGTACGCAGGATATTGGTTGATAATGGCAGCTCCGTCAACATAATCCAACTAGAGACTCTGAAGAGAATGAATGTATCTCCGATGGATATCACTTCGAATTCCACCATGCTTGTTGGGTTCAGTGGAGAGGCTAGGAACACAGTGGGAGAGATAAAGTTACCAGTACATGTTGAAGGAGTCAACTCGATACAACGTTTCTGTGTGATGGATTCTCTATCCTGCTATAACATCATACTGGGAAGACCATGGATTCACGATATGAAGGCTGTGCCGTCAACATATCCCCAATACATCAAGATCCCTACCCCTTGGGGAGTTGTCAAGGTTGATAGTGATCAGCAGGAGGCGAAAGAATGCTACTCATCCTCGATGAAATCCTCAACCAAACCTAGTACAGCATAGCAATTAAAGATGCGGGCATAGAATATCGTGGAGGATTCGGAGCAGGATGTGAAGAAAATTATCCTGGATCAGGATAATCCTGATATCTCGGTGCTCGTAGGAACCAATATCCCTCAGGATATTGAAGAGCAGTTAACTAACTTTCTGAAATGCAGGATGTCAACGTTTGCATGGAAGCATGAGGATATGACCGGTATATCCAAAGACATTATCACTCACAAGCTTGGAATTGACAGATCATTCAAGCCTGTTCAGCAAAAAAGAAGGAAATTTGCTCCTGAGCGGAATACGATTATCCAAGAGGAAGTTGAAAGATTGTTGAAGTCCAGGATGATCAGAGAAGTCAAGTTTCCAAGATGGCTCGCAAACGTAGTCGTGGTACAGAAGAAAAATGGGAAATGGAGAGTCTGTGTAGACTACACAGACTTGAACAAAGCTTGTCCTAAAGACCCATTTCCTCTTCCTCACATTGATGCAATGGTGGATGCTACTGCCGGGCATGAAATGTTGACCTTCATGGATGCATCCTCAGGATTTCAGCAGATTCAAATGGAGCCTTCTGACCAGGAGGATACTGCCTTCATGACACCAACAGGTATTTATTGTTATACGGCTATGCCTTTTGGTTTGAAAAATGCAGGTGCAACATACCAGAGATTGGTAAACATGATGTTCAAAGACAAGCTGGGGGACACCATGGAGGTATACATTGACGATATGGTGGTAAAATCAAGGAAAGCTCAGGATCACCTCCAGGATATTAAAGGAGCATTTGATATCCTGGATCAATATAACATGAAGCTAAATCTTGCTAAGTGTCATTTCGGAGTGGGGGCAGGAAAATTCCTAGGATATATGGTGACCAAAAGAGGAATAGAGGCGAGCCCGGAGCAGATTAAAGCCATCTTGGATATTAAATCACCCTCAAATATGAAGGATGTTCAACGATTAACAGGGCGAGTGGCAGCATTAAACAGATTTATTTCAAGATCCTCAGAGAAATGCAAAGAGTTTTATGATATCCTGAAGAAGAACAAGAAATTCGAATGGGGTGAGAAGCATGAAGCAGCCCTGCAGGATTTGAAGCAATACCTTTTAACTGCACCTCTATTGATGAAGCCTGAGAATGGTGAACCACTATCCCTATACCTCGCAGTATCAGGGAATGCTGTAAGTGCCGTCCTTATAAAGGAACATGAAGGTCAGCAATACCCTGTTTATTATGTTAGTAAAAGTTTGTTAAATGTTGAAACTAGGTATTCTCATTTAGAAAAATTGATACTAGCATTATTTATGGCATCAACGAAGCTTAGACATTACTTTGAGACACATAGGATTCATGTTAAAACAAATTATCCTGTCAAAAATGTGCTTAGGAAACCAGAGATGTCAGGCAGGATGGCCAAGTGGTCAGTAAAGTTGAGTGCTTATGATTTAGTATATGAACCTAGAAATGCCAAAAAGTCTCAGGCTTTAGCTGACTTTGTGGCTGATTTCAGTAGTGACATTCAGGATGAGGTAGACTTAGAAGTCCAACAGTTAGGAGAATCCTCAAGATCCTGGACATTATATACTGATGGTGCATCTAATGTAAGAGGAGTAGGATTGGGAATACTACTAAAATCGCCACAGGGGGACATATTACCCCAGGCTATTAGGTGTGAATTCCCTGCTACTAATAATGAAGCAGAGTATGAGGCTTTAATTGCAGGATTAGAGTTGGCTAAGAATATGAGTATCAAGAATTTGCAAGTATATGTTGACTCCTTGTTAATTACTAACCATTTTAATGGATCCTATGCAGTTAAGGGTGATAAATTAATCGAATACCTCGATATTCTAAAAAAATTAGCAGGATATTTCGATGTTTTTACACTTGAACAGGTACCAAGGGAGGATAATGCTGAAGCAGATGCCTTAGCAAATCTGGGATCATCGATCAGGTTACCAGAAGGGACCCAAATACCAATATTACATATCTTGTATCCTGCAACGAATCCTCAGGATAAAGAAGTAGCGGGTATTCAGGATCCTGGAGCAGAGTATCCTGAAAAGGATCCTAAATCCTGGACGGCTCCAATCATGAGATATCTCAAGGAAGGACACATCCCCAGAAATGAAAATCCTAAGGCATTTAAGATGAAGGTATCACGATTCACTATTATAAATAATGTTTTATACAAGAAATCTCTTGCAGGACCGTATTTGAGGTGCTTGGAGGATCCTGAAGCCAAAGAAGTACTTCAGGATATACATGAAGGGGATTGTGGTAACCACACTGGGGGCAGGTCATTGTTCTCGAAAGTATTAAGGACATGATATTATTGGCCAACGATGAGGAAAGATGCTGCAGAATATGCTCGAAGGTGTGATGCATGTCAAAGGCATAGTAACATACTATATCAACCAGCTGAACCACTATATCCTGTAGCTTCCCCTTGGCCATTCATGAAATGGGGGATGGATATAGTAGGGAAGTTACCAAAAGCTCCGGGAGGAAAAGTCTTTATGCTAGAAATGACGGATTATTTCTCTAAGTGGGTTGAAGCTGAAGCATTTGTTCAAGTTAGAGACAAAGAAGTAGTATCCTTCATAAAGAGGAATATCCTGACCAGGTTTGGGGTACCAGCTGAAATCATTTGTGATAATGGGTCTCAGTTTATAAGCAAGAGGACTACTGACTTTTGCAAGAGTTGGGGAATCAAAATGATAACGTCTACTCCGGTACATCCTCAAGCGAATGGACAAGCTGAATCCTCAAACAAGATAATTGTCAATAACTTAAAGAAGAGACTTGGAGCCAAAAAAGGAAGATGGGCAGAAGAATTACCCTTTGTTTTGTGGGCTGATAGGACAACGGTAAAGAATGCAACCGGCCAAACCCCATTTTCCTTGGTATTTGGAGCAGAAGCAGTGATTCCAACGGAAATGGCTATACCTACTGCAAGATCTATCCTACAGGATCCTGAACAGAATCCTGAAGCCTTATGTCGAGATTTGGACACTATAGATGAAAAAAGAGATGCAGCAAGGCTAAGGATGGCAGCATATCAACAAAGAATATCCAGAGCATATAACAAGAATATAAGGACTAGGAGATTTCGAGTTGGTGATTGGGTGCTAAGAAAGGCTTTTCAAAATACCACTAATCCTGCCGATGGCAAGCTAGCTCCAAAATGGGAAGGACCATATGAAGTTGAATCAGAAGCAGGGAAAGGAGCATATCGACTCAAGAATATGGAAGGGGATATGCTACCGAGATCCTGGAATGCAATACACTTAAAGCTCTATTTCAAGTAAGAATAGAATTTAATTTTTATCTCAGAATGGTATGTATTCTATCTCTTTTAAATATATTTGTTTATTATCTTGAACCCAATACTGACTTAAGCATCGGAGGGGTGTTAGCCAAGCTAACACCCACCTTAGTTTACAGTTGTTTTGCAGCATATGTTTCAGGATATAGCTCCAGGATATGCACTCAGGATAACTCGAAAGATTAGAGGATTGGCCCCCTCTCTCACGTTTAAGGGATCCTGATCCCTTCAAAGGTTTAAAGGTATTCACCTTTCTTTCGAATTGGGTTTAAACACCTCGCCTGGAGCGCAAGTTATCTAGGTATAGTTTAAGGTAGCGGGACCAGTTCATGTAAAAGTGGCTGACAATTTCGTTACTGTTGGCTATATCCTGGATCCTGAAGGTATATGAGGATTGATCACCCTCTCTCACGAAAGGGTATTTTCATACTCTCTAAGGTTTAAAGGTTTTTACCTTTCTAAGATTTGGAGTTTATACACTCTCGCCTGTAGCGCATGAAACTCAGGGTTTATCCCCAGGATATCAGGGTTTATCCCCAGTATGCTAAGGATTCATTTCAGGATATCAAGGGTTTTGCCTCGGGGTGTTCGGAATTTATTCAAGCCAAAGTGTGAATACATTTGCATTTCTGTGTCGAACACATGGGACATACATTATACTATTCAAAGGATGGATCCAAGTTTGTAAGTGTGCACTGGGGACATACTTATGATGGAAGATTGAAATTGATTCTATAAGAATCTCTGGTATGATCTCTCCTTTTTATTTGGATAATTTATAGATTGTATTTCAGTATCCTGAGCTGGATATCTTTCAGGATACACTTACAATGGGTTCCCAAATATGATCAAACAAAACTATTTTTATAAGTAAAATTCATGTAATAAAGGTGTAATAACAAGAATAAAGCTAAAGGAAAGTTATATTAACATATCAAAAGATGTGCTCTTGGTTTCACCTTAAACCAAGGTCCATCCACCAAGAGCACATATAGTTTCTTACCCTATGTACTTAACAGTTGAAGGTTTTGTCTCAAACTGAGACCCATCCACCTCCAACTGTTATATTGTTCAAAAGCAAAACGTACTAACGATGATGGCCAAGGGCTTCGTCCTGAAACTCAGGATCCCTCCACCAATGGCCATCACATTGTTTAAATGCAGGAAAAGTAAATTGTTTTAGGTTACAAGCCAACAATCAAATTTAAAAAGGTGGGCTCCGGCCTTGGCACATATATCCATCATTGCCCACCTGAATGCCCTCACACAGCGGCATCTTCTCCAACCTTCTCTGCCTTTTCAGCTTCAGCATCCTAAGCAGCATCCTCACCAGCATCCTCTCCAGCATCCTTCTTATCTCCAGCCTTGTCTACCACCTCTGCTGACTTAGAGGATTCTCCGGCTTCAGTAGGAAGTGGCACAGCTTTGCCTCCAAGCTCCTTCAGCTTGGCCACCCAGGATTCAACGGGCCAGGATGGGCATACAAGGCCTGTCTCCTTGGCCTCGTAGGCCATCTTGATGCGAGCTTGTAGCAGGGAGACGATAGCAGAGGCTTTGATTCCTTCCCGGAAAGAAACCATGGCCCGTTCGTGATCCATTTGGACAGTGGCAAGTTTGAGCTCAGCATCTTGGGTGACCTTCTTCAGCATGCCCTCGTAGTGCCGGGTCTTTGCTTCAGCAATGGCACCTTGGTCGGCAACGGTCCTTTCGAGCTGTGTAATCCTGGCTTCATGGAGTACAACAGTACCGCAGGCGTCGTTGTACAGGTGGAGCAAATGCTGGAGGCCCTGCACATCAAACTCAGGTATGAGTCAGAATATATTAACCAGGATATCCTGTCAGGATATCCTATCAGGATATATGTGCAGGATATGTAGCAGGATATTACCTTGTTAAGGAAGGATGTCATTGGCTCTAAGGAGTTAGAAAAGCTGAGTTCATCGTAGGAGAACCCTTCTGGACCTGGAGCACTGACTTCGGGACCTTTCCTCTTTTTTTGCTGTGGAAGCACGAGTCCTCGGATTAGCCTTAGGAGCCGGGAGCGGCTTGGAGCTGGTGGCAGCAGGGGTCTCTTTCTTGACCATGATTGGAGTAGGGTAGCTGTTGTTAGGGGAGGATTTCTTAATGACCTGTGATCCTCAAGTGTTATCCTGTTTGGTGATCCTTACTTCTGTGACAGTTAGTGATCCTCAGAAGTACTTCAGGATCAGGATCATGGATCATCCTAAGGATCCTTATACTAATGATTGTTCACTTTGAATTCGGTATTGTTTTGCAGGAGTACCGGCTTGGACTTGGTCATGGCGATATTCCTGGAGCATATTCCTTTCAATTCTGCACGTGCTTGACCATTGTGAACGTTATGGAGAACATGGGGAGAAGGCACGAAATGCGGAGAGTTAGTTAGGTTTGATATTTTCTAATTTTAAGGGGGTAGCGAGCTATCTTTTAAGAACACTTGGCTATTTTTGGCTACACACACTCGTACAACTGCACTCACCAGCTCTCGGCAAAACACTTAGCATTTTTCATACATTTTTACACGATACACTATAGTGATCCTTGTACTTAGCTCGCTATCATCCGAAGTTGTAAAAGGATTATTGTTTAATTTGAGTTGGTGATCGGTAGTTTCCATCACCCGAGGTTTTTTTATGCCGGAGATCATTCATTGATCAAGGGCTTTTTCCTCGTATAAATCTTCGTGTCACTTGTTCATTACATTTCATAGTGATCCTTATTGTTGTTCATCAATTCAAGCATCATACCTCACAACAGAAAGTTTGGTTACATTGTCATTGCTTGATTTTTGACCAAAACAGTTTGGCGCCCACCGTGGGGCAATTGGTGCTTCATTCCTAAGAAATTCTCATTTTTGTGATCATTTCGGTTCGTTACATCCAAGCAGATGGCTTCATCATCAAAGAACACCTCCAGTGCGATGTCTGCAGTCAATTCATCCCAGGGCATTCCACCTTTGCCTCCACCACCTTCTGGACCTCAGAAAAATGCCGAGAAGAAACCAACTCCCATTTTCTCAAAACCTCCAACTTCTTCTGCTTCTTATACTCCCACTACTAGTGACTTGTTTACTCTGATTTTGCAGATGAAGGAGCATATACAGCAGCAGGATAAGACCAATGAAAGGATTCTTAGAGAAATTGGAGACATCAAGAAACAGAAGAGATCGGCAGAAGATCATTCCCCACTGATGCCCGGATCTTTGAATTTCGATACTCCGGTTATAACTTCTCAGCCTTCAGTGGTTCCAGACGTTCAATATGTGGGAGGACCAAAAGGAGTGCATTACGGATCATCAGCAATGACTCAGGCTTCAGGGTCATACTTCCAACCAGCAGGATCCCATCCTCAGCATATAGGATCCTTCGTAAGCTCAGGAGGATACTCAGGAGCGCAGCAGATTCAAGGGTTCTGGCCGTTTCAAGGATCCTCCTAGGTTCAAGGATCCTCCTATGTTCCAGGATCCTCTCAGGTTCAAGGATCCTCCCAGGTTCAAGGATCTTCCTACGTCCCAGGATCCTCGCAGGTTCAAGGATCCTCTCAGTTTCATGGATCCTTCCAGATTCCGGGATCCTTAAGGAGTTTGCAATCGGGGAGTTCCGATATCCATCAGGGAGATTTTATTCCAATGCAGACCATTGCTTCTACTGGTCCATCGGTCATTCCAGAGCCCCAACAATATGGATTCACATCCGCTCTTCCTAATTTGAACCCAATGGGAGGTAACACTTTCAATAATTCTTATACCACTAACCATGGCCTTATGCAGGATACAGGTATCAATCATGCCATGGCCAGAGAATTGCAAAAGTTAAAAGATATGATATCAAGTGTCCCAGGAGTGGTCAAGCCTATCCCGGAGAATGCAGATGGGAGCCACAAGATATCTCGTTTTGCACCACCAATCTGTGATGCTGAGATACCCAAGAGGTTCCACGTGCCTACCATGAAGTTGTATGACGGTTCAACAGATCCTGAAGAACACATAGCGCAGTACAGGGAAAGGATGGAGATTAATCCCATCCCAGAAAGGTTAAAGGAAGCATGTCTGTGCAAGGGATTTGGATCCACTCTTACTGGATCGGCTCTTAAATGGCTGCTAAGTCTTCCCCCTTACTCTAATACCTCGTTTGCTAATCTAGTTAACCTATTTAATAACCAGTTTTCTTGTAGTAGAAAATTTGAGCGTTTAACTAGTGATCTGTATAGGATAACCCAAGGTCATAATGAATCATTAAGGGATTATATCACTAAATTTAGTAAAGAATCCTTAGACATTCCTAACCTGGATATAGCTACGGCTGTTGAAGCCTTTAAAATGGGATTGCTTAGGGATTCATTATTCTATGATGATCTTGTTATGATACCATGCAGGAATCTGGATGAGGTAAGAACCCGGGCCCTTAGGTTCATCCGGCTAGAGGATGACAAAAGGATCCAGGAGAGATTAGCAGGATCCTCAAAGCAAGAGAAGCAAGGATCCTCATTCAAGAACAACAAGTTCAGATCCTACAACAAATCTGATAACCAGAACGTGCACGCTGTTGAACAAGAATAGGATGATGAGGATTATCCTCCAATTTCTGAATATTGTTTTTCTGTTGATAACAATGAACTAATCCTTGCGATGCAAAATTTAGGTGATAAAGCTAGATGGCCCAGGAAAAATGATAGACCAGCTGCAACCAAAGATAAGTCAAAGTGGTGTGCATATCATGAAGATTTTGGGCATCTCATAGAAGAATGCATCACACTGAGAAAAGAAATTGGATACTTGTTGAGCAAGGGGCACTTGAAAGAATTATTGGGGAGAAAGAAGTCAAGGACTCAGGATCCTGAAAGGATCCCAGAGAAAGCTCCAGCCCCTCCAGCAGATGCACAAGTTATAAACTTTATTTCTGGAGGATCAGACATTTGTGGAACATCCTTCTCTGCAGCTAAAAGAGTGAAGCTTCCTAGTCCTTGGGGAATAGTGAAGATTGATAGTGATCAGCAAGAAGCTAAGAACTGCTACACCTCATCAATGAAACCAGCCTCAAAGTCAAGGGAGCAATAGCAGTTAAAGCATCCTCCAAGGGATGTCTTGGAGGCAAGAGAGCAGGATGTAGTAGAAATCCATATGGACCCTGATGATCCTGAATCTAAAGTTTATATAGGATCAGGGATCCTTGGCGAAATGAAGGAAGACCTCATATCCTTCCTCAAAAGGAGAAAGACTACCTTTGCATGGAAACACGAAGACATGACAGGTATATCTAAAGATATAATCACTCACAAACTTGGCATTGATAGGTCCTTCAAACCAATCCATCAAAAGAGGAGGAAATTTGCACCAGAAAGAAATGCCATTATCCAGGAGGAGGTAGAGAAATTACTCCAAGCAGGTATGATTAGAGAGGTCAAGTATCCAAGATGGTTGGCCAATGTGGTTGTTATTCCAAAGAAAAACGGAAAGTGGAGGGTATGTGTCGATTTCACTGATTTAAATAAGGCATGTCCCAAGGATCCTTTCCCATTACCCCACATTGACTCTATGGTGGATGCGACAGCAGGTCATGAACTGTTAACTTTTATGGATGCTTCATCTGGATTTCAACAAATTCAGATGGAACCATCCGATCAAGAGGATACAGCCTTTATGACTCCAACTGGTATATACTGTTATATTGCTATGCCATTTGGACTAAGAAATGCAGGTGCAACTTATCAAAGGCTAGTGAATATGATGTTCAAGGACCAGATTGGACAAACTATGGAGGTTTACATAGACGATATGATGATAAAATCCAAAAAGGCTGAGGATCACCTAAGGGACTTGGAGGAAGCATTCAATATCCTTGACAAATATAACATGAAACTTAATCCTTCAAAATGTCACTTTGGTGTTAAAGGAGGTAAATTCTTAGGATATATGGTGACAAAGAGAGGCATTGAAGCCAGTCCAGAACAAATCAAAGCTATAGTGAACATCAAGTCCCCTGCCAATGCTAAGGATGTTCAGAGGTTAACAGCCAGGATCGCAGCTTTAAACAGATTCATATTCAAATCCTCAGAAAAGTGCAAGGAATTCTATGATATCCTAAGGAAGAACAAGAAATTCGAGTGGACTGAGAAGCATGAAAGTGCCCTAAGAGCTCTTAAGAATTACCTATCCTCGGCCCCGGCCTTGATGAAACCAGAAAAAGGAGATGTGTTATCCTTATATCTTGCGGTATCCTCAAAAGCAGTAAGTGCCGTCCTTACTAAGGATCACGAAGGTACACAACATCCTGTCTATTATGTAAGTAAGAGTTTACTTGATGCTGAATCCAGGTATTCACACTTAGAAAAACTTATCCTTGCATTAATTATGGCATCTACTAAATTGAGACATTATTTTGAAACTCATACCATTATTGTCAAAACTAATTTTCCAATTAAGAATGTCCTCAGGAAACCTGAAATGTCAGGAAGGATGGCTAAGTGGGCAGTGAAGCTTAGTGCATATGATATAAGATATGAGCCCAGGACAGCCATTAAAACCCAAGCATTAGCTGACTTTGTGGCAGATTTCAGTAGTGACTTGCAAAAAGAAGCTGAATTAGAATTCCAGCAGCTAGAGGAGACCAAGGATCCTTGGATACTCTATACTGATGGATCCTCAAATGTCAAAGGAACAGGGCTTGGAATACTACTAAAATCGCCACAGGGGGACATAATACCCCACTCTATAGCTTGTGAGTTCCAAACTACTAACAATGAGGCTGAATATGAAGCCTTGATAGCTGGTTTGCAAATTGCTAAGCATATGAGGATCAAGTATCTTGAGGTACATGTAGATTCTCTGTTAATCACTAATCACTTTAATGGATCCTATGCTGTTAAAGGTGAAAAGCTAACCAAATATTTGGAGATAGTCAAAGAATTGGCACTCTCTTTTGTTTCCTTTAGTTTGACACAGGTACCAAGGGAAGAAAATGCAGAAGCTGATGCATTGGCTAATCTAGGATCATCTTTGAAGATCCCGAAGGATATAAGTATCCCCATTATCCATATCCTGGCTCCTGCCATCGAGGATCACGTGGCTATGGAAATAGGAGAGGATTCTACAATTATCCCTAGTGAGGATACTCAATCTCATTCAGGATCATGGATCCTCCCAATCATGAGATACTTACAACATGGAGAGATTCCTACAGGAGAAAACCCTAGGGCTTTCAAAATTAAGGTATCTCAATTCACAATTTTAAATAATATGTTGTATACACGATCTCTTGCAGGACCATATTTAAGATGCATTGAGGATCCTGAAATCCAAGAAGTTTTAAAAGACTTCCATGAAGGAGATTGTGGAAACCACACTGGGGGCAGGGCATTATTCTCAAGGATCCTGAGGACAGGATACTATTGGCCAACTATGAAGAGAGATGCTGTGGAGTATGCTAAGAAATGCGATCCTTGTCAGAGACACAGCAATATCCTTCATCAACCAGCTGAATTTTTACATCCTATATCCTCCTCTTGGCCATTTATGAGATGGGGTATGGATATAGTTGGTAAGCTCCCTAAGGCACCTGGCGGAAAAGTGTTCATGCTTGCTATGACTGATTACTTCTCCAAATGGATAGAGGCTGAAGCTTTTGCCCAAGTCAGAGAAAAGGAAGTTATATCCTTCATTAAAAGAAATATTATAACTAGATTTGGTATTCCTTCTGAAATTATATGTGATAATGGTTCCCAATTCATTGGGGGCAGAACTACTAACTTTTGTGACAGCTGGGGGATTAAGATGATAACATCAACACCAGTCCACCCACAAGCTAATGGTCAGGCAGAATCATCCAATAAGATCATCATCAACAATTTAAAGAAGAAGCTTGGATCCAAGAAAGGGAAATGGGCAGAAGAACTACCTTATGTGCTTTGGGCTGATAGGACAACTCCTAAGAATGCTACAGGCCAAACTCCATTCTCCTTGGTATTTGGGGCAGAATCAGTGATCCCTACAGAAATGGTGGTTCCAACTGCTAGAACGAGTATTCGTGATCCTGAGGAAAATGATGAGAACTTGGTTCAAGACCTGGATACTATAGAAGAAATCAGGGATTTGGCAAGGATAAGGATGGCCAGTTATCAGCAAAGGATGGCTGGTGCTTACAATAAAAATGTCAGGATCAGGAAGTTCCAAATTGGTGATATGGTGTTGAGGAAAGCATTTCAAAATACCACCAATCCTGCTGATGGAAAGTTGGCACCAAAATGGGAAGGCCCTTACTTGATTGAAGCTGAGGCAGGAAAGGGGGCATATCGATTGCTAACAATGGAAGGTGATTTGATACCCAGGGCCTGGAATGCTGTCCATTTGAAGAAATACTTCATATGATAAGGACCTATGATCCTCACATGATAAGTATCCTTGAAGGATCCTTAGAGCACAGATGATCCTCATTTTGGTAACATTCTAATCTCAAACTATTTCATTTCCTTACTTTCTCACATAAGGATAAGGATCCTGCATCCTTTATCCCCCTTTCACGTGATTCTGAGTTTTGAAGGTTCAGGTACTCTTAGCAAAAGGATGGTTATCCACAAAAGCAACCAGTTATTTGGGCTTGACCCCAGTTCCGCCAGTAGCGCACGATGATCCTGGTATAGTTCATGGCGGTGGGACCAGTACTCGTTTTAGGGGCTGATAATTCCATTGTACTGGCTATACCTAGGATCCTACGTATAATGGTAGACGTACCATACATCCGTTCTTAAGGTTTCTAACGTTTTCACGTTAGCTAAGGTTTTGGCATTTTCATGCCACTAAGTTTGGATAGTCGCCAGTTAGGGCCATACTCCAGTTCACACACGATCCTTGGGCTTGTCCCCAGTTATTCATGGGCTTGTCCCCAGTTATCCATGGGCTTGTCCCCAGTTATCTTTTGGGCTTGTCCCCAGTTGCTAACTTTTATCTTATATTGGCTTAGTCCCAAGTTATGTTCTATTTCAGGTCTTCGAAGTTAAACAACCAAGGATCCTTGATCCTTACTTCTTACTAAGGTTTGTCTTATGGTTATCCTGGTTATAGTATTAAGGGTTAGGATCCTAACTTGGATCCATAGGTATGATCCTTAACTATTTTGATTTTATTCATTGTTTATTTGAATAACCCTTGTACTTTGACAACTGAACTCATGATCCTTAAAATATACCACTTTTTGGAATTTTTCAACTATAGGATATTTGATCCTGGATCATATCCTAAATATTCTCTATCTAATTTGTTCAACTTTTCTTATTTAGACAAGTGTATATCAAAACAATTGAAAATTAAAAGGACAAACAAGGATAACAACACAAGATAAGCCAAAAAAGATTAAAGTTATTTTATTAACAAAAGTTTAACCGTCGAAGGTTGTCAAAATTGCCAACCCACGTTTCCACCAGCAAAACGTGGCCCGTCCACGTGGGTTGGCAACGGGTGTCCATTGTTTATGCGGTTATAGCAAGTGCAGGAAATCAAAGGCGGCAGGATCACAATGGCTTCATCCCCCAAACAGAGGATCCCTCCACCATTTGTAATCCTACCTATTATCCAAAGGATCCCAGGTCCTTAATCCTAAAACTATTGTTCAAATATAAACCAACCATTGTTTAACGAAAACTACCACCAAACCTAAAAATAAAAAAATGGGCTCCGGCTATGTCTAGAAGTGTCCATCATTGCCCATTGCTGCAGCCTACACATTCGCTGCATCACCATCTCCAGCTCCACTAGCTTCACCACCATGATCCTTACCACTATCTCCATCCTCGATCGTCAGGATCTCCTCAGCCTCCTCCTCCTCATCCAGCTCAGCCAGCCTTGCCTTCCAGCCTTCCACATCCCAGTTGCTCCTGTCGAAGTCAGGATCCTGAGCTTCCAAGGCCATCTGCAATTTGGTCTTGTACATCGCTATGGCAGCAGAGACTTTAGCATCCTGGGTGATCTCATGCTTCTCGTAATCAACATTGATCAGAACCTTGGCCGTTTCAGCTTTGGCATTTTGGAGGTCCTTTTGGAGGTCAGCAATCTTAAGATCCTTGAGCAATGCGACTTGTTGGAGGTCAGCAATCTTCTTGTCCTGCTCCTCGACATGCCCAACGTAGTCTTCAATCTTAGCAAATTTCTGCAAAGAAGATAAAGAACAGTTCAAGAACAGGTGATCCTCAAATAAGCTGGATACCTAAAGCAGGGACAAGGATCCTTACATCGTTGAAGTATTCAAGGAACTGGTGGCGGATCAGGGGCAGACCTTGCAGATCCTCAGCTTCAGAGGCTTTTCTTTTCTTGCCACCCATTCCTTTAACGGGTGCCTTGGGGATCGAAGCAGTTGGGCTGGCAGGAAACTTCTTCTTGGAGGATCGTACGTTGTCCAGATCGGTCACGCTGAACTTGGAGGCAGATTTTGAAGCTTTTCCAGCACCTGCACATTCAAAGCAAGATAAGTATCCTTATCCTATTTCAATTTAACTATTTATTTAAATCTTTAACTATACAAAAAACAGGATACTTACTTGACATGGTGACTGAGCCTGAGGATACCTCTTGAGAATCCTGGGTGATTGTCTTGAATGATCTTGTTTCAGGACCGAGTCTTCTAAAAGCAGCAAGCCTTTCCTTGGTAGCAGGAGACGGTATGAGATGTGTAACAGTGACAGCTGCATAACATAAAACAAAAGGGGGTTAATGATCTTATCACAAGAGCAAGATTATCCGGTGATCCTTCTCAGGATCCTCTGTCCTACCATGGGTGGACCACTCCCTGGGTAGATCCTTTCCGTTTGGGATAGAGTCTCTTCTGACAAAGAAAAAGCGTCGTTTCCAGTTTGTATCGTTCTTGGTGGCTTTAAAAATGGGGTGTTCTTCACCGGGTTTTCGTTTAAACAAATATCGGTGGGATCCAAACGTTGTGAGATCATACATCTCAGCCAACTCCGACATTCCTAGATCAATCCCTTCCTGCTCGATGATCCTTTCAAGGGTATATAAGACCCTCCAGATCATCGGCATAGCTTGGATGTAGGAGATGCCGGTAAGGTAGAAAAAGGATTGGGTAAAGGCTGGAAAAGGATAGGTGTATCCTATGGTGAATGGGGTAACAGGAAAGGCAATCCAAGTTTCAGAGATATAGTCACTCAAAGCAGTGGGATCAAAGGATTTGAAAACGGTGTTCGCCGGGAAACAATAGCGAATTTTATCAATTTGTGGATCGGTGAAATAACAGCGTTCTTTTGCGGAATCTTTGATGATCCCTTGGCTCTTTAAGGGGCTGTTCTTCTTGTGATCCTTGCCCGGTGAGTTTCGGAGCATCATTTTTGACGAGATGATGGTAAAGAAAGAAATGCAGAGTAAGAGAAGGAAGAAGAGGAAAAGAGAATACCTGAATAAGTCTTCTGATGAGGATTTAAAAAGGAAACGCTCGGATTTAAATGCCCTTTCGCTCTTATCTCTAACTGCCATTTATAATGATGATTTTGCAGGATAAGTCACCTCAGTGACGTCGGGATTCCAACGGCTAGTTCGATCTTAACGGCTATTTATCCGTTAGTTTGTTGCGGATAAGATCGACAAAATACAACTCGTTTATTTACAATATTACTCCTTATATTTTGGGGGCAATTGTTAGGGGAGGATTTCTTAATGACCTGTGATCCTCAAGTGTTATCCTGTTTGGTGATCCTTACTTCTGTGACAGTTAGTGATCCTCAGAAGTACTTCAGGATCAGGATCATGGATCATCCTAAGGATCCTTATACTAATGATTGTTCACTTTGAATTCGGTATTGTTTTGCAGGAGTACCGGCTTGGACTTGGTCATGGCGATATTCCTGGAGCATATTCCTTTCAATTCTGCACGTGCTTGACCATTGTGAACGTTATGGAGAACATGGGGAGAAGGCACGAAATGCGGACAGTTAGTTAGGTTTGATATTTTCTAATTTTAAGGGGGTAGCGAGCTATCTTTTAAGAACACTTGGCTATTTTTGGCTACACACACTCGTACAACTGCACTCACCAGCTCTCGGCAAAACACTTAGCATTTTTCATACATTTTTACACGATACACTATAGTGATCCTTGTACTTAGCTCGCTATCATCCGAAGTTGTAAAAGGATTATTGTTTAATTTGAGTTGGTGATCGGTAGTTTCCATCACCCGAGGTTTTTTATGCCGGAGATCATTCATTGATCAAGGGATTTTTCCTCGTATAAATCTTCGTGTCACTTGTTCATTACATTTCATAGTGATCCTTATTGTTGTTCATCAATTCAAGCATCATACTTCACAACAGAAAGTTTGGTTACATTGTCATTGCTTGATTTTTGACCAAAACAGCTGTCAAGTTCGTCAAGGTCTAGGTAGACTGGAACCTTGCTGGAGTCTGCATACAGGGAGTAAAATTTCTCCTAAGTATATCAAATAAAGACATGTATGTACAGGATATTTTGCAGGATCCTTACCAGACATGTTTGCACTAGAAAGAGGACTTGGAGATGGTGGAGACGGGTTGAAACTTCTTTCAGCCTCTGGAAGGAGTCTGATGGCGTCAATCCTTTTTTGTGAATCAACAAGGGGAGGTGCAATCTTCCTAAAATCAGCTACGTGCACAACAGAAAAAAGAAAGTTGATCAGTTCAGGATATGGAACAGGATAAGAGGCAGGATCATCCTTAAACCCTAAATCCTACCCTTTTTCAACCATTTCACCGGATATTCCGTTCCACCAGGGATTGAGTCTCTTTTTACAAAGAAGAACTTAGATTGCCAATTATCCTCGTTCCTGGTGGCACGAAGTATCAGTGGGTCGCCGGAGGTGGAATAAAACAAAAATCTACATGATCCGTGGCATCTAAGCCGGTAAGCTAGGGGGAGATCATGAACAGAAAGATCAGGGATGTGGTTTTTCTTGATCTGGTCAAGAACGGACAGAACACGCCAAAGCATCGGCATTGTTTGGCTAAAAGAGATTTTTGTAATGTTGAAGAATTCGGTGATAAAGTCTGGAAAGGGGAACTGTAACCCAAAGGTGAAGGGAAAGGCACTAAAGCACAGCCACTCATTGGAAACCATATCCGACCGGATTTCCCGGTCGAATGGCCGGAATACCGTTCCTTCCGGAAAGATACCGGAGGATTTGAGAGCCGACAAGTGGGCACTATCAAAAGAGCATATCTCATTCTCCGGTTCTTGGAGAAGATTCTGCTGGATAAATGTGGGAGCCGAATCACCAGAACTGGATCTTGTATGTCTCGGCATTTGATCGCCTGAAAAGGAGGATGAAGATGAAGATTAGAGAGAGAATGTTTACCTTTTTCCTTATCGGTAGTGATTAAAAAAGAGATGGGGATGAGAAGATATAGGGTGCAATGAGTAAATATAGGCTGAGTAGTTGCAAACGGTCACATCATGGGTCTTATCTCTTAATTGCCTCGATCTCCGTGAAAAATGTAACCGTTAGTAGCAGGATACTAAACGGTAACATTTTTGGGGACAATTGTTATGGGTGAAATTCTGAGCCCATATCCTGAGAAATATCTTGGGACATATCTTGGTTATATGATATCTGTTCACATCCGGGATGCTGGTTCAGGATATTGGTAACATCCTGAATGGTATCCTCAGGATCACTAACGGATTATGTGCAGGTATGCGGGTTAGAAGCTAGCAACATTCACAAGGACTCTTTCCGCGGAAGACTCAGTCCAAGTCATTCAAATAAAGACGTTGAAGCCGCATTACTCGGTCTACAACGTTAACAATGGAATATTCGGAGCATCCCATATTTATAGGAATTTTCGTTTGTAATTCGTTACTATAAATAGGTGGGTATATCAGATCGAATAGGACATCACATCAACACTCACTACACTCTTACACTTGTTCTCTAGCAATTTTCACTCTCGCACAAAAGCGTTGTAACACTTAGCGATCTGGTCAATATCCTGCACTGTATCCTGACGTTTAAAGCAATAAGAAGAACAAGGCAGCTGCGATTGTCAGCTCCCGAGGTTTTATGCCGGCGATCTAGATTGATCAAGGGCTTTCCTCGTATATCTCGTGTCACCCCCTTTACTTTTTGCTCATTGTTTGATCGTAGATACAACTCAATATCCTGAGCCGTATCCTGAATACTGTTTTTCCAAACAACTTAACTAACATATTTTCAACACACTTTTTAGCACACTACCTCACTTAACTAATTTGATCACTTAATTGCTTCGGTAATTTTTGACCAAAACACTAACTGATGATCCTAGGTTCGCCAAGGCATCTGCTTCAGCATTATCCTCTCTCGGTACCTGTTCAAGTTTAAAAACATCGAAATATCCTACAAATTTTTTTGAGAATTTCGAGATATTCGATTAACTTCTCACCTTTGACTGCATAGGATCCGTTAAAATGATTAGCAATTAACAAGGAATCAACATATACTTGCAAACTCTTAATATTCATGTTTCTAGCCAACTCTAATCCTGCGATCAAGGCTTCATATTCTGCTTCATTATTAGTGGCAGGAAATTCACATCTAATAGCCTGGGGTAATATGCCCCCTGTGGCGATTTTAGTAGTATACCCAATCCTACACCTCTAACATTAGATGCACCATCATTATATAATGTCCAGGATTCTGAGGTTTCTCCTAGTTGTTGAACTTCTAGGTCTACTTCATTTTGAATATCACTACTGAAATCAGCCACAAAGTCAGCTAGAGCCTGAGACTTTATGGCATTTCTAGGTTCATATACTAGATCATAGGCACTTAATTTTACTGACCATTTAGCCATTCTGCCTGACATCTCAGGTTTTCTAAGCACATTTTTAACAGGATAATTGGTTTTAACATGAATCCTATGTGTTTCAAAGTAATGTCTAAGCTTTGTTGATGCCATAACTAGGGCTAATATTAATTTTTCTAACTGAGAATATCTAGTTTCAGCTTCTAATAAACTTTTTCTAACATAATAGACAGGATACTGCTGACCTTCATGATCCTTTACAAGAACAGCACTTACAGCATTCCCTGATACTGCGAGGTATAGGGATAATGGTTCACCATCCTCAAGCTTCATCAATAGAGGCGCAGTTGAAAGATACTGCTTCAGATCCTGCAAGGCTGCTTCATGCTTCTCTCCCCATTCGAACTTCTTATTCTTCTTCAGGATATCATAAAATTCCTTGCATTTTTCTGAGGATCTTGAAATAAATCTGTTTAATGCTGTTACTCGTCCCGTCAGTCTTTGAACATCTTTCATATTGGAAGGTGACTTGATATCCAAGATGGCTTTGATCTGTTCTGGGCTCTCTTCTATCCCTCTTTTAGTCACCATATATCCTAAAAACTTTCCTGCCCCTACTCCAAAATGGCACTTGGCAGGATTTAGCTTCATGTTTTATTGATCCAGGATATCAAATGCTCCCTTAATATCCTGGAGGTGATCCTTAACCTTCTTAGATTTCATTACCATGTCATCGATGTACACCTCCATGGTGTCCCCCAGCTTGTCTTTAAACATCATGTTTACCAATCTTTGGTATGTTGCACCTGCATTTTTCAAACCAAAGGGCATAGCAGTATAACAATAAATACCTGTTGGTGTCATGAAAGCAGTATCCTCCTGGTCCGAAGGTTCCATTTGGATCTGCTGAAATCCTGAGGATGCATCCATGAAGGTTAACATCTCATGGCCGGCAGTAGCATCCACCATTGAGTCAATATGAGGAAGAGGAAATGGGTCTTTGGGACAAGCTTTGTTCAAGTCTGTGTAATCTACACAAACTCTCCATTTCCCATTTTTCTTCTGCACCACAACTACATTTGCTAGCCATCTTGGAAATTTGACCTCCCTGATCATCTTGGATTTCAATAACCTCTCTACTTCCTCTTGAATAATCATATTTCGTTCCGGAGCAAATTTCCTTCTCTTTTGTTGGACAGGCTTGAATGACCTGTCAATACCGAGCTTATGAGTTATAATATCCTTGGAAATACCTGTCATATCCTCGTGCTTCCACGCGAATGTTGACATCCTGCACTTCAAAAAGTTAGTCAACTGATCCTCAATATCTTGAGGGATATTGGTTCCCACGAGCACCGAGATATTTGGATTATCCTGATCCAGGATAATTTTCTTTGCATCCTGTTCTGAAGCCTCCACGAAATTGCTATGCTGCATTAGGCTTGGTTGAGGATTTCATCGAGGATGAGTAACACTCCTTTGCCTCCTGTTGATCACTGTCCACCTTGATAACCCCCCAAGGAGTAGGGATCTTGATGCATTGATGATAGGTTGATGACACAGCTTTCATATCATGGATCCATGGCCTACCCAATATAATATTATAGCAGGATAAGGAGTTCATCACACCAAAGCGTTGCATTGAGTTGACCCCTTCAACATACAGTGGTAACTTTATCTCTCCCACGGTATTCCTAGCTTCTCCACTGAACCCAACAAGTATAGTGGACTTTGAAGTGATATCCATCGGGGATACATTCATCCTCTTCAACGTATCTAGTTGAATTATGTTGACGGAGCTGCCATTATCCATGAGTATCCTGCGTACAAAATGGTTAGCCACATATAAGGTTATTACCAGAGCATCATGGTGAGGATCCTGGACAGTATCCCTGTCATCACTGTCGAAGGTGATCACTTTATCAGTCGTGAGGGTCGTCATCCTGGTTGGCTTATCTCCTCTTTTGGCTTTAGCCTCCTTTGCATGTCTCTTGGCTGCAGAATATGAAGTCCCACAAATGTCGGATCCTCCTGAAATAAAGTTGATTATCTTGGCATCCGCAGGAGGTGACGCTGCTCGTTCAGGATCCTTCTTAGTATCCTGACCCTTATTCTTCTTTCTTCCCAAGAGATCCTTCAGATATCACTTGCTCAGGAGATAGCTTATTTCTTTCCTCAGAGCAATACAATCCTCGGTAACATGCCCAAAATCCTCATGGAAGGCACACCATTTGGACTTATCCTTCCAATCAGCTTTTTGTTGATTCTTCCGGGGCCACCTTGCTTTGTCTCCTAAACCCTGCATAGCATACACCAGTTCAGGTATGTTAACAGAAAAACAATATTCAGATAGCTCAGGATACTCCTCAGGATCCTCGTCTTCAACAGCATTCACTTTCTTGCTGTCATTTCTGCCATACGGCGTAGAGCGATATGGTTTGTACGAGGATTCTGATTTCCTGTTAGTTGACTCATAGGTTGTGGATGAATTCATCCTCTCTTGCATCTTTTTGTCATCCTCCAGTCGAATATATCTTAAAGCCATGTTCCGAGCTTCATCCAGGTTCCTGCATGGGTTCATTACAAGATCCTGGTAAAATTGAGAATCTTTCTGCAACCCCATCTTGAAAGCCTGCATAACTATTGCAACATCAGGATGTGGGATATCTAAGGATTCCCGGCTGAACTTGTTCACATAATCCCTCAAGAATTCCTGAGGTCCCTGAGTTATCCTGTAGAGATCACTGGTTAGTTTTTCAAAACTTCGACTACAAGAAAATTGACTATTGAATAAATTGACTAAGTGAGCAAATGATGTAATCGAATGAGGATGAACGTTTAAGAGCCATTTTAAAGCTGATCCTGTTATGGTAGAACCAAAACCCTTGCATAGGCATGCTTCCTTAAGATCAGGAGGGATAGGGTTGATTTCCATCCTTTCCCTATACTGGGCAATATGCTCCTCAGGATCCGTAGTTCCGTCATAGAGCTTCATGTTAGGGGTTTGAAATCTTTTTGGGATTTCAGCATCACAAATAGGATATGCAAACCGAGATATCTTGTGGCTAGCCTGGGATACTTCTGGGATCGGCTGGACTACTCCAGGTACACTAGATATCATGTCCTTTAACTTCTGAAGCTCCCTGGAAAGTGCTGATGTCATACCTGCATCCTGCAAAGATCCAATACCATTAGTAGCAAGAGTATTGTTATTATTAGATACGTTACCAGTCTGAGGGTTCTGGCCATATCCTGAACTTCTCACAGTTGACACCCTAACCGAAGAGGGTATCTCAGGAATATGACTTTGGGAATGGCTAGGCACAATATTCCCCCTGTTATCCTCAGTATATACTGCAGAACTGAAGTTCAAAGCTCTGGGCTGCAAGGGAGTGACAGTATCCTCAGTGGGCCTGCTTGAACTGGATTTCAAGAGTTGTATCTCTCTCATTAGCATTTGGTTGGTCTCCTGCTGTTGCTTCATTTGTTCCTGTATACTACCAAACAAAGTTAGAATTTCATCATTAGAGGCCAAAATAGGAGCAGATCCCTGAACACTCCGAGTAGGTATAATACCCTGAGGTTGTGAGGAGGCTTGCGTCCTTGGAGGAGGTGGTGGAAGCACCGAACCAATTGTTGCAGAAGTTGTTGCAGACACGGTGGAAGAGCTCATGTTTGATCTCGAGGCCATTGAAAATAATGTGGCAAAAAATTTTGAAAATAGAAAACCAAGTAATGATTTTGCAAAAGCTTTTAGTAGAAATAGCACCACTTGCCCCACGGTGGGCGCCAAATTGTTTTGGTCAAAAATTACCTAAGCAATTTAGTGATCAAATTAGTTAAGTGAGGTAGCGTGCTAAGAATGTGTATCGAAAATATGCTGAGTTGGTTGTTTGCCAAAACAGTATTCAGGATATAGCTCAGGATATTGAGCTATATCTACAATCAAACAATGAGCAAAAAGTAAAGGGTGACACGAGATGTACGAGGAAAGCCCTTGATCAATCTAGATCGCCGGCATAAAACCTCGGGAGCTAACAATCGCAGCTGCCTTGTTCTTCTTATTGCTTCAAATGTCAGGATACAGTGCAGGATATTGATCAGATCACTACTAAGTGTTACAATGCTTTTTCAGAAAGTGAGAGTTGCGAGAGAGTAGAAGTGATTGAGAGCAGTGAGTGTTGTGTCCTATTTAATCTGATATATCCGTCTATTTATAGCTAAGAAATGAAAACAAAATCTCCTATAAATGGGGGATGCCATCGAATATTCTTTAGTTAACGTTGGAGACCAAGTAAAGCGGCCTCAACGTCTTTCTTCGAACAACTTAGATCGAGTCTTCAGGAGAATAGGTCTTCACGAACGTTGCAAACTTGAGCCCGTACTCCTGCACATAATCCGTTAGTAATCCTCAGGATACCATACCAGGATGTTACCAATATCCTGAGTCAGCATCCTGAGTATGAATATCTATCATATAGTCAAGATATAATTCAAGATATTATCCAGGATATGGGCTCAGAATTTCACCCATAACAGAGGTATGGCTAATGTAAATTGGGTTATCTTATTAACACGTGTGCATTGTTTAATTTTAATAGATTATGACCAGGAAGTCACCAGAAAGCAGTAGTATTATCTAAAACAGCAATGTGAGTACATCTATTTTTGTAAACCTTTTTATACAAACCTCAATTGTTTTAAATTATGATAACAATGATTGAGTCTATGTATTCTACAATTACTGTCGGTATGTTGGGGTTTTGTATACATTACTTGTTACTATACCGTGAATAGTAGCCTGACCACAAGTCAGGATTGACAGTACCGTGGGTGGTAATTGGGTAGATATAAACATTGTAATCGCCCTCAATACTGTAAAATGATAAAAGCTTGTTTTGATGAAACTCGGATGCACTCGCCAATATTTCTTGCTGATAAAATGTTTTTAAAACGCGTTTCAGGTAACAAAATGTGAAAGCCAAATAGAAGCCAGCTGGAGAGCACTGAAGGCTTGGAAAAGTGGCTATAAAAGTTACTTAAATAAGAAAGAAGTTTTATTTCAATAGATTAAGGTTTATCCCTATAAACATATTGTAATAGAAACTTGGGTTTTTCCCATGTATTTATTAATTATAAAAGTGTGGTGTTTTAACTATGATAAACTATTTCCTAACTACGGTCCTGATGTTAATTTCCGCTGCCAAATTAATAAACACCGATACCACCATCTCTGTGTGTTGGTTGCGGCCGCCCGCCCCTCGAGACAAGGGGTCAGGGGTTGCGACAGAGAGTGGTATCAGAGCTACAGCCACTTGTTTAAGCCACAGAAGTGTTCTGCTGACACCAACATTTTTATCAAATTGTGTTAGGAAATAATCTATGTGATTATGTGTATATATGTATATTATTATTTTGTGTTATTTGACAATTTGTTAGTTTACAGTATTGTTATGGGTGAAATTCTGAGCCCATATCCTGGATAGTATCTTGAATTATATCTTGATTACATAATATATGTTCGTAACCAGGATGCTGAATCAGGATATTGGTAACATCCTGATACTGTATCCTGAGGATTACTAACGGATTGTGTGCAGGAGTATGAGTACAAGTTCACAACGTTCATGAAGACCTCTTCCCCTGAAGACACGGTCCAAGTTGTTCGAAGAAGAACGTTGAAGCCGCATTACTTGGTCTTCAACGTTCACCTGTGAATATTCACTGGCATCCCCCTATTTTAGGAGATTTTGTTTTCATTTTGTAGCTATAAAAATACGGATAAATCAGATCAAATAGGACATCACATTCACTACTCTCGAGCTCTCATACTTTCTCTCGTAATTCACACACCTTCTGAAAAATATTGTAACACTTAGCAACGATCTGGTCAATATCCTGCACTTTATCCTGACGTTTGAAGTAATAAGAAGAACAAGGCAGCTGCAATTGTCAGCTCCCGAGGTTTTGTGCCGGTGATCTAAATCGATCAAGGGCTTTCCTCGTATATCTCGTGTTATCCTTTACTTTTTTGCTCATTGTTTGATTATAGATATAGCTCGATACCCTGAGCTATATCCTGAAAACTGTTTTTGCAAACAACCAAACAAGGATATTTTTGATACACATTCTTAGCACACTACCTCACAAAACTAATTTGATCACTAAATTGCTTAGGTGATTTTTTACCAAAACAATTTGGCGCCCACCGTGGGGCAAGTGGTGCTATTTCTACTAAAAGCTTTCTTAAAATCATGACTTGGTTTCCTATTTTCGAAACTTTTTGCCACACTATTTTCAATGGCCTCAAAATCAAACATGAGCTCTTCTACCGTGTCTGCTACAACCTCTGCAACAATTGGTTCGGTGCTTCCACCACCTCCGAGGACACAAGCATCTTTACATCCTCAGGCTCCTCCAAGAAGGACCGAAACTCATGTAGCTCGGGATATTATCCCCACTCAGAATGTTCAAGGATCTGCTGCATCAGGGAGAACCCCTATTATGGCTTCTAATGATGAAATTCTAACTTTGTTTGGTAGTATACAGGATCAGATGAAGCAACAATAGGAGACCAACCAAATGCTGATAAGAGATATACAACTCTTGAAATCCAGCTCAAGCAGGCCTGCTGAGGATACTATCACTCCCTTGCAGACCCGAGCTTTGAACTTCATTTCGGCAGTATACACCGAGGATAACAGGGGCAATATTGTGCCTAGTCATTCCCAAAGTTATACTCCTGAGATACCCTCATCAGTCAGGATATCGACTGTGAGAAGCTCAGGATATGCTCCAGGATATGGCCAGAATCCTCAGGCTGGTAACGTGTCTAATAATACTAATACTCTTGCTACTAATAGTGCTAGATCTTTGCAGGATACAGGTGTGACGTCGGCACTCTCTAGGGAGCTTCAGAAGTTAAAGGACATGATATCCAGTGTACATGAGGTGGTCCAGCCAATTCCAGAAGTGTCCTAGGATAGCCACAGGATATCCTGGTTTGCATATCCTATTTGTGATGCTGAAATCCCAAAAAGATTTCAAACCCCTAACATGAAGCTCTATGACGGAACCACGGATCCTGAAGAGCATATTGCTCAGTATAGGGAAAGGATGGAGATTAACCCCATCCCTCCGGATCTCAAGGAAGCATGTCTCTGCAAGGGTTTTGGTTCTACTATAACAGGATCAGCCTTAAAATGGCTCTTAAACGTTCCACCTCATTCGATTACATCATTTGCTCACTTAGTCAATTTATTTAACAGTCAATTTTGAAAAACTAACCAGTGATCTCTACAGGATAACCCAAGGACCTCAAGAATCCCTAAGGGATTATGTGAACAAATTCAGCAGGGAATCCTTGGATATCCCACACCTTGATGTTGCTACAGCAGTCCAAGCATTCAAAATAGGATTGCAAAAGGATTCCCAATTTTATCAGGATCTTGTAATGAATCCTTGCAGGAACCTGGATGATGCTCGAAACAGGGCCTTGAGATACATTCATCTGAAAGATGATATAAAGATGCAAGAAAGGATGAATTCATCCTCAACTTATGAATCAACTAACAGGAAGTCAGAATCCTCATACAAGCCATATCGCTCCAAACCATATGGCAGGAATGGCAGCAAGAAAGTGAATGTTGTTGAAGACGAGGATCCTAAGGAGTATCCTGAATTGTCAGAATATTGTTTTTCTGTTAATATACCTGAACTAATGTATGCTATGCAGGGTTTAGGAGACAAAGAGAGGTGGCCTAGGAAGAACCAACAAAAAGCCGATTGGAAGGATAAATCCAAGTGGTGTGCCTTCCATGAGGATTCTGGACATGTTACGAAAGATTGCATAGCCCTGAGGAAGGAAATAAGCTATCTGCTAAGCAAAGAATATCTGAAGGATCTTCTGGGAAGAAAGAAGAATAAGGGTCAGGATACTGAGAAGGATCCTGAACGAGCAGCATCACCTCCTGCGGATGCCAAGATAATTAACTTTATTTCAGAAGGATCCGACATCTGTGGAACCTCTTATTCTGCAGCAAAAAGACATGCAAAGGAGGCTAAGGCAGAACGGGGAGCTAAGCCAACCAGGATGACAACCCTCACGACTGATAAAGTGATAACATTTGACAGTGATGATAGGGATACTGTCCAGGATCCCCATCATGATGGTTTGGTAATAACTTTATATATTGCTAATCATTTTGTGCGCAAGATACTGGTGTATAATGGTAGCTCCGTTAACATTATTCAGTTAGAAACACTGAAAAGAATGAATGTTTCCTCGATGGACATCACTTCAAAATCCATCGTACTTGTTGGATTTAGTGGAGAAGCCAAGAATACTGTGGGGGAAATAAAGCTGCCAGTATATGTTGAAGGAGTCAACTCAATGCAACTATTATGTGTCATGGACTCCTTATCCTTCTACAATATCATATTGGGTAGGCCATGGATCCATGACATGAAAGTTGTGCCATCAACCTATTATCAGTGTATCAAGATCCTTACTCATTGGGGGGTTGTCAGGTGGAAAGTGATCAACAAGAGGCAAAAGAATGTTATTCTTCCTCGATGAAATCCTCAACAAAGCCCAAAGCAGGATGGCAATTAAAGATGCGAGCCCAGGATATCATGGAGGCTTCAGAGCAGGATGTTAAGAAAATTATCCTGGACCAGGATAATCCAGATATCTTAGTGCTCGTAAGAACCAATATCCCTCAGGATATTGAAAACCAGTTAACTAACTTTTTGAAATGCAAGATGTCAACATTCGCATGGAAGCATGAGGATATGACAGGTATTTCCAAGGATGTTATAACTCACAAGCTTGGAATTGACAAGTCTTTCAAGCCTGTTCAGCAAAAGAGAAGGAAGTTTGCTCCAGAATGAAACATGATTATTTAAGAAGAGGTTGAAAGATTATTGAAGTCCAAAATGATTAGGGAAGTTAAATTTCCCAAGTGGCTAGTGTTAGGGATAGAATTTTATATCCTATGGATCACGGATCCTCAAGTGTAGCATGGATCACGGATCCTCAGTTCAGTTTGAATTAAGGATCCTCAGGAGACGCTGCGGGTTTAAGGATCCAGGATCCTCATTATTATTCTAACTTAACAATTGTTTCCATCACCTTTTGGCTTGTTTTGCAGGTATGTTTCGAAGAAGACTTATTCCACGCGAGATTCCAGGGGAATATGCTTTATATTTTCAACATGTGCACGAGCTAGTTATCGTTAGTGGTGATCGTGGGTGATGGGCTAATTTTTCGGATAGTTAGTTAGGATATTTTTAGCAAAGAATAAAGGGGTATTGAGCTTATTTTTGGAAACACTTTTGCACTCTAGTTTACGTATAACACTTTTGCTACTCTCTTTCTCAAACACACACACTAGAACTCATTGTATCAAGCTCAATACTTCCGAAGTTGTAAACTTGTTTATTCAATATACTTGATAGTGATAGTTTTCACTATCCAAGGTTTTTTATGCCGGAGATCATACATTGATCAAGGGATTTTTCCTCGTATAAATCCTTGTGTTCAACATTCATTTTTATTCATTCATTGTTTATACATTTGATCATTCAACCAAGCATCACACCTCACAAAATCAGATTTGGTTGCATTATCCTTGTGTGATTTTTGACCAAAACAGTTTAGCGTCCACCGTGGGGCAATTGGTGCTTCAATTCTGAGAAATTTTATTCATTTCATTCATTTCTCTTCATTATCTTCAACTACATGGCTTCTCAAGCGAAAAACACTTCAAGTTCCATGCCGACGATCACCTCTTCACAGGGCATTCCACTTTTGCCTCCTGCACCTTCTGGATCCCAAAAGAATGCTGAGAATGCTGCAAAGAAACAAACCCCCGTTTTCTCAAAACCAACTACTGCTGCTTCTTCTGATCCTACTAACAATGATCTTTATTCTTTGATTTTGCAGATGAAAGATTACATGCGACAGCAGGACAGAACTAATGACAGGATCCTTCGAGAAATTGATGAAATCAAGAAACGGAAGAGATCAGCGGAGGATCACTCTCCATTGATGCCTAGATCACTGAATTTTGATTCTCCAGTCATAACTACCCAGCACTCCATAGCATCAGGCGTTCAATACCAGGGTGGATCATCAAGTATGCACTATGGATCATCGGCAATGATACAGGCACAAGGATCCTAGTTTCAGCCTTCAGGATCCTCTCTTCAGCCTTAAGGATCCTCCTTCCAGCATCAAGGATCCTTCTTTAGTTCTGGAGGATATATGGGAACGCAGATGGTTCAAGGATCCTCATCTCAGGTTCAAGGATCCTCCTCTCAGGGTCAAGGACCCTCCTCTCAGGTTCAAGGATCCTCATCTCAGGCTCACGGATCCATGGATTATCCTCCAAGACCCCCAGCTTTGGTGTATCAAGGATCCAACATCTTTCAGGATCAAGGATCCTTAAGGAGTGTACAACCCAGAAGTTCAGAAATTCACTTAGGAGACTTCATCCCTATGCAGACTATTGCTTCGTCTGGTCCCTCAATCATGCCAGAATCACAACAATATGGATTCACATCAAGAATTCCACCCTTGAATCCATCAGGAGGTAACACTTTAAATACTACTTATAATACTAACCATGGCTTTGTGCAGGATATAGGAATCAACCAAGCTATGGCTAGAGAGTTACAAAAGCTCAAGGATATGATATCCAGTGTTCCAGGAGTGGTTAAACCCATTTCTGAGATTCCGGATGGGAGTCATAGGATATCTCGATTTGCACCACCCATTTGTGATGCAGAGATACCAAAGAGGTTTCAAACACCAAACATGAAGCTGTATGATGGCTCAACTAATCCAGAAGAGTATGTAGGTCAATACAGGGAAAGAATGGAAATCAATCCCATTCCTGAAAGGTTGAAAGAAGCATGTCTATGCAAGGGTTTTGGATCCACACTGACAGGATCAGCTCTTTAATGGCTGCTAAGTCTTCCTCCTTACTCTATTACTTCATTTGCTAACTTAGTTAATTTGTTTAATAGCCAATTCTCATGTAGTAGGAGATTTGAACGATTAACTAGTGATCTATATAGGGTAACACAAGGTCAAAATGAATCACTTAGAGATTATATAACCAAATTCAGTAGAGAATCCTTAGAAATTCCTAACTTGGATATAGCTACGGCTGTAGAAGCTTTCAAAATGGGTTTACTTAAGGATTCACAATTCTATGATGATCTTGTTATGACCCCTTGCAGGAATCTTGATGAAGTAAGAACCAGGGCCCTTAGATTCATCCGCTTAGAGGATGATAAAAGGATCCAAGAAAGACTGTCAGGATCCTCAAAGCAGGAAAAACAAGGATCCTATTTCAGGAACAACAAATCTAAATCGTACAACAAGTCTGATAATCAAAACGTGCACGCAGTGGAGCAAGAAGAGGATGATGAAGATTATCCACCCATTTCTGAATATTGCTTTGTTCTTGATAATAATGAACTAATTTTTGCAATGCAGAATCTAGGTGAAAAAGCAAGATGGCCCAGAAAGAGTGATAAGCCAGATGCTACAAAAGACAAATCCAAATGGTGTGCATATCATGAAGATTTCGGTCATCTCACTAATGAATGCATAGTACTCAGGAAAGAGATTGGTTACTTGTTGAGCAAAGGGCATTTGAAGGAGCTGATTGGAAGGAAAAAGTCAAGGATCCAGGATCCTGAAAAGATTCCAGAAAGAGCTCCTGCTCCCCCTGTTGATGCACAAATTATCAACTTCATATCTGGTGGATCAGACATATGTGGCACTTCCTTTTCAGCAGCCAAAAGGCATGCTAAAGAAACGAAGATGGATAATGGGGACAGACCCATTCGAACCTCAATCCTTACACAGGAGAAAGTTATATCCTTTGATGAGGATGATCCTGTAGATATTCAGGATCCTCATGATGATGGTCTTGTTATTACTTTGTTTATATCTAACCATTTTGTTCGCAGGATTCTCATAGATGGAGGGAGTTCAGTGAACATCATTCAGCTTGATGTCCTAAAGAAAATGAATATCCCTAAATCAGAAATCATCCCAAGATCATCGGTTCTTGTAGGATTCAGTGGAGAAACCAAGAACACATTGGGGGACATTAAACTTCCCATTTACATAGAGGGAGTTAATTCTTTTCAGAAATTTTGTGTTATAGATTGCTTATCCTGTTGCAATGTTATCCTTGGCAGGCCATGGATACATGACATGAAAGCAGTTCCATCTACATATCATCAATGTGTCAAACTCCCTACTCTATGGGGTGTGGTGAAGATAGAAAGTGACCAACAAGAAGCTAAAAATTGTTACACTTCATCAATGAAGCCAACTTCAAGACCCAGGGAGCAATAGCAATTAAAGTATCAACCAAGAGATGTCCTGGAGGCAAGAGAACAAGATGTGAAAGATATACTGATGGATCCTCAGGATCCTAAATCCAAGGTTTTCATAGGATCCGAGATCCTCAATGACATTGAACATGATCTAGTATCCTTCCTAAAGAGAAGAAAAGCTACCTTTTCCTGGAAGCATGAGGACATGACATGTATTTCTAAAGATATTATTACTCATAAACTTGGCATTGACAGGTCATTCAAACCCATACATCAAAAAAGGAGGAAGTTTGCACCTGAGAGGAATGCCATCATCTAGGAGGAGGTAGATAAACTGCTCAGAGCAGGTATGATTAGAGAGGTTAAGTATCCAAGATGGTTAGCCAATGTGGTTGTTGTTCAAAAGAAAAATGGAAAGTGGAGGGTATGTGTCGATTTCACTGATTTAAACAAGGCATGTCCCAAGGATCCTTTCCCATTACCCCACATTGACTCCATGATGGATGCTACCGCGGGTCATGAGTTGTTGACTTTCATGGATGCTTCATTTGGATTCTAACAAATTCAGATGGAACCATCTGATCAAGAGGATACAACCTTTATGACCCCTACTGGTATCTATTGTTATATTGCTATGCCGTTTGGACTAAGAAATGCAGGTGCTACCTACCAAAGGCTAGTTAATATGATGTTTAAAGAACAAATTGGACACACAATAGAAGTCTATATTGATGACATGGTGGTTAAGTCCAAGAAAGCTAAGGATCACCTTAGGGATTTGGAGGAAGCATTTGATATCCTTGATAGATACAATATGAAATTGAATCCTTCCAAGTGCCACTTTGGTGTAAAGGCCGGCAAGTTTCTAGGCTACATGGTGACAAAAAAAGGCATAGAGGCAAGTCCAGAGCAAATCAAGGCGATTGTGAATATTAAGTCTCCTGCCAATGCCAAGGATGTGCAAAGATTGACAGGAAGGATCGCAGCCTTGAACAGGTCCATCTCAAAGTCATCAGAGAAATGCAAGGAATTCTATGACATTCTGAGAAACAACAAGAAATTTGAGTGGACTGAAAAGCATGAGAATTCTCTCAAGGCACTTAAGGATTACCTATCCTCAGCCCCAGCATTAATGAAACTAGAAAAAGGGGATATATTATCCTTATATTTGGCAGTCTCTTTTAAGGCAGTAAGTGCAGTCCTTGTTAAGGATCATGAAGGTACACAACATCCTGTATATTATGTAAGTAAAAGTTTTCTTGATGCTGAATCCAGGTATTCTCGTTTAGAAAAACTTATCCTTGCTTTAATCATGGCATCTACTAAACTACGCCATTATTTTGAAACTCATGCTATTATTGTTAAAACTAACTTTCCAATTAAGAATGTTCTCAGGAAGCCAGAAATGTCAGGAAGGATGGCAAAATGGGCAGTCAAGCTCAATGCTTATGATATCAGATATGAACCAAGAACTGCCATTAAATCTCAGGCCTTGGCTGACTTTGTGGCTGATTTCAGTAGTGATCTACAAAGGGAAGCTGGATTGGAAGTTCAACAACTTGAAGAGACTAAGGATCCTTGGATACTCTTCACAGATGGAGCTTCAAATGTCAAAGGAACTGGACTAGGCATACTACTAAAATCGCCACAGGGGGACATAATACCCCACTCAATTGCTTGTGAGTTTCAAACTACTAACAATGAGGCTGAATATGAAGCCTTAATAGCTAGTTTGCAAATTGCCAAGCATATGAGGATCAGGTATCTTGAGGTATATGTAGATTCATTGTTAATTACTAACCACTTTAATGGTTCTTATGCTGTTAAAGGTGAAAGACTAATCAAATATCTAGAGATAGTCAAGAAATTGGCAGATTCTTTTGCTTCTTTTAGTTTGACACAGGTACCCAGGGAAGAAAATGTAGAAGCTGATGCATTAGCTAACCTTGGATCATCATTGAAGATTCCAGATGATATTAAAATTCCCATCATCCACATATTGGCTCCTGCTATAGAGGATCATACAGCTATGGAAGTAGTAGAGGATTCTGCAATCATACCTAGTGATGGTGCACAATCACATTCAGGATCCTTGATCCTTCCAATCATGAGATATATACAACATGGAGAGATTCCTACAGGAGAAAATCCTAGACCTTTCAAAGTCAAGGTTTCTCAGTTTACAATACTAAATAACATGTTATATAAACGATCTCTTGCAGGTCCATATCTAAGGTGCATCGAGGATCCAAAAATCCAAGAAGTCCTAAAGGATTTTCATGAAGGAGATTGTGGAAACCACACTGGGGGCAGAGCACTGTTCTCAAGGATCCTTAGGACAGGATATTATTGGCCTACTATGAAGAATGATGCTGTGGATTATGCCAAGAAATGTGATGCATGTCAAAGACATAGCAATATCCTTCATCAACCAGCGGAGCTCCTACATCCTATATCCTTTTCTTGGCCATTAATGAAATGGGGAATGGATATAGTTGGAAAACTTCCCAAAGCACTAGGAGGAAAAGTATTTATGCTTGCTATGACTGACTACTTTTTCAAATGGATAGAAGCTGAAGACTTTGCACAAGTCAGAGAAAAGGAAGTTATATCCTTTATTAAAAGAAGCATTATTACCAGATTTGGTATCCCTTCTAAAATTATTTGTGATAATGGATCCCAATTTATTGGGAATAGAACTACTAACTTTTGTAACAGCTGGGGGATTAAGATGATAACATCAACACCAGTCCACCCACAAGCTAATGGTCAAGCAGAATCATCCAACAAGATCATCATCAACAACTTTAAGAAGAAGCTTGGATCCAAAAAGGGAAGATGGGCAGAAGAGCTACCTTATGTGTTATGGGCTGATAGAACAACTCCCAAGAATGCCACTGGTCAGACTCCATTTTCTTTAGTGTTTGGAGCGGAATCAGTGATCCCTACAGAGATGGTAGTCCCTACTGCAAGAACAAGCATCTGTGATCCTGAAGGAAATGCTGAAAACTTGGTTCAAGACTTGGATACCATAGAAGAACTCAGGGATTTGGCAAGGATAAGATTGGCTAGTTATCAACAAAGGATGGCTGGAGCTTATAACAAGAATGTCAGGATCAGAAAGTTTCAAGTTAGCGACATGGTGTTGAGGAAAGCATTCCAAAATACCACAAATCCTGCTGATGGCAAACTAGCACCAAAGTGGGAAGGCCCCTATCTTATTGAAGCTGAGGCAGGAAAGGGGGCATACCACTTATTAACAATGGAAGGTGGTCTATTACCAAGAGCTTGGAATGCTATCCATTTAAAGAGATACTTCATGTAAGAAGGATCCAGGATCCTTAGTCATCCTCATATCTGGTATACATAAAGGATCTATAGAGGATATATGATCCTCATTCTGGTAATGATTTAATTCTAATTTATCTAATCCTTTAATTTATTTGATTACAAGGATAAGGATCCATGATCCTTTATCCTTTTTCACTAAGTTATGAGTTTTGCAGAAGTGGGTGCATCTTTGACAAAGGATCAAGTATCCACAGAAGTCTCCTAAGTTTTATGGGCTTGTCCCTAGTTTTATGGGTTTATCCCCAGTTTTTGGGCTTGTCCCCAGTTTAAGGTATCTATTACCTCCTACGAATCAGGTTCTTACACCTTCGCCAGTAGCGCACGATTATCCTGGTGCAGTTAAAGGAAATGGGACCAGTACCCGCTTTAGGGGCTGACAATTTCATTGTACTGGCTGTATTTAGGATCCTAAGTATAATGGTAGACGTACCATACATCCGTTCCTAAGTTTTCTAACGTTTTCACGTTAGCTAATGTTTTGGCATCTTCATGTCACTAAGTTTGGAGAGTCGCCAGTATGGGCCATACTCTAGTTTACACAAGATCCTTTGGGCTTGTCCCCAGTTTTTTGGGCTTGTCCCCAGTTTGTTGGGCTTGTCCCCAGATTGTTGGGCTTGTCCCCAGATACTAACTCTTTCTTTTACAGATTGGCTTAGTCCCAAGTTATGTCTTATTTCAGGATTCCAAAGCTAAACAGTTAAGGATCCTGGATCCTAACTTTCTACAAGGGTTTGTCTTATGATTGTTACAATTGTATGCATTAAGGATATAGGATTGTTAGGTCATTTGAGACCGTTGGTACTTGTTTTAGATGGTTCTGGATTGTTCTGGTTAAGTTTATTAAGCTTTAGAAAGTCTAGGGGCTTATTTAGTAATTCTATAGAAGTAAGGTTCCTGACCTAGTGTAGATAAGATTCCAGCAAATTTATAAATTTGCTGGCTAGTCAGGAACACTATAAATAGCCTTCACATTGTAACCTTGGCAAGCTTTTGGCTCTTGAATGAATATTGGTGTTGTTACTTTCTCTTGCTGATCTAGTGCTTAAATCTGATATCCAGGGTGTTTTATTGTTATATCTTATTGTTTGGATTCAATACAACACTTGTTGTATTCATTAATCCATTAGCTTCACCTTCATCTTTGATCTTTCTTAACTTTTCATATCTCAAACACCTAATCAATAGGTGTTATGGGTTAAAACAACCAACCACTGTGATCCGGATTCGTTTTGGGATCTACAATTTGGTATCAGAGCCTTTGTGCTCTTGGTTGTTGTGTTCTTGTTGAGATTTTTCATTGTTTTGAAGGTTTTTCAAAGTTTCAAGGTTTTTCAAATTTTTGAGCTTAAAATGGATTGATTTGGTGTGTTTAATCAAAAGGTTGTTGTTAATACATGATTAGGGAGTCATTTAGGACATTTTGATGCATCAAAACATGGTTTTTGAGCTGTTCTTGAGTGATTAGAGGGTTTTTGTTCGTGTTAAACCCTCTGTCCAGCGAATATAACTTGAAGACAGCGAACAATATTTGAATACAGCGAAATTATTTTTGAAGACAGCGCACTCAGCGTTGAATATAGCGAAGTACATTTAGTCGTTGAGGTCCTTATCGCATAATCATTAATTTCGGCGACCATCGTTCGAGCGAAATTGTTGATCATTAGCGAGATAGTGTCAGTTGTCCCTTGAGCGAAATTATCGAAGGCGACTTCGAGAGCCGTGATAGCGAACCACAGCGTTCTTATCACGGTTATCAGTGAAATTAACCTAACATCTGTCTGTGTTTTGATTTGTCAGCGAAGTTATCTTGATCGCTCGCTCTAGCGAAGGTCGAGGATCAGTCAGCGAAGGTGAACAGGTGTCTTCGTTTTCCAGTGAAGTTAAGTCTCTAGCCGGTTAACCTGCGACCTGTCAGCGAATTTAAGTTCTGATCAGCTAAAATTTGTCTAAACAAAAAAAAAAGACTCGGGTATATAAAAGTTATAAAAAAAAAAAAAAAAAAAAAAAAAAGTTTCAAAATCATTTGACTCGCATTGTACAAGCGGAACTTGAGACCGGAACCACTACTAGGCCACCAAAGTTGAGAGGGGCTGAAGACTTCAGCACTTGGAAGACTCGCATTCAGTCGTTCTTCGAGTACACGGACTACAATCTGTGGCTCTCTGTCACTGCTGGACCTCACGTTCCAACGGTTGTTCGAAATGATGCGGTAGTTGCTAACAATGACCCCACAACTTTCACTGAGGAAGACAAAGCCCTAATTCAACGCGATCGCCGTGCGCATGCAGCCTTAACCATGGCCCTGTCAACTGATGATTGCAACATGTTTGAAGAACACCGAACTGCAAGTGCTCTCTGGAATGCACTGATTGAGTATTATGAGGGAAATGAAGAGCTAATTGAAAGTAAGAGAGATATGGTGCAGAAGCAATACGACATGTTCTGTGGAGTTCGTGGAGAAAGTCTGTCAGATCACATCAGTCGCTTTCTGAATATGATGACCAAAATGAAGAAGGCAGGAAATCCTGTCACTAACCGTGCTGCAATAAAGAAGCTGCTAGACTCACTTCCCAAAGAATGGAGCCTACAATGCATGATGATCAAGAAGGATTTCCTCAACAATCCAAATCCTGTCACTCTGTCCGACCTGATCAACACCTTAAAAGCCTTTGAAATGGATGTCAACAAAAGAGAGATGAACACTGCCGGTTACCAACCAAAGTCAACTCAGAACTCAGCTGGATTGAAGAATGTGGCATTTCTTGCTTCAGGGGGCATTACTCCACAAGTTTCTGACTTAATCTACGCAAACGCTTCCGCAAGCGCATCAAAAGCCCCACAACTTGTTGAGAAGACTATCACTGTTGACACTCAAGCATTGAAAGTGTCCACTGAAAACGTGGCACTCTTCAACACTTTTCTGAGTAGCTATGAAGCCCTGATGTCGGGGGAGCTGAAAAAGGAGATGTTCACTGCTGAAGACATGTATCAGGTTGATCCAGATGATATGGAGGAAATGGATCTGAAATGGCAAATGGCCATGATCACTTTGAGGCTAAAGAAATTTCAAGACAAGACAGGAAAGCGTCTGGGTCTTGGAAAAGCTGGTTTTGACAAATCTAAACTTAGGTGCTACAACTGCAAGAATCTAGGACATTTCAAGCGTGATTGTCCTCTGTTGAAAGAAGGAAACAGTGGTACCACTCCTGCTGTAAAGCAAATCACAGTTGAAGAGAACAAGAACAACGCGTCCCCTAGCACGCCAAAGGCTTTAGTCGTAGAAGACTATGACTGGAGTGAAGAAATCACTGAAGCAAAGGAGCAAGTCAACAAAGCCCTGATGGCCAAAATCACGGGTGAATCCTCTTCAAGGCAGTTTGAGAAGCAGACAGCTGGAATTCCTAAAGGAGAAAATACTGCTGACAAAGGTTTGAAAAGCATTCTGACTTCAGTGGAGCCTGAAAAGGAAGAGATGTGTGATCAAGCAGAGGAGCGTGCTTCAAAAGAGACATCTGAAAAGGACAAGAAAAAGGTCCCAGCTGCCGCGATGAAAGCAGATTCGTCAAAAGAGAAAGCAGACAAGGACTTGGTAAACAGTATTCCACTTAGTTTCAAGGAAAAGTTATGCACACCTGCATGCGTTGATGTCGTGGCACATTACAAGTCTCTTAATCTTGAATTTGAGAGACAAAAAGACAAGGCCTTAAAAATGAATAACGAACTTAAACTGAACGAGGCCGCATACCAGAGAAAGTTAAATTCAACTTTAGCTGAGATGCAGACTCTAAAAGAATTTGTGATTAGAAAAGATTTGATCATTAACGATCTCACAGATAGACTAGAAAAGGCTTTGAACGAAAAGAATAAATTGCAAATTATCATCGATAAATGGAATGTCAGTCAAAAGGCCTTTACTGACATCAAAAACTGCCAACGACCAACGTATGTAAAAGACGGGATCGGGTACAAGGATAGGCAAGGAAATGAAAGAAAACTTTTTCTTCCTCCACATAGCAAAAACTATGTGCCTATACCAACTCCTCATCCCGAAAATGATCTCATTGATGAAAAGGCCTCTGTAGAACAAAACAATTCTTGTGAAAACGAAACAACCGCTAACTTTTCTAAAAGTAATGCAGATCCAATTGTATGTAAAGAAGATGTGTGCGATGAGGATGGAGACTGCGGTGGTTCAAAAATAGGAATAGGCTATTCAGGCGACAGTTATTCCACTGTTAACTGGTTTGCCTGGAACTGTGATAAGAGAAACAATATTCGGGATGACTGTAATGGCCGTGTGCCTAAATTTAAATCTTCGGATGACTGTAAGGGCCATGCGCCTACATTTGAGACCCGTGATCGTGAACATGTTATGTCTGAATGTCATGATTTAAATTCTGCATTTTGTGATGATAAAATTGTTTGTGAATCTCCTGTATTTGTGCCAGAATTGAAAAAGAATAGCTTTGGAAAATTCCTCACAGAGGAAATTCCAGAATTTATTCCATCTCGAACAGGTATGACAGATTCAGAAAAGAAAGTCACTGAAGATCACTGCAATCAAGACTCAAGCATCGCTGCCTCAGAAGATGAAAAGGAGACTTCAAATTCAGAAGATGAGCAAAAATCAGAAACCTCAAGTGAAGATCAAACAACAGATGGAGAAAGCTTTAAATTCTCAAGTGAAGAAACCCCGAAAACCTCAAGTGAAGATCAAACAACAAATGATGAAAGCTCTGAATGTTCAAGTGTTGAGATAATTGAAGACCAAGACTCAGAAAGTTCAAGCGAAGATCAAAGCTGCAATGATCCAAGTTACGAAGCAAGTGAAGAGCAAAGCTCAAGTGAATACCAAACGTCTGAAAATTCATCCGATTCCGACAGTGATAAAGAATGCTCAGAAGATGAAAGTAGAGTTGACAAGAAAATGAAGAAAGTCAAAAGCTCAAGCTGCAAGGATTCATCATCATCAGACAACATCTCATGCAGATCAAGACTTTCATCACATAACTTACACTCTAACACATCAACCTCCAAAAGAAAAAGAGCTAATTGCAAACGATGTTTTCGTTGTGGTCGTTTAGGACATACAGTGAAACATTGCAAATGCAAGAAATTTTCCGAACCTGAAAATAATTTCGTCAAAAATTTCACTGAGCAGTTTTATAATCTTAAGAAAACAGTCAAAAACTTAGTTAACTCAACTTGTTTTTGGACACAAAAAGAAAACTTTGTGATTCAAAATCATGATAGATTAAAATTAAAGCAAGTATGGGTTCCGAAAACTAACTAACTTGTATTTTTTGTTGTAGACTAGAATAAAATTGCGTTGGGTGGTGATGGAGCTCATTAGACACATGATGAATCTTCAAAGGGCTTCTCAAGAACTTGAAACTCGTCGATGATGAAGTTGTATCGCTTACCGATGTTCAAAAAGGAGGCAAGCTAGTTGTACATTGGACGCAATTATTCTAAGAAGATATTCTCTATGCTTCAGATTCGTGCTAGAATCCTATGAGCGCATCAGAAGTCTGTGACAAAGGAATGTCAGCTCCATTCAACGATGTAGAATGCGTCTATCTACACAGCTTCCCACAACAAAAAGTCGACATCCCCACAGAAGTCTTCAAAATAGACCCGTATCAACCAGACTGGTAACCTGGTTGGAAATGGTTAATTTCCTTGAATGGAAATGAATCTTGTTGTCCAAAAGCTTTCGTAAATACTCTATCTTTTGTTTACATTTAAAAAAAAAAAAAAAAAATGTTTGTTAAAAGTAAAACAAGTATCGTTAAACGTTGCCCACCAAAAAGATTTTCTGCAAAATTAAAATTTCATTTTCGGGCAAATGGACTTTCGAAAATAAAGATTTTAGGGGGGATATTCCAGAAAATCAAATTAGATGCTTGTGTTTTGACTCCTGCTAGAGGAAATGATAGAAAATTGCTAACACTTTGTCTTTTCTTACAAAACAGAAAACAAAAAGAAATCGGGGTACCAAGCAACGACGTGTCGGTAGATTCAGCAACACCGACGAGTAAACTGCTGTTAGGGAGCAAAACATAACATCTACACAAGGATTCTGGCTTCTCTCAGGCATTACGCATCTTGTGGGTAACACGTTGCGGCATATGGCTTAATGGTCTTAAATCTTGTGTTGATAGATTGCCAAAGTCTGAGATCTCGGGTCTTTATATTGGTTTTCATTCGGGGGGTATTATAGTTGGTCTTCTGCTGCATCCAGATACATGCTGACCTAGAACTTCTATGATATCCCTTCATAATAAGCGCCTAAAAAAAAAAAAAAAGGCCAAACCCTTTCATAATAAGTGCCTTCTAGGCCAAAACCTTTTGATGGATTAGTTTCGGTCTCTCTGTTGTACGAAAGTACTGACCTGTTCACCGAACTATCCGTCTCGCCCTCGATAGTTCTTGGAATCTCTGTTGTACGAAAGTACAGACCTGATCTCCGTTCTATCGTTGAAATGAATGGATCCAATATACTCACCTGTTATGAAGAACCTTTGTGCATACCTTGATCGCGGGGGTATGTCCTGACGTGGGACTCACGGGCGTAATGATTCTATTCTAAATAGCTTGTGTGGGGGCCATTGAAGACTTGTCAATATTACCAAAAACATGATAAAAGCGCTCTCCGAAGGCATGTTGAAAGAAGGATGCATGGATTTAAGTGGACAAACATACTGGCAGTTTTTCTTGTGCCTTGTTTCACTAATAATAATAATATATAAGAAATTGACAGGTGTTGGCAATATGATCTTCTGCAGGTAAGTTGACGAGCGTCAAAAGAAAAAGGAAATCAGTGAAAAAGGAACCTCCCGGTTTGAAAAATGAATTTCGAAGTCCAAAATTATCTAAGTTTTGGCATTCTGTAAATATTTTCTAAGGGTTTATGCAGTTTTAAGATAACATGGGCATGCTTCTCGAGAAAGTTTGAAATCTTCAAGCGTTTTAATTATGACTTGTATATAATCCGACGCAATTAACAAAATCTGGCCGGCGTGATTTTCAAAATTTCAAAAATATGTAGTGTTCTTACCTGCATACTTGACCGCGCCTTTGTAAATATTCTTATTTCTTTCATTACTACTTCTATCCTTTGTAAATATAGCATTTTAGCATTATCTAACCTTCTCATTTTGCAATCCAGATCTCACTTAGCTCGTTTGTGTGTTTCAGAATACAAGAACTGGTAGAAACGAGATCAAGAGAAACGGGATGGTGTAGGATTGAAGACATATTTTGCATATGTTCTCTTTGAAGTCTCTCACACGGAAACGAAGAACAAGATATTGAAAAAGATCCCCAACAGGTTGCAAAAAGCAGAGACAAGCGAAAGAAAAGGCGGGGTGATTCGGCACTACAAGCTGATCTTAAGATGCAATCTTCACCTACGTAGGGATACACGTGAGCTGTGAGAAAGGAGAAAGAAAGACTGAGATAAAGGAGATCTTATTTAAAAAAAAATTGAAGAACAAGAGGAGTGTGACGAAGGTTGAGAGAAGAAAGAAGCTATCATCAATCACCTGCACCAAAAGTCATGAATCGCTCATCAGAATCAGAAGTTCGAGAGATTCAATCTCCAGTGTCATCCACATACAATGTCACAATAGGGGGCGCAAGTGAAGCTGATAACAAGCAAACTCCATCACAGCACAACGTGGGAAAAGACATAGCAAATCCTGAAACCAGAGTCAAAGAATGAAGACGCTCAAGTACGCAACGGTCTAGGGGGAATATTGTTAGACCATTTTGAGACCGTCGGTACTTGAGTCGCTTAGGGTCTGAAACGCTAAACAAGAATGAAGAACGATCAAGTACGCAACGGTCTAGGGGGAATATTGTTAGGTCATTTGAGACCGTTGGTACTTGTTTTAGATGGTTCTGGATTGTTCTGGTTAAGTTTATTAAGCTTTAGAAAGTCTAGGGGCTTATTTAGTAATTCTATAGAAGTAAGGTTCCTGACCTAGTGTAGATAAGATTCCAGCAAATTTATAAATTTGCTGGCTAGTCAGGAACACTATAAATAGCCTTCACATTGTAACCTTGGCAAGCTTTTGGCTCTTGAATGAATATTGGTGTTGTTACTTTCTCTTGCTGATCTAGTGCTTAAATCTGATATCCAGGGTGTTTTATTGTTATATCTTATTGTTTGGATTCAATACAACACTTGTTGTATTCATTAATCCATTAGCTTCACCTTCATCTTTGATCTTTCTTAACTTTTCATATCTCAAACACCTAATCAATAGGTGTTATGGGTTAAAACAACCAACCACTGTGATCCGGATTCGTTTTGGGATCTACAAGGATCCTAACTTGGATTCTCTGGTATGATCCTTATTTACTTTAATTTTATTCTTGGTTTATCAATCATACCCTATTCTTTGACAACAAGATATATGATCCTAAAATTGTCTCACTTTTTAAACTTTATGACTAAAGGATATTTGATCCTTGATCATATCCTGAATTTCTTGACATAAACTGATTTTTATACCTTCACTAATGACTTGTAAATCTAAAAAGTTGTGCAATAACAATTGAAAGGTAAATATACACAAAGTGAACAACACAAGATAGCCAAAAGTTAAAGGTTATATTATTTATCAAAGTTAAACCCTTTAAAGGTTGTCAAAATTACCTACCCCGAGCATCTACCAGAAATACGTGGCCCGTCCGTTGGGGTACGTAAAGGGTGTCCATATTAATAAGTCTTAAAGTGCAGGAAAGTAAAGACGGCAGGATAATAGTGACTTCATCCCCCAAACAGAGGATCCCTCCACCAACTATCATCCTACCTATTGTTCCAAGGATCACTGATCCTTAACCCTAATAGCTATTGTTTAGTTATTACAGACCATAATTGTTTGGAATCAAAACACCATAAAATAAAACCGCTAAACCTTAAAAAAATGGGCTCCGGCTGCGTCTAGAAATGTCCTTCATCGCCCATTGATGCAGCCTAAACTTTCGCTGCTTCCACCATCTTTTCATCATCACCACCAGCTGCCTCCACAGGATCCTTCACCCCACTGCTGCTGGCTTCAAGTGCCAAGACCTCCTCAGCGTCATCCTCATCATCCAGCTCAGCCAACCTCTGCCTCCAAGCCTCCTGGTCCCAGGCAGACCTGTCAAAGGCAGGATCCTCAGCCTCCTTAGCCATTTGCAACTTAATCTTCAGCATGGCAATAGTGGCAGAAAGCTTAGCTCCTTCCATGACCTCTGCCTTTTCCTGCTGGGCTGTGATCTGAGCCAGGACCAGTTCTTTCTGCAGCAGGTTGATATCCTTCTCAAGGGAAGAAATCTTCTTGTCTTTGGCGAGGAACATCTGCTGGAAGTCTAGGTTTTTCTGCTCAGCCTCTACCAGATGTTGATCAAGGAGCATTTGGATCTCGGCGAATTTTTGCATAAAAGAAAGTTAATAATCAGGATCTCATATCCTCAGAAAGGAAAGTTCAGACTTGAGGATACCGGATCCTTACCTCGGAGACGTACTCCTCAAACTGATGCTGAATGAGAGGAAGGCCTTCAGTGGGCTCAACAGTCTTTCTCTTTTTGGCACCCTTGCCCCTTGTGCTCATGACTTTAGGATTCGGGATGATTGGGCTTGCAGCCAGCTCCTTTTTGAGAGACCTTGAGGAGGCGTATTCATTAAGATCACTTACGCTGAACCTGGAAGCAGACTTTAAGGATTTTCCAGCACCTACAAATACAAAACACGGATAAGTATTCATACCTTATATTTATTTAAACATTTATTTACACATAGATATGGATACTTACTTGACATTGTGTAGGAATCGGAGGAGATTTCTTGAGAATCCTTTGTTTTGGCTTGAAATGTTCTAATGGCAGGATCAAGCTTCCAGAAAGCAGCAATCCTTTCTTTTGTAACAGGAGATTCTTGAATGTGAGAGAGTGAGATAGCTGCACAACAGAAACAAAAAGAAGGATCAGTTATCCATGACAGAAAAAGAATCATACTATGGTCCTGGTCCAAGGATCCCATATCCTACCCTGGGTGATCCACTTTTTGGGGAGGCCATTCCCATTCGGGATGGAGTTCCTCCTTACAAAGAAGAACTGGTTTCTCCAGTTAGAATCATTTTTGGTGGTTTTCAGAATTGGATGAGCCTGACCAGGTTTGTGCTTGAAAAGAAAACGATGAGAACCATGGCTGACAAGATTGTACAACTGACTCAATTCAGATATCCCTATTTCAACACCCTCCTGCTCAATGATGTTTTCAAGTGTGTAGAGGACTCTCCACATCATCGGCATGGCTTGTATATAGCACATACCGGTGAGTGTGAAGAATGCTTGTGTTAGAGCAGGAAAAGGATAATTGAACCCTATCACAAAAGGGGCTGCCGGGAAAGTGATCCAGGCATCAGAGACGCGGTCACTCTTCATCAAAGAGTCAAATGATCTAAAGATGGTTCCTCCCGGGAAGCAGTGACGTATCCAATCAATCTCGGGATCGGTGATACGACAAAGTTCCAGTGAAGGATTTTTGGTTACGCCCTGGCTCTTTAGGGGGCTCTCCTTCTTAGGATCCTTAGCAGGGGAGGATCGGAGATTCATCTTGGCCATGGGATTTTGAAGAAGCAGAGAATCGAAAGAAGAAAATTTAGAGAGAAGGAAAGAGAGATACCTGTTGAGGTCTTCGAATGAAGATTTAAAGGGAGAAAGTCTCAAATTTAAATGCAAAATATTGTTCCTATCTCTATCCAATTTATAATCATTATTTGTTGCAGGGACGACCCTCGCTGACGTAAGCCTCGCAATGGCTATATCTCCAAGTAACGGGAATTCCGAGTTTCGTTCAAACATGACTACCTTGTTGGGATTGAACCCTACCAGAGGAACAGATAATGAAAGCCAAAACCGGTTCACAACAGTGGATTCACAATAAGCAGATGTTTACTCTAAGCTCTCCCCTTGACAGTGGTTACCTATCTGCTGATACACTCTAAGTACTGCTCAGAAGAACAACTGATGAACCAAACACTTATGAAACAACTAAAGACTGCTAAAAGGCAAACACTGAGCTCTATCTACTGCTGTCTCTTAAGTACTGTTGAAGACCCAAGCACTGCTCATTCAAAGACTGATCACCTTTTGAAGAAAGCACTGATGTTCAAACAATCAGTGCTTAGGATACAACAGTGGAACGTGAACAGTGTTAGACTTGTTTTGTATCTTATTATCAATCAGTTGTTAGACGTCAGTAGTTTTGTATAGACCAGTGTTTACAGGTTGTTAGGCTGTTAGATGTCACTATCATGGTGACGTCAGCTGAGGTACATCAGTGGTTTGGTTTACCTATAAATATGATAGTACTCTGTACTGTTAGATTTGATGGTTTTGAGTGAGTTCTTCTCCTCAATTCAATCCTTTCATCTTGTGCAACCAACTTTGGAGTATCTGGCTGAGGGGGAGTTTAGTCTATAAGCTTGCATTGTAACCTTTTGCTTTTGATGTAATCTTTCGACTCTATGAAAAGCAATTGTTTATCAAACTTTATTCTCCTTTGATTGTGTTTACAAAGTTTGTTATTCATTTCCGCTGCACTTAAAACTACTCATATCTATTTGATTTGTTCAAATCTCACAAACAAGCACAATCAGTAGATCCTCAGATCCTAACAATTGGTATCAGAGCCTGGACAGTCAAATTCGATCTAACAATCAATTTGACATAACAGTTCGGCTCAAAATTCATTGATACTAAGGATGGTTGTATTCAGTTGAAAAACAGAGTAACGAGTAAATCATGATCAAAATGATTATTCAAAAAAACTCTGTAAATCAACCAAGATGTCATATGACACACAAATCTCACACAACAAGTGATATCATGCATAATTCACTCATAGTTTTCAGATCTGAAAACATATCTGCTAAACTGTGGAATTATTTCATATTTTCAAAATTGATTTCAATTGCTGTTATGAAAATTGTGATGTCACCTTATTAAAATGCTAAAGTATGAACCTCAGATTAACAAAAACCTATGTTCACAAAACATTAGTGTTTTTGGTAACTTAAAAAGAGGGAAATTAAAACTTTAGTCATTCAGATCTTATGTGTTGAAAACAGGTTGAGTTCCTTTAAAGGACAAAATCAACTATGTTAAAATACATTAAGAAAATTCACAAAAACTCAGAAGTGTGTTTGTCTCAAAACTTTTGAAGTCAAAAGAAAAGAGTATAAACATAAAACACTTATGAGTTAAAGTTTAGGGTAATAATGGTTATTAAGCAACTATGTGCATTCATCTGTTCAGGAAAAGGTTTTGATTCCCGTGAATGAACTCCAAAGAGGATGAGACAAATGTTCAAAAATTTATCCATGAGTCCTCATGATTGCAATCAACTGACCATTTTTCATAAACTTGAGAATGTTATGATTACGTGTTCTTTTGAAAACATACCAGATCCTTTTTGATGCTGTTCTCAGAAAATCCTTTAATTTTTATATATAAAGGATTTTCTCGAATAACCAGGATATATTGTTCATTTTTTTTGGAATAATATATTTTGAACTCTTGCTTGTTTTTGTTGGCAATAGTTTCAATTCCTGTCAGGATATAGTACCGTATTTTTGTTGGTATTATTGTCCTCATAAATGGGTCAGATGGAAATGGTTCATATGTCGAGATCATATCTTACTCAGGTTTGTTTTTAAACATTTATCAAAGGTTGATTGCCAAACTGTACTTAAATTACTGAGGCACTCATGTTTTAATTGTATATTAAACGAAAATGAGGTGCCTTAGTAAAAAGTTCTCATCATCTGGGATACTAAACCACTGTCCCTCAAAATTGACATGTGGCAAAAACCTTGAATGAAAATTCTCAAAACAGTTGCTGAAATACTTGTCCTTCAAATCTGTACTATTTACCCTAATCACTGTTTTGTTCAAACATCTGAACACTAAATACTATCCACTGCTGAAAGTCAACCACTGATTCTTCATTTTGCTAAGACAAGCACTGATGCTCAAAATCAGTGTCTTATCCACTGATATGCTATCCACTGATAGTAAAAATCCTCCACTGTTTTCACTTTATTACCGTTGTAACTACTGATGCTTGATACATCAGTGGCTCCTAAAACAACTGTTCTCCACCCTTCATCCATTTCATCAGTGTTTGACACGTGGTCAGTTTTTTAGCCTTCAGATCATAATAACCGCTGCCACATCAGCGATCACCTTTTCCCTAAATAAAACCCTGATAAAAACCCCCAAACAGGGTTTTACACTGTCGAATTGAATTCCAAAGTTCTCTTCTCAAAGCAGTTTCCAACCTTTTCTTCCCAAAACATTCTCCGATTCTTCTTCATCAAAATGACGAAGCCAAAATCAAAATCTAATCCAAAATCACCATCATCTTCAAAAGAGGTCGCTCAAACGGCCGAAGAACCCATCGAGATACCATACAAATCTCCTCATAATTATCTGGGTTTGCTCACAAAACCTACCGATAACCACACTTTCGACTCCATCATTGATACACTATCTGCATCAAAGTACAAAACTTTGTTGACAGCAGATGCTCCCATTTACTTGCAAACCCAGAGAGAGTTCTGGAAAAAGGCGACGCTTGAAAAACAAGACGATAAAGCCATAGCCATTAACTCTTCGATACAGGGTAAAGTGATTCAAATCACTCCACAATCAATTTCCGAAGTTTTTAAACTCGATGATCTAAAAGGTAAAATTTCTTTTGATAAAGTCGAGATGAAAACTGATTTCACAAAAAGGGGATATGCAGAACAATCAAAGGTAGATACCTTACAAAAAGGTTATTTTCCATCTGCACCCAGATTTTATTTCACACACTTTTAAGTTGTGTTTCAAATAAAACAACAGCGTTTAATGAAATACCATTGAAGATTCAATGCCTGGGGTATGCTATTTTAAACAATAAAGATTACAACTACTCCCAGGAGATCTTCAATGACATGGTAAAGAATGTTGAAAGCAAATCATTTCTTCTTTTTCCAAGATTTCTAAGCTACTACTTTAAACAAAAATTTGAAAAAGAGGATGAAAATTTGCCCAAACAAGGTGTCCATTTTCAAATAAAAGGCTTAACAAAAGAAACATTTTCAAGAATGATGGCACCAATAAAAACAAAAGCAGAGGTGTCTGAGCAGACTTCAGCAGTTACCACTGCTCCTCAGACATCTGTTGCTGAGCCTACTGCTCCAGGTGATCATAGTAGCACTACCACTGCTTTGAAACCCACACCTGACATTACCAAAAAGACCAAAAGAAAAACATCCAGAAAACCCACCAAACCCAAAACAAAGGCAACTCTGGAAGATGAGATCCTAGAGCAACTGCCTGTGACAACACAAAAGTCACCACAAACCACTGCTGCTACTTCCTCACAGCAGTTGGAAGAAAGATCTCAACCCATGCCTAAAACTCCTCCTGCATCCTCACAAAAGGATCAGGTTGTAATCACAGGGACACCAAATTATGAAGCTCTGGATCCACTTGGCTCTATCTTCCACAGTCCTGATCCCAAGGACATGTCTCTTTCAACTCCCATACCCTCACCAATCATACTACCACAATCAATAATACCCCTGTTGCATGCGGTTGATATTGCACAGACACAAACCAGTTCCTCTCTATCACCTATCACTGAGAGTATGCCCCCACAAGTGACTGGGTCTGATGCTTATACCTCTGCTATCCCAGCAATAGTTGAGGAGGTTACACTGCAGGAGTTACATGTAACTCTTGTCAGTAGTTCAAGTGGAGCAGCAACTACAACTGATGGATCAACAGATCTTCAGTTGGACAGTTGTTTCATTAGTAAGACTCCCTTAAAGGCAATTTCTTCTATAACACCATCGATAACCACTAGTGAGCCTATTTTGACCACCAGTAACATAAAAGGTTTATCGAGTGCTGAAGAAAGAAGTCCCCAGTACCAAGAACAAGGGGCATCAATGGATGATTTCTGGAACACTGTTCCTAAGTCACACATTGGTATAACCTCTTCAGGAGGGAAATCAGATGATCCCATTAATTTGGGTGATGATTTAAAATATCAGGAATTGACGAACAGGGTTGAAAAACTTGAAGACTCAGTTGCTGAAATTAAAGATATGGTGCAAGAGATTTTAAAAACTCAAAAAGCACAAGCCACTGCTGCTCCTGCTCAAGCACCTGCACAACATGCATTTGCTAAAAATGAGCTTTGGAATATTTTTAAGCCCATGCTTGAAAAACAGCAGCATATGGTTGATCAAAAGCATGATATTCAAGTACAAATGCTGACCAACATGGTGGAATCAAGATTTAAGGATACCCAAGCAGATATCAAGGCTATAAAGGCCAGCATACAAAAGACTGCCCATGGTGGAAAAGTTCCCTCTTCCATCCTCTTCATGGATACACCCCTTGTAGATAATGCCAAAAAGGGGGAGAAAATCAAGTTGAAGAAGAAAGGAATAGAAGATGGGCTGTATATTGAACCAGAGCAAGAAAAACAGCCATCCAAACCACCTCAAACCACAAAATCAAAAACTCCCATTCAAACAGCTGATACAGCAGTGGTTACAAAAACTGCTGTCAGTAGCCAAACAACTGCCATTTCATCCACACACACACCTTCAACACACACCATCACAACCACTGTTCCACCACCATCATCATCTACAATCATATCACCACCACTGCCTCCTGCCATAAAGCAGAAGACAGCAGATGTTACAACATCTGCTGTAATGACAACAGTGATTGAGACACCAGTTGTTTCAACCACTGTCAGTCAAGCACAAACACAAATCACTGCCTTTTCATCTCAAACCACTGAGCCACTCAAAATATCATCAGCCTCTCCTACAATGAAAAGGAGAAGGTTTCTCATATCTGATGATTCATCACCACCATCACCATCATCAAAAACTACCTCACCACCTCCATCCCCTGCTCAGAAGCAGAAGACATCTGCTGACACATCAGCAGTTGTAATGACAACAGCGGTTGAAACACCAGTTGTTTCAACTACTGTTAGTCAAACATCCACCACTGATCTCATCATTCCTACACCACAACCTCCAAAACCTCACAAAAGAAAAAGAGAAACAACACAGGCTACTGATGAAAAGTATGATCCTGTTGCTGCTAAATATCCATTGGAATTAGAAGCTATAAAAAATGAGATGAAACAATTTTACACTGAAGATGATCCTTCAAAAAGGAAATTTCCTTCTCTCATAGGTTTCATAATTCCAGAAAACATGGATGAATATCTCGAAATAAAAGCAAGACAAGCAAGGATAAGAACCAAAGTTGAATGCAAGGATCAAGGTGATGAAGCCATTTTGGAAAGAAGGGAATTCCTGCTCAACAAAGTTAAACAATTAGAAGAATATGCAAGTGATCTGAACAAAGAAATGTCAAGCCTATCCCCTGAAGCAGATCAACGAAATGAATTGAGAAAAGAATACCTTGCATACATAATGAAGGAAAAGTTCTATCCTGCTGAAGAGACAGAATTCAAAGACTGGCCAATAGTTGCATTAAAGCATGAGGCTAACAGAATTGAAAAGATTAAACTTGATCCACGGAAGAAAAAGACAGCTCTAAATTGGAACAAATACAAGAAATTCATAGCTGATCTTATTTCCGAGCATAAAAGAAAGAAGCAGGAGTTGGTGGATGGAAAGGTGGATACTGCGGATGCCATAGCAAAATGGTCAAAGCAGCAAACTGATGAAGCTTATGAAAGGCTTGAGAAACAGAGGATGAAAGTCTCCGACATTTCTAAAAAGTCTGACTACAAAAAGCTACAGGAGCAAGTTAAGACCTTTGAAACACAAATCAGCACAGCAGAAGCCTTTGTCACAAAATTGAGAAAAGAAAGGAAGGAAATGTTGTCTGCTGGAAAAGAAAAGGATAAAGAAGCTGATCAGATTGAAGAAGCTATCAAGAAAATAGCTTCAGATAAAGAAAGATTAGCAAAACTACAAGACCTTGCCAAAAGGGTCAAAGTAGTAAGCCAAAAATCATCAGCAGATGTCACAAACAGTGAGCTGACTGACAAAGAAGTTGAAGCAGACATAGCAGCAGCTAATGAGATTATTGAAAAAGCATTCACACGAGTTTCTGAAGCTCATAATACTGCTCTACACTTCTTCTCCAGGCCAAACACTCTAAGTTCATCAGACAATAAACCTCTCCCAAGAAACCCATTTGGTTTAAAAATACTAAAGTGGCTCTGTGATCAAAAGACCCACGTATTAACTCTGATCAGAATCAATGGAGAAGTGAGGCATATATCAAGGAATCAAGCACTAGGCCTGAGTGTTGAAGATCTACAAGATCTCCTTGAGCTTACACTGTGCAGGGATGAGGCTGATTTAAGTTCCAAAGATTTTGAGGAAGAATTTAAAAGAAAAGCAAAGGAACTTCTGATGAAGAATAAAAATCCAGAATAATGAAGGGTTTTGGCATTATCTGTTCTAGGGGGAGATTGTTGGGATTGAACCCTACCAGAGGAACAGATAATGAAAGCCAAAACCGGTTCACAACAGTGGATTCACAATAAGCAGATGTTTACTCTAAGCTCTCCCCTTGACAGTGGTTACCTATCTGCTGATACACTCTAAGTACTGCTCAGAAGAACAACTGATGAACCAAACACTGATGAAACAACTAAAGACTGCTAAAAGGCAAACACTGAACTCTATCTACTGCTGTCTCTTAAGTACTGTTGAAGACCCAAGCACTGCTCATTCAAAGACTGATCACCTTTTGAAGAAAGCACTGATGTTCAAACAATCAGTGCTTAGGATACAACAGTGGAACGTGAACAGTGTTAGACTTGTTTTGTATCTTATTATCAATCAGTTGTTAGACGTCAGTAGTTTTGTATAGACCAGTGTTTACAGGTTGTTAGGCTGTTAGATGTCACTATCATGGTGACGTCAGCTGAGGTACATCAGTGGTTTGGTTTGCCTATAAATATGATAGTACTCTGTACTGTTAGATTTGATGGTTTTGAGTGAGTTCTTCTCCTCAATTCAATCCTTTCATCTTGTGCAACCAACTCTGGAGTATCTGGCTGAGGGGGAGTTTAGTCTGTAAGCTTGCATTGTAACCTTTTGCTTTTGATGTAATCTTTCGACTCTATGAAAAGCAATTGTTTATCAAACTTTATTCTCCTTTGATTGTGTTTACAAAGTTTGTTATTCATTTCCGCTGCACTTAAAACTACTCATATCTATTTGATTTGTTCAAATCTCACAAACAAGCACAATCAGTAGATCCTCAGATCCTAACATACCTAATTGGATATCAACTAGTCATGTTTGGGGGAAATTGTTAGGGATATAATTTATAGCCTATGGATCATGGATCCTTAAGTGTAGCATGGATCACGGATCCTCAGTTCAGTTTGAATTAAGGATCCTCAGGAGACGCTGTGGGAATAAGGATCCAGGATCCTCGTTATTATTCTAACTTAACAATTGTTTCCATCACCTTTTGGCTTGTTTTGCAGGTATGTTTCGAAGAAGACTTATTCCACGCGAGATTCCAGGGGAATATGCTCTATATTTTCAACATGTGCATGAGCTAGTGACCGTTAGTGGTGATCGTGGGTGATGGGCTAATTTTTCGGATAGTTAGTTAGGATATTTTTAGCTAAGAATAAAGGGGTATTGAGCTTATTTTTGGAAACACTTTTGCACTCTGGTTTACGTACAACACTTCTGCTACTCTCTTTCTCGAACACACACACTAGAACTCATTGTATCAAGCTCAATACTTCCAAAGTTGTAAACTTGTTTATTCAATATACTTGATAGTGATAGTTTTCAATATCCGAGGTTTTTTATGTCGAAGATCATACATTGATCAAGGGCTTTTTCCTCGTATAAATCCTTGTGTTCAACATTCATTTTTATTCATTCATTGTTTATACATTTGATCATTCAACCAAGCATCACACCTCACAAAATCAGATTTGGTTGCATTATCCTTGTGTGATTTTTGACCAAAACAGCTAGCAAATGTAGTCGTAGTTCAAAAGAAGAATGGGAAATGGAGAGTTTGTGTAGATTACACAGACTTGAACAAAGCATGTCCTAAAGACCCATTTCCTCTGCCTCATATAGACTCGATGGTGGATGCAACTGCCGGTCATGAGATGTTAACCTTCATGGATGCATCCTCAGGATTTCAGCAGATCCAAATGGAACCTTCAGACCAGGAGGACACTGCTTTCATGACACTAATAGGTATTTATTATTATACTGCTATGCCTTTTGGTTTGAAAAATGCAGGTGCAACGTACCAGAGATTGGTGAACATGATGTTTAAAGACAAACTGTGGGACACCATGGAGGTGTATATTGATAATATGGTCGTAAAATCCTAAAGGGCTGAGGATCATCTTCAGGATATTGAAGGAGCATTTGATATCCTGGATCAGTATAACATGAAGCTAAATCCTGCCAAGTGTCATTTTGGAGTGGGAGCAGGAAAGTTCTTAGGAAATATGGTAACTAAAAGGGGTATAGAGGCGAGCCCAGAACAGATCGAAGCTATCCTGGATATCAAGTCACCTTCCAACATGAAAGATGTACAAAGATTAACAGGACGAGTAGCAGCCCTGAACAGATTCATTATCAAGATCCTCAGAGAAATGTAAAGAATTTTACGATATCCTGAAGAAAAATAAGAAATTCGAATGGGGACAAAAGCATGAAGCAGCCTTGCAGGAGTTAAAGCAATATCTTTCAACTGCGCCTTTGTTAATGAAACCCAAAGATGGTGAACCATTATCCCTGTATCTTGCAGTATCAGGGAATGCAGTAAGTGCTGTTTTGGTCAAGGATCATGAAGGTCAGCAGTATCCTGTTGATTATGTTAGTTTATTAGATGCTGAAACTAGATATTCACACTTAGAAAAATTGATATTAGCCCTAGTTATGGCATCAACTAAACTTAGACATTATTTTGAAACACATAGGATTCATGTTAAAACTAATTATCCTGTTAAGAATGTACTTAGAAAACCTGAAATGTCAGGTAGAATGGCTAAGTGGTTAGTAAAATTAAGTGCTTATGATCTAGTATATGAACCTAGAAATGCTATAAAGTCTCAGGCTCTAGCAGACTTTGTGGCTGATTTCAGTAGTGATATTCAAAATGAGGCAGACCTAGAAGTACAACAACTAGGAGAAACCTTAGAATCCTGGACACTATACACTGATGGTGCTTCAAATGTGAGAGGTGTAGGATTAGGTATACTACTAAAATCGCCACAGGGGGACATATTACCCCAGGGTATTAGATGCGAATTTCCTTCCACTAATAATGAATCAGAATATGAAGCTTTGATTGTAGGATTGGAGTTGGCCAAGAATATGAATGTTAAAAATTTGCAAGTATATGTTGATTCCTTATTAATTACTAACCATTTCAATGGATCCTATGATGTCAAAGGTGAAAGATTAATCGAATATCTTGAAATTGTCAAAAAATTAGCAGGATATTTCGAAGTTTTTACACTTGAATAGGTACCAAGAGAGGATAATGTTGAAGCAGATGCTTTGGCAAACATGGGATCTACAGTCAGGATACCGGAAGGAACTCAAATACCGATACTACATATCCTGTATCCTACGATGGAACACTTCAAGCCTCAGGATAAGGAAGTGTCAAGTATCCAGGATCCTAACGAGGAGTATCCTGAAAAGAATCCTGAGTCATGGACTGCTCCGATCATAAAATACCTTAAAGAAGGAGACATTCCTAAAGATGAGAATTCTAAAGCTTTTAGGATGAAGGTATCTCGTTTTACTATTATGAATAATATTTTATATAAAAAGTCTCTTGTAGGACCATACTTGAGATGCTTGGAGGATCCTGAGACCAAGAAGGTACTTCAGGATATCCATGAAGGAGACTGTGGTAACCATACTGGGGGCAGATCACTATTCTCGAAGGTGCTAAGAACAGGATACTATTGGCCGACAATGAGGAAAGATTCAGCAGAATATGCTTGAAGATGTGATGCATGTCAAAGGCACAGCAACATACTACATTAGCCTGCTGAGCCATTATATCCTATTGCTTCCCCTTGGCCATTCATGAAATGGGGAATGGACATAGTGGGGAAGTTGCCCAAGGCTCTAGGAGGAACAGTTTTTATGCTAGCAATGACAGACTATTTTTCCAAATGGGTTGAAGCTGAGGCATTTGTTCAAGTCAGAGACCAAGAAGTAGTATCCTTCATAAAAAGGAATATCCTGACCAGGTTTGAGATACCGGCTGAGATAATATATGACAATGGCTCTCAGTTCATTAGCAAGATAACCACCGATTTTTGCAAAAGTTGGGGAATCAAGATGATCACATCCACTCCGGTACATCCTCAAGCAAATGGACAGGCAGAATCCTCGAACAAGATAATTGTCAACAATTTGAAGAAAAGACTAGGGGCTAAGAAAGGAAGATGGGCAGAAGAATTACCCTTTGTTGTGGGCTGATAGAACAACAATAAAGAGTGCAACTGGGCAAACCCCATTTTCTTTGGTGTTTGGGGCAGAAGCAGTGATCCCGACAGAAATGGTGATACCTACAACAAGATCAGGCCTCCGAGATCCTGAGGCGAATCCTGAAGCTTTGTGCCTAGAATTAGATACTGCAGATGAAACAAGAGATGCGGCAAAGCTAAGGATGGCAGCATATCAACAGAGGATATCCAGAGCATATAACAAGAACCTAAGGACTAGAAGGTTTCAAGTTGGAGATCGGGTGTTAAGGAAGGCTTTTCAAAATACTACTAATCCTGCTGATGGGAAGCTTGCCCCAAAATGGGAGGACCTTATGAAGTTGAATCAGAATCTGGAAAAGGAGCATACCGACTCAAGAATATGGAGGGGGATATATTGCCAAGATCCTGGAATGCTATACACCTCAAAGCCTATTTTAAGTGAGTTTAGAATTTAATTTCTAACTCAGAATAGTATGAATTCTATCTCTTTTAATTTTATTTTATTCCTTTTGAACCCAATACTGACTTAAGCATCGGAGGGGTGTTAGCCCACCTTAGTTCAAGGGTATTTTACAGAATATGCTTTAGGATATAGTTCCAGGATATACACTCAGGATAATTCAAAAGATTAGAGGATTGGCCCCCTCTCTCACGTTTAAGGGATCCTTGTCCCTTCAAAGGTTTAAAGGTATTCACCTTTCTCTCGAGTTGGGTTTAAACACCCCGCCTGGAGCGGAAGTTATCCAGGTATAGTTCAAGATAGCGGGACCAGATCATGTAAAAGTGGCTGACAATTTCGTTATTATTGGCTATATCCTGGATCCTTAAGGTATATGGGATTGATCACCCTCTCTCGCGAAAGGGTATTTTCATACTCTCTAAGGTTTAAAGGGTTTCACCTTTCTAAGTTTTGGAGTTTATACACTCCCGCCTGTAGCGCATGAAAATCAGGGTTTATCCCCAGGATATTAAGGGTTTATCCCCAGCATATTAAGGGTTTATCCCCAGGATATTCAGGGTTTATCCCCAGAAAAACTAAAGTCTGAGGACAGGTTTCAAACAAATAAGGCTATGTTTACATTGAGAAATTCCTAAGTCTTCAGATATGCTGAACACAGGGGACATACACCTTAATACAATTCAAAGGATGGACTCAAATTTCTAAATGTGCACTGGGGACATCCATGGGATGGAAGATTGGAATCAACTCTTTAAGATTCTTTGGTATGATCTCTCCTTTTTTTATCTTTTGGAATCTCATCTAAGTAACTTAAGTTTTTAGTTATGTATTTCTGAGTTTAATAATAATATCCTGATCAAGATATTTTTCAGAATACTTTTCAGGATATTTTCCCAAAATGTTTCCTAGGATATTTAAGGAAAAATGCCTTTGAAATCAAACACATGTAATAAAAATACAACAACAAAGATAAGGCTGAAATGTTAGTTATTATTCACAAGCAAAAGGTTGCACTATTGGCTTCATCTCAAAATGAGACCCATCCACCAACAGTGCAAATAGTTCTAAAATATATTTACTTAAACAGTTGAAGGCTTCGTCTTGGAACCCAAGATCCCACCACCTTCAACTGTTGATTGTTCAAAAGCATGCTAACATTGATGACCAAGGGCTTCGTCCTGAAACTCAGGATCCCTCCACCTTTGGCCATCATATTGTATTTAAGTGCAGGAAAAGTAAATACAGGAAACGTAAATTTTTTTGGGGTTACAGACCATCATTCAGATTAAAAAAAGTGGGCTCCGGCCTAGGCATCAATATCTATCATCACCCACTTGAATGCCCTCACACAGCGGCATCACCACCAGCCTTCTCAGCTTCAGCATCCTTCCCAGCATCCTTCCCAGCATCCTCACCAGCATTCTTTCCAGCGTCTTTCTTCTCTCCAGCCTTGTCCACCACCTCGGCTGCCTTAGAAGTCTCTCCAGCCCCAGCTTTAGCAGGATGTGGCACAGGATTGCCTCCAAGCTCCTTAAGCTTTGCCACCCAGGAGTCAACCGACCAGGATGGGCACTCAAGACCTGTCTCCTTGGCCTCATAAGCCATCTTAATACGAGCTTGTGACAGGGAGACAACAGCAGAATTTTTGATTCCTTCCCGGAAGGAGATCATGGTCTGTTCATGCTCAACTTGGACGGCTGCCAGCTTTACTTCGGCGTCCTGAGTGACCTTCTTCAGCTTATCCTCGTAATGCCAAGTTTGGGCTGCAGCAATGGTGCCTTGGTCAGCTATGGTGGTCTCGAGTTGTTTGATCTTGGCCTCATAAAGCTGGGCTGTACCACAGGCATCGGTGTAAAGATGGAGCAGATGCTGGAGACCCTGCAAGTCAAAATTCAGGTACGTATTAAAATTTACTAACCAGGATATTCCATCAGGATATATACGCAGGATGTAGTACTAGGATATTACCTTATTAAGGAAGGAAGTCATCGGCTCTAAGGAATCAGTAAAGCTGAGTTCTTCATAAGAGAACCCTTCAGAGCCTGGAGTGCTGACCTCAGAACCCATTCTCTTCTTGGCGGTGGAAGCGCGGGTTCTTGGGTCAGGCTTAGGAGCCGGGATCGGTTAAGAGCTGGTGGTGGCAGGAGTTTCCATCTTGACGATGACATGAGAGGGATAGCTGTCAAGCTCATCGAGGTCCAGGAGGATTGGAACTTTGCTTGAATCTGCATGCGGGGAGTAACTTTAAAACTCTTTTTAAACAATATCAAATAAGAACATGTATGCAGGATATTGAGCAGGATTCTTACCAGACATGTTTGAGCTAGAGAGTTGACCTGAAGATGCTGGGTACGGATTAAAACTTCTTTCAACTTCTGGAAGAAGTCTGATGGTCTCGATTCTCTTCTGTGAGTCGGCAAGAGGAGGTGCAAGCTTTATGAAATCTGCTGTATACAAGGAAATAAAGAAATTAGTTCAGGATATAAGACAGGATCATCCCAAAACCCTGAGTCCTACCTTTCTCAACCACTTCACCGGATAATCCGCTCCACCAGGGTTAGAATCTCTTTTTACAAAGAAAAATTTAGATTTCCATTCTTCCTGGGCACGGAGTATCAGTGGGTCACTGGAGGTAGAGTAAAACAAGAATCGGCAAGAGCCGTGGCATCTAAGCCGGTATGCTAAAGGGAGATCATGAACATAAATATCAGGAATGTGGGTATTCTTGATTCGATCAAGAACAAGCAAAACCCGCCAAAGCATTGGCATCGTTTGACTGAAGCTAATTTTTGTGATGCGGAAAAACTCAGTAATGAAGTCAGAGAAAGGAAATCGGAGCCCTAAAGTGAATGGAAAGGCGTTAAAACACAGCCATTCATTAGAAACCATATCTGATCGGATTCCCCAACAAACGACCGGAATACTGTCCCCTCCGGGAAGATGCCGGAGGTTTTGAGGGCCGACAAGTGAGCACTATCGAAGGAACATATTTCCTTCTCCGGATCTTGGAGGATATTCTGGTGAATGAATGAAGGGGCAGAATAGTCGGAGCTGGATCTCGTCTGTCTCGCCATATTTTCGCCGGAATAATGCGTAGAAAAGAGGAGAAGAGAGGTAAAAATGGAGAGAGGATTTTTACCTTTTTCCTTCGTGATGGAGGTTAAATGGAGATTAGAATGAGAAGATATAGGGAAACAAAGAGTAAATATAGACTGACCGGTTACAAGCAGTCACATCAAAGTCCTATCTCTTAATTGCCTTGGTTATCGTGAAATAATGTAATCGTTAGCTCCAGGATCCTTAACGGTAACATTTATGGGGACAATTGTTATGGGTGAAATTCTGAGCCCATATCCTGGATAGTATCTTGAATTATATCTTGATTACATAATATATGTTCGTAACCAGGATGCTGAATCAGGATATTGGTAACATCCTAATACTGTATCCTGAGGATTACTAACGGATTGTGTGCAGGAGTACGAGTACAAGTTCACAACATTCATGAAGACCTCTTCCCCTGAAGACTCGGTCCAAGTTGTTCGAAGAAGAACGTTGAAGCTGCATTACTTGGTCTTCAACGTTCACCTGGGAATATTCGCTGGCATCCCCCTATTTTAGGAGATTTTGTTTTCATTTTGTAGCTATAAATATACGGATAAACCAGATCAAATAGGACAACACATTCACTACTCTCGAGCTCTCATACTTTATCTCGCAATTCACACACTAATTACCTGAAATACATGTAGTTTGAAAAATCAACAAAAGTTGAGCGAGTTCATGTGCATGTGAGTATGTATAAACCTTTGTAAACAGTATATGTATGTATGTCCCGGTATGATTGCAAACAAGGAAAAGATCACCAATGGTTTGCAAGGCCACTGATATGTGTGAAGGTGTAGGAAGACTCAAACCTAGCAAAATTGTACCGGGCTCCCGGCTGGAAGACATAGTCACCACTACGGGCCGCCCCGGCCTCATGGGTGTGGGCTCGCTACACCCAAATAGATCTATCACTCATGCCCCTCGGTCCTAATACGAGGATTAATGGTCCCAAGTATCCGCCAACCCTATCACATGATCTATGGTTCTTTCCTAGGCTAATTATACCAATAGTATTGTAAATATCCCTTTGTAACATGTAGTTCACCCCCGAAGTAAGTAAACAAAACAGTTTAAGAAAAGGGAGACATGAACTCACTGTAGTGCCTCTCGTACCGGCAACTCAAACTCTGTCAGCTACACGACAACCTACAACGTACTAATGTCTATTAGACGAACGGGCCGTGCCTTGGTTTAGGGTTTAACGTTTGAGTTACGTTACTTTGATATTATTCCAAGTTATAACTTCTTGTTAAAATAATAATAATTATTTTAACTTAAATTTTATTTTTAGGATTTTGGAATAATAGTTAGGCAACTATTTCGTATTCATACTTCTCAAGTATTTTATATGCGTATTTCCTTCCCAAGGATGGGGGTATTTTATGAATTTTTGTAATTTAAAGTCTTGACATTATATATTCCTAAGTCCCACTTTAGAAAAATGTATAATAACTTATTTGTCAAAATAATGTGTTTCCAAGAAAATATATATTTTTCCTAAAAATCATATATCTTCTAAATATATTAGGAAAATATATTATTACTTCCCAAAAATAATACATTTTCTACTTGTCTAAAAATATGTTATACCTTGTGATAAAATCACATTTTTCGTATCAAAATAATATCCATCATAAATATACTTGTAACGGTATTTTTGTTAAGTTATATTATTTTACCTTAAAATAATATATCTATTCCACATCACATTCAAATATTCACACAAGGATTTTAGTATAAAATATATATTTTAAACATATATTTATCCATTTTACTTATAAAAATCAACCTCCGATACTTTGTATTTTTGTAACAAAACCCATGGCGAAGTTTATTTTGAAAAACAAAGTTAAAACATATATGCAAACACTTGTTAGAAAATACTTTCTAAGTGTTGAAATTTTTAGAAAATTTTGCCATAGTTTCCTTTGTAAATGGAGGTGTCCATGCTAATAAGCATATCATTTTCTTTTCAAAAAATCATTCAAATCAATCAACAACCATACTCTAAACCATATTACACTTACCAAGTGCAAAACTATCATATTTATAACACAACATGAACTTGATGTTTTATAAAAACGCGTAGTAATTCGGTGAAGTGTTTAGTGGGTTTAGTTACCCTCCAAAGTGTGTTTACTTTTGCTAAAATCTCATTCTCGGGATTTTTAGATGTTCACAACTTGTGATCATATTTTAAAAAAATATTTATTTACAACATTTTCATGTTTCACTAGCATCTATACACTTATTTTATTTCCAAACATAGTGTAAGTATGGGTAAGAATCATGATCTTTCAAAAACCGTCTTTTAAATCTTGTTTTTTTAGAAAAAAACCATTTGTAAACCTCGGATCCATACGATCATCAACTCACTTTGTTTACTTACATTTCAAGAAATCACCTTGTTATCAAGTTCATGTCTAAATATGAGGGTGATCTTTATGTGTAAACCCCTAATCACCTCCTAACTTGTTATCTCATGTTTTCAATCATAATTTAACAAGTTTCATATGATGACTATCATCATACTACCAAGAAATCACCAATCAGTCATCAACATAACCAAGACAATATCATTCTAGTAATATTTCATTATGTTTCATCCATTTTTCATATTATGTAAAGCTTTATGTTCAAGACTTATGTTCATGTTCTTCTAGTGTTCACATGTTTTCATCATAATATAACTATTAACCACTAAAAATGTGAAGTAAACAAGGATCAAAGAAGCTTACAACTAGCTTAAAGCTAGGGAAGATCAATGGAGAAAAATGAGTGGATAAAAGCTTGTGGTAGAGGTCCTTCAAGTTCCGAGTGTTCCACACCTTCTAATTCACCTCTGTGCACCTTGAAACAACCTTGGATTGGATGATGGAAAATCGAAAATGATGGTGGTATGTAGGGTATGTTCGGCCGAGCTTAATGGGGGGAGGAAGAAGTGAGTTTGTGAAGTGATGAAGGTGATAAGTTTAAGCTTTCTTATAACCAAGTATAAGCATTATCCATTGGTCTAAATGTTGGTGAAGTACAATACAAGATCACATCTAAATCCTTGAGAGATTACATGGGGATTATGCAAGATTTAACTAAATCTTGAGGTGGGACCATGCTTGGTCCGAAAATTACAATTGGGGGGGGGGGGTTAATTGTAAAGTAAATGGTAAGTAGGTGATTTAGTGGGGTGTTAAGTGTTAAGTCTTGTGTCTAGTATGTTACATGCTTTATGTAGTGTGTTATAGTGCTCGGGAACCATAACTAGCTCAGAAAAAGTAAAACAATGTTTTTGGTAATATTTTAGTGTTCCGGGTAATGTCCGGTTGTTCGGTTAGATACCGTTCTGTTAAAGTGCTAAGTTATTCCGTATAGTGTCTTTTATGTAACTTTTTGTGACACTTTTAATTCCCGACACTTAGGAAAGCATACAGGACCATTTTGCCATATTTTTGCACATTACTAGCATGTTAAAAATGCTGAATTTTGTTAATTAATGCAGAATTCTGCATTTTGAATGAGTTTTAGGCACTTTCCGGCACTTAAACTATCACCTAGTGACTCATTTTTATGGTCCTTACTTCCCTACACTCCATACTAGTGTTGTACCTTGTCCCTGGATCATACCGAGCCTCAAAATATTGTCTGTCTATGTACTGGCACTATCAGTATATTTCTGAGTTATCTGCTAACTGTGCTTTGTGCATCAAGTTTGTCACTAAAGTTTGTGTGTAATAAATGGAGTGACAGTATGAAATGTGATGCATAAGTATGTATGATACAGAAATCATAAAGCAGTTTATATTATCAGTTGTAATCAAGCACAGTCATTAAGCACAATTTAATATTAATTAGTTGTACGGATACCTGTAATTATGAGGGTTGTCACATTCTCCCCCTGTTAAGAAAATTTCGTCCCGAAATTTTAGCTCTGCTACTAGATGCCGGGGTCTTGGGGAATAAATGTGGGTACTTTTCCTTCATGCGATCCTCACATTCCCACCTGAATTCTGGCCCATGTCGTGCATTCCATCGAACTTTGACGAGTTTGACACTACTCCTGCGTGTCTTGTTAACCTTCCAATCATTAACCTCAACGGGTTCTTCAGTAAAGTGGAGTGTGTCGTCAACATGAACTTTGTCGGCAGGAATGGCCACTGTCTCTTGAGTTGGACTCTTTTTCAGGTTTGATACATGGAATGTATCATGAACGCCATTAAGTTCAGCAGACAAATCCAACTTGTATGATACCAAACCAATCCTTTTCAGGATTTTGAATGGACCAATGTACCGCGGATTCAACTTCCCACGCTCCCCAAAGCGTGCCACACCCTTCCAGGGTGAAACTTTCAACAAAACCATATCTCCCACCTCAAATTCCAGAGGTTTCCTTCTCAGGTCCGCATAACTCTTTTGTCGATCATGAGCCGCTTTGATGCGCTCTCGGATCTGTGCAATCTTGTCTGTCGTTTCCTGGACTAATTCTGGGCCAACAAGCTGTCTATCACCCGCGTCTGCCCAGCATAGCGGTGATCGACACTTACGTCCATAGAGAGCTTCGAACGGTGCGGCTTGGATGCTTGCATGATAACTGTTGTATGAAAATTCAACCAATGGTAGGTGAGTGTCCCAACTTCCACCTAAGTCCATTACGCAAGCTCGCAACATGTCTTCCAACGTTTGAATTGTTCATTCGCTCTGTCCGTCTGTTTGCGGGTGAAAGGCAGTACTCAGATTCAACTGAGAGCCAAATGCTTCTTGAAGGGATTGCCAAATCCTAGACACGAATCTTCCATCTCTATCAGAGATAATTGAGAGAGGCACTCCATGTCGTGCAACAATCTCTCTCAGGTATATCTCAGCAAGTTTACTCGTGTTGTCTTTTTCCTTGATGGGCAAAAAGTGTGCAGATTTCGTTAAACGGTCTACTATTACCCAAATCGTATCATGAACCTTGGGCGTCCTTGGCAATTTCGTTATGAAGTCCATCGAAATCTGTTCCCATTTCCATTGGGGTATTTCAGGTTGTTGCAAGAGACCTGAAGGTTTCTGGTATTCGACCTTTACCTTGGCGCAAGTTAAACATTTGCCAACATATATCGCAACGTCGCCTTTCATCCTTGGCCACCAATAAAAATCCTTTAGATCTTGGTACATTTTATCCGATCCTGGATGGATCGAGTATCGTGACTTGTGAGCTTCGTCAAAAATAACATTTCTCAAACCACCAAAGAGGGGAACCCAAATTCTTTTCATGAAGCACAACGTTCCTTCCCCGTTAGGTACCAACTGCTTCTCCATCCCACAGAGATACTCATTCTCAATATTCCTTTCCTTAAGAGCTTCTCTCTGCGCGGCATGAATGCGCAATGAAAGGTCCGTTTGTACAATCATTTCCAAAGCCCTAACCCTTATGGGCTTGATTCTTTCCTTTCGACTCAGGGCATCGGCGACCACATTCGCTTTCCCTGGGTGATACTTGATCTCACAATCGTAGTCGTTTAATAGTTCTACCCAGCGTCTCTGCCTCATGTTAAGCTCTTTCTGATCGAAAATATGTTGCAGGCTCTTGTGATCAGTATAGATTGTGCATAGCGTACCGTATAAGTAATGTCGCCGGATCTTCAATGCAAACACCACCGCGCCCAATTCCAAATCGTGGGTGGTGTAATTTTTATCGTGAATCTTCAACTGGCGAGATGCATATGCTATAACCTTCTGACGCTGCATCAACACGTAGCCTAGACCTTGGTGTGAGGCGTCACAATATACCACGAACTCGTCAGTGCCTTCGGGTAGAGATAAGATCGGTGCGTCGCAAAGCTTGTTTTTCAACAATTGGAATGCTTCTTCTTGCTTGTCTCCCCAATCAAACTTCTTGTCTTTTTGTGTGAGGGAGGTCAAAGGTTGAGCGATTTTCAAAAAATCCTCAATGAATCTGCGGTAATAACCAGCCAAACCTAGAAACTGTCGAATCTCGGTTGGCGTCTTTGGGGTCTCCCAATTCTTGATTGCCTCGATCTTTGTGGGATCCACATGGATTCCATTTCCATTAACTACATGACCAAGGAACTGGACTTCCCGTAACCAGAACTCGCACTTCGAGAACTTAGCGTATAACTTCTCCTTTTTAAGCAGCTCTAAAATAGCTCTTAAGTGTTGCTCATGATCCTCTTTAGTCTTTGAGTAGATCAAAATGTCATCAATAAACACGATCACGAACTTATCGAGGTACGGCTTGCAGACTCTGTTCATTAGATCCATAAACACTGCTGGTGCATTCGTCAGACCAAACGGCATGACCAGAAACTCGTAATGCCCATAACGAGTCCTAAAGGCAGTCTTTGGTATACTTTCCTCTTGAATCCTCAACTGATGATAACCTGATCGTAGATCGATCTTTGAGTAAAAACTTGAACCTTGCAATCGGTCGAACAGGTCATCTATCCTTGGCAAAGGATATCTATTCTTGATAGTCAACTTGTTAAGCTCCCTGTAGTCGATACACATACGAAAACTGCCATCCTTCTTCTTAACAAACAAAACTGGAGCTCCCTAAGGCGAGAAGCTTGGTCTGATAAATCCCTTGTCTAGCAACTCCTGAAGTTGCGTCGACAACTCCTGCATTTCCGAAGGCGCAAGTCTATAGGGTGCCTTAGCCACAGGCGCGGCGCCTGGAACTAAGTCAATATGAAACTCGACTTGTCTTTGTGGCGGCAATCCTGGCAAGTCTTCTGGAAAGACGTCAGGATACTCCTTCATGATTGGAATGTCTTCGAACTTCGGCTCAGTGGCTTCTTTATCAACGATGTGTGCCAGGAAGGCAACACATCCCTTCTTCAAACATTTTCGAGCTTTCAAACAGCTAGTGATCCTTAAGGGCGTATCGCGTTTCTCCCCGTGTACCATAACCGTTTCTCCATCCGCCATTGGGATGCGAATGGTCTTCTCGTGGCATACAATCTCGGCTCTGTTGCTTGACAACCAATCCATCCCTACTACCACATCAAAGCTCCCCAACTTGACTGGCAGTAGATCCAGTGTAAACTCGTGTTCTCCCAGCTCTATTACACATCCTCTGATGAGTTCATTCGTTTCAACTAGCTTTCCATTAGCCAGTTCAATTGAGTACAGAATGTCTAACTTACTAGCAGTTAATCCAAGCATTTTCATAAATTCTAGCGATACAAAACTATAGTCGGCACCAGTGTCAAATAGTACAGATGCAAAGCGTTGATTAATAGGGAACGTACCAGTAACCACGTTTGGATCCTGGCGTGCTTCCCTCGCACCGATATTAACAACTCTTCCTTGTGTCTGGTAGAGCTTTGGGCATTCTCGCTTGAAGTGCCCCATGTCTCCACAATTAAAACACCCTGGTCCTCGACCATTACCGCCTTGAGCGTTGTTCTGGTTGCGATTCCTACTTCCAGCTTGATTCGCAAAATTACCACGGTTTCCATTACCTCCATTATTTCCTTGCGGCCGGTTCCCATTCCCATTACCTCCACGGTTATTGTTACTAAAACCCCTTTGGCCACCACGGCCAGTACCAACCCACCAAGTTTCTTTCGAGTGCCCAGCTCTTCCACATGCTTCACATTTTCCCGATCGGCATCGTCCCTCGTGATGCAACTGACACGCGTTACACTTTGGCAAGGTGCCCATATACCCTTTTCCTTTGGCCCTGGCCGGTGCGCTCGTCTCATCCTTCTTGTTCCAACTGCTGGTACCTTTCTTGAAGTTAGAGAACTTCCGTTTGTTCTCTCCCGAGGACTCGACGTGAGTCTCCTTTTTCTTGGGGTCAGAAATTGAAAACTTGTTTAGCCGAATAGCCTCCTCAGTCAGTGACACGCTCAGATCTATAGCTTCAGTAATTCTTGCAGGCTTTGACGATGTAACCATGCTCATAATCTGAGGTGCCAGCCCCCAGATGAAACGCTCAATGCGTTTAAATTTAGGATCAACCATATAAGGTACCACACGAGACAGGTCATGGAAGTGCTGCACATATTCCGCAATCTTAGGGCCATCCATTTTTAAGTGCCAGAACTCAGTTTCTAGCTTCTGTATTTTGGCCCGTGAACAGTATTTCTTCCACATGAGCTCTTTCAGTTCAGCCCATGTCAATGCATACGCCGTCGCTTCCCCCAAAGTCTGGACTTGAAGATTCCACCAAGACAAAGCACCATCAAGAAAAAGTCCTGAGATGTAAGTAACTTGTTGTTCAGGAGCACACTTGCTCATCCTTAAAACAGAATCCGTCTTTTCCGTCCATCTGAAGAAAGCAACAGCACCCCCAGTGCCGTCGTAATTTAAGGGCTTACAATCCAGAAATTGTTTATAGGTACAGCCTGTACAGGCAATAACATTTACAGAAAACATTAGCGGATGTGCAAGGAATATCCAAATGTAATGTAGTATGTCTCAACGACTTGAACATTACCATTGAGTGGGTTGTTGTTTCTTGAGGTATTCCTGCTTGTTTCGGCGCGGGAGGCCTCGTAATCCGCTATTGCTTGGGAGATCCTTGCTTGCAATTCGGCCTCAGTAGTAGGTAAACGATTTTCCCTTCGTGGTGGCATCTTCTATAAGAAGATTGTATAGGTCAGGCCATAATAAGTATAGTAAGTACGTAACACGCGCATGTAATAACATTCATTAACACACATAACATCCCATGTCATAACACAAAACAAATAATCCAACAACGCATGTAATGAGAATGCTGCGATTGAGCTATCATATAACAAGACCACAAGTACAGTGTTTACAAGTTTCATAATTGTATCATAGTACATCAAAAGAGACTAAGGGTTACATCGCCTTTGTCTGAATCGTCTACAATCTACAACAACAAAAGTCAAATGTCAAAAGTCATAACGTGGTCTTCAAAATGCTGTGCAGTCAGGCTCAATAGCTGAATTCTCATCAAAAGTAATGCTACCTGCATCAAACCAAAAACCTCAAGCTGATGGGGGAGGAGGAGGAGGAGGTGGAGGAATTAAAAGCAAACGGCGGAGATGCACCAAATCCTCCTCGAGTGCATGCATAAAACGCAACAAACAAACAAGCGATCTGCTGCTCCATCATCAAAAATCGGATGTGGAAATCCGGATAAGGAAATAGTGGAGCAGGTGGAAAAGCAGACTGTGATGGATCAGCGAAAGATGGAGGACGCGGGATCCTCTCAAGCTCAGCGACTCTCCGGCTCAACATATCCTGCTGTAACTGCAAGGATAGAAGTATATCGTCCGTCGTATACCCAACATGAAAAGGATGGTATGGATCCGACAAAGGCATGATGTTGGGAGAAGACCACATAAATGGCTCGCCCATGGGTGCTGAAGAAGAAAAAGCAGTGTGTGCAGCAGGTGCAAAAGGGGGCATAAATGGAAAGGCTACTGTCATAGGTGGTATGTGATCGTCCTGCTGAGTAGAAGGTCCTTCCCCTGGACGGGGAGGGGGTATGTCCTGAAGAAAAGTGACGGGTAAATCCATGCGGTGAACGTCTGACACGTGAGGGTGAAACTGTGGGACATCAAAGGGTGCCTGGACAGGTGCAACAGGGGGAGTGACTGATCGAACAAAAGGAGGATAATCGTCGTCATCCTCAATCCACCCATTACGGGTGTGAGCGTATCTAGGATCAATGTGGGTAGCAAAAGGTGCACGGTCAACAAACACAGGCATAGGATCAGGCAGAGGTGTAACAACAACAGGAACATCAACAACTGGTGGTGCAATAGCTGGAACATCAACAACTGGTGGTGCAATAGCTGGAACATCAACAACTGGTGGTGCAATGACCGGTACATCAACAGGAACAGGGTCGTGCACAGGTAAAGGGTTGTGAGCGAAAACAGGCTCTGGTGCAACTCCAAGCTCTGGATCAGCTGGAGCAGGCTCAGCAGGTACAAACTTAACCTCAGGATCCGGGTCAAATTCATGGGGAACAATGGGTGCAGCAGACATCGCCATGTCTGAATCAATGTCGGTGGAGTAGTGCTGCACGTCCTGGGCATGTAGAGTAGTGGATGATACAGACTCAAACGAGTCGGGACCAGACGGATCGGATAAGCCCTCCACAACAGGAGCCTCGACAGGTGGCAAAACAATAGCATCAACAGCAGGAACCTCAACCACGGGAACAACAAGGTCATCAACCGGAATATCAGCAAGTGGAATATCGTCATCCATCGGAGCCCCGCCATCCTGGTCATCCTCAGGGGGACCCTCGATGAAGAGATCGACGTCATCATCGTACATATCATCAAGTGGCAGATCCTCAACAGGAAATACCGCAAGGGGAACAGGAGCAGGGGTCTGAGCAAGGGGTAGATCCCCGACAAGAAATCCATCAGCTAAAGGTATGTCATCTCCAACGTCTGGTAGGGCGAAGGGCTGAAAATCATCCTCGTCGGTACTCGTGGTGTCAGATGTATAAACCTCGTCCTTTGGGATAATCTCGTCGTCTGATACAATAGCTATCGGGTCTAGAGTGTCTGACACTCCGCTATCAGAGGATGATGACATGGTGTCTGTGACAAAACAACCACACATATGCATATATGTCAATAAACATCAAATAAGCATGTAAGTCACAACAATGTAAGCAAGTAAGCATCCTAGTATTCCCCAGACTATCCCACCCAGTCTCTCAGACTGAACTCCCTAGTCTCTCAGACTACCTCCCTGGTCTCTGAGACCAACTCCCTGGTCTCTAAGACCAAACCCTTGGTCTCTAATACCAACTCTCTGGTCTCTAAGACCAAATCCCTGGTCTCTAAGACCCACTCCCTTGTCTCTCAGACCAAATTTCCTCAGTCTCTAAGACTGACTCCCTGGTCTCTAAGACCAAATTTCCCCAGTCTCTAAGACTGACTCCTTGGTCTCTAAGACCAAATTTCCCCAGTCTCTAAAACTGAACTCCCTCAGTCTCTAAGACTGAACTCCCTCAGTCTCTAAGACTGATCCTCCCTCAGTCTCTAAGACTAATCCTCCCTCAGTATCTAAGACTGAATTATAAACATAAATTTGGAAATGTGTGTTTGTGCCTTTTTTTGTTTGTAAAAAAAATGTTTGTTCCCTGGATCTGGACGTTTTATGTATGCAATGTAAAAATGATTGAAAACATTTTCATGAGAGCCCTGATGATCATAGTCTAGACTCGAGAAAGAATCCTAGTTCGCTATGATCGAGGCTCTGATACCAAGCTGTCACACCCTGGCTTTTGCGGAAGCGTGGTTTATTTGGTGTGACTTCTTAATACCATAGCAACAATCATAACAATGCTATATGATAAAAACACGAGATGTTTATCCATTAATAAAGTTTAGAAACTACCACAATTCCATTGTTTGAAAACATCAATACCAAATAAAGTTACAACCCATGACGTGATTAAACGAGTTCACAAAGACTCAACAAAAGTACTTAAATAAAACCTGAGTTTAGAATCATGTATCCCGTCCAGGAAAGGAATACACCCTCTAAACTCAACAACCCTGGATAACATCTTTTATTCAACGCAGCTTGACACATGCATACCCCGCCAGATCCACTAATTCCCTGAAATACATGTAGTTTGAAAAATCAACAAAAGTTGAGCGAGTTCATGTGTATGTGAGTATGTATAAACCTTTGTAAACAGTATATGTATGTATGTCCCGGTATGATTGCAAACAAGGAAAAGATCATCAATGGTTTGCAAGGCCACTGATATGTGTGACGGTGTAGGAAGACTCAAACCTAGCAAAGTTGTACCGGGCTCCCAGCTGGAAGACATAGTCACCAGTATGGGCCGCCCCGGCCTTATGGGTGTGGGCTCGCTACACCCAAATAGATCTATCACTCATGCCCCTCGGTCCTGATACGAGGATTAATGGTCCCACGTATCCGCCTACCCTATCACATGATCTATGGTTCTTTCCTAGGCTAATCATACCAATAGTATTGTAAGTATCCCTTTGTAACATGTACTTCACCCCCGAAGTAAGTAAACAAAACAGTTTAAGAAAAGGGGGACATGAACTCACTGTAGTGCGTCTCGTACCGTGTAACACCCCAAAAATATAAAACTTTATATCGAAATTATAAAGTATAAAATAAACAAAATAAACTAACTAAGAATAAAAAACCTAGTTAGTCAAGAGTCTAGTTTTAACAAAGGAACTTGATTTAAAACATCTAAAGTTTAAACTTGGCATTAGTTGGAGGTCCAAAAGTATTAAGGTGGAAACTTGATTTATAAAACAAAAAAAAATTATTACCAAACACATATTAGAAGTGTCTGGATCGATCAGGAGCAGGGGCGACCAAGAACTCACCCTCAAACCCTAGTTTCAACTTTTTGATCAAATTGAAGGCTCTAAAGTGTTCCAAATCGAATTCCAAGCATAGATTAGTGATCCTCTCAGTGAAGTGATCATAAGGTATGCAAAATTTCATCATTTGGTTTCATCTCAGATTCTTGACGATTTGTGAAATCAAAATCTAAACTTGATATGTTGATGTTTAGATGAAATTAGTGTTGAAAACATGTTTATATGAAAACCTTAGCTAATAATTTGTGAAATTGATGCTCAAATTATGAATATTCATGTTTACCCATCTAGGTGTTAAATGGGTTTTGTGGATAATAAGGAACCCTAATAATGTAATCAGAAAACTGATGTTAATGGTTTGCATGAAGCAAATCTGATGTTAACAAGTAGGTTAGAGGTGATGAACTTGCAAATTATGTAGAACTTGGCAAAATAGTAGGGTCATGAACTTGATAATGGTTATTTAAAAACAATGCCCTTAAGGTGTTTGTTAAAATGCTTAAGAGAAAGCTAACATAGAGAAATTTAGATAAAAACGCATATGTGAAATATACGGAAAATTATGCGTGACATGTTGTGAAAGGAGTTCTAAACAATATTTGGTTGAACTCTATAGGCAAGGAATCCGGATCGACAAACGGACAAGCCGGTGAAGACACGCGTTTGAAAGGAGCGCTTTAAAGGTACGTAACTACGGTTTCGTTAAGTTATGTTCGATTTTGTAATTTCGTTAGTAGACCTTAAAAATTAGCATAATATATGAATTGGTATTTAGTCAAAGTGACGAAGATCATTAGAAAAATAAACGGGTCAAATATTGGTTAGAGTAAGTTTGGTGTGTTGTAAAATGGTGGTTTCCATTAAACAACCAAGCGGGTCGAACAATGGTTGAACTTGTAGCATTGAAGTGATTAAAACGTCACTCTTTAAAAATTTAGTTATAAAAGTGTAAACCATGGAACGATCGTGATACGCTAAGGTTGACAAGCCCGGGAATGGGTAATTATGGTCAGAAACCAATGTTGATAAATTATGCAAGTATGTAACTTGACCCGTTACGTTAAGTGAATCGTTGTTAAATTATGTATAGTCGTATTGTAGAATAGAAGTTGTGATGATTTTAGTGACTATAATCGTTACTTGAATCAATAAGATTAGAATTTGTAAGAAACCGTTTGGTAGTCATCAAAATGGAGGATTTCCACAAGATGAGCCAACGGGTCAAATAATGGTGTAAATTGTAGTACAAGCGCTCTTAATAGTTAGCAATGGTGATAACAATCACAAGAGCATTAAGCCATGGTATTGGTAAGGAATTGCAGGTGATGATATGCCCCGGATGGTGGGTATATAGGGGCCATAGGCTTGCTAGCGAACCGGTAATAAAATGGGTGAGGTTAAAATGGATCGAATGATTGTATAGTAACTTTTAGATGTATGACATGTAAATCAAATTCTTGGTATGATAGTTGTAATGAGTATGTCCGAAATCAATTTACAGACATATAGGAAAAGAGTCACTTAAAACGACATGTGGATTCGGGTGAAATCAACAAAATAGTCAAAATAGCAAAGTTGCAGGAGCTACCGTAAGTTACGGTCTCCACCGTAACTTACTGTAGAGAACAAAACAATTACGGCAGTTCTATACTGCCTTACGGCAGACCAAAGTGAAATAGTGTCTACCGTAACTTACGGTGTCTACCGTAACTTACGGTGTCTACCGTAAGTTACGGTAGAGCCCTGACCTATATGTTAAATTGTGCATATCCTTGTTAATCGAACCCGTTTTTTAGCGTAGTTTCGATTATGTATTATTTCTAAGAATTCTAATATAATGTTTTTGTTAAAAACATTTCAGTTTCTAGGTATTGCAAGTGTACGGATGGCGATCAAGCAAGTTTTTGAAGAACCGAACACAACTTTTGAAGCTTCCGCGATTTCATAATTTTGTTAAACAGTGTTTCTATTTCTTCTGAATGTAAATAACTTGCAAATCGGGTCATGAATGTTTTAACTAGTCGTTGGTTGACTAGATTTGATTACTCGGAACCTTGTTTTGGTAACTATGTTTTAATTTAGACACATTTTATATAAATCGTATGAATTTTTTATTAAATTCAAATAAAAATTAGAAGGGTGTAACAAGTTGGTAATCAGAGCTCAAGGTTGTCAACAAAGCGTGTTCGGTTCAAGCTTGATCAATCGTCCGTTAAGAATTAATTATGTAAGAAATGAGATGTGAATTAATGTGCATGGGAAAAATGTGTTAACTCACTCAAACCCGGAAAGTGCACCAAAAGTGAACGGTTAAAGCAAGTAGTGAACTTGGCTAAACCAAAGCGAATGATGCATATGTTATAAAAAGGAAATGTTTAATAATTAGCATAAGCATTTCAGACTCAAGATGACTAATAAAGGCAATGATGATATGGTGCCAAAAGTCACCGAACAGATGAAAGAAATGTCTGGTGTGTGACAACTCGAGTTTCCGAGATTCCACTCTTGCATTTATTTGCACGATAACTGTCTAACTGTTTGCTTATACGACTAGTTTGCTTTGTAACTATACACGTTGTGATATGATAAAACGTATTGTGTTTGCTTGGTTATGTGTTTGATTGTATAACATGGAACCTGTTGAGAAACTTAAACTGATTAACACATGAAAATACTCGACGAAACACAAGATGTGTTTCGCCAATAGCAGCTCGACGAAATGAAGTGATTCGCCATAGTCGGTCATGACGAAACAGAAGTTTGTTTCGTCAAACTCATCTCGACGAAACAGCCGTTTCGCCGGCCCACGATTCGCCGAAGCCCAGTTCGGGCCCAACACGTTAGTTTGAGTATTAAAACGTGAAACAACCTCAGTTTCACACTTTTATCAAAACAACCGAAACCCTAGAGCCCTTTCTCTCCTGTGTGACGGCAGTAACAAGAACCCCCCCTCGTAACATTATCTTGGCAGGATCTTTGGCTGGTTAGTGATTTATCTTATTTGTTTTGTTTTGATAATCATGTAGGTGTGTAACTGTGACATTGATATGCATGAACTATCTTGTGCCTTTGATTATTGATTATTGATTGGATAACTATTAATGTTATTGAAAAACATATGTCAATATTGTGATAATGAGACAAATCGGTGGATCAAGGATTGGAAATTGTGAACTACCGATTAAATGATGATGTTGGTATGTGAATTGATAAGTTCAACTTCATGACTGTTTGTGCATATGATTCTTTATTCATACATGGCAGTAAACAAGGGATATAGATTATGAAAACAACCAGTCCAGTCACATGAAACTTGCAGCCATCACATGAATTGGTCAAATAGCAAAATGACAACAATATACACTTGTCGGCCATTATTGATTTTTAATGATGAGCAACTGATTTAATGGTAATCTTGGTCTCGCATGATTTGGCAATATGTATGTTACATATCAATGACTGATTAAATGATTTTGTAGAGGATTAATCATATAACTGTTATATGCTTGGATTATTTCTAACCTACTGTTGTTGTTGTTGATGATACCAACGAAAACACAAGGTGTTTTCGTAACACCTTAGGCCCAAGTGTTTTCGGCCCACAAAGGGATTTCGGCCCACATAAGGGTTTTCGGCACATATGTTCCAGTTAATATATAACTCTGTTAGCTGATAACGCTGTTAGTTGATTAACTCTGTTAACTGAATTAACTCTGTTAAGTGAGGCAACCATATTAATCATGTAAAGTCTGTAAGCTATTAATTCAGTTAGTTCAGGTAACTTAACTAGTTGGTTAACTTTGTTAGTTTATTACTCCTGTTAAGTGGATTAACTCAGTTAAATATGTGACTCTATTACACATGATAATCCAATTAAGCTTGATAACTCTGTTAAGTGTGTTATTAAATAACTATGGTTAGTACAAACTATGAAGGACATTCATATGAAGCCTGAACTGCATGACTCTGATTAATTTCTTATGTGTTACCTGATAAGTGTTTGGACACACTATGTGACATAAATAGCATGTTAAAAGTGTTTGGACACACTATGTGACATAAATACCTGATAAGTTAAGCATACCGAGCAAACCAAGGTGAGTTCACACTTTTACTAAGGCATGGGATTCCCAGGGTATGGGAATGGGGATTGAAGGAATGAGATTTGAATAGATACTCGTACTTACACTGTTACTAGACTATCTACCATTGTCCTCGGATGCGCAGGATACATACGTAAAACCTACGTATACTTGTACTCATCACTGTCCTCAGGTTGCGAAGGACACTCACGTAAAACCTACGTGAACTTATACTCACTACTGCCTCGGTTGTGTCAGGCACTTACGTAAAACCTACGTAAACAAGAACATGCTACTGTCTTCCGGAGTCAGGAAGGACACTTACGTAAAACCTACGTAAACCCCCGCGTACCCCTGTCCTCGGTTGTGAAGGACACTTACGTAAAACCTACGTAAACTTTGTACGTACTACTGTTCTCGGTAAGAAGAACACTTATGGTTACAAATAGTCTAGTGTATATGCAAACATGGGAAGCCCCCACTAATAGAACATACTATCGGCCTAGTAGCGCCACATGTTACGAAACAAACTTACTATTACAAACTTACTTACTGTGAACTCGCTCAACTAGTTGTTGACTCTCTGCTGCATGCCTTGCAGGACCTTAGGTACATATGGAGCTTGCACAGGGAGGAGCAGGTCGTTGTGGGACATGGATCGAGAATGCCATGTTAAATATTTAAACATTTGAACTTATGATTTACATTGGGTTTACATACTTATGCTTCCGCTACACACTTGTTTATGTTTGGTTTTGAAAACACCTATCATATTGATGAATGACTTTTACTATTTACTTATATGTTCAATATGATTGGTGGCTTGATCCTGGTCAGTCACGCCTCCAAGTGGTGGTACTCCGCATGTGGATTTTGGGGGTGTGACAGATTGGTATCAGAGCCATTGGTTATAGAGAACTCGGTTTTAATAAAGGGAAAACGTTTTTATTAAAACCAGACTATAACCTGTACAGTGCTCAACGATCCACAATGACGCTTCGCTCCACGTGCAAGACTCAACATTTTAGGTAATATGGTATATGTTTTATTGCCTACTTGCTAGAATTACATAGAACTTTGCTCATGGTATGCTTAGATACACATAACCTCTATTGCTTGAGAACACTTGTGTGCTCACTCTCTTCTGTCATCGCACTATTCGCGAACCTCTCTCACTCATGTTCTCCTTGATATCAAGATCATGAGCGGACGCGCTAACCTAACTCAAGCCCAGTTGGCGGCTTCGATCACTGAACAAGTTACTGCAGCACTCACAGCTGCCCAGGCAGGAGGTGTAACCTGCCATCACCACTTACTCTAGGATCTTTAGATCCTACTCTCGTAAACCAACACTCGTGCTCAAGTATGTTTACTCTTACGCACACGACAGGTCAGAACGCTCAGCCACCTGTGTGCACCTTCAAAACTTTCATGGACTGTCGTCCTACTACTTTCAGTGGAACTGAAGGAGCCGTAGGACTCCTCCACTGGTTCGAGAAGCTCGAATCGGTCTTCGAAATGTGTGAATGCCCTGAGGCTCGTAGGGTGAAGTACGCTACCGGTACTCTCGAAGGCACTGCGCTAACTTGGTGGAACGCGCAAGTTCAGATGCTGGGGCTGGCGGCTGCTAATGCCACCCCATGGAATGATTTTAAGGAACTGATCAAACATGAATACTATAGTCGTGATGACATCCACAAGCTGGAAGTGGAATTCTATAACCTGAAGATGACGGGGTCAGAGTTAGAAGCATACACGAAACGATCCAATGAACTGGCAGTGTTATGTCCAACTATGGTGGATCCTCCCATCAAACACATTGAGCTGTACCTCAAAGGCTTAGTACCAGAAATTCAAAGCCATGTGACTTCGACTAATCTTGCTACCATTCAAGATGTTACTCGTCTTGCTCATCGTCTCACGGACCAGGCGGTGGAACAGAACAAACTGCCTAAGCGTATCGGTGCTACTGCTACTACTACTTCTGCGATTCCCAGTGACAATAAACGAAAGTGGGATGGAACCTCCAGCAAGGGTTCGACTACGGTTCAGTTCCAGGCACAGCAACGAAAGATCGATGACTATCAGAGCCCTGGTCAGCAATCTTCTAGTAGTCAAGGGTTGTAACCTCGTCTTAGCTGGTCAGACATTCTCCACCAACCTCATTCCTATAGTCTTGAGTAGTTTCGACATCGTCATTGGGATGGATTGGTTATCCCAACAACAAGCAGAGATCCTATGCAAGGAGAAGGTCATTCGTATTTCCCCGTTCCGGCAATGAACCTCTCGAAAGTCAAGGCGACAAGAGTGGTGCTGTGGTGGGCATCATCTCCTTCCTGAAGGCCCAGAAGTGTTTACGAAAAGGCCACACCGCTATTTTTAGCACTTGTTACTGATGCATCGACGAAAGAGAAAAAGATTGAGGATATTCCTGTGGTACGCGACTTTCCTCAAGTGTTTCCTGAAGAGTTACCTGGGTTACCGCCTCATCGCCAAGTCGAATTTCAGATCGAGCTAGCTCCAGGAGCAGCACCCATAGCTCGAGCACCTTATCGCTTAGCTCCAACGGAACTGGAAGAACTGTCTAAGCAGTTGCAAGAACTTTTAGAAAAGGGTTTCATACGTCCTAGCTCTTCGCCCTGGGGAGCTCCAGTACTATTTGTAAAGAAGAAGGACGGTACCTTCCGCATGTGTATAGATTACCGGGAACTGAACAAGGTGACTGTGAAGAATCGCTATCCACTTCCACGCATCGACGACTTATTCGACCAGTTGCAAGGGTCGAGCTACTACTCCAAGATAGAATTGAGGTCAGGTTACCATCAACTGAGAGTCCGGGATGAGGACGTCTCCAAAACAGCATTCAGAACTCGCTACGGCCACTACGAGTTTATGGTCATGCCATTCGGATTAACGAACGCGCCTGCGGTTTTTATGGATCTTGTGAACAGGGTGTGCAAACCTTATCTTGACAAGTTCGTCATTGTTTTCATCGACGACATCCTGATCTACTCGAAGAGTCAGGAGGAACACGAGCAGCATTTACGACTTATTTTGGAACTTCTTCGAACGGAACAGCTGTACGCCAAATTTTCAAAATGCGACTTCTGGCTTCGTGAAGTCCAATTCCTAGGCCATGTGGTAAACAAGGATGGGATTCATGTCGATCCATCCAAGGTAGATTCGATCAAAAACTGGCCTGCACCTCGCACACCAACTGAAATACGCCAATTCTTGGGTTTGGCGGGTTATTACAGACGGTTCATCAAGGACTTCTCAAAGATTGCACAGCCGCTTACACTACTAACGCAGAAAGGTGTTGTTTATCGTTGGGGTAATACACAGGAAACAGCGTTTCAGCACTTAAAGGATAGACTTTGTAGCGCACCTATCCTCTCATTGCCTGAACGCACGGACGATTTTGTAGTCTACTGCGATGCATCGATCCAAGGTCTTGGATGTGTGTTGATGCAGCGGGATAAAGTTATAGCCTACGCCTCACGCCAACTCAAAGTTCATGAAAAGAACTACACTACTCACGATTTAGAGCTGGGAGCGGTTGTTTTTGCACTTAAGATATGGAGACACTACCTGTACGGTACCAAATGTGCTATCTACACTGACCACAGAAGCCTCGAACATATCTTCAAACAGAAGGAACTGAATATGCGACAACGACGATGGGTCGAACTGCTAAATGACTACGAATGCTCGATCAGGTACCACCCAGGCAAAGCCAATGTTGTGGCTGACGCCCTCAGTCGAAAGGACACCGCGCCTAAACGCGTGCGAGCTTTACAACTCACTATACAGTCTAGTCTTCCTTCTCAGATACGAGATGCTCAGGTAGAAACATTGAAACCAGAAAACGCCAGGGCTGAAGCCCTACACGGCTCAAGGCAACGCTTAGAACAGAAGGAAGATGGTGCTTACTACGTCACAGGACGCATTTGGGTCCCACTTTATGGCAGCCTACGAGAGCTTGTGATGGATGAGGCACACAAGTCTCGCTACTCAGTACATCCTGGTTCGGATAAGATGTACCACGACTTGAGAACTACATATTGGTGGCCTAGCATGAAAGCGCACATAGTAACTTACGTTAGCAAGTGTTTGACTTGTGCGAGAGTCAAAGCGGAATATCAGAAACCTTCAGGCCCACTTCAACAACCTGAGATACCACAGTGGAAATGGGAACAAATTTCCATGGATTTTGTTACTGGCCTGCCTAGATCTCAACGTGGGAATGACACTATTTGGGTGATCGTGGATCGACTCACTAAGTCTGCACACTTCTTGGCTATCAAAGAAACAGACAAGTTCTCTACCTTAGCAGACATCTACTTGAAAGAGGTGGTTTCAAGGCACAGGGTGCCAACCTCTATTATCTCTGATCGTGACGCACGTTTTACTTCGGAACTGTGGCAAGCAATGCACAAATCTTTTGGTTCTCGTTTAGACATGAGCACAGCTTATCACCCTCAGACGGATGGGCAGTCTGAGCGCACTATTCAAACCTTAGAAGACATGCTTCGTGCATGTGTAATCGATTTCGGCAACGGCTGGGAAAAAAAACATCTTCCGTTAGTGGAGTTCTCGTACAACAACAGCTACCACACCAGCATTAAAGCTGCTCCATTCGAGGCATTGTACGGACGTAAATGCCGGTCACCTCTTTGTTGGGCAGAGGTGGGTGGTAGTCATATCACAGGTCTAGAAATGGTAGTTGATACTACTGAAAAGATCGCTTAAATACGACAACGCATGGCGGCAGCTCGTGACCGTCAGAAAGCATACGCAGATAAAGACAGGAAACTACTCGAATTCCAGGTTGGGGATCGAGTGCTACTCAAAGTTTCACCCTGGAAGGGTGTTGTTCGTTTTGGCAAACGCGGCAAACTTAATCCACGATACGTCGGGCCATTCGAAATCATTGAGAAGATAGGCAGGGTGGCCTACAGATTGAACTTACCAGCTGAACTCAGTGCAGTTCACAACGTCTTTCACGTGTCGAATCTGAAGAAGTGTCTGTCAGATGAGACCCTCATAGTTCCTTTAAAAGAGCTCACTATCGACGAACAGTTACATTTCGTCGAGGAACCAGTTGAAATCACGGACCGGGATGTTAAGGTCCTCAAGAACACGAGAATCCCTCTTGTACGAGTTCGTTGGAACTCCCGTCGCGGCCCAGAGTTCACCTGGGAGCGTGAAGATCAAAATAGTCACTTAAAACGACATGTGGATTCGGGTGAAATCAACAAAATAGTCAAAATAGCAAAGTTGCAGGAGCTACCGTAAGTTACGGTCTCCACCGTAACTTACGGTAGAGAACAAAACAATTACGGCAGTTCTATACTGCCTTACGGCAGACCAAAGTGAAATAGTGTCTACCGTAAGTTACGGTAGAGCCCTGACCTATATGTTAAATTGTGCATATCCTTGTTAATCGAACCCGTTTTTTAGCGTAGTTTCGATTATGTATTATTTCTAAGAATTCTAATATAATGTTTTTGTTAAAAACATTTCTGTTTCTAGGTATTGCAAGTGTACGGATGGCGATCAAGCAAGTTTTTGAAGAACCGAACACAACTTTTGAAGCTTCCGCGATTTCATAATTTTGTTAAACAGTGTTTCTATTTCTTCTGAATGTAAATAACTTGCAAATCGGGTCATGAATGTTTTAACTAGTCGTTGGTTGACTAGATTTGATTACTCGGAACCTTGTTTTGGTAACTATGTTTTAATTTAGACACATTTTATATAAATCGTATGAATTTTTTATTAAATTCAAATAAAAATTAGAAGGGTGTAACAAGTTGGTAATCAGAGCTCAAGGTTGTCAACAAAGCGTGTTCGGTTCAAGCTTGATCAATCGTCCGTTAAGAATTAATTATGTAAGAAATGAGATGTGAATTAATGTGCATGGGAAAAATGTGTTAACTCACTCAAACCCGGAAAGTGCACCAAAAGTGAACGGTTAAAGCAAGTAGTGAACTTGGCTAAACCAAAGCGAATGATGCATATGTTATAAAAAGGAAATGTTTAATAATTAGCATAAGCATTTCAGACTCAAGATGACTAATAAAGGCAATGATGATATGGTGCCAAAAGTCACCGAACAGATGAAAGAAATGTCTGGTGTGTGACAACTCGAGTTTCCGAGATTCCACTCTTGCATTTATTTGCACGATAACTGTCTAACTGTTTGCTTATACGACTAGTTTGCTTTGTAACTATACACGTTGTGATATGATAAAACGTATTGTGTTTGCTTGGTTATGTGTTTGATTGTATAACATGGAACCTGTTGAGAAACTTAAACTGATTAACACATGAAAATACTCGACGAAACACAAGATGTGTTTCGCCAATAGCAGCTCGACGAAATGAAGTGATTCGCCATAGTCGGTCATGACGAAACAGAAGTTTGTTTCGTCAAACTCATCTCGACGAAACAGCCGTTTCGCCGGCCCACGATTCGCCGAAGCCCAGTTCGGGCCCAACACGTTAGTTTGAGTATTAAAACGTGAAACAACCTCAGTTTCACACTTTTATCAAAACAACCGAAACCCTAGAGCCCTTTCTCTCCTGTGTGACGGCAGTAACAAGAACCCCCCTCGTAACATTATCTTGGCAGGATCTTTGGCTGGTTAGTGATTTATCTTATTTGTTTTGTTTTGATAATCATGTAGGTGTGTAACTGTGACATTGAAATGCATGAACTATCTTGTGCCTTTGATTATTGATTATTGATTGGATAACTATTAATGTTATTGAAAAACATATGTCAATATTGTGATAATGAGACAAATCGGTGGATCAAGGATTGGAAATTGTGAACTACCGATTAAATGATGATGTTGGTATGTGAATTGATAAGTTCAACTTCATGACTGTTTGTGCATATGATTCTTTATTCATACATGGCAGTAAACAAGGGATATAGATTATGAAAACAACCGGTCCAGTCACATGAAACTTGCAGCCATCACATGAATTGGTCAAATAGCAAAATGACAACAATATACACTTGTCGGCCATTATTGATTTTTAATGATGAGCAACTGATTTAATGGTAATCTTGGTCTCGCATGATTTGGCAATATGTATGTTACATATCAATGACTGATTAAATGATTTTGTAGAGGATTAATCATATAACTGTTATATGCTTGGATTATTTCTAACCTACTGTTGTTGTTGTTGATGATACCAATGAAAACACAAGGTGTTTTCGTAACACCTTAGGCCCAAGTGTTTTCGGCCCACAAAGGGATTTCGGCCCACATAAGGGTTTTCGGCACATATGTTCCAGTTAATATATAACTCTGTTAGCTGATAACGCTGTTAGTTGATTAACTCTGTTAACTGAATTAACTCTGTTAAGTGAGGCAACCATATTAATCATGTAAAGTCTGTAAGCTATTAATTCAGTTAGTTCAGGTAACTTAACTAGTTGGTTAACTTTGTTAGTTTATTACTCCTGTTAAGTGGATTAACTCAGTTAAATATGTGACTCTATTACACATGATAATCCAATTAAGCTTGATAACTCTGTTAAGTGTGTTATTAAATAACTATGGTTAGTACAAACTATGAAGGACATTCATATGAAGCCTGAACTGCATGACTCTGATTAATTCCTTATGTGTTACCTGATAAGTGTTTGGACACACTATGTGACATAAATAGCATGTGAAACTTTACCGACATGTACTGATTAAAAATACGTGCATAACTATAGGATTTGACTGATTACTTGCGAGCATCTAGTTAAGCATACCGAGCAAACCAAGGTGAGTTCACACTTTTACTAAGGCATGGGATTCCCAGGGTATGGGAATGGGGATTGAAGGAATGAGATTTGAATAGATACTCGTACTTACACTGTTACTAGACTATCTACCATCGTCCTCGGATGCGCAGGATACATACGTAAAACCTACGTATACTTGTACTCATCACTGTCCTCAGGTTGCGAAGGACACTCACGTAAAACCTACGTGAACTTATACTCACTACTGCCTCGGTTGTGTCAGGCACTTACGTAAAACCTACGTAAACAAGAACATGCTACTGTCTTCCGGAGTCAGGAAGGACACTTACGTAAAACCTACGTAAACCCCCGCGTACCCCTGTCCTCGGTTGTGAAGGACACTTACGTAAAACCTACGTAAACTTTGTACGTACTACTGTTCTCGGTAAGAAGAACACTTATGGTTACAAATAGTCTAGTGTATATGCAAACATGGGAAGCCCCCACTAATAGAACATACTATCGGCCTAGTAGCGCCACATGTTACGAAACAAACTTACTATTACGAACTTACTTCCTGTGAACTCGCTCAACTAGTTGTTGACTCTCTGATGCATGCCTTGCAGGACCTTAGGTACATATGGAGCTTGCACAGGGAGGAGCAGGTCGTTGTGGGACATGGATCGAGAATGCCATGTTAAATATTTAAACATTTGAACTTATGATTTACATTGGGTTTACATACTTATGCTTCCGCTACACACTTGTTTATGTTTGGTTTTGAAAACACCTATCATATTGATGAATGACTTTTACTATTTACTTATATGTTCAATATGATTGGTGGCTTGATCCTGGTCAGTCACGCCTCCAAGTGGTGGTACTCCGCATGTGGATTTTGGGGGTGTGACATGGTGTAACCGGGGGCGAATTAGCATCTCAATTAACTGAAGAGATGGAAGCTAAAATTTCTGAGGAAGTCGGAAAGGCAATAGAAGCCAGTCTACCGCAGTTCGCCGAGAGACTACAAACCACAATTTTGCTAGCAGTAGAGGATATGATAACTGAATTAAAAGATAGTCTCTCACAAGAAAAAGATGACGGGAGTGAGTCGGATGTTGACCCAAGACCCGTAAAGAAATCAAAGCTTGATACCCCAAAAGAGAAGGCAAGGTCTTCCCACATGATAGCCGCAGAGGCTAAAGCTGAACCTGACATCATTTCAGGTATGTTTTTGTAAATTAAAGTATAGCACAAAGATTATTTCGATACGAGTGCGAATAATAGTTGTATATGGGCGTATATGAGTAGTGAGATGAGTAAACTTTGTAAAAGAAATATACATATAGATATATGTATATAAGCCTAAACAGAAGTGATCATGTGAAAATCGAGGCAAAAGTAATCATGATAAATATTGCCATGGGAAGGGGTGCGCGCACACTCGAACCCGAGAACGTAATGAAAGATAAGCGTCATAATAGGGAGAAGTGTAATAACGCCCGAACCCGGAAATTTGCAATAGTAGATGGCAAAGACAAGGTTATAGACCTGGCCAAGCCAAATAAGACATGTAGAAATTTCGTTTATATCAATAAACGATGTGGATAAACTCTATACAATGATATGGAATAATAAAACGAAATGAATTGATTTTGTTATTATAACAACGGATTAAGGTTTAAAAAAAATTAGAAATTAAGATTCGAATGGGAATATCCTCGAGAAACAAGCTAAATGGATAATACGTATTATTCGCAGCTATAGATGATGAAATATCAATAATTATGGATTTAAAAACTCGGGTATGGGTAGATACCCAAGTAGCATGTTGTTAATAAAACCCTTCTGAGGAAGAACGATGATCGCATTGATAGGTGTGATTGAATAAAAGATTAGTAAATAAAGATATTAGAAGTGTTAAAACGAAAACGGGTAAACCCCAAGAGCCGTATAACAATAGCAGTGGTTTTACCAAACAAGGCCTAAGAAATGAACCTACGGGACATTGGTAAAAGAGACGGTGGCACAGATTAAAAGTCAAAAGATTCATATTAAGAGTTATGACTAAAAGACAATGAAATTTTGCAAAACATAAATTTAGATAATTATGTTCAACTATTTCAAATGTTGAACGGACTGAATAAAGTATAATACTTAATATTTCAAGTAAGCGCAAACCGAATAGTGAAAGTGCGAAATATTACTGAATCTATGTGATAGGTCGTAAAAGAGTATGGAAAGGAAAATGCAAACCAATGAAACCAAAGTGTTAAAAACATTAAGTAAGATAAAGAACCCGGGTAACGGGTTGAAAGGAAAGTAGGGGCATAAACCAAATAACGGAACGAGTGGGATAAACAGTCATGAATACGACGTAAGAAGTCATAGAGTCGGAAAGATAATCCGAAAGAAAATGAATGTAGCCTTAGACTATGGTTAAGGTCAAATGAATTACAAAAGCGAAAATAAATTATTCTAAACATAAAAGGGGGGGTGCCTTGACGCCATATGTATATATATATATATACAATTAAATAAAAACACAAGTAGAAAGCGATCTACGGGATCACTATAACCATCGGGTCATAAACAATATAAAGGTCTACAGGACCAAAATGACCCTCGGGTCACAAATACGAAGAAACAAACTATAGGGTCCCACCTTAAAAAGGTGAAGATCTAATAAAATAGCCTACGGGGCAAAGTGAAGGAATCTACGGGTCACTTGGGGGTTAAGCATGGGGACGGGTTACGATTCCCCGCACAATATAATAGCGGAAAAGAATAAATTCTTGTCGTCAAATTCTGGATATGAGTAATAGACATAAGTTAAAGAGATAGACATTAAACTAGACTTCAGTATTAGTAAGAAGTGGTGTTTAATAAATATGAATACTATAGAGAAATTAGAAAATAGTTAATATTAAAGAATATAGGCCTCAACACCGATGGGTGTGAGACGCTACGTTCGAAGGAAGATTCTTGATAATGAAAAGCTTATAAAAACTCAAAACATGACGTGATGCGATGTGATCATAGTCACAGGACCAATATAGAAATACAGAATATAATCATGTCATAACGTGAGTTACGGGATAGGAGATCGTGAACTCATGTAAAGCCGAATACGGCAATGTGGAAGACCCGAATAACGGGGCATGAAATGACGGTGATTAATCAATCTAGCTGACAAGACCATCCAGAGTGACAGAGTCAAAATAGTGACGTGACTTATACAAAACACTTGTCAGTATAAGATTAGTACGGGGCGAACATGTGGATGAACTCATACTATTAAGTGGTCAAAAGACAACCCGGTCAAAAGAGCGACAAAGATAGGAAATATGTGATAAAAGGTTACGGTCCAATAGGACATGTGCCTAAAAGGCCTTATGCGAGAAAAGAAAGAATGCCTTGGAAAACGAGACAAGGATAGTTAGGTCTAAACTAAAGGACTACTTAAAGAAGGTTTCGAGGACGAAACCCTTTTTCAGGGGGGTGGACTTGTAACACCCCGAAAATATAAAACTTTATATCGAAATTATAAAGTATAAAATAAACAAAATAAACTAACTAGGAATAAATAACCTAGTTAGTCAAGAGTCTAGTTTTAACAAAGGAACTTGATTTAAAACATCTAAAGTTTAAACTTGGCATTAGTTGGAGGGCCAAAAGTGTTAAGGTGGAAACTTGATTTATAAAACAAAAAAAAATATTACCAAACACATATTAGAAGTGTCTGGATCGATCAGGAGCAGGGGCGACCAAGAACTCACCCTCAAACCCTAGTTTCAACTTTTTGATCAAATTGAAGGCTCTAAAGTGTTCCAAATCAAATTCCAAGCATAGATTAGTGATCCTCTCAGTGAAGTGATCATAAGGTATGCAAAATTTCATCATTTGGTTTCATCTCAAATTCTTGACGATTTGTGAAATCAAAATCTAAACTTGATATGTTGATGTTTAGATGAAATTAGCGTTGAAAACATGTTTATATGAAAACCTTAGCTAATAATTTGTGAAATTGATGCTCAAATTATGAATATTCATGTTTACCCATCTAGGTGTTAAATGGGTTTTGTGGATAATAAGGAACCCTAATAATGTAATCAGAAAACTGATGTTAATGGTTTGCATGAAGCAAATCTGATGTTAACAAGTAGGTTAGAGGTGATGAACTTGCAAAAGTATGTAGAACTTGGCAAAATAGTAGGGTCATGAACTTGATAATGGTTATTTAAAAACAATGCCCTTAAGGTGTTTGTTAAAATGCTTAAGAGAAAGCTAACATAGAGAAATTTAGATAAAAACGCATATGTGAAATATACGGCAAATTATGCGTGACATGTTGTGAAAGGAGTTCTAAACAATATTTGGTTGAACTCTATAGGCAAGGAATCCGGATCGACAAACGGACAAGCCGGTGAAGACACGCGTTTGAAAGGAGCGCTTTAAAGGTACGTAACTACGGTTTCGTTAAGTTATGTTCGATTTTGTAATTTCGTTAGTAGACCTTAAAAATTAGCATAATATATGAATTGGTATTTAGTCAAAGTGACGAAGATCATTAGAAAAATAAACGGGTCAAATATTGGTTAGAGTAAGTTTGGTGTGTTGTAAAATGGTGGTTTCCATTAAACAACCAAGCGGGTCGAACAATGGTTGAACTTGTAGCATTGAAGTGATTAAAACGTCACTCTTTAAAAATTTAGTTATAAAAGCGTAAACCATGGAACGATCGTGATACGCTAAGGTTGACAAGCCCGGGAATGGGTAATTATGGTCAGAAACCAATATTGATAAATTATGCAAGTATGTAACTTGACCCGTTACGTTAAGTGAATCGTTGTTAAATTATGTATAGTGGTATTGTAGAATAGAAGTTGTGATGATTTTAGTGACTATAATCGTTACTTGAATCAATAAGATTAGAATTTGTAAGAAACCGTTTGGTAGTCATCAAAATGGAGGATTTCCACAAGAAGAGCCAACGGGTCAAATAATGGTGTAAATTGTAGTATAAGCGCTCTTAATAGTTAACAATGGTGGTAACAATCACAAGAGCATTAAGCCATGGTATTGGTAAGGAATTGCAAGTGATGATATGCCCCGGATGGTGGGTATATAGGGCGCCATAGGCTTGCTAGCGAACCGGTAATAAAATGGGTGAGGTTAAAATGGATCGAATGATTGTATAGTAACTTTTAGATGTATGACATGTAAATCAAATTCTTGGTATGATAGTTGTAATGAGTATGTCCGAAATCAATTTACAGATATATAGGAAAAGAGTCACTTAAAACGACATGTGGATTCGGGTGAAATCAACAAAATAGTCCAAATAGCAAAGTTGCAGGAGCTACCGTAAGTTACGGTCTCCACCGTAACTTACGGTAGAGAACAAAACAATTACGGCAGTTCTATACTGCCTTACGGCAGACCAAAGTGAAATAGTGTCTACCGTAACTTACGGTGTCTACCGTAAGTTACGGTAGAGCCCTGGCCTATATGTTAAATTGTGCATATCCTTGTTAATCGAACCCGTTTTTGAGCGTAGTTTTGATTATGTATTATTTCTAAGAATTCTAATATAATGTTTTTGTTAAAAACATTTCAGTTTCTAGGTATTGCAAGTGTACGGATGGCGATCAAGCATGTTTTTGAAGAACCGAACACAACTTTTGAAGCTTCCGTGATTTCATAACTTTGTTAAACAATGTTTTTATTTCTTCTGAATGTAAATAACTTGCAAATCGGGTCATGAATGTTTTAACTAGTCGTTGGTTGACTACTTTTGATTACTCGGAACCTTGTTTTGGTAACTATGTTTTAATTTAGACACATTTTATATAAATCGTATGAATTTTTTATTAAATTCAAGTAAAAATTAGAAGGGTGTAACATACCGGCAACTCAAGCTCTGTCAGCTACACGACAACCTACAACGTACTAATGTCTATTAGACAAACGGGCCGTGCCTTGGTTTAGGGTTTAACGTTTGAGTTACGTTACTTTGATATTATTCCAAGTTATAACTTCTTGTTAAAATAATAATAATAATTTTAACTTAAATTTTATTTTTAGGATTTTGATTTAGTGGGGTGTTAAGTGTTAAGTCTTGTGTCTAGTATGTTACATGCTTTATGTAGTGTGTTATAGTCGGGAACCATAACTAGCTCAGAAAAAGTAAAACAATGTTTATGGTAATATTTTAGTGTTCTGGGTAATGTTCGGTTGTTCGGTTAGATACCGTTCTGTTAAAGTGCTAAGTTATTCCGTATAGTGTCTTTTATGTAACTTTTTGTGACACTTTTAATTCCTGACACTTAGGAAAGCATACAGGACCATTTTGTCATATTTTTGCACATTACTAGCATGTTAAAAATGCTGAATTTTGTTAATTAATGCAGAATTCTGCATTTTGAATGGGTTTTAGGCACTTTCCGGCACTTAAACTATCACCTAGTGACGCAGTTTTATGGTCCTTACTTCCCTACACTCCATACTAGTGTAGTACCTTGTCCCTGGCTCATACCGAGCCTCAAAATATTGTCTGTCTATGTACTGGCACTGTCAGTATATTTCTGAGTTATCTGCTAACTGTGCTAACTGTGCTTTGTGCATCAAGTTTGTCACTAAAGTTTGTGTGTAATAAATGGAGTGACAGTATGAAATGTGATGCATAAGTATGTATGATACTGAAATCATAAAACAGTTTATATTATCAGTTGTAATCAAGCACAGTCATTAAGCACAATTTAATATTAATTAGTTGTACGGATACCTGTAATTATGAGGGTTGTCACACACACGAGAGGAGAAAGCGAGTGAGAAAGTTACAACAACTAAGAGCGTTAGCAGCAGCCAATAGGGAAGTAAATGCTCAAACCCAAGAAGCAGTTAATAGACAGTTGGCAAACTTTCATATGCTAGCCACCACTGCAGCAGATCCAAACCTTGATCAGATAGTCGCACCACATCCATTGCCTTTATTTCCAACCCAACCAATGGAGATAGAACCTAACCAAGGAAACCAATTTCCTATACCAGCATTTGATCCTAACGAGATACCTAGAATCCCAGCACCTAATCCTTTAGCGTATGATCCATGGGAAGATGACCACAGGGATTATCAAGAACTCTATCCACTTGAAGAACCAATACCACACCCCATATCATAGTATACCGACCTTATCCTTTAGATCCGTATTGGAATAACGATCATTATGTTCAGGAGATATTAAACAACCTGTACCCATATGGATGAACCGATACCTCAGCACCCTGACCCAGTACCCGCACCACGACCACCCATAAGTGAAGAGAATGAGCAGGAACTCCGCATATTTGGTGAGGAATTAGTAGAAGAAAGAGAGAGGATATGACAAATAGAAGAAAAGCTCGTGTGGAAATATGACGAGCGAGAAATGCAGTTCTGGATGAACAACCCCTAGTAATATATATATATATATATATATATATATATATATATATATATATATATATATATATGTGTGTAGTTTGATAAAAAAAATCAATCAACTAAAATAAATAACCTAATACCTATCGATGCATAACTAGTAGTGTGTTTAAATTTTAGTTTTAGATTGTAATAAATATATATATGAAAAGAGTAAAAGTCGCAATGTTCGATGTTTTTTTATCAATTTGTTTGTATGATTGTTTGCATTAAATCTTATTCTGTGATATTAATACCTGATAAATGTTTATAATTCAGATGGACAACGAAGTAAATCAAGAAAATCAGAATAATGATAATAATGGAAACCAAATAGATAACAGTGCCATCCAACGTATAGCAGCACAAGGAATTATAGATGCTATGCCATATATTATCAAGTCTGTTAAAGAAGCAGAACATAATAAAAGTGGAAGTAAACGACCACCTCCTGAACCAAGTCACAGCGTGAATAATGGACCGCTACTCCAATTACCCATTCCAAAAAGAAGGAGAACCATGTCATATGGTTGTTCTTACAAAGAATTCTGGTCTTGCAAAACAATAGAATTCTCTGGCAATGAATGAGCCATTGCAGTTCTACGTTGGATAGAAAAGACAGAATCAGTCTTAAAAATAAGCAAATGTGCAGATGAAGATAAGATTATGTTTGCTTCTAATCTTTTTAAGAATGCACCTCTAGAGTGGTGGAATACCATTCTCCAGTCTTGAGGAAGTGATAAAAATTATAATATGGAATGGACTGACTTTAAGAACATAGTTGAAAGGAAATTTTGTCCTCCTCATGAAAAAGAACAAATCACTAATAAGTTCTTAAATCTTAAAATGACTGGAATAGAATGCAAGGGTTACACTACCATATTCTTCGAATATGCTAGAATAGTGCCAACCCTAGCCTCACCAGAACCAGATTAATCTCCCGTTACATCTGTGGATTAATTAGTGAAATCAAACAAGTAGTCAAGGCAGCTAGACCACAAACCATAGAAGAAGTAGTAGAACTAGCCAATACCTTGACTGATGAATTGGTACGTACGCAAGAAGAAAACCAGAGAAAGAACCTAGCCCATAAACTTACCCAAGAATTTTGTAATGGAAATACATACCGTGGGAAAAGTACAGGTTCTGCTTCTGCACCTTACTGTAAGTACAGCAAGAAGAAGCACTCAGGAAAATGTTCAACGTACTGCAACTTCCTCAAAATGTCTGGACACAAGGAAGAAGACTGCAGGAAGAAACCCAGCAATAAGCTATGCTTCAACTATGGAGAGACTGGGCATATCAAACTGAACTGTCCGAAACTAGCTCCAGCAACAAACAACAAAACTACTAAGAATTCCCGAGCATTTGTTCTGACAACTGAAGAAGCCAAGATGATTCCGGATGTGATTGCCGGTACGTTTTTAGTTAATGATATTTTTGCTAACGTATTATTTGACTCTGGTGCAAACCAAAGTTTTATCAATACTTTGTTCTGCAAACTTCTCAATCAACCATTAACTAAACTTCAACAAGAATGTCTGGTAGAAACGGCAAATGGAGAATCCATTAAGATTTCTGAAATCTTGCAGGGAGCAAGAATAGAAATTTTAAACCATAACTTTATTGCTAACCTTTATCCAATGAATCTGGCTGGATTTAATATCGTATTAGGAATGGATTGGTTAGTAGCCAACCACACCAGCATTCTATGTGATCAAAAGTCAGTACAAGTAAGTTCACCAAAGGGTGAAAAGATCACAATTAAAGGAGATAAGCCAACCAGGTCCACAAAATTCATCTCTGTGATGAAAACAGTGAACTCTGCAAGGAAAGGAGCACTAGTGTATATGATTTCCATAATCATTAACACTAAAGGCAAAGAATTAAAAGATATTCCCGTAGTATCTAATTTCTCAGATGTTTTTCCAGAAGAATTACCTGGATTACCGCCAGATAGAGAGGTTGAATTTAGAATTCACCTAATACCAGGGACGGCACCAATTGCCAAGGCACCTTACCGTTTAGCACCAGCGGAGATGCAAGAACTGAAGAAACAATTGGATGAACTTCTGGACAAAGGTTTCATACAACCTAATTCATCACCATGGGGAGCGCCAACCTTTATTCGAGTATAGTTTGTATAGTTTCCGTTATCTTTAGTTTCATTTTAGTTAGAATGTGCGTGCTATTGATATAATTGCGTTTTCCAGGTCTTGGTACATAATGTTGCTGAAAATGGAGTGAAAACGAACTACAATGTTGAAACACCAAGTCTCGGAACAAGCTTAAAAGAGTTAGAATAATTTTGGAGAGTTTTGGGATGCTAGAGCTGGGAATTGGACGCAACATTCTGTGAAAAAAGTGCCGTGGCATCGCGCCACGGCTAAACTGGATACCAGTCGCGCCCCGCCACCAAACAAGGAACAATTTCAGAATTTATACATGGTGGCGTCGCACCACCAGGAAGGCCCTCACCCGTCGCGCGGCGCGACAGGGCTGTCTGACTAGTTTAATCTGTTTTATGCTAGGGTTTCGTATATAATAAAAGGATAATCATCATTAACCAGAAGTGACGACCTCAAGAAACCCTAGGCGATTTTCAGAGCTGATTTTACGGTTTTCGGAGTATTTTGGCTTACGGAAATCATCCGGTTGAAGCTCAGAGCATAGGAAAGAAGATTGTTCGGGTCTTATCTCCCGGTTTTCATTATTTTCATGTTTCGATACTTCGATTATGAATTCTTGTTTTGAAACTTGTGTTTTGATTTTAAATACTATGTTTTGTGGCTAAAACCTTCGTTACTACCTAGGTTAGATGATAGTTTAATAAAGTTTGGATCTTTAATGGTTTTCTATTGTTTGGTTATGGATTGATCTTTGAAAGTAAATAATTCTAGAACCTTTAATTTGGTGCCTGTGCGTATTTAATTTTGATTGTTGATTATTTGTTGTTTCACATAAATTTTGGTGGATGTCTTTCACATAATGAATTTGTGTTGATTATTCGTATCTTTACGGGTTCGGGTGATCTTTGGGTAAATCGGCCTATAGCATTAGAAACAGTAATTAAAATTCAATTAGAATTAAGTATTCTACTTAACTTGTCGCTGAGAGGCTCGAGTTAGTTAGTAGGTCTCGGTACAATATATAGCTAAGATAGGTTTTGAGAGAAGTCGATCTTAGTTCCCTTATCGCACCTGTGTCTATTAAACCAAGTTAGAATCTAGGATTGCCTTAGACTATTGCACTGAGAGGTAGATAGTCCTATTAGGGCACTTTTAGAGTCGTTAGAGGACTGAGAGGAAGTCTAACAATCGGTGTTCATAACAGCCTTGTAGGGTTTCCTAGGTTTCTTCCTGAGAAGGGTCGGGAAGTCTTAGCAGGAGACACCTTAGGGTTTAGTACTTTACGATCCCGGTTCCATACCACAATATTACCATTAGAAATCCATTCCTAGTTAAACTGGATTCAAGCCTAGGTAGTCATTAATCTCATCTGAATTAAACCTTAGTTCTCGTTCGTGTCATAGTCTAATTTTATTTTTAATTTCAAATTTTAGGATTTTAGTAAAACCCCCCTTTTAAAACACAACAATAGTTAAGTCGCGCCAGTAGTAGTCTAAATAAAGTCGTTAACGTAATTAATTAGAGTCCTTGTGGGTTTGACATCCGGACTTGCTTTTCTTTGCTAGAGTCGACCGGTTCACTTGCCGGTGAGTAGTTTAGTCAAGTTAGAGAGTCTAGATTATTATTACTTGAGTCTAAATTTAGGTTTATTTTAGTTTATTTATTTAAACTACTTATTGCACATCAAGTTTTTGGCGCCGTTGCCGGGGACTCTTGGCAATTGCGTTAATTACTTTGTTTGGATTTCAACTGATATCTATACATGCTTTTTGTGTGTTTTTGAGTCGTAGGAGTCCAAGTAATTTTAGTGTCTTTTTATTTTTAGAGTCTTTGTTGGAGTCGTCTTACTTGTTTGTTCTCAGTTTTGCAGTTCATGCCCCACACGCGTTCTCAGGGACCAGTGAAGCCGCCGATCGACAAGTCTTCCTTCTCCACACCTAGTTTACAGGTTAGAAAATCTTCAACTTCATCTTCAGCCCCTTCTGACTCTACACTACAATCTAAACCATCGAACTTTGACTTCACCCCGAAGTCGTCACCCCACAACATCCCACCACCGTCCCGTCCACCTAGTCCACCACCAGTTACCCAAATGGCCGAAAACCAAACTTTCCACCAACGCTCCACTGCGGGTTTTACCACAAACTCACCCATCACCATCCCTGAAATCACCAATGACAAGTCCTGGTAAATTCCCTCATATATCATGACCGCCATTAACAACTCTTGTCAGTTTCACGGTCGTGATGATGAGGATGCGCCTGCACATATCAACCGTCTCACCTGTCTTTGCAGCACCTTCGGTATTGAAGGTGTTAATCTTGATGCCCGCTATCTTCAAGTCTTCCCATTTTATCTTGCTGGCCGCGCAGCCACATGGCTCGACTCGCAGCCAGTAGGTACTTATACTACTTAGGCTGGACTTCGAGATGCCTTCCTTGCTAAGTATTTCCCACCTGCGAAGGCATCTCGCCTTCGAGATCAGATCCATTCATTCAGAATGGAGCCTGACGAACCATATCACTTAGCTTGGGAGAGGTTTCAAACTTTATTCTCGCGTTGTTCCCAACATGGGCTTTCGGATTGGGCTTTACTAGAAAAACTTACAATGGTCTCACCCCTGAGTGTAAGGCCCGATTCGACACATCTGCAAGAGGCCATCTTATGGGAAAGAAAATTATGGCCGACTGCAATGATCTCTTTGAGAGCTTCGCTCATGCTGATATAGATCATAGTGCTACCAGCAGGAATTCCATTCCTGTGACTACTTCCTCATCCTCCCGAGGAGTAAACCAAGTCGTCTCGGACTCAAAGGTAGCATCTCAACTTGACTATACCACCAAAGAGTTGCTAGAAATTAAGAAGAAAGTCGATAGGTGCGAAGTTTGTAGAGGTGGTCATGACACTGTAGATTGCCCAACACTTACCCTAGAACAGGTAGCGTACATAACAGGTCAAAATAGGGGTCCAACTACCCCATTCAACAATAGTAACTCTAATTGGCGTGCTAATAATTATCACTCTTCAGGTAACCCCCCTGGTTTTTCATCAGGCCAATATCAAAGTAGGGGGCCAGGTTTCTATTCTAGTGGGGGGTCGGGTCAAACAGGTCAATTTGCTAGTTCAGGTTCAGGGGGGCAGTTCAGAGGTGGGGGGTCAAACCAAGAGGTTCAACCTAGGAATGAGGGGTCAAATGGTAGTTTATCTAGGATAGAGGACCCTCTTACCCAGCTAGTGGTTAAGGACCAGGCTACCCAACGTACCTTAGAATAACACGTTACATTCCTAAAGAATAACCATTCAAATTTCTTACACCTTCAAAGGCAAGTTGGGGATATTACACGCCAGTTGCAAGAATGACCTCCCGGTCAATTTTCGGGAAATACAAAGCCCAACCCATCTGGCACTTTGAAGGCAATTTCGACTTGTAGTGGTAGGACCTTAGGAGAGGTAGTGAGACCCGAGAGTGTTGAGGTAGAAGATGAGGAACCCGTAGATGAAGAGATTGAGATGGAGGCTCCCGGTAAAGTGCAACCTAGGTTAATCCCAGCAAGTACCGCACACACCGGGGGGGGGGGGCTTCAAGTGAGAAGAGTATAGAGAAACAGCCCATACAAGTTGTTCCATCACCCACTGTTGATCTTTCCCGTGCTCCATTTCCTTCCCGTCTTAAAAACCAAACTTATTCTAAAGAGTACGGGAAATTTTTAGAGATCTTTAAGCAACTTAGAATCAACCTTCCTTTCATAGAAGCCCTCCAATCGATGCCTAAATATGCAAAATTCTTAAAGGACCTTCTAAAACATAAGGATAGGTTAGGAGAGGTTTCTAACATTCCCCTTAGTGGAGGGTGTTCCGCCGTAGTCTTGAACAAGGTCCCAGAAAAATTAACGGATCCCGGTCTTTTTACCATCCCGTGCTTGTTTGGGAGTGATACCGAGTGTAGGGCCCTAGCCGATTTAGGAGCGAGTATAAACCTCATGCCATATTCCATGTATGAGAGGTTAGGTCTAGGAGAGTTATCCCCTACACGTATGTCTTTGTCCCTAACCGATAGATCAGTGAAGTATCCACGTGGTATAATCGAAAACCTTCTAGTTAAAGTGGATAAATTCATTTTTCCCGTAGACTTTGTCGTTCTTGATATGGAAGCCGATGAGAAGGTTCCTATCATTCTAGGATGCCCATTCTTGTGTACCGCCAAGGCTATCATCGATGTCTTCGACGGTAAAATCACACTCCAAGTCGGTGAGGAGAGAGTCACTTTCGAGATAGCACGCTCCATGGAACACCCTAATGGTTCTGATGATCTTAGTAGTCCTTGTCATTCGGTCTATTTCATAGAATCTTTCTTATCATGTATTGACCATTGCTTTGACTATATTAGTGGAGCCGACTTAGTTGAGGGTAAGTTAGATGAGGTAGTTGAGAAAGTAGAGGAAGTTGTGAGTGAGAGTGAGGAAGGTGAAGGGATCGAGTGGGTCCCCGAAGTGCTAGAGTTGAGTGAAGTAAAAAGTGAGATTGAGAGTACACCTATAGAGAAACCCACCCCATTAGAACTTAAGGTTCTTCCATCCCACTTAGAGTATGCTTTCTTAGGTGAGGGGTCCGATTTTCCCGTCATTATTTTGTCTAAGTTAGAGGAGGGGGAGAAGGGTAGGTTGTTAGAGGTGTTAAGAGAGAATAGGGAAGCCATTGCATGGCGACTTTCGGATATCAAGGGTATAACCCCCGCCTATTGTACCCACCTGATACTCATGGAAGATGATTATAAGCCGGTGGTGCAACCTCAACGGCGCCTAAATCCGAACATGCAAGAGGTTGTTAAGAAGGAAGTGCTCAAGTTGTTAGATGCCGGGGTGATATACCCTATTTCTGATTCACCAAGGGTTAGCCCGACCCAAGTCGTCCCAAAGAAAGGTGGGATGACGGTGATCATGAACGAAAAGAACGAATTAATCCCTTCTCGTACTGTTACCGGTTGGCATGTGTGTATCGACTACCGAAAGTTGAATGACGCCACCCGGAAAGACCATTTCCCCTTGCCATTCATTGACCAAATGTTGGAGCGTCTAGCGGGTCAACAATTCTATTGTTTTCTCGATGGATTTTCGGGTTATTTTCAGATCCCAATCGCCCCGGAGGATCAAGATAAAACGACGTTCACATGCCCTTACGGCACTTATGCGTATCGCCGCATGCCTTTCGGGTTATGCAACGCTCCGGCTACTTTTCAAAGATGCATGGTTGCTATATTCCAAGACATGCTTGAGACTTCTATGGAGGTTTTCATGGATGACTTCTCGGTTTATGGTACCACTTTCGATCAATGTTTTCTCAATCTTGATAAGATGCTTAAGAGATCTATAGAGACAAACCTTATGTTGAATCGGGAGAAATGTCACTTTATGGTGACGGAGGGGATAGTTTTAGGACACAAGGTGTCTAGAGAGGGGATAGAGGTGGATAGGGCCAAGATAGATACCATAAGTAGATTGCCTCCACCTACTGGTGTTAAGTCCGTTCATAGCTTCCTAGGTCATGCGGGTTTTTATAGGCGTTTCATTAAGGATTTTTCTAAGATTACACGCCCCATGACCCGACTTCTAGAGAAAGATGTACCTTTCGTCTTTAACGAAGAGTGCATCAAGGCTTTTGATTTTTTGAAGGAGAAACTCATTAGTGCCCCTATCCTTGTTTCGCCCGATTGGAGCTTGCCTTTCAAGCTCATGTGCGATGCAAGTGATTATGTCGTAGGTGCGGTTTTAGGTCAAAGAGTCGATAAACATTTTCATCCAATCTACTACGTGAGCAAAACTTTGAATGATGCTCAAGAGAACTATACCACCACGGAAAAAGAGCTCTTAGCTTTAGTGTTTGCGTTTGATAAGTTTCGCTCATATCTTGTGCTTTCCAAAACCACCGTGTTCACCGACCACGCCGCTTTGCGCTTCCTTTTCCAAAAGAAAGACGCAAAGCCACGCCTCATTAGATGGATTCTTTTGCTCTTCGAGTTCGATATCGAAATTAAGGATAAGAAGGGAGCGGAAAACGTGGCCGCCGACCATTTGTCACGCTTAGAGGATCCTAAGAGACAGGAGGTTCGTGAGGACTCAATAGGAGACACTTTTCCTCATGAAACCATAGACTTTGTTAGTGCCGAGGTAGAGGGTTTGCCATGGTTTTCGGATTTGGCAAATTATTTAGCTATAGGCGATATTATGAGGGGTATGTCCTACCAACAAAAGTAAAAGCTTCTTAGGGATGCTAGGAAGTACATTTGGGATGATCCGTACCTTTTTAGGATAGGTGGTGATCGAGTGCACGAGGGTTTAACGGGAGGCCATCACGGGCCAAATGTGACGGCACAAAAGGTTTTTGATAGTGGCTTCTATTGGCCAACGGTAGTTAGAGATGCCATAGAGTTTGTTAGAACATGTGACCGTTGCCAATGTACCGGCAACATCTCATCCAAGGATGAAATGCCCCAAAATCCCATCCAAGTTCTTGAAGTCTTTGACGTTTGGGGTATTGATTTCATGGGACATTTCCCCTCATCGAGTGGGAATAGGTACATCCTCGTGGCCATTGACTATGTCTCAAAGTGGGTGGAAGCTCACGCTTTGCCCACTAATGATGCCCGAGTGGTGGTGAGATTCCTTAAGAAATTATTCACACGTTTCGGAGTTCCTAAAGCCATTATAAGTGACCGTGGTACGCACTTTTGCAATTCCGCCATGAAAAAGGCTCTTGCGCGCTACGGTGTCACTCACCGTCTTTCTACCGCATACCACCTGCAAACTAGTGGCCAAGTAGAGAATGGAAACCGAGGGGTGAAGAGAATCCTAGAAAAAACGGTAGGAAAAAGTAGAAAGGATTGGTCGGAAAAGCTCGACGACGCATTATGGGCATTCCGCACCCCCTATAAACACCGTTAGGAACCACACCCTTTATGATTGTATATGGCAAAGCGTGCCATCTTCCGGTGGAGTTAGAACATAGAGCTTTGTGGGTATTGAAAACTGTTAACCTCGACCTTACCGAAGCCGCAAGAAGGAGGTTCTTCCAAATCCATGAATTAGAGGCTCTAAGGGATGCCGCCTATGAACGATCTTGGAGTATCAAGGAAAAGACTATGGAATTGCATGATAGGAGGTTGCGAGGGTTGAAGGAGTTTAAGGTAGGTGATAGAGTGCTCTTATTCAATTCAAGATTGAAATTGATAGCGGGGAAGTTGAAATCGAGATGGACCGGACCGTATGTGGTAAAGGAGGTGTTTCCATATGGTACCGTCGAGTTGTATGATGAAGTTGATAAGGATGTGTGGAAGGTAAATGGTCATCGATTAAAGCATTATTTGGGAGGTCCCATTGATACTACCGAGGAGGAAGAAATTCCTCTAGAGGACCCACCCACCTTCACCGAACAATGAGTTGAGAAAAGCTTCGTTTGTAGAGTATGTACCGTTTGTAAATTTCGTTAATTTTTTGTATTTCTAGTAGTTTTTCATGTTTGTGTTTTGAGTGTTTGAGAAATTTTGCAGGAAACGTACCCTTGAAGAGCTGAATTTGCGAAGAAAACGACGTTCTAGGTAAGTCCCAACACTTAGAAAAAATTTAGGATGGTTTAGGGAAGGTTTGGAAAAAGTTAGAAATTTTTCTAAATCCCAAAACTCAATTTTTTATGAAACATTCTGTTAAAAAAAGGCCTTGGCGTCACGCCACCATAAAAGCAACACCTGGTGGCGCAGCGCCACCCCTAGGGTCAATAAAACAATTTTGAACCCCCAAAAACTTGAACCCCTTCATTTGACCCATGCCGTGGCGCTATGCCACGGCTAAAACAGATCATCTTGGCGCGATGCGACGACACAATGTGTCGGTTAAAGCCCTATCCGCTCACCAGTTATCCCCAAATTCACCTACCCACCTTCTTTTCTGTACCCCACCGCCGATAACCCTTCACCCACCATACGTCCACCATTCCTTCACCAAATCTCACCTTTCTACCTCCATTCTGATCGGATTTCGAAGCTGAACTAACCCCATCGAAAATCTTTAACTTTAATTCGACAAAGCTCTTCGAATCGGGACCCACAAGTGTCATAAACATCCTTCTTTTTTCTTGCAAATCGGACACTCAGGTATGTTTACTTGCAATTCTCTCTTGTGTCTGTTGATTAGGTTTTTTGTGTTAGTCTTTAGGTCAGTCGAGTCGTTTCAGGTCCGGTCTTATGATATGCTTTGTTAGGTCAGTTTTGTTCGCGTCATTGTTGTGGTTTCATGTGGCAGGTTGTCGAGTTGGTCAATAAGGTGTCAAATCCGTGGTGTTTAGATGCTTTGTTTAGGTCCGTAATTAGTTAGGTCAGGTTCGTTGCGTCGGCCGTGAGTGAATTCCGAATCAGTTTAGTGTCAAATCGATTCCGTTCTAGTGTAGTTTCCTTAGGTTTGTTGGTATATTACATGGTTGCGGCATGGGATTGGTTTAGGAATTTTATTATTTGCAGGTTGTGGATGGTTTGGTTTGGGAGTAACGAAACTTAATTTAGAGCTTGCTAATGTCACTTCACTTATTATATGCAAGTGTTCTTGGTCTTAAGTATGTTTAGGTTGTTTAGTGTCGACATATGGGTGCGGCTAGTGTTGGTTTGGGATGTTGAATGTTTTGATTGAAGTGGTATGGTATATTGGCAAATAAAGTTCCAATCTTGCGCTTTAAAACTAAATTTTTGTAACGGTAACAAACCTCTTTTAACTAGGCGGAAGTTTGCGAAACTAAATTTGTTTTAAAACATCTAAAAAAGCAAATGATTTTTAAGCAAGATTGGACTTCAATGTCATTGTTTAGGCACTCGTTTTTAATTGCGGACAATTAAAGTGCCGAAGGGGGTAGTGTACATTGAGTCTAGTTTAGTGTCTTTGTGTCGTCTTTGTGTCGTTTTAGCCTAATTTGAGTCGTAGTTGGTTGTTAACGGGTTTACTTTCACGTACAAGTGATTTAAGCTCGCTCGTACTCAATCTCCATTCGGGCGAGTTTAAGTATCACTTAGCATTTGTAAAAAAAGTAACCCGTTTGTTTCAGAATTAGGCGCGAATGAAATACTATACGGCTATTCTTTCTTTTTCGAAAAAATTTATAAAAATCCAAAAAAAAAAAAAATTCAAAAAATTTTCAAAAAATTAAAAAAATTAAAAATACCAAAAATAGTTTGTTATCACTAATTGTCTGCCTGTATTGTCTTGATTGTATCTGTTTTGCAGGCATGGCTAGTAGTTCGCGTCGAGGTAGAGCGCGAAAGGCAGGAGCGGGTCAGTCGGCACCGCAACAGGATCCACCTCAGCAGGACCCGGTTCCACAGGAAACACCGATCATTCAGATAGCTGCCGATGATCCGAAGCTGAGAAAGATTGAATATCAAAGTTCTTATAATTTTATCCCAGATATGAAAATGCTTAGAGCCAATCACCTGATACTAAAATTTGAGCCGAGTACAGCAGAATGGAACAAGTATGATAAACTGAAGAAAACTGATTTACTTCAGCATAGGGTTATAGATTGGTTGTGGTTGAGTGAGATAGGATCGAAGCAGGAGGTGAGAGACCTTTTGGGTCAAAGGTTGATTAATGCGTTGGAGTGTATACAGCCTCAGTATGAGGAGCTGGTGCTAGAGTTTCATAGCACCTAGATGCACAAGGAGGGAAAGTTTGAGCATGACACAGCTGTGTCGTTCAGTTTAGGTAGGCAGGTGTATGAGATGAATATGGCGATGTTTGCCATAGTGTCGGGGTTGTATACTGAGGAGGAAGTGAAGCGGCCGGAGTTTGTTACTAGTTTGAGGGGTGCTTATTCTCAGCCTAGGGATTATGGGGTTGGTGCGACTGAGCTGCGAGAATTCTGGAGTACGATTTCTGACCGCCCGTTCACGATTACGAACCTGATCACTTCGGTTCGTAACCCGATTTATAGGTATGTGTTGAAGATCTTATCTACTACACTGGTGGGTCGGAAGTCGTGGGTGAATAAGGCAAATTGGATAGAGCTATTCATTCTCATGTGTAGGGTACAGAACAGGGAGATGAATCTGGCTACGGTCTTAGTAGATTCTTTTAGTAGAAGTCATCGAGGTGGTCCTCGTGCTGGTTTGAATATGGGCCCCTATATTACTCGGATCGCACAAAATTTGGGGGTGTTTACCAAATATCTCCCCGAATTTCTACATGAGGGGCCTAAGACGGTGACATTTGGGATCAAGAAGTTGTAGCAGGCGGGTATAGTATCATGTATGGAGCCTTACGGTTGGGAGCCGATCATGCAGGGTCCGCAGGTGCAGCCACCGGAGGGACATCCCACTGAGGATGTAATACTTCTGATTGATCCTCCACACCGCAGCGACCACCGCAGAGACACGAGCTACCGGCACAGCAGTATCCGAGGAGGCAGCCTCCGCCTGAGCCTCTCACTTTACAGTCACTCTCTGGCTATGTGGAGCAGAGATTTGACAGATTAGAACATCTGATTGAGGCGATTCAGTTGGGTCAGTCGAGGCAGGATGACGCTCTCCGTTATATTATGGCTACTCACAGCATGAGGATCCCATATTTCTTCCAGCCGAGGCAGTAGGAGGGCCAGGCTGGTGCTGGTGCGATGATTGATCCGGATCCATCATTCTGTATGTTTGGTGAGAGCAGTGGTGCAGGTGGTCATGAGGAGGACAGTGACGAGGACTAGTGTGGGGATGGCATGAGGATGCAGGAGCAGCAGCTGATTATATCTTTTGTATTATTTTTTCTTTTATGCTGTTTTTGATCCTCTTTTGTTGGTTTGTACTGATATTAATACACGTTGAACAGGTTGGATAGGGAGGTTGGGTTGGTTTATGCGGTTGAAACTGTTGATATTTTGATGATATATATATTATGATATGTTTTGCTAGTTTGTGATGTTGACTGATAGGTTGATGTTTAGCTGCTTTCGTTCGCGTGTCCGAGGTTAGAGTTGTTTGCTGAGCGCATATCGAATTGGAGGGCTTATGTGGAAACGACTGGCACTTTGACAGTCTCACATATTCAGCTAAGTCGTTTCCTTTTTTGTTGTTGTATTTTATTTATTTATTTCGTTATTTAGTTCGTTATTTATTTAGTTAGTTCGTTAGTAGTTTAGTAGTTGTTTTTAGGTAGTTTGGAGTCGTATTTCCATTCTTGCATTAGGGACAATGCAATCTTTTAGTGTGGGGATGGGATACATGTAAATAATCGAGTCATAATATTGAAAAATACAAAAAAAATTTAAAAAAATTGAAAAATCCAAAAAAATTGAAAAATTAGAAAATGTCCTTTGAAATGAGAAGTTTGCATAATAAAACGGAAAATGATAGAAACGATGAATTTTTGCTTGGGTTCGAATAATAATAATATGAGATTAAAATAAATCGAGCTTGCGTCTAGTTAGGGATGTGTGGATAGGCCCGGGTTTGGTTTTAAGTCCCTTTGAGCTAATACACCTAAATTGTCGGTCTGCTAGTGGGTTTTCGCCTGGGAGATATGGGAAATCAAAACTGCCGATAATAGTATAAGGGACACCGTTATAAGTTAAAATTGTTAGAGTTTGTGATCATGCGAAAAATAGAAAAAAATAAAAAGTGAGCTAGTAACTGAATGAAAGTAGTGCAGTCCTATGTAGTCTGGGTTGGGGATAGTGACTTTACAACCGGATTACCGCTAGGGTGTGTGAAATCGACCTTGCAAAGAAAAGTAAAAAGTACCGAAGCTTAAGTAATCCGAGTTGGGGATAGCGACTCTACAGCCGGATTGCCTCTTGGTTAGGGAAAGCAACGTCTACGCTCATTGAAAAAGAAAAGCGAAAAAAAAAATGGAAAAAGAAAAAAATTTGATTGTAAACTCTCTTGGTTTTGATATAAGACGGTTGGGAATTTGTCCAGTGATCGTTCCTTTAGTTCTATAAGCTTGAGGCGGGAGTAGGTGGACCGTAGATTCTAGTGTGAGGCCCTAGGTAGATTGACCGCATTTAAATTAAATTCACATGATAATGGTTTAGGACCGGACTTGGGTTTAAAGGGATAAGTATATTCGCAATCGCGACTAACGCAAGCTTTGGTTTTAATAAGATATAAATTAATTTTTGACCCAAGTGATTATTCGTCTCTGATTCCGTTGCATAATTCTTTTTCGAGGAAGAAAAAAGAGTAAGTGTGGGGATATTTGATGTATTGCAAAATACATCCTTTATTCGTGTATAGTTTGTATAGTTTCCTTTATCTTTAGTTTCATTTTAGTTAGAATGTGCGTGCTATTGATATAATTGCGTTTTCCAGGTCTTGGTACATAATGTTGCTGAAAATGGAGTGAAAACGAGCTACAATGTTGAAACACCAAGTCCCGGAACAAGCTTAAAAGAGTTAGAATAATTTTGGAGAGTTTTGAGATGCTAGAGCTGGGAATTGGACGCAACATTCTGTGAAAAAAGTGTCGTGACGTCACGCCACGGCTAAACTGGATACCAGTCGCGCCCCGCCACCAAACAAGGAACAATTTCTGAATTTATACATGGTGGCGTCGCGCCACCAGGAAGGCCCTCACCCGTCGCGCGACGCGACGGGGCTGTCTGACGAGTTTAATCTGTTTTGTGCTAGGGTTTCGTATATAATAAAAGGATAATCATCATTAACCAGAAGTGACGAACTCAAGAAACCCTAGGCGATTTTCAGAGCTGATTTTATGGTTTTCGGAGTATTTTGGCTTGCGGGAATCATCCGGTTGAAGCTCGGAGCATAGGAAAGAAGATTGTTCGGGTCTTAGCTCCCGGTTTTCATTATTTTCTTGTTTGATACTTCGATTATGAATTCTTGTTTTGAAACTTGTGTTTTGATTTTAAATACTATGTTTTGTGGCTAAAACCTTCGTTACTACCTAGGTTAGATGATAGTTTAATAAAGTTTGGATCTTTAATGGTTTTCTATTGTTTGGTTATGGATTGATCTTTGAAAGTAAATAATTCTAGAACCTTTAATTTGGTGCCTGTGCGTATTTAATTTTGATTGTTGATTATTTGTTGTTTCACATAAATTTTGGTGGATGTCTTTCACATAATGAATTTGTGTTGATTATTCGTATCTTTACGGGTTCGGGTGATCTTTGGGTAAATCGGCCTATAGCATTAGAAACAGTAATTAAAATTCAATTAGAATTAAGTATTCTACTTAACTTGTCGCTGAGAGGCTCGAGTTAGTTAGTAGGTCTCGGTACAATATATAGCTAAGATAGGTTTTGAGAGAAGTCGATCTTAGTTCCCTTATCGCACCTGTGTCTATTAAACCAAGTTAGAATCTAGGATTGCCTTAGACTATTGCACTGAGAGGTAGATAGTCCTATTAGGGCACTTTTAGAGTCGTTAGAGGACTGAGAGGAAGTCTAACAATCGGTGTTCATAACAGCCTTGTAGGGTTTCCTAGGTTTCTTCCTGAGAAGGGTCGGGAAGTCTTAGCAGGAGACACCTTAGGGTTTAGTACTTTACGATCCCGGTTCCATACCACAATATTACCATTAGAAATCCATTCCTAGTTAAACTGGATTCAAGCCTAGGTAGTCGTTAATCTCATATGAATTAAACCTTAGTTCTCGTTCGTGTCATAGTCTAATTTTATTTTTAATTTCAAATTTTAGGATTTTAGTAAAACCCCCCTTTTAAAACACAATAATAGTTAAGTCGCGTCAGTAGTAGTCTAAATAAAGTCGCCATTTGGCGAAAGCGCAGCGCTTAGGGTTCCTCGTGACCCGGCTGACAACTCGTACAGAATCAAACCTTGTATCAAAGTCACATCACCTTTTGTCTGGAAAAGAACCCTAAACGCCGCCCTTTAGCTAAAGCGCGACGCTTGAGGGGTGTGAAAATAACGATGCGTGTGTGAATATCATGATCCTTTAAAATATTTTTTTAGTGTACATCTAATAAGACCCTAATTATTAAAACACTATAAAGAATCAACATGTTTATGCATATATGTATTGTAATCTTGGCTTTGGGGGTTTTCATAGAAAAAATGGTTATGCATGTGGTTGTTGTACCTTGGTTTTGGGGGTTTTTTAAAAAAAAATTTGATTTTTTTACTTTTCACCCAAAAGTATTTCATAAATTACTTTTAACCCAAAACTTTTTATCTTTTGCAATCTATTTTCACAACTTTTTTACTTTCAACTTTGGTCCTTTATAGTTTTCATTTTCCGCAAATTTTTCGCTTTATGTTTCGTTCTAAATTTTGTGACTTAACACATCGCAACGTGCGTCTTTGGTTTAACGTTTTTACGTTTCGTTCTAAATTTTGCGAGTTAACACGACGCAACGTGCGTGTGGGGGTGAACATTTTTACATCGTCTATTTTATTCCCGTTTGACATGTTCAACATAACTTACGGGTTCTAAATCGACTTAATTATAATTAAAGAATCACCGCCGCATTACCGCTAACCGTAATTCTAGTTTTTTTTTGAAGGGTGACTTTCCATGTACGTGACTCAGTGTCACCGGGTTCTTGTCAAAGACAATCCCCCGTCAGCTCCGCCCTCCGGACGCGATGTTCGATTGGGCCCCGGCCGTCTCGTAAGCTGACATTCGCCTGGAAACTATACTGCCCCCACACGGGTAAAACCGCTGGGTGAAAACGGGTTGCCCTCCGGATCGAACCATGCCTCGGTAGGAACGATTCATCATTGGGACCACCCCCAATATGCCGCAGCCGGGAGTCGAACCGACGACCTCGCAAGGAGGAAGCCGGCCCAACCACCACATGGGGAACCAACTGGGCTGGAAGGGGGGGGGGGGGGGGGGGAAAGCAAAGTGTTTTACAAGTTTGAAATCTTGATGGGTTCTGAGATGGGAATTGATGGATGTGAAAGAAAGGAAAGGAGAGAGTAGAGGAGACAAAAGCAAAGTAATGATGGAGTGAAGAGAGGAGCAAGTAGAGGCTAAAGAAATGTCCGTTTGAGACCATACGTTGAGCAACAGGTCAGTCTTTTAGGGTTTTTGACATGACCACCATTTCTGTAATTTTTTTAAAAAACAATACTTTGATGTGATCTTCGGTTCCTACCAAACATCACCCAACACTCCTTTCTCCGTCACCCTTACCCTACTTCTGTCTTCTTCGTTTTCATCATCATCATCACTGACAGTGTTCTTAATTTCAGCAGAATCTTGTTAATGTTCTGAACACAAAGATCTATGTTACGGGTTACAACCATACCGAAAAGACTTTTGCCTTACAACCATACTGAAAAGACTCTTTTAGAGGACTTCAATGAAAATAGATGTAAATGATTTTTTTTAACCGCAAACAAATTTTTCAAATGGGTTACTATACAAATTCACCACATCGGGATACAATCGTCTTGAACTGGGGAAAACTCTCACATAGGGCAGAAGCTCGTGAACGTTCGCCCAAAAGCACGACAGTGCGGTGAGGTAAAACTCATTCAATTCAAGGATCGAACTAGCGATCGCCGCCTACTCGCCTAGTCTCTCATCATCACCAGGTGCCGCTGAAAACTAATGGGGAGAAGCAGGAATTGATAAGTTTTTTTATTTTATTTTTAACGGCAAAGACCCGGACACTCATGATGATAATACTAGTAAGTGGATCACCGCCGTTCAGAAGAAAACCCACAAATGGATAAACCTCCTGAGTCTTGACTCAACTCGTAGTAAATTGCTTCAGACGAAACTTCAACCCAGAACCTCCCGGAAAGCTATGAAGTTACCGTTGGACTTAAGGGCATTTGGTGCTAAGCTATTTTTTTAATCAAGTGTTCCCCATTCATCCCCTTTAAATGAGTTATATTATTGTTTTATAGGATTGGTGTCTTCACTTTTGGAATGCTATGAACCTAAAAGCATAATGAGTACGTGTCTTGTAAATATAATCACACTATTATAAAAAAAACGAGATATGTTTTATTGATATACTCTTGTAATGTATGCTTTATAGATATACTCTAGTTCCTTTAAAGCCCATATTCTGTATTTTTTTCTTATTAACTTGCTGGCCGGATACAGTGGCGGATCCAGGAAATTTAGGCACAGGGTTACTTATGGTAGATTTTCACTAATATTTTTTCAAATCATACAAGATTTCCACTAATTTTTCTAACTTTTTCCAAATCGAGGAGGTTTCCGGGAACCGTCAAATCATTCTTGGATCCGCCCCTGTCTAGATGTTCTGTATATTTATAGAATTTTCGCTGTTTAAATAAAAAAAAATTCTATGTTTGATATGTCATGAACAAAGGCTACGACGCAATAATTGTTTGATCTACATTCATTTTCACGACATATACTTATGTTATGAAACTATTTTTTGTTGTTCAATGTTGTGTGTTCCTTAATCTTTTTAATGTTATAAGTGAACACTTGTAACATTATGTTTAAACAAAGCACATTTTCGTACTATAAATTAACAATATTTACGTGTTTCATTTTGCTGTACCCTATGTTTAGGGAGTATTTCAAATAAGTTTTTAATACTTTTCACTTGTAACCCAACACATCTCACCTTTGCAATTTAACGCTTTAGGTTTTTTTACTTTTAACACAAAGTTTTTTACTTTTTCCAATTTAACTCCGACATCTTTTTACTTTCAATTTTGGCCCCCATAGTTCCATTTGCCACAAGCTTTTTGTTTTACGTTTCGTTCAAAATTTTGTAAGTTAACACGCCGCAACGTGCGTGTGGGGTTTAAAGTTGTTTCATCTATTTTTCCCATTTGAGAAGTTCGTCGCAACGCGCGGGTCCTAGATCCACTTAGGTATTTTTCTATGTTTTACGTTTCAGTCTAAATTTTTCACATTAACATGCCGCAACGGGTGTGCGTGGTTCAACGATTTTACATCTGCCTTTCATTCAGTTTTATTTTTCTCCTTTTCTATTTATTTTGTTTTTACGAGCTTTTCAGTGTTGGTTGCTGATAGTGGTGTGATATTGGTGCTACTTTGCATGGTTTTACGTCCCCGTCACAACGCGGGGGCTTAATACTAGTATACACTACTTTTGATTAGTGTTATAAGTCATGCTAGTATTCAGAAAGCACATATTTAATTACGTTGTAATTTTCTTTGTGTTTAAATTATTAGAGTAGGAGTAGAAGCCTCGTATGATGCGGGTAGGGGTGTTCAAAAAGCCCGCGGCTCGTAACTCGCTCGGAAAAAGCTCGACTCGAAATCGGCTCGGTGTAAACGAGCCGGCTCGAATCGGCTCGATTTGTAAACGAGCCGAGCCCGAGCTAGGCCTAGCTCAGTTCGTGAGCTCGTGAGCCAGTTCGAACTATAATATTTTATATATATTAATTTTAATATTTAAGTGTATTACTCTATAACTAGAGCAGTAACATCTTCTAGCCATGAAAATGTTCCTATAAATATGGTTCAGTTAGTTTGATGAGTCCTCTCAAGCTTTTTTTTTTTTTTTTTTTTTTTTTTTTTTTTTTTTTTTTGTCCCATATCACTAGAATATAGAGAGTGGAAGCAACACCTCTCCTATAAAATTCATAGGGAATCCAAACCATAGATTTAACAAGCTTTACTTGCATATTTTGTTCTTTAGCCTAACTAAGTTACATATTTAGCCCTTTAGCTAAATTACATTGTAACTATGGTATCCAGGTTAGATAAAATTTAATATTTGAATGCTTTTCAGCTAGTTAACTTGATGGTTCAATGTTAGAGCGAGCTAAATCGAGCCGAGTTGAGCTGGCTCGAGTTTTATTCGAGTCGGCTAGAGCCTAAAAATTCAACTTGATATAGAATTCGAGCTCGAGCCGAGCTAGCACATTTTGAATTCGAGCATAGCTCGAGCTGGGTCTGGCTCGGCTTGCCTCTGCTCGTTAACAGCCCTCTGCGGGGGTGGAGCGGTAACACCCGGGAAGACCACCCTGTGTTTGTGTGACAACCGGAAAAATTAATAGTAATTCCGTATAACTTAACAACTATTTATACGTTTAATTGCGTTCATTTATGACTTAATTTGTGCATGATTAGGTCATACAAGTCTAGAAACCTTAGGACATATTGAAACTTGACAATTGATATTGTTAGTTTCGTCGCGTCGCCAGAAAACAATTAACTATGTCCTAATGTGTTGGCGAAAATGCTGCAAACACTACTCATGCTAGCAAGTTCTGAAAACCGTCCGAAACAACTAACGGATGATACGACATGCGTATCATCACAATTTTATGAATAAAACCCCTATTTAGGGGCACAAATTGCAATACTACCTTAACTTTCCGGAAAACGCCTAAACTATGAAATTGTCCGCAACACAAAAAATTCAGCTTTTGCAATGTCCATGAAGGTGGTAAATGATGTTAAACATCTTAAACAAACCCAAAAATATCAACGGGATATCAAAGACATAGCTTCCGGTATTATAACACACCTTCCACATATTGTCCGGTTTCGATTCGACAACTAAACTAGTGGCATTTCTGTCATCCTAACATCTAAACCCATAGTCTAGTGAACTAGTTAGGACTTGTTTAGCATCTTAACCATGATTAATACCCTAATTGTGCAAGACTACATCTAATGACTTAAATATCTAAACTAACACATAAGTGTGCACATGTTTAACTTATATAAAAAAAAATAACCATGCCCTATCCCCTCCATTTTCGGCCATGGTGGACCCCACCAAGCCAACCTACATCTAGTGCTTGAAGACTAGAAGTACAGCTCATCATGGGTGACTAGTAAGATATGATCTTTGACTAGTAAGATTTGCAAGAAAACTTATAATCACAACACCTAACCATTTCCTCATTTCTATCATTTAAGAAAAACCAAAGAAAACCCTCATTCTCTCCCTCTCAATCTTGGCCAAAACACACACACATCCATATTTTTCACTTCCTAAACACCCAAAATCAAACCTTTTCAAGCCATTTCAAGAAGATCTACACAAGCTCATGACATGGAGGTGCACTAGGAAGCATTTTAGAGCTTCAACATCTTCTTACAACCTTCATATTCTTCATCTAAAGCTACCTAGCCTTGTGCTAGTAGTAAGATCTCTCTACATCATTTTCATGCTTATTATGATAAGTAAATCATGGATGTACAACTTGCCATCTTGAACACCCTTAAAAACAAAGCTTAAAAACCCTAAATCTAACTTAAAAGCTTACAAAAATAAAGTGTTTACATGTTGATTATGTTGGTTAGTGTGAACTAGTTTGTATGAACATGATGATTAGTGCAAAGTATGTTGTTATTTAGTATGATCTTATATGAACATCCTTAAAAATGATGATCTAAACATCAATATGTTTAGATATAACAAGATCATCACCTTCATAATCTATGAGCTTAAACATTAAACTTGAAAGTGACTTTTAACAAATATAACTTTTACAACAAGATAAATCATGATTTATATTATGATGATCTTAAAAAATAGCCTAAACAAGTTGGCTTAGATGGGTGAACTAGGTTAAAGATCATGAGAATATTGCTAGTTTTAATGATCTTGTTAAAGTATATACAAAGCGTTATTATTTTTAGAGGTTTTTGTTAAAAATATATATACAAGCTCATGGAAAAATGAAGGTGAATATGTGTATAATATACATGCAAAGTTGGTTATGGAAACTTGATTTGAGTTGATGATGATTTTTGGGATTTAAACATGGTTTAAAATACGTTTTGAAAACGTGGAACACGCCATAGTTTAGGGGTGGGTTAACGTACAATATTCCTTAACGTACAATACGTACAAGATGAAATTACGCACATTATAAAAATCAAAACCCTAATCATGCATGTTGAAAAACCATAATCACACATGTTGAAAACCATAATCATGCATGAACATAATCACACATGTACAAAATCAAAAATCACGCATGGGGTAAAAACCTAATCACGCATGTTATAAAACTAATTACGCATGTTATAAGTTAATCTCACACGTATTGTCCGTTAAAGGGTATTGTATTTTACACTTTCCCTATATATATATATATATATTAGGATGATAATATATATATTTAGAAAATTCAACTTGTGTGTATATGTATAAATGTGCTATGTGTATGTATTAGAAGTTAGGAAAATACTAACTAAATACAAATACACAACATAAAGAAAACCCCAAAATACTTGAAGGTATAAACATGGATATGGATCCTTAGAATAAGGATCTTGTAAAAAGGGTTAATAGTGTAAGAAGTGTAGGAAATAATATGGTGTTGACATGTGTCCTTCAATCTAATTAATTAAAAAGGGCAATAACATAATGTACTTCAAAGTTTAATTAATTGATAAGATAATATTTGTAACCTCCAGTGAGTTATTTTAGGTTAGTGATATAATTTTATTTATACAAAGATTTAAGAATTCAGTTTTATATACCAGCTCAGAGATTTTATAAATCATTATCGTCTGATTCATAGAGATCAAAGGAAATTACGGTTCATATTTTTTTGAATCATCAGTTTTTATTTTTTTGAATCATCAGTTCGTATAAAACACCATTCGAATTTCAGAAAACACCACAACTTGAATCGTAATACAACCATGGTGTTCTAACAACTGGAATGATTTTTGTTATTTTTGCAGGTATAAAACACCATACAAGTTCTAAAAACACCATGAATTGAATCATAATACAGTCGTGGTGTTTTAACATTTAGAATGATTCGATTGCTAATCCAGATATTAAAACACCATGATTGTAATCACAATACAATGTTACAGACTCTAGATGTTAAAACACAATGACTTGAATCATAATTCATTATTTGTAATGTTATGGTGTCTTATATACGTTCATGGTGTTTTACTGTAAAACATAACGCCTTGAATCACAATACAATTAAAACACCATTGTATGAACGTAGACAAAACACCATGGATTAAAACATCAGACCGAAACATATTTTTTTCTCTATATAAGTATAACAATATGGTACTCATATTAAAGATAAAAAACACTTGTTATTATGGTGTAATTTTTTTTTAAAAAGAGTTACGTATAAAAAGTTATTGACGTTTAAAAAAGAAGTGGGGAACTTGCATGTGGGTTTCTAAATTTCAAAATGTTAAATTTACCTGTATACCCTTAATCTAGAAAATTAATTATTTTAATGGTAAACACTATTTACAATTTTGCTATTATAATCTCAACCATTAGGTTATAGATCAAATGGTGTAGATTCCTTCCTTACACTTCTCACAAAACACACCATTTTTACAATAACCCTACCCTGGATCCTTATACATATATATACTTATCCTCCAAATACCCAAATACTTGGGAAGTGAATTACACGAAAATACATATATGAACATGCTAATTTTATATCCCTAAACGCGGACAACGGACAAAACAGACATCAGACAAACCGTTACATAAATATATATTGACGAAATAACATATATCCGAAACCAACATATAATATAAATTCGATAATGACTTAAATATGTCATCAACCACGATCGCCATATCGTCACGACAAGGAGCGTGAACATATCACCAACGGCGCTAGGGCATCCCCGATACGAGAATATATATTAACAGTTACTTCGACGAACTCTAAAAATAATATATTTTTAGACCTTTGTTAATATATATTTCAATACTCCTAAATTCCAGAAAGTATAAAATAAATAATCACTAAGTGTAAATACATAAGTATACTAATACGTATAAAAATACGTATAATAATACACTTGGTGAAATTGCAAGAATACAAGAAATATACATGTACACAAATACGTATAAATACCGAAAATAAAATATAAAAGTAACATATATACATGATACACGTATACGTATAAATACGTGAGTAAATAGTAATGTACACAAATACACTTGTTGAAGTGTATACACACAAAGGACATTATACATGTACAACAATTATAATACAATGTTAAAAATAAATGTTTTTACTATTATATCTAGAAGAGATATACATATATATTCATGAAACAAATATATACGATCGAACTGAGCATACATATACATATACATGTGAACGAGGTTCACTAAACTTAAAAATATATATTTGGAGAATATATATTACATGTAACGAACTTACGCCCGTGTGCGGCACAGAGACGCTTATAGGCTAGGCCCACTTACACCTTGTGGAACACGGAGACTCAAATGGGCTAGGCCCATACTTACTTGTGAGAGGCACAAAGACTCTCATGGGCTAGGCCCACTCATACTCGTGCTAGGCACAAAGACTCATGAAGGGCGAGGCCCGTTCTTACACATTACGAATGCAAAATATATATAAGGGGTGTATATATATATATAAAAACAAACGTACAAAACAAATGCCAACATATTAAAAATACACAAGGGTTCCAAATACATAAAAATTACAAGTCTAACAACATTCGAGATGAGCAACGCATACACGGTCTAGTAGAGACCTAAGTGTCTAATGAGTTAGAACACTTGTAGGTTGCACCGTGTGTTTGGAATACCTATTTCTAGCACATTTATACGAACTCAAAACTGTAAGTTCATGTCCCCTTTTCTTTTAAACGTTTTTGGTTTTATAACTCTCGGGGGGAAAATACATGTCACGATGGTATGGTTAAGCTATGGAATGAAACAACTACATTATGTACGAATAGGGCGAAACTTAAGCGCCATTAATCTTGTAAAAGACCAAGGAACAAGAGGGGTAGATCTATCGGGTACGGGCAAGCCCCACTAATGGGTCCTTGTGTGGCCACATGTAGTGCTTTTGTTGTCCCAGCTGAAGTAGATTCGGTACTAAATCGTCAAGGGTTGAGTGCTTCCTATGTCATCACACATATTAATGTCCTTGCAAAACATTAATGATCGACGATTTCATAGACGCTTTACATACTGGTTTTCTATACAAGAACTTTCAAATGTTTTTAAGATTCATTTGATACGAACTCAAACAACAAGAATTCACCAACTTTTGTTGACGTTTTTAAACTTACATGTATTTCAGGAAATTAGGTGGATCTTGTCGCAAATGGTTATAATGAAGAATGTGTTGTCAAGTTGGCGATGTCATCCATTTTGAAGGGTTTGGTCCATATATCTCATCCTCGAGTGAGATATAGGATGCAAAGCTTTGGTATTTAAAAACTCTATTTTTGGAACAAGTCTTTTGTAAAACTTTATAACTTATGTCGTCTTTTACTTTTGGAACAACTTATGACTTGTATCTCAATTTCATGGTTGAATGGATGAACATCGTGCTTTTTGTTCATATAGTTTGTTTACTTAATCGTATGCAATGAAAACCGATCAAGTTCACACCGTGCGCTTCCGCCTACGAGCGGGTGTGACAGATTGGTGTCAGATTTTCGATTGTAGTGAACTAGGATTCTTTCTCGAGTCTAGTCTACAATCACTAGGATCCTCTCATGAAAACAGTTTTACAAAAACAAAGAGTTTTCATTGCATACATAAACGCAAGATCCACTACATAAAACTTATTTCAAAATAATAATGCAAGGACATTATGGGACTTAGTCTATGAGAAATAGACACCTTACATTATCAAACTATGTGTTAAGACACATTACATTATCAGTCTATGCGTTATAAACAGTTTACGAGTTCAGCTTATACAAGATAGAAATCCTGGTTAGATGGGATTTTATGTGAATATATATATATATAGTTATATATGTGCTGTACGGAATATTTTGCCAAGGACGAATACCTTCGACTTCGAATTCTATTATTATTCTTGACACGTATGATGAGAATATCGATCTCGTGTCTATTGTGGAGCTTATGGCGGACGTGGTTCCTAAGGGAGACCTTGAGTTCGATTCCATAGAAGATGGTTGCTTTTCCCGCGGATGCGGAGATGTCTGACTTCGGTAGTAACGACGAGGCGGATGTGGTAGCCTTGGACAACAACTCTATTAGTGGGACGAGGTCCTTGTGGCTCATACTAATCATGAATGATGACACTCTTTTCCAGACAAGGAAGATGAAGTACTCATCTTGAAGGTGCCCCTCCAGTTGCTATTGTTACTGATTCTCTCAATTTCTATTTCGTCTAACATTGTTCCATTCTGCGAGTTATGACAACAGACATTAGCACGTGTACCATCACGAAGGTGCCTTCTACGTTGAAGGTATGTATACAGTTGTGTCACCTCTCTGACTGATCGTCTGCTTTGAACAAGAGAACGCTAGGGTGACCATGCAAGGCAATTTCTTATTATGGGGGCCCACGTAATAACAACTTGTAGTGCATGGGAATCCTGGTGTGCTTTGCGGGTCATGGTAATGATCACTATCCATTCGAAATTCTTAAGTTGTTCAAGATCCTATCTAGTAGAACACTAACCGGGGTGGTTACTATAACACCCTACGATACAGGAAGACCACACGTATTTGTTCGCACCTAACATTCGATCTAAATCACGTGTCGGTTGAGACTAGTCATCTAAATAAACAAAACTGGTTAGCCACCCAGGGAGGAATTTTCCTCAACATCCTAGAAATCATGTACATGGGTTGCTTCTTTGGTGTCTATGACACCTTATCTTAGTTATTGGAAATAGTTAGATTAAACTCCGTCGTTTGACATTTATCTTATTCCAAGGGATGGTATGGCATGAGCCATGCTGCAACTCCCTCCTTGCATTTTATTCGACATCTGTGGAAATTATAACAATCTTGTTGGAGCTCGTGGAGCTCAAGGGATACCAACGTATTCGTCACGTGGGTTAGTGCGGCGAAGGATTTTCCTACTTTGGACGATCGAGGTCCATGAAGTATGGACTGCATGTTGTAAGATTGGAGACGACTATTTGGTTTCTCCTCCTCAACGAATTATTCCTTTTCCACTTAGACATATGGTCGATACACGCAAGAGGTATTACGCATTTTGGATTGCAGTTATTCACGTTATCGTTGTTTCAAACATGTATGAATAATGCGATCTTGGCGTTTCCATGACCGATTTCATTCTTAATTCTTAGGCGCTTGGTGGACTATATATGTTTAAATATAAGTCTAGATCATTTGATATTATGTATCAAAATAAACATGGCGCCGAAAAGAAAATCTACGCCCAAAAGGGTCAGTTAATCAACGCCCTACCATTAAAGTCGAACTAGAGTTTTTATGGAACAACATGAGATTGCGGAAATTGCACAACATGTGACAACTGGCACCAAACTGGTAAATTCTGTACACTTTAATCATTATTTAATGACTGCAATTATGTGCTTAAATGTCAACAATGTCTGATTACATACTATACAAGTGAATTCATGCACGTTTTATACTACAAAATATTGCTTTATGCATTAACGAGAGCGTTGCGTCAGAAATACTAGTAAACTCACCGGTAAGACACAATATGCCAACAATTCTGCAGAAAGCAGTAAGACAAAAAAAATTGGAGCCTAGGTGTAGGTCCAATGACAAGAATACATTAAAACCCAAAAGTACATACACGGGTTTATATATAGACATTCCAAAAGCTAAAATACGCACTAAAAAGCACCCGAAACGCACTTTAAGTGCAGAATTTTATTAAATTCAGCTATAACCAGCTTTTGAACATATAAATATTATGCAAAATTTACGTTTTATCGTCCAGAATATTTTCCTAAGTGTTGGAATTAAAAGGATTACAAAAGGACACTTTGCGGGATAATTAAACACTTTAACGGAACGGTATCCAACCGAACAACCGGACATTACCCGGGACACTAAATTTTTGCCAAACACGTTGTTTTATTATTTTTGGCTAGTCATGATCCCCGTTTGCCATAACACCCACTAAAAATCAAATAACTAATATATACAATCTAGTTACTTGGAAACTAACTATATTTACAAATTTAGTTACAAAAGTTTGCAACCAACCCCCCCCCCCTAAACCGAAATCGGTCCCAAGGGACCCCACAAATCATCTTAACCATGCCTCTCATATCTTGGTAAGATTATATCTTATTATTTAATAGATGGATTTCTTGTGGAGCTTGCCAAAATATTAAGAGAACATCATATAAGTATGGTGCTTGGATCATAACATCATTCACAAGATCACACCCCTCACCCTCACACTCTCTCTCCCTCTCTCGGCCCTCCCCAAATCGCCACCATCACCACCACATAACCACCATATTCATCCATCTTTGAGCATCATTCAAGTGTAGAAGAAGGGTTGTAGGAGCTTGCAACTTGTGGAGCTTCAAAAGGGCTTTGTTCTTGCTTTTTCCATCATCTTTTCTCATCATCTTCTTCACTAGATTCTACCCTAGCCATTGTGCTAGTAGTAAGTTCTTGTAAACTTGTGTTCATCATATTTTTATGGCTAAAAATTGTAGTATGTTTAATATGTTCAAGACACTAAAGTAACAAGAACAAGAAGATGAACATGAAACCTTACATGAAGCTTTACATAAAAGTTTAACTTGAAAGTAAAATACTACTAGTTTGATGTTGTCATGAGTATGTTGTTAATTTTGTGATGATTTTTGGTTGTATGATGTAATCACCATGAGAATCCTGTTAAATAATATTTAGAACCAAGATTTAACAAGATTAGAAGATGGTTACGTGTTACATAAAATAACCACCTTCTAGCTAAAAATGAACTTGATAAAAATGATTTTTCCATGAAATGCAACTAAACTAGTGAGTTGACGATTTTGTAAATACAAGAGTTACAAAAGGGTTTTTTGTAAAGAAACCAAGTTAGAGTAGCGGTTTTTGGAAAATCATGACTATTACAAACACTTACGCTATTTTTAGAAATAAGACAAGTATGAGAATATTTTATTTACAAGAAGAGTTCAAGAGCTTTATTTTTGTAAAAATTGTTTACAAGTTGTAAACACTAAATCATTTTATGAGAATGATTTTTAAAGGAATAAATACGTTTCGGAAGGGAACCAAGTCCACTAAGGGCTTTACCAAGTTTCTACGCGTTTTCGGGATATAACAAGTTCATGATATAGCGTGATTTACATGATTTTGGCTTGTAGTAAGACTTGATTGGGTTGTTGACGCTTGATAATGATTTTAAAAGAAAATAAACACATGTTTTGAAAACATGGGAAACCTCCATTTTTAGGGGAAACTCTGCCGAAATTTCTATAAATTTCGACACTTAGAAAAATATAAGTTTTGTGAAACTTATTCCCTAGAAATACTTACCAAGGTTTCCCTAATTTTTGTAACTTCAAGTAAAGAAATGATGATTTCTTCAAGAATAAAATTGATATTAAGTATGTATATTTTTGGAGAAAATGTATATATTTATTGATCACAAAATTTGTGCTAAGTGTATGTAGTGTGTATTACATGTAATAGTGTATTAGGACTTGAAAATACACTAAATACTCTTGAGGAGTGAGAACACAAAAATACACATACAACATACAAGATACACAATTCGGGTGCAAAATACAAGAAACTTATATTTATTTTTAAGAAAATAATATAAGTAAGACACATAGTTAAAAATATAAATTATTTTTAACACCAGAATACGTATACAAAAGATAGTGACTTGTACTTGTGCGATACAAGTCTAGTGACTAACGTTAAGAAAACACGTATAGGTCACGATGTTAAGTAAGCAAATCCGGTGAAGTTTACGACGCAAGGAACGCAAAGTTGTGAGTTCATGCTCCCCCTTTTCTTTTAACTGTTTTCAGTTTTATAACTTCGGGGGTGAAATACATGTTACAATGATTATAAATGGTATGATACAAAAACAAGAAGCACTCTTGGTGAGAAACGAGTACCAAGTATGATGCATGATACGAGAAATCGTGTCACGAATAGGGTACCATAAGCACCATTAATCAACAATATACCTAGACCGCAGAACAAAAGGTTAGATCTAACGGGTGTCGGGCAACCACACTCTTGGTGAGAACGAGTACCAAGCAGTGCTTTTGTGTCTCAGAATATGCCAACTTGATAAATGCCTATGGTTTGGTGACTTCCTATGTCGTGTCACATGTTAATGGCCTTGCAACCCATTAACAACCTTAATACATACAAGAACACCTTATTTATACAAGATTCATACATGAGTACGTGGTGTACACAAGAATACTTGATTTATACATGAATATTTGATTACACGAGAATACTTGATTTATACATGAGTACGTGGTGTACACAAGATACTTGATTTACACAAGATACAAACTATGTTTTCATACAAAGTATACAAACGTGCAATATAAAAACTGCATGAATTCACACCAACATTATGTTGACGTTTTTCCAAAAACTCACATGTATTTCAGGTAACTAGTGGATGTGCACGCGGTCTTACTCATGCTCCTGGATGTCATTTATGTTTATCCATAAATAAAGATGTAAACTTTCAGATAAAATGCTGTCTTGTGATGTAAACTCTAAAACTGTGATTTTGGTTATGTAACGCTTGGCATTTGAAGTTATTTTATGAACATGTAGTATGTTTACCAATCGTATGCAATGAAAACCTTTCATGATCACACCTCGTGCTTCCGCCTTAGAAAGGGGTGTGACACAACATGAGGTTATTGAGTCAACACTAGTGACGGTACCGATGGTACCGGTAGTCCAAGTGGTTTAAATCCCGATAGATCGGGAACGAGTGGCAATTCCACAGCCGAAGATGCGATCACACGAGATTTTAATTCTAAGGCTTTCCCGGACTGTAAGCCGTGAGACCTCATTGGTACGAGAGGTACGGTAGGTTTTGCCTGCTAAATAAAGACAACGAAGTCAATTATCCATGCTAGTAAATGTACTCCTGAGTAAATGATTAGGTAAACGAAGAGTCTCCTGCTGAATGCAACATTAACTTAGTGGAATCTCCAACTACAAGATTTAGGGAGTGATACAGCGAAGAGGTTGTAGTAGGAAGAACTTAAGGATCTTATGCGAGAAGAGTATTGCTCGCTGACTGGAATTCAGAGGATGGAAACAGAATTTTGGAACTTGACCAGGTTTGGAGCCGACATTGGTGGTTACACTCAACACTTTCACGACCTCCTTAGGGTTGTTCCATACTAGGTAACACCCGAATTCAAACGTATCGAGCGCTACATTTGGGGTTTAGCCCCTGGGATCCGAAGCATGATCACATCATCCCACCCTACTTCGATCACTCGAACAGTAACTCTCGCAGTTAGTCTCACCGAGGATGCTGTGAGAATGGGGAAATTGTCGAAGAAAGGTGCGGAGAGGAAGGAAATGCTTGTGGAATCTACTAGCGATGGGAAGCGAAAGTTCTCATACCTTAGGGAAGGTTCGAAAGTGAGTAATAAACGAGAGGAAACTCCCGCGTTGAGCGAAACGAAGGCAATTGCAGCCGTAATCGATGCTCACACCAAGAAGTATGCTGGTAACTTGTCGAAATCCTAAATGTGATAAGTGAAACTTTCATCATGAGGCCACTTGCGAAATTACCAAGAGTAAAAGTGTGGTGAGACCGGGCACAAAGCAGAAACTAGTGATGTATTAATACTCAAGAAAGAACAAAGATGTTTAAGTGTGGCACAAAGGCCACTTTAAACATGAACGTCTTAAGAACGAATCAAATTAGTGAACAAGTGTGTGAGTGATTAGCACTATGGATACTCCGCAAGATTCCGATGACGTCATGAGTACGTTCTACCCTACCAGCATTATGTATCAATTCTTCTGATACCAAGGCCGAACTTAGCTTAGTGTCTTTAAGTATTCAACATATACACGAATTTGAGTCATGTACGTTAGACACACCTTACTCTATCAAGTTAGCTAGTGGGGAATTAGCTGAGCCATGTGAAGTCTTTAAGGGTCACCAATACGTGTCCTGTCAACCGACACTTTGCATCCATTTTGTTTGATACCAATACCGATTTTAGTTTTATCTCTATAGAATTTAATAATATACTTGGCCTAGAGTCGAGTAAGCTAGACGTCCTTAACGGTAAATTAGTTGAATCGGGGGAAATCATTAGAGGTTGCACACTTGAACTCGGAGCGCGGAAATTTAATGTCGATCTTTTACTTGTTCATTTCGGAAATTTAATATCCACTCATCCTTATACAAAAATTCTAACTGTTTTTTAAGCATTCATTGATTTGGATAAATAAGATTTATTTTATAGGATCTTCAAAAAACATAGATAAATAAATGTGGTTATATCTTGTATAATTATAAATAAAGTAATATATACATATAGGGTGGGGTTCTAGAGTGAACACTAGTGTATTTGTGAACTGAGTAAACAAATCTTGACTACTGATTTACATCATTAAATCGTAAGATACACTAGTATATTTTTATCATCAAATCATGGCCATTGATTTACACTTGTGTATTAATAATCAATGGCTAGGATTAGTTCACTAGTGTTCACAATCAAGAGGTTGTTCACAAATGAACCTAACCCTAATGAGAAACTAGTTTAAATGAGAAAATAAAAAACTATCAAAACCCACCAATTTTTTTTTATTTTCGGTAAGATTTCGCTATTTTTAATGTATAAAAAAACTTTTTTTTAAAATAAATAAATAAATAAATGGTACTACACATGTGCATTAATACGAAAAAACCTAAACCTCATAACCCACCTCCAAACCTCCACCCTCATAAGAAAACCCTTATGAGTTCAAAAAACTCAAGAAACTCAATCTCCACAATCTATGGCTGTGAATTTCTGACACCACCTGAAAAATGATCCGAACCTAACACGAAATACGTGGGTTTGAGTTTAGTCTGAACGGGTTCAGGTCAGTTTCGGGTTGAACCCACAAACCTGTTTAGCTAAACACGCCAGGTTCGGGTCAACCCGGTCGGATTGACGGGTTGTCCCATTTAACCCGTTTATATTATATTATTTTTTACAATATTTTTTGTGTCATAAATTAAATTGGTGTGCATTTTATACCTTAATTATAACTTAAAAAGAGAAATTTACATAATATCTTACAATATAATTGTAATTTTATCATATACATATGTGTTTTATTGGTAAATTTTACTTTTAACATATTATTTTGTGGAAAAACAATAAAAAGATAAAAAAAATTCAGGTTGAATGGGTCGTATTTGGGTTCGTCTAAAATTTTTGAGTTATGGTCGGGTTGAACTCGCTAACCCGCGAACACGACCAGTTTAGCACCCCTGCCACCATCCATTTAGAAATCCTATGGTTGAGATTGCATGTTACATAAAGTAACTTTTCAGAAACATATTACAGATTGACAAAAGTACGTGTAAAAGTTTTTTGTTTTTTCACTTTTTTGTCTGACAGACTAACATGTAACATGCTTGTCTATTACACTAATTATTTTCTATAAAAACATGTAATTGTTTTTTACATGCACTACACATTGAAAACTCGTAAATTTTAAGTTCGAAAATGTTACACTACATAAAACCTACAAAATTTGTTGTTGAAAAAAATGTAACAATCTGATGTTACATCTACATAAACGGCGAAAGAGGTGTAACATATTAACTTTCTCTCTCCTTAAAAAAGTTGTTACATGTTAGAATTCTATAAAAAAAAAGTTGTAACATGTGGCAACATGTGGTCCATCCATTGAGTTTTTGAACTCAAAGGGGGATTTTCCTCTATAATTGCCCTATATATATATATATATATATGATCATGAGAAAATCCCCTTGAGTTGCGAGAACTTAGAGAACTCAAACTTTTAGTGCGAGTTTTGCCACTTTTTTTTGCACACACGTAGAGTATTATGTTACAAACACAGCTGTAAAATTTTTGACGCAGCGTTTTCAGCCTTTTTACGTTGTTGTATAAAGCTACCGACATCGACATGAATCAGCATTTACATCCTCTGTAAGTGTTTTTTTTACAGTGGTGTAAATCAATAAAAACTAATTTTTTTGTTGGAAATTTTGATTTTTTCTAGGATTTTTGGTAAGAAGTTTTTTTGAAAAAAACTTTTGTATGGCCGAGTTCTCTAAGTTCTCACAAGTAAGTTTTCATTTTACACTAACCATATATATATATATATATATATATATAGGATCATGAGAAGACCTGGCTACCCTCTCGTTAAAGAGGATGAATCCTATAGTGATTAGACAACTAAGAATGTGACCCATACTCAAAAGTCTAAAGACCGATCTATGACGCGCAATCAGACTGTGAATGAAGTTCTAGTTAGAACCAAGTGCTAACTTAAGATCCCTAATCACACAACTATAGAATTGAAAAGGAAACACTTTGACAACCTTCTAGATGTGAAGCTAGTTCTAAGTTGATAAATCGAAAACCTAGAATCCACTAGACACGAATAAATAGAAGAACCTTTGTTAACGAGTGTTTAAGACTATTAAATAACGAATGGACAAAGCCTAACAATCCCAAATCACATCTCTAATCAGTGCGATTAGATGCACGCTTATGTTTATTGGTTTTAGTTGGTTAATTAACTTATATTATTTCTACTGATAGGGTTAAGACGCAAATTAGCCGGATTGACGAATCAACAATTGATTTTTAACTTGATTATGGTATTTCTTATTTATAAACACATCAATAATGAAAACCAATTAAAAATCACATCAAAACAACAACATACATGATAATCATCGGTAACAACTCGAACTATTTTAAATCAAGAACGATGATAAAAAGTCAAACTGAAAGTCAAAAACATGCAATTAGTTCATCAAACCTAGGTGGCTTTGAATGTTTAGCCTCTAAGCATGTTCAAAACAGTAAAATATAATTAAAAAGTTGACTACATGGTGTTTAATCAAACACAATAGAAGAAAAACCAGAAAAGTAAAGACTTACGGGTTGCAAATCTTCAAAGTCTTCTGCTTTATCTTCAATTCTTGTTCCTAGCACCTAATAATCATCTATGACTCGAAGAAGTGTGAAAAAGTGCACCGAAAGGGTAAAAAATGGGTTTAAATAGGTATAGGATCATAATGGCTACCGAACACGTGAAAGGCCATTTCTTTTCTCTTGCGATAAGTGAAACAACCATATACCAACAAAATAGTCTGTCAACACTTTTGATTCCTCGTCAAACTCTATAACGTCTGGCATATCGGGTGGCCAAAGACATATCTTCTCGGACTTCATTCTACACACCTAGACTTCATTCCTTTCTCCCACTTGCTCGTTTCTTGTTTGTTTCTTCTCGTTTTTTGCTATTTTTACGCACCGGGACCTACATATATAAACTAATATTATAGAAGGTTGTGATGATTGGAAGTATATGGGGTTGAGCCGTTATTGTTTTACATTGATTGTGATATCAGTGCACCCTTTCTTCAGATCTGTATTATAGGGTTCATGAGGCGGTGGTGGGTGGTGGTGGTTGTTGGGTGGTGTTTGGTAGCGGCAGAGGTTCATGGTGGTCGCAGGTGATGATGGTAGTAGGTGATGGCAGTGGTGGTTTCTAAAGAGAGAGAGAGAGAGAGAGAATTTAATAATATACATTATAAAGCCTTTTAGATGGACAACATGGCAATTTAATAAATTTTTTAAAATATATATTACAACTTTTGCAAACATAAGGTACAAATGCTTTATGCAACAGTTTCTAATTTGCCTTCATTTAATAAACTTCTCCTAATTAGTACATTATTTAATTCACTGCATTAATTATTACCTATTTATAATACTTAAGATGAAGATTTAGATATACAACCCATGACATTGTAAACTTGTGGCATTTTGAGTGGGATAAGGCTTAGTGACTATGAGGTCCTGGGTTTGATTTTCAGAAAGGGTTTTTTCCCATATTCATTGGGTTTCCTCCTGAATTGGTGTATAAACATTATAGCATAGTCAAGATCGATATGATCGGGTGGTTCTGCTAGTAACACAATGAGATTCCAGTGGTCCGTCAATATCCAAATTTGCCGTTCATAAAAAAATATTTAAATTTACAACTTTTGAAAGATAAGGTACAAATGCTTTATACAATAGTTTCTAATTTGCTCTCATTTAATGAACTTATGCTAATTAGTACATTATTTAATATACTTCATCAATTATTACCTATCTATAATACTTTAAAGGGGAATTGACTCTAATAAGCTTTTTTTCCAAATTACAAACATTTTTTTGGGGGTTTTTGATCAGAACGACGATACAAGTCCACTGATGTAAAACTTACCTCGAAATGGTGCTCCAAATGACTTGATTTTTTTTAATTGGAAATTTAAACACCCGAATTGAAGCGCCGTTTTCATCGTTTGGAGCACCATTTCAAGGTAAGTTTTACATTAATGAACTCGTATCATCGTCCTGATCAAAAGCCGCAAAAAACTGTTTGTAATTTGGAAAAAGACATAACTCCGTTAAGTTTTTTTAGCGGGGGACCGGTGTAGGAAAAGTAGGTAAAAGGTGTGACTGGTGGGGGAATATTTAAAGGTGGGGCTGTCAATGGCCAAAGACCTCTAGTTGGGATTATTATAGGCCAATTCCCCTACTTTAAATTAAGATTTAAATTTACATTTACTATTTATAGGAGTGATCCGTCGCGCTTCGCGACGGGGACACACAATTTTTGAATGAAATTTAAATGAAAATGTAGATGAAACACTAAAAATAACAAGTGTAATGAGAGCGAGGATTATGGTGTGGTGATTCGGTTGAACATTTATGAAAAACTCTTTCTTTCTATGAAAAACTCTTTCTTTCTGCTTTCCATTCAGCAATCATCCCTGCACAGTGAATTGATTATGTCGCATATAAACCTTACCGTTTTATTTGTTTTTGTTTTCTACACCTTCACATTTGGACCTAGAACCTATAAATGTATCTTATAAGTTATGGAATGCATTATTATTATATTGTATAAGATTTATTGTAATTATTAATATTAATTATTGAGAAAGTACATTTAGTGTATTTAATTGGAAGTTTATTAAATAATCTATTAATATGTCTTAAGTTGCCCTCCTCAAATGAAGCTAACTTACCTTGTTACCCATCTAATATGCATTATATAGTACTAGTAGGGTGCCCGCGTGATGCGGCGAGGAGACACTTTGCATTGCGGCACTCGTTTCTGCTAGTTTTCTTATTCGTATAATATTTATGATAATATTATTGTGTTGGATATATGTTATAAGTGTTACACATATGTAAAGTTTTGTTTTTTATAAAAATTAATAATCAAAAGACAAAAAATATTGTTTTTTATAAAAAAATTAATAATCAAAAGACAAAAAATAAAAGATAAGTTGTTATAATTGTAAAGTATGTTTATTTTATTGGTTAAATTATAAAGTATAATTTCATTCTTTAAAGTTCATAACTTTTTTTTAAATATCCACATAGTACTCATCTAATAAACTTTAAGTTTAAAATTTTTGTTTTTATAAAAATAAAAAATAGTATTTAACTCGTAAGTACGTTTTAGACCTTTAAGTTAAATTGTTAAATTTTGTTTTTACAGATATAAAAAATTTATATTTTTATAAAATTTCAAGAACTGTTTTTATAAAAAAAAATAGGATGTTAAGAGTTTATATCTTTATTAACTTTATATCATACTAAGTTCAGATTTTTAGTTTCTAACTAATCTTATCTATATGAGTCTACTTTTAACTAATAATCCTTAAAAATATGCAACACGATAAAGAATTCTTTTGAAACTGACTAATATTATCTATAACAATATAGTTAACTTATAATTCCTAAAAATGGGCAACACAATTTAGTATTTATCTGGTAAAGATTGTAAATTTCTGGAGTATTTTATTTATATTATTTGTTACAAAAAAATGTTTATAAAAGAATTATTTTTTTATAAAAACAAAATGTTTGGTTTATAAATAATGTAAAAAACTATTTTACACATGTAAAGTTTCGTTTAAAAAAAATGATAATCAAATGACAAAAAATAAAAGACAAGTCGTTATAGTTGTAAAGTAAGTTTATTTTGTTGGTTACATGATAAAGTTTATAATTTTATTCTTTAAAGTTCATAATTTTTTTTAAATATCCACATGGTACTCATCCAATAAATTTTAAGTTTAAAATTTTTGTCTTTATAAGAATAAAAAATAAAAAATAGTAGCTAACTCGTAAGTACGTTTTACACCTTCAACTTTAATTGTTAAATTTCATTTATATATATATATATATATACAAAATCTATATTTTTATAAAATTTTAAAAACATATTTTATAAAAAAATAGGATGTTAAGAGTTTATATCTTTATTAATTTTAGTGTGAATTACAACTTTTGTCCTTTATCTATATAGCACATTTCAGGCGATATCATTTATCTTTAAAATTGATGGGTTTTGTACTTAATGTTTTAAAATGTTACATATTTTGTCCTTTGCCCCTAACGAAGTTAATTTTTTGGGTTAAATTAGATCACTGAAGGGCAGATTAGTCTTTTTACGCTATTATATAAATACAAATTTTAAAAAATTAATATTACATACATATAATATCTCTACATCTCTCTACCTCTATGTCTCTCTCTCTACGTCTCTTCTCTCTATATACAGGCCTCGTTTTTTTATTATTTCCTCTTTGTTACTTAAAAACCTATAACAATAGTCTCATCAAGCACAATCAAATTGACAATCTCTTTTGACCAAACAAAACCTGCAACTCGATGAAAAACAAAAACAAAACAAGAACAAAACGAGAACAAATCTACATCTGCTCTGGATGAAGAGAGTGTCGGGAGGGCGGTGGCGAGAACAATTGCGACGGCCGGTGGTGGAGATTGGTGGTTTCTTATGGTGGTTGTGATGGCGTTGACGGTGGTGGAGATTGGTGGCTGTTGGGGGTGGCTAGTTGTGGCAGTGGCTGGTTGAAGAAGACAGTTCGAGAGAGAGAGAGAGAGAGAGAGAGAGAGAGGTGTGTGTGTGAGAGAAAGGGGTTTAATATTATTTTAAGTAATTTTTTAATTTTAGTAAAATGGTTAGGTATTTATTTATTTGCATAATTAGTCTTGAAAGGCTGAAATGACAAAATTACCCTCATATGCTTTGCATATGAACTAATTTAACAGAAAAAACTAACTTGGTTAGGGCTAAAGGACATAACTTGCAGCATTTGAAAACATTAAGTACAAAACTCGTCAATTTTAAAGATAAAGGACACCGCCTGAAATTGGGTATATAGATAAATGACAAAATTTGAAATTCACTCTTAACTTTATACCATAGTAAGTTCAGTTTTTAGTTTAGCTTTTAAGTTTATTACTTTATTATTTTTTAATTAAGAAATACAAATTATTAGATTAATATCCAAGAATAACTACAATATTTTATAATTTCAGCTTGACTATATCTAACTGTAATATCTACTTATTGCAACTTTAGGATACTATCTTATATAAGTTCAGTTAACTTGTAAATTTATGATACCAACTTTATTTTGAACTTTATTAATATGGTCAATAACTGCATTATATTAACACCAAAAATAAAGTTAAAATATAAAATAAACTTTATTCATACGTCTAGATCAAACATAACAAGTGAAAATGAAAGAAAAACATAATTCCTATTTTTAATTGGGTTTTCTGGTTTGTGCTTGAATCGACAGTATCTTCTAATTCCTATTCTTTGTCATTGTCCTCATAATCGTCTAAATTAATAACCTCACTCCATTTCCATTCAGAGAGTCCCTTGGATCTCTTCTTTTGAGTCTCAAATTTCTGATCCTTAAAAAGAAAAAAAAATTGAATAAAAAGTTAATAAAAGATTAAATAAACCTTAAAATTACCTCTTCACTAAATTCACGTTGAAGATTAGACTTGTGTGGACTAAACATTGTACCATAAGAAATAATATTGAAGGGGTATGGTCCCAAAAACCTTGCGCAGGCGCAGAGGACCATACCATCATTATACTCCAAGATCATCTTAAAGCAAGCGCGTCTCGCGCGATCGATCTAAACAGATTTGGAAGATCAATCAGTAATAACCATGCGCCGGAGATAATGAAAGGTCAGTATCCATTTAACACCCTTGCACGGGCCCGCGCAAGGGTACAGTTAAGCTTGAAGGTATAACAACTAAGGACAAGTCCAAAACATATCCGCGCGCATGAAGAAGTAAGGACTTAAGCAAAAGGAATCTTTTCTGTTATAAGAAACTGGACACGTGGCAACTGATCAAAGGTGCATAGCTGTAGATCTTCTAGAAGCAATAAATGCCCATCGGGCAAGGCCTCATTCAGTTGCAACCGAATGTGACGTGGCAACATCTTGAGCACTCTCCTAAAGGCACGATGATGGCATGCAATCTAGAAAAAACCACTTTCCACGTGGCATCTCCCCAGCCGTCGATCAACCCACGATCTGTGTGCATGGATGGGGAGATAACTGCAAACGGGAAAAAAGATTCCGTTAACCTCTCTGTTTAGAGGTGTACAAAAAAACTGATTACGCAATCAAAACCGGAAAAAAAACCGAAACCGGTTTTTTTTGTAACCAGTTCGGTTACAACCGGTTTGGCCGGTTATTAGTCGGTTATAATTTTTCAAGACCGGTTCGGGTATAAAACCGGTTTTTAAAAAAACCGGTTATTTAATCGATTATACAAAAAAACCAGTTATTAATCGGTTAACCGATAACGAATATAAAAAAACCGGTTAAAAACGCCCAGCATGTATTAACGGTCATGTGACCGTTTGGGACCTTTACTAGCCGTTTTTTTTTTGGCCTAAAAATCATCTCCAACTAGTATAAAAGGTTTGTGGGTGTTTAGGTTCAATCACAACACTTGAGAATCTTCAAAAACTCTAAAAAAGTCTCTTATTCTTGTTCGATAACTCTCAAAACGCTATGGCAACCTCTAGTGCCCATGATTCGGTCAATGTTGGCGAGTCTACAACCGACACGGTGATTATTGTTGTTCCAACGAAGCGCAACCCCGAGGTTTGGTCACATTTTGATTTGTGCGAGATGGCCAACGGTAAAAGAAAAGCGCGTTGTCATCATTGTCAAGGCTTTTACACCGAAACCGCAAACTCCACCTTGAAACAACACATTGAAAAACCATTTTGCAAGGCGTTGAAACAACAACATGTTAGTGGTCAAGCTTCCATGGCAAGTGATGGCGCTAATATTTTCAACTACAATTTCAATATGGCTAGGGAGGAAATGGCGAAGTTTGTAATCCAAGAAAGTTTGCCGTTCAACCACTTCGACAACCAACGCTATACAAAGATGGTTCAACGAACTCTCCAACCACGATACACCCATGTAAGTCGTGCTACTCTTAGGAGGGATTGTTTAAAATTGTGGAAAAATGCTAAACTAGAATTAATTTCTTATTTTGAAAAATTAGAAACCGGTGTTAACTTGACTAGCGACGTTTGGTCCGCACCGCACGGTTCACCCGATTCGTATATTTGTGTCACCGCCCATTGGATTGAACCGGCGACGTGGCAAATGATGAAACGCATGATTTTGTTTAAATTATTCGATTACCCTCACACCGGTGAAGCTATATATAAAGTAATCGACAAATGTATTACAACATACAAATTCGAAAAAAAAAATTTTTCAATATCTTTTGATAACGCCTCAAACAATACGAGCGCGGTAATGCGTTTAAAATTAAAATACAATCCGATTTGTGAGGGTAATTTTTTCCATAGCCGATGTGTTGCACACATCATAAATTTGGCCGTTCAAGACGGTTTAAGGGTTATTGAACCACAAAAAGAAGCTTTCAAAAGAATGTTACGAAATATATTTAGTAACACGCAAAGACATGCAAAATATATTAAAACTTGTAAGGAAGCGGGTCGAATATGCTTAGGACCCAATTGGGACGTTGCTCATAGGTGGAACTCGACTTGCATTATGTTTGAAAAAGCTATTTTGCAAAAGGAAAGTTTAATAGAATTTCATAACCTTTTGGCTAGTCGTAGAAAGTGTTCGCCTTACCACCCATCGGGTTGGGATACTATTGAAACGGTTACACAATTGCTTCAAGTTTTCAAAACATCAACAAAGACTTTATCGGGGGTTTATTATCCATCAAATTCATTGGTACTTCACAAATTGTTTAAAATGTGTTTGAAAGTAAACGAGTTATCGGTTAGAGGTAGACCATATTGTGACATGGCGGATACAATGAAGGAAAAATTAAGAAAATATTTTAAAGAACTACCGGCGGTTTTCACTTGTGCCGCCGCTCTAAACCCTTGTTTTAATATTTTTGGAACCGGGTCTTTGATTGAAAAAAATGCACACCAATTGAATTTAAACACCACTCAAGAACCAAACTTTGGTGAAGTCGCAAAATCTCGTTTCAACGATCAACTTTCAAAATTGTTTGATGTTTATGTAACAAAATATGGTACAACCTCGTCACACATTCACGAGTCAATGAGAAACGCCACTTTCGGTGAAGGTTCAAGTATGGAAGATCAAGATTTGTATGTTTATAACCAATTGTATGATGAGTCAAGTCAAATGCATCGTGGTAACACTAGTAGTAGTGAACTCGGTCGGTATGGTGGGTCGAACTTTCTACAAATGATGAGTTCACAAGACTTTAAAAATTTTGATTTGTTGGCTTGGTGGAAAAGTAAGGAAGATCAATTTCCGATCTTAGCCACAATGGCCCGAGATTTACTAACGGTCCAAGCTTCCACGGTAGCTTCGGAAAGTGCTTTTTCTATTAGTGGTAGGGTGATTTCGATAAGGAGGACTCGACTAACACCAAAGGCGGTTGAGATGTCGATTTGCTTGAAAGATTACTTGGATGCGGCGGAGAGATGTCAAGACACACGCTCACTCGAGGGAGAATTAGAATACGAAGGCGAAGTTTATGAGGACGAGGTCCAAGCCGAATTGACAACCCCAATGACCGACGAAGAAGCCGAATTAGATGAATTCCTACGCAATAGTTCGAGTTCGGGTGAAGAAGATTAAACGAGGCTTCTCAAGATATATTTTAGTATTGTAGTTCCACTAAAAATATATATATATATATATATATATATATATATATTAGTGGACGTTCTTGCGGATTAATAGTTTAAGTTTACGCATTTCGTTTGTTACGCTTATCGTTCGTATTTCATTGTTATGTACAACCGTTTGTTCCAAGACTAATGATATTATTATGTTTTTTAACTTTTTATGAGTTTATTGTTAATTTTTGTATAAAAAACTGCATATACACTTCAAAAAATATAAAAAGTAGCTGAATTGTGAAGAAAACAGCCCAAAAAGCTGAAAAAAATGAAAAAAAAAAACATTCAGTGAAGTTTCTGCATGTTTCTGCAGAACCGGTTTTTTCCGGTTTTTTATAACCGGTTTTTTAACCGGTTTGAATTATCTCGGTTAATAATCGATTTCGAAAAACCGGTTTTTTTATATAACCGGTTACAACCGGTTACATTTTCTTCCAGTTAAAACCGGTTATTAACCGTAACCGGTTTTTAAATAACCGGGTTTTTTTTTTTTGCAGATTTTAACCGGACCGGTTATTAACCGTAACCGGTTTTCAAAAAAAACCGATTTGTACACCTCTATCTCTGTTACATTTTAAGCGCCAAAACCTTTGGCTATAAATAAGAGACTTCGGGTACAAGTTATTCATTCACTCTCACTTACTTCACTCTTTACTATTACTTCATCTTCTTCATATCGCTGTACTTATTCTCACGCCGAAGGGAGGTCATGGAGAGAGCCCCCATTGTCCCCGTGGCGAGGCTAACGGCGTTGTCTGTTTTGCAGTGACTCAGGTGAAGTATTCCCGACGAGTCATCAATGAGGAGATTAACCATTTTATGCAGAAACCATGTCCTCAGATCTAGATTGATTCCGGTCATCTAGATCTGGTGTTTCTTCATTGGCGCCCACCGATTACTTCTTTTTTTATTTCATCTTCTCGTTCGATTTCTTTCTCTTCTGTTTTCATGGCAGAAGGTCCGTCAAATCAACCACAAGGTCCTCGGTCTGAGATCAGAGGCAATTATGCTTATGTTTCTCGTACCGACGGACACATGGAAGAAATGTGAATGATCATGTCACTCCGAGAGTTCAACAAGAGGTTCCGATCGATTCAATATTACCTCCCGACAAAACTCCAACCTCATGGTATGTCAAATATCAAGGTGCTTTAAATGTTGTTTATGCACAGCTTTGTGCACAAACTGGTAGAGCAGCACCACAGGTGCAAATACCTGTAACTCAGGTGTGAGCTTCGCCTTCACCTCGAGTGCTGAGTTATGATTCACAATCATACACGACAGCATGAGACACAGAGATTTATTCGCAGCCAAGAACCAGATATGAGTCTACACATTCTGAAACTAGGCGTCGAGATTATCGGGAGGAGCAACACTCCCAGAAACGTGCATCTGTACATTCACGACTGGGCCCGCGTACGTCGCAAAAGCGGGACACCTAGACCGATGAATATGATAAAACATATGATGAAGGTGATAGTACGAGTGTTTTTAACCGATTGCAAAAGGATCATGCTGATTATAAGCCGAAGATACGTGCGGTGTACAACCCAGAGGCTGTGCATAATTATGATTTGATTTATCGACCGGCTGAAGCAGCGGAGAATTTTAAGTTTGTCAATGAAATCGCATTGGCTCCCCTTGAACGGGCGAAGTTACCATCCAATGTGGGGAAGTTTAACAGCGTGACTGATCCAGACGATCATTTGCGCTTGTTCACCAGCGCATGGCTTATTGGTGGATGAACGTTACCTATGTGGTGTCACCTGTTTGTCCAAACCCTCACAGGTGCTGCGCGCCTCTGGTTTGACAACTTGCCAACAGGTAAACTAACTTCCTGGAATGATCTCAAGGATGAATTCTTAGTATATTTTAGTCAGCAACGATGATCTATCAGAGACTCCGCAGATGTCATGAACATCTGGCGGAGAGATGACGAAAGTTTGGAAGATTTTATTACAAGATATAACAAAGAGGTCCTTAAGATTGGTGATGTTGGTGAAGATTTGATTTGCGCACAGTTCAATTATGCTTTACGTTGTGACGAGATGATCAAAGCTTTATCAGGAAGTGTAGGGTTACCAAAAAGTTGGGAAAACTTATGGCGGCAGCCAAGGTTTACGCTCAAACTGAGCGCAACTTAAGTTCCAACCGACCTCCGTTGCCTCAGAACCGTCCGCAGGATATGAGCAAAAATAATGGTCGAAAATTCAAGAAGAATTGGAAGACTCTAGTCAGAACACGTACTCCTTAGTAGATGCTCGCATAACGATTAACAAGATTGCTGTTCAAAAAGCAATCAAGCAGGAAAATCGTGAGAGGCAGTGGACGCCTCTAACAAAAACTCCCGCGGAGATTCTTAGTACGGAAGATCATCAGTTTAAATAGCCTCAACAAATGAAGAATAAGAAGGGTCAAGATCCAAATCTCTATTGTGCATATCACAAAGATACGGGTCATACAACCGATAATTGTATCAGCTTGCACTCTGAGATTGGGAAGGCACTTAAAAGCGGAAAACTCACTCACTTAGTGCAAAATGTGCGCAAGGAAATTCGCCAAATCACCCGTGGTGATGAAGGTCCAAACAATAAGAAGGCGAAACAAACATGCATGATTCAAGGTGGTCCGTCGCGTAGGCGTAGCCACAAACGAAGTCACAATGAGCGCTGGCGTGAGCAGCAAGTGATTTTTCCTGTTGTACCTGGAGGCCCACAAGAAGAACGACCGGTCGTGATAACTGGTATTTTTGGTCATTACCGAACTGATTATATGTTTATTGACCCGAGAAGTTCTATGGATATCATTTGTGATCAATGTTTCAAACAGTTGGATCCAGATGATAAGGCGCGCTTAGAGCCAGTTAATTTCCCATTAACTGGTTTCTGCAATGAAGCCGTCTTTTCGCTAGGCCAGATTTCTTTCCCTGTTACGCTCTCGGATGGAAGGCACACGTGCACCGTTCCAGTCAATTTTATGGTAATGCCAGCTACATCTCGTCATGATGTTTTGCTGGGTAAGCGTGCACAAAGAAAATTTAGCATGATACTTTCCATACCACACGCTGCTTGTGGTTTTCCAATAGAAACAGGTGTGGTAATCCTGTATACGAGAAAGGAAATCATGTTTGTTGATGACAAACCTCCAGTAAAAGTTGCGAAGCCATCTTCTTCCAACGAACCAGAGAAGTGGGTACTTAACATCAAATACCCCGAGCAAACTGTTTTGCTAGGACCTACCATGTCTCCAGCAATTCGCGCACGACTTAAACAACTCTTATTCCACAATATGGATATTTTTGCAGGGTCTCCAGCAGATATGACTGGTGTACGAAGGGATGTGGCAGAACATTGGTTAAACACTCGGCCTTCAGTAGAACCAGTGGTACAAGCGAAGCGCAGTCTAGGTCCAGAAATGACTCACGCAATGATGAACAAGTAGCTGAACTGCTTCAAGCAGGTATATTACGCGAGGTCCGATATCAAACATGGGTGGCTAACCCAGTGATGGTGCAAAAACACAATGGCGGATGGTGCATGTGTGTTGACTTCAAAAACCTTAACAAAGCATGTCCAAAGGATTGTTATTCTCTTCCGAAGATTGACAAGAAAGTAGATTCTTTGGCTTCCTTCAGCTGGAAATGTTTTTTGGATTGTTACAAGGGCTATCATCAAGTTTAGATGAAAAAAGAAGACGAGGATAAAATAGCTTTTCACACAGAGAAAGGTATCTTCTGTTATACAAAGATGCCTTTTGGTCTCCATAATGCAGGAGCCACATATCAACGTCTGATGGATAAGGTTTTTGGAGATGATATCGGTGTCACAGTCGAAGTTTATATTGATGATCTGGTCATCTTGAGCCATGATGAAGAATCGATGCTCGAGAATATCAAGCGCACCTTCGCTTCCTTGCGCAAGGTCAATTTAAAGTTAAACCCAGGAAAATGTTCTTTTGGTATGGAAGAGGGAAAATTTTTGAGTTTCATCGTAACTAAAGACGGTTTTAAAGTTAACCCAGAGAAAGTGGAAGCTATCCAGTGCATGCCATCACCATCAACTATCAAAGAGATGCAACGTTTAGCTGGTCGACTTACTGCGCTCAATCGATTTTTGGGAAATTATGCTGCTAAGTCTTTCCCCTTCATTAGCACGTTGCGCAACTGTGTAAAACAGAGTCAATTCCAGTGGACTCCAGAAGCTGAAAAAGCTTTTCAAGACATGAAAGAGTGCTTAACCCATTTACCAACTTTGATAGCTCCGCGGAAGGAAGAGCCGTTAATTTTGTATCTCTCTGCGTCCGACATTGATGTTGGCGCAGTGGTATTAGTAGAACATGATGGAGTCCAGATGCCGATCTATTATATCAGTAAGATGTTAAATGATCCTGAAACTCGTTACTCAATGATGGAGAATCTCGTTCTGGCAATAGTTCATGCTTCGCGCAGGCTGCGCAAGTACTTTTCTGGTCATGTTATAACTGTTCTCACAAATTATCACCTGGGCCAAATTCTTTCCAAACCTAATGTTGCTGGCCGATTAGCGAAATGGGCTATTGAATTGGGAGGACACAACATTATGTATAAGCCGCGCCCAGCTATCAAAGGTCAAGTCTTGGCCGATTTTGTTACTGAAGTTCCGGTAGATAAGATTCAAAAGTGTGAAGCTATTCAAAACCCGGTCCCAGTGTTTGGGTCTTATACACGGATGGTGCATCTAACGACGATGGTGCAGGGGCTGGTCTTCGTTTAGTCAGTCCCGGCAATCATGAGTTTACTTATGCCATCAGATTGGATATCAAAAGCACCAATAATGAAGTAGAATACGAAGCTTTCCTTGCGGGACTTCGTTTAGAAATAAAGATGGGAGCAAAAAATCTGGAGGCGCACATTGATTCTTTGTTAGTCGCTGGACAGGTCAACGACCTCTAAGATGCAAAAGGCAAAACAATGGCTCTGTACCTCGATCAGGCGAAATCTTTGATTTCCAAGTTTCAAACTTTCAAAGTAATCCATATCAATCAAAGTGAAAACAAACATGCGGATGCACTTAGCAAGTTGGCAGCCACAAGTTTCAAGTATTTAGCCAAAAGAAGTGCGCATTGAGGTCCTCACGGACCCGTCTGTACCTTTACGCCATGTGAATCTAGTAGAGAGTTTGGGAATCCATCTTGGATGTCCCCAATTATCATGTTTTTGCAACACATTTCTCTTCCAGAAGGAAAGGCCGAGGCAAAGAAAATTCAAAATAAGGCTTTAAATTACGAAATATCAGACAGTTGACTATATAGGAAATCATATCTGGGTCCTCTTTTGCGTTGTGTTGATAAATAAGATGCTCAGTACCTAGTTCAAGAAATTCATGAAGGTTTGTGTGGAATACATGTCGGTTCGCGCATGGTTGTTGCAAAAATCATGAGTGCAGGGTATTATTGGCCTGGTATGCATTTAGATGCTGTTGAAATTCTACGTAAATGCGCACCATGCCAGCGCCATGCTCCGAAAACCTTGTGCCCGAAAAATCCGTTGGTCCCAGTAACAACGGCTTGGCCTTTTCAGCAGTGGGCAATTGATTTGGTGTGTCCATTTCCTGATGCGCCTGGCGCTGTGAAATTCATTGTAGTGGCTGTGGATTACTTTACCAAGTGGGTAGAAGCTAAACCTTTGGCTTTAACCACTGCAATGGTCATCTGAAAGTTTATTTGGGAACATATTATCTGTCGTTTTGGCCTGCCACTGCACATCATCACGGATAATGGTACTAACTTCGCATCTGAAGACCTACAGAAGTGGATGAAAGAAATGCGCATAGAGCACACATTTGCCTCCGTGGCGCATCCACAAGCCAACAACCAAGTCGAAAGTATCAATAAGCAAATCGTTGATGGAATCAAAGCAAGGCTGGGAACAACGCGAAGAGGCTGGGTGGGTGAGTTGCCTAGTATCCTCTGGGCTCATCGCACTATGACAAAAACCAGCACTGGTGAGACTCCCTTCAGTCTCGTTTATCGAACGGAAGCCGTAATTCCCGCTGAAATTGGTCTTCCTTCACCGTGAATGCTGGCAATGGAAAAGAAAAATAACGAGCAAGAACGGAGACTTGATTTGGACCTCTTAGAAGAACGACGTGAAAATGCTGCTATAAACGAGGCCAAGTACAAGTCGAAGTTAGAAAAGTATTACAACCTGCGGGTCCTCGTATGTACCTTCCAGCCAGGGGATTTCGTATTAAGAGATAATGAAGCTTCAAATACTGAACGCCCAGGAAAGCTTACGCCCAAGTGGGAAGGGTCGTATGTGATTATTGAAGTTCTTGTAAAAGGAGCTTATACACTGCGAAGGTTAGATGGAACCGACGTCCCTTGAACATGGAATACGCAGCAACTGCGCAGATGCTACATGTAATCTTAACATCCTTTATACTTGATAGGCTTCATGCGCCTTATCAAAGTATAGCACAAGGATCGTTAATTACATTAATTATCTTATTTATTTCCAAATGTATTCTTAACATCTTTGTACTGTCTGGCCTCTGCGCCCTATCAGTTATAATAGAAAGATTGTTACTTACATTAAGCTTTTTTTATATGCTTTTGTTACAAATGCATGCAATTACTTTTGGTAAGCATAAAAACATTATGGTAACTTTAAAAAAGTCTCATGAACAGTACGCAGTCACAAGTTAGTGCGCTAGGTTTAGTCCTATGTTCACACATGAGCCTTATACCATATTTATTTGTCTCACCTAAACAAAGCAATTGTAATCATGCAGATATTGTAATCAAAACATACATATATTTACAAGCAAAAAGTAAGTTATATGTGCACGAGCGCACTAACTATTACAACAAAAGGGAATCAACGTCCCAATAGTTTAGTACAAAAGAAACTACCACATGTTTCAACTAATTAAACCACATCTTCATCTCCGGAGATTTCCGCTTCCTCAGGAAAAACCTCCTTCAGCCGATCCACATAAATTTCTTGCTTAAGCGCATCGGTCACCAGGTCCATCACGGGCAATTGAAGGTTATTATATTCTTTTTTGGCAGCAGCAAAGGCTTCATTAGTATCAACCCCGCTAGTGGCAGACCGACTGGTATCCCAATCTACTTTCAATGCATTTGTGACATGGATGGAGCACTCTTCATGTAACAACTCGACTTTTAAAGTCAAAAGTCAAAGTCAAAGTCAAAGGAAGAAAATATTGCTAATTAGATCTGTCATTTCTGACTTAATAATTACTTGTACTCTTTGACCCGATAATCGATACCTTGATTGACGCTGTTTTACGATTTATTAATATGTCAAGTAACAATGCGATAAACGTAATTAAACGTTATACTACTAACGCTATCACATCGCTACCGCATCGCAATTCGAATCGTAGGTTATGGATATTGTTTTACGTGTGTATGTTATTATGTGCTTTACTTGTGTGTGCTTATATGTTGTTGGATGTTATTCGCAAACGCAATCGCAACTCAATCGCATCGCATCGCAACCCGAAACGCAAGTTTACAATGTGATTGTTAGGTTGATTATGTTATTTATGTAACTAATGAGTAATACTATCGCATCGCTTACTCGCAACTCGCTTAAACGCAACGCAACGCTCAACGCATGAAACGAAAGTCGGAAAACCAACTCGCAAGGGCCCTCCGACTGGAAGACCATTCGATCGAATGGACATCCAGCCGGATGACCATCCGATCGGATGGCCATCCGATCGAAAGGCCATCCGACCCAAACACTCCACTGCCTTTTCTCCTCTCACACTATAAATACCCCTCCTGTCACATCACTGTTCACTGATGTGACAGCTCCCTCCGACCAGCACGCTCCTAGCCTCTTTTCTCTCGATTTCTCGCGATTCTTGTAAGTTTTCACTCTATCTTGTACTTTCTTCATCACTACACACTTTCACACCATCTTCTCCAACAAATCATAACTTTTCACCGTGAAATCTTTGGATTTGGGCTGTTCTAAGGTGACGTCATCATGGAGTTCTTATGAACATTGAAGTGTGACCTCACCTCATCAAGAACGGTTCAGATCTAAGGGATTTACACACGTTTTTACACTGATTTCAACTAAATCTAAGCATAATCAAAGTGTTTCAAACTTTTCTTCAACATTCTTAACTTTTCACTCAAAACCGTTAGAATCTGGACTCGTTCGGGTTCACTACTCATTCTCTAGTGAAGACCCAGACTGAGAATGGATTTCTATCAAAGAGACGACCGATTCACGGGTTGAACATGAAGCTCCGTCAAGAACAGCCGAGTCTGGTCGAACGGGGTGATTCCCGTATGATCGGATGAGTTGGACTTGATATGGTTTCTGTTGCTTAACACGTCGTCATACCGTCTCGATTAAATCTCTTAACTTAACTGATTTTATAAAGTTTTCAACCCAAGACAGTTGCTCGGTCGAACAGCCATCCGATCGGATAGCCATCCGATCAAACGGCTATCCGACCAAGTGACTTGTGATTTCCAACACTTAACTAATTTTCCAAAACTACAAAGTATATCAGTTCTAGTTCCACTCAGATCACCATCCGAGCGAACGGCCATCCGTCCGGATGACCGTCCGTCCAGATGACCAGATATGTAGAGATGATTCTCACTTTTTAAAATGCTACAACGAAAACTTCAAAGTTTAAACATTACACAAACACATCCTTCCCAAACGAACAACCCTCCGACCGAATGGTCATCTATCCAGATGACCATCCGTCCGGACGGTCGTCCGACCGGATCACCATTCGCTCACAAAACTCTTCGACGCACTGTTTAACGCACTGTTTAACGCTTACACTATCGTTCTCTGATCAGGCTAATTTTCAAGCGCTCCCTTCAATCCAAGCATGTGTTTATTTACTAAACACGAACTATGAGTATACTCGATCCCTTTTTGCTTAACGCATTTTTGGGTGTTACATACGTTACTTATATTCAAATCACAACCGACACACAATGCAAACACTTTTTATACGCTAACCGCTCTCGTATGTTATTCATGTTATTCGATGAATGCTAGTATGTTATGTTTACACAGTGATTGTTTCCTGACACCTTAGCAACAATAGTACTATAGTTTGGACTCAGCACCTGTCGTGGACAGGGGTTGTTAAGGGCTTTTCTTCACGTGTCACAGTGGTGATACGTGTTGCGCATTCTACAACTCGCAGTCACGTCTGTGCATATTTCATTGTCGATAACTTACCTGCTTCACATTTCTACGTGTTACATGCTGGTAATGCGTAAATCGCTTTCGCTACTATAATTCTATTAAACTTGTATGCTCACCTTTACACTATGTGTATTGACTTTTATTTTAACGTATGTGATAGGTGTTTAGGATGCTTATGCTATGCTTGCTGTTGTGGAATCAAGTTAGGAGGTCTAGAAACGTCACATTTAAATCTAAGTTATCGAAACAATTTAATTGTCTTTGAGAACACTATGTCTGTAATAACTATTTTGCTTGATATGTTATGGTATGGGACGTAATGTTAAATATTTGGCAATATTAGTTGTTATGGATTTCTCTGGATAATCTGTTTCGCTCAGTGCAGCGCCCTGATATTTCCGCCATCGGTTGGGGTGTGACAGATTGGTATCAGAGACATAACTATAGGGAATTAGGCAAGACTCAACCTAGTCTGGGTCGATGTCTTAGAATTGACCTAGTCTATAGTCTAAGTACCAACAGACCGCCTTGTGCGAGCCCAGTAGGGGTTCCGTACGAACCTATTTCTGATTACTCACTCTCGAACTCGCGAAAACTAACCAACTTTTCCTGAGGCTGGCACCTCGCACACACGATTTTCGAAAATACTCGCACACTACAACCAAGTGATTTGGTCGAGATTAGGTGTGAAAACCGTACTCTCGATAGAATCGCTCGCTCAACACGCATTTTTATCAATAAAACACGAGAATTTGCGTTGAGTCAGTCTGAAAACCATACCTCGACGCGATTCTCCCTATCTATCTTGTGATTTTTATCACACAACCAGGAATGAAGTCGTTAAGTTAGGGATGAAACCCGCATCTTAATTATGCGGTGAAACCAATTGAGTGATTTGGCACGTTTCATGTGTCACAACTCCGAAAGTGTCTAGCTGAGGAAACGGCTTATATCCACTACGATGACATCGAGGTGGACAATAGCCTTAATTATGCGGTGAAGCCAATTGAGATTCTAGATCGAAAGGTTAAAGGTTTGCGGAATAAGAAAATTGATCAAGTGAAGATCAAGTGGGAGCATCGAAAGGGTTCAGATACTACATGGGAATCCGTAGAGGAGATGCGACATCTCTACCCGACATTATTCGGTACGTATTTCGGTTTTGAGGACGAAACCCTTTTAAGGAGGGTGGACATGTAACACCCCGAAAATATAAACCTTTTATTATAAATTCAATGTTGGTAATAAACAAAATGAACTAACTAGGAATAAAAATAACCTAGTTAGATCGAAGTCTTGTAGTAATATGTTAGTGGGTTAAAAACACCTAAAATAAAAACCTAATAATAGTTGGAGGGCCAAAGGTGTTAAATTTGAAACAAGTTTTATTAAAACAAAAAAATTAAAACCTAAACACACACTTGTGTGTGTGTCTGGTTCGATTAAACACAGGGGGCGACCAAGACTTCTCCTCCAAACCCTAGTTCTTGCTAAATTGATCAAATTGAAGGCACAAATCTATCCTAAATCGAAATCCAAGCATAGATTAGTGATCTCCTCAGTAAAGGGATCATAAGGTATGTAAAATTTCGTTGAATGATTCCATCTTGAACTCTAGATGAACACATGAGATTCGAGATTTGAGCTTGAATGATTCCATCTTGAACTAATGGCTAGGGTTTATTCCTAGACATGATTTCATCTCAAATTCACCCAAACAACGAATTTGAAATTCATAATCACCTATATAGGTGTTTAGTGGGTTTTGTAGAAATATGTTAAACACTAGGATTAGGAATTATGATTATCATTCTAGTGTATTTTGAGCTTTATGAAGTAATTTCAGATTGTTGATGGAAAATCTGACATGAACTTGCCTAATTGATGTTTAATCTTGGCTAAATAATTAGTCATGAACTTGATTGTAAATTGTGTGAAATTATGCCCTTTAGGTGTTTGTAGAAATGCCTAAAAGAAAGCTAAAAGTTGGAAATTTGAACTAAAACACATACTTGTATATTATGGCGAACTATGCGTTATGTGATATGAAAAGAGTTCTAAACGCTTCGTGGTTGAACTCTATAGGCAAGGAAACCGGGACGTCAAGCGGACAAGCCGGTGGTGATACGCGTTTGAAGGGAGCGCTTTAAAGGTATGTAACCTTGGTTTCGTTACATTATGTTTGATTTGAAATTATAGTTGTTTGAAATTGTGTTATAAGAAATGTAGCATTGGTAGAAGTGACGATGTTCACTACTTAATTAAACGAGTCAAAGATTGGTTGGAATATGTTTGGTTGTCATTGAAAATGGTGGATTCCATAAATTAGCCAAACGGGTCAAATAAATGTTTAGTAGATACTATGGAAGTGATTTGAATGTCACTTGGAGATTGTGGATCACAAAAGCATAAAACCATGGAATTGGTAATGATACGCCAATGATCACAAGCCCAGGGAATGGGTAAATATGTCTAGAGGTCATAAATTATGAGTAATAAAATTATGAAGCGAAACTATGAGGGTTGAATAAATACAAAAGGGACTTATAGGCTTTCGGTCCGTAAACCGAGCTTTTCATAAGATAAAGATGATAGATACGTTGGTAATTAAATTACGGACGCATAGAAAAAAGAATCACCTAAAACGGACCATTAGATAAAAAGTTATGAACATTTGAAGTTGAGTTTATAGAAAATTTGGTGTTGGGCAGGAATGCAGGATTCAGACCTGCACCTGCTGGAAAAGTGTTTCCCCCACGGCACGCGATAGGGAACAATTATCCTGGCGCGACACAGAAGAGCGCTCACGGGGCGTGAAAGATTTTGTGGAGTTTGTCGCGTGGCGCGACTGACCAAACTTCGAATTTTTTTATTTTTGTTTTTAATTGTATGATATTAGAATTTCATTATATACGTTTTAATGCTATTAAAACTAATATTTAACATGGTTTTGACATTAGGTGAAGTTGGTCTTACTCCGGATGGCGATCAAGCAAGAATCCAAGAACCGAACACAACGTTTTGAAGCTTCCGCGTTAATCTAATTTTGTTGTAGACAAGTTTATTTTGTAAACACTTAACTTAACGTTTTCGATGTTTAAACTAGTTAGTTAGTTAACTAGAATACCATAACTATGCAAATTTATCATCTTATCTAACTTTTTGAAATGATGCATTTGGTTTAAAAATGTATACTTTTATGTTAAAATCTTAATTAAATGAGACGGGTGTTACAAGTTGGTAATCAGAGCTCAAGGTTATTAACAAAGTGTGTTCGGTTCAAAGCTTGATCAAACATGTGGTAAGAATTAGTTATCTAGTAGATTTTATTAAATTGCTGAAAGAAAGAAGTTCGAGTTGATGTGCATGGGAAGAGCGTGTTAACACACCCAAAGCCGGAAAGTGCACTAAACATGAATGGTTTAAGCAAGTGGTGAACTTGGCTAAACCAAAACGAGTGATGCATATGTTATAAAATGAAATGTTTAATAATGAATATAAACATTTCAGATGCAAAATGGCCGATGGAGGAAATGATGACACGGTGCCGGTAGTCACCGAACAAATAAGAGGAGTGATTGCCGAAGAAGTTGGAAAGGCAATCGAGAATAGTCTATCTGGTTTTATAGACAAGATTCAAAACACGGTGCTTAATATGGTAGAGGAACAGATCCAAAGGTTGGAGAATAATGCCAGCCAAGTTAAGGAAAAGTCCGGAGAACGGAAGGCTTGTTCATATAAAGAGTTCATGGCTTGCAAACCGCCAATTTATAATGGGGAGGTCGATCCGATAATATACCAACGGTGACTAAGCGACATCGAGGGAGTGTTTAAAAGGACCCACTGTGATGTAAGTGATTTCGTAGCTTACGGTACAGGTCAGTTAAGAGGTTAAGCCAAGGATTGGTGGGATAATACGAAGAAGGAGATTGGGGCCGAAGCTGCAAAGGCTAGGACTTGGGATGAGTTTAAGGCACCATTCCTTAAACATCACAGTCCCAAGGCAGTGATTAACAGAATCAAGGAGGAATTCATCCAACTGAGACAGAGGGGTGAATCAATTGACAAGATCATGGGTATTTTCCTAGATAAGCTGAGATTCTGTGATGAGTTAGTGACGATCGAGGAGCAGAAGATATATTATTATTACAACATGCTGAGCGCTGAATATTGGGAGTTCATGACTCCCTCGAAGTTCGAGACCCTCACTGAAATCATTAACACCGCCCGGGAATGGGAGATTGAATTAAAGAAACAAGTAGAGATGGGTGAACGAAGGGCACAGGATGAAAGTCCAAGCCCTACAAAGAAGGCGAGAACAACGGAGTCGGTAAGAAAATCTGAGGTCAAGGGTGGATCGCCAAGTTGTAAAGTGTGCGGGATGGGGCATAAATGTAACAACTGTGCTTGTAATCACTATGAACAGTTCTGTTATCAATAAAACAATGTTATTTGATCACAATGTTTGTTTTGTTATGTTTTACATTTTTCATGTTTTGACTTTTATATAATTTCAAACTCTACATCGCTTTCTGGAGAGTTATACGCAAACTAGTGCGTAAACGTACTCAGTTTAATGCGAGAAATACTCCGGAACATCAACATATACTCAACATACCTTAAATAACCTTTACATAACTTAGAAATAAGTTTTGAAGGCTTTGGTATGGCAAAAAAAAAAACAAGTTAATTCGCTTACAGGGACTGAACTTTACAAACTGCGAATGTATGCCAATTTGAACTGTAACGAACATTCCGGAACATGACCATAAGTTAAACATACCATAAATATCCTTTACATAGCTTAGAAATAGGCTTTGAGGGGTTCGGTGTGCTAAAATAAACTTTTGTGTCATTCAGGGACTAAAAGTGTCAAAAAGTGCACAAGTTTGCATTTTCGCGCATAACTTACGTTCTGAATACATCTGGACATCCAAAAATTTATGTAAGCATGACTACATTATATTTTAGTGTTCGCCTTAAGAAAAATCCATTCGTCGCGTCATTTGGATCGTTTTTCGCGCTTATGCGCATTCCGTCGTAATTAAGCGAACATCGCGATCGTACGGCCAAACGAACCGACATCCGAGATATTTTTGAGCATGTTTTGAGTTCCCTATACTTTAACTTCATTTTAGAGCCTTGAAATGAGGTTAACGGGGTTCAAACGCATCAAAAATCGCTTAAACGGGCTGCAGGGACTAAACCTGTCATTTTGAAACATTTCTGATACAGGAGGGTCAGTGGCGTAGCGCGACTGCCTAGGCCTTCACCGTCGCGCTACGCGACTGCCTATTCTGGGGCAGAAACATGCAGAAACTTCATTTTTCGCATTTTCGGGACCAGATTCGATGTATCGACAGCTGTTCACAGCTGTTACCCACTCCTAATCACTTTGCCACATGTTGATCTCTTATGGTGAGTGACCAAATGAGCCACCATAAGGTTCCGACAAGTGTACGCATGAGATTAAGGCACGATATTCGACAAACGATCCTAACGGTGGACCGTTTACTATAAATACCCCATCACCCCCAACCTCATTACTTACAAGAATCTGATCTATTTGACTCTAAGTTGGAACCATTGTTTCATACCTGAGTTATTGTGATCACGATTAGCATTCGGGGACCCTTCGTAAGTATTCTTTCGTTCTTTTCCTTATTTTACTGCTTTTCGAGTCAGAAAGTCAAACTTTGTTTGACTTTCAGCGTTGACCAGTAATGGTCAATGCGAAGTTCGTTTGAACTTCGCAACGTGATTGTAATCACGATGGTCATAGTCCCTTGGGACTATGCCTACTGATTACCACGTTGTCTAGGGTCGTAGGGTAAGCGATCTGATAAATCGCTTATACCTCGAACCCGACCCAGTTTGGTCGATCATTAGGATCCGACCAAATACATTAGGTGACCATAGTAGGTAGGGAATAACCTTCCGAGGTTATACCCTATGGTCACATCGTTTAAGTAGTTGTATGATAGGTAGTTTATATACCTTAGGTAAATTACCCGAATACCCTTTTCATGTATAATTGGTAATTAAGCATATGTAACCTAAACCTTTGTCATATAACTGATTATTAAACATGTTTAGGCATATAATACTTGTCATAGGACTAGTTAGGCGGTCCGAACGCGTTTCACGCGAACGACGCGTTAAAGTAGCATAAGCTACCTAAACGGGTCGTAATGGGTCGTAAACACTTAGGTTAAGTTTCATTTAGTATGTAGGCTTTGTTAAACCAAATGACACGAGTCTCTACACTCGTTTGGTTTACAAACCCTAATGCTACCCGATCTTCCGATTTAGGTCCGGTTTATTAATGTAGTTACCTATAGTAGGTGCCGTTTGATTCCGTGATCTCTAGCTTTGCTTGGTGGTTATCCTAGGACTTCTGAGCAATCTCAAGTGAGTACATAGACCCCTCTTTTACTGTTTTCCAAACGTTTTGGGGTGGAACACATGTGCCTACTTGTTACTTTAATGCTTTCCGTTTTCACATCATATACATGCTATGTTCGTTAGTACATTATAGTACATGATTTCAATACATTTTATGCTAGGTGTGCCCATTGTGTGCATTACTTAGTACATCGTTTTACATTACATTTCTGCCAAGTATGTTGACTGATAACATGCTAGCACATTGATTTACATGACTTTTATGCTTTGTATGTTAACTTAGCATACTTAGTACATTGTTTTCATATGACATGTATACAACTTCTATGACATTTGGTTTGCACAAACGGGTCTTTATTACGTTCATTAACATTTGCTACGCCGCTCGGGAGTAAGTAGTGGTACCATAGGACTTGACAAATCCCATTCCTGACATCCCGGGTTTGTTTGGATGTAAGGAATGACTGAATCCGAATACAATTCTTTTGATAACCTTGACTGAAAGGGTTATCCGACTGTCTCAAGGCTTGAATGTATGCGTTAACTTACCACATAAATGTTCGTATCAGTGTATCATGCATCACTTGGCAAAACATAACTTTTTGATATATTCAAAATACTTTGTTTTGTACATTTTACTTATGGTTTAAGTAGTCTTATTTTACTTACCATACATAACATTTGTTACACATTACTTGACTACTTTTGGACTATCAACATTTGACAGGGTTTATACAAGTACTATTGACTATTGGTTTAAACATAGACATTATACTTTGTTGGTTGGTTTAAGTGACTTAAGTAACGAGATGTGAGTAATATGATACAATCATGGTGGATACGCCGCTGGTACTTCCTATACATAAGTGATTGTATTATATTACATATCATAGCGTTATTTAAATCATTCATTTTGGACTTATACATTTTACACAAGTGACATGTTTTTACAAGACTTTGGTTTACAATACAGTTTATTTTATACAACTCATTTTGCATGGTTATTCATTTAACCATACATTATTCACTTATCTATACATATCATCTGGACTTATTGTTTTTCAAGCAATTTACAAAACAAATCAAATTACAAGGTTCATGACTAAACATTTTCTTAAACTTAAGTCATGAATCCTATTTTCACAAAACCTATGTATCTCACAGGCATTTTTATGCTGACGTACCTACTTTCACATGTGTTTTCAGGTGCTTTTCCGTAGGATGACGATCATGACACTAGGGCGGACCTGTGCCTTAGAAACTTAAAAATGAAGCTAGACGATGTTTAATTATGTACTAAACTCTTAAATCTCTGTTTGAAACAATGTAACACTTATGTTGATAAATAAAATACAACTTTGTTTGCCATGGATTTGAAACAATTAATTCTGTTACAACACTCCCCGATGTTTCCGCCACGTTTTGTATGTTATACGTGGTCGGGGTGTGACAGAAGAGTTGGTATCAGAGCCAATGGTTATAGGGAATTAGGTTATTAGTAATGCTTTGACCTAGACTATAACTTTTCTAGGACCCTAACACAAATTAGTTGTGTTTAGATCTTAAAACATTTACATCACCTATCCTTAGGTGATTATCAAAACAAGGAACCAAAATTTTTCCGAAACGATTTTTGAAAAACAATCATCTGTTTTTGAATAAATTATTACAAGGTTTTAAACTCTCTTTTATATGGTTTTGAACCCTTTTCAGTTTGGTTTTTGGCCTTGTGCCTTCAAATTTTCAAAATCCCGTCAAACGTTTTGGGTTTTAAATAATGTGAACATGTGCAAACTGGAAGGGTGAATGCCTGTATTCTGGGTTTTCTGTCTAGGCAAGCACTTCGTATACATCTCATCAGACGCGAGACCAGTTGTGCTTACCTGGGAATTCTTGGGATGAGTGTTCACTTATAGGCGAGCATGTCTTCATTATACATTATTTTTGACCCATTTACTTTGATTAGTCACTGTGTGTTGTTTGTTTGCTCTGTGATACGGACGAATGACCACCATCTTTGCTCTTGTTGATTTTGTTTCATCTCATTCTTTTCATCCAATCATCTCACTCGTTTTCTTTCATGTTTTCCTCTTTTAGAATGCCTCCTCGACGCGATCCTCGAACTTTTACTATTGAAGAGATCGCAGCCCTGGTTTCTCAGCAAGTGGCTGCTGTACTTCCCGGGGTTGTAACTCAAGTCCACGATATATTTAACAACAACGGCAATAACAACAACAATAACGCACACTGTAATTTCAAGAATTTCAATTCTGCGAAGCCGCTTAAGTTTTCTGGGTCGCAAGGAGCAACTGCGCTCCTACGGTGGTTTGAAAGTATCGAGAGCACATTCTTACATGTGCAGTGTCAGAATGCGCGTAGGGTTGAATTTGCTTCAAGCGTGTTTGAGAAGCGAGCGCTTACCTGGTGGAATGGTATTAAGCGCGATAGGGGTGCCGAAGTGGCGTTGGCACAAACATGGGAAGAGCTTCGGGCTCTCATGATGAAGGAGTTTTGTCCCCGTCATGAAATTCGAGTTTTGGAACGAGAGTTTGATGACTTAAAGCAAGATGGGGCTGAACACCGTGCATACACGGATCGTTTTGAAGAACTCAGTCTATTGTGTCCCACCATGGTTACCCCTCCGGATAAAGCGATCGAGAGGTATATTGATGGGCTACCCGATTCTATTCTGGAGATTTTGACTGGTGTTAATCCTACTACCCTTCGCCAAGCTATCGAGTTGTCTGCTACCCTCACTGAGACTCTAGTCAGGAAGGGTAAACTCACCCGCAAGGGTGATAAAAAGAAGGAGACTAATTCTGAGAAAAACAAGAATAAGGGTAAGGGTAAGGAAGGTGAAGCATCAAAGAAATCAAGGAAGCGAAAGGGTGCCCAAAATTTTGCTGTTACTGCACAGGCTCAAGCTGCACCAAATCAGCCTGCGCAACCACCTGCCAAGAAGCCTTATTTTGGCAATGCACCTTTGTGCAACAGGTGTAACGGCCATCACCAACCACATCTCTAGTGTCGTCAGTGCACCAACTGCGGAAGATCTGGTCATCTTGCTGTCAACTGCCGCATTCCTGTCAATCAGAACCAGGCAGTCCATAACCAAGCTCAACAAGTTGCCCAGCCTCTAGCTCAGCAACAGGGCCAAGCTGCACGACCTCATTTTCCTCCTGGTTCGTGCTACAATTGTGGGGATCTGACCCACTACAGGAACCGGTGCCCAAGGCTAGTCAACCAGAACCAAAATCTGAATCAGGCTCCGGCTCGAGGCAGAGTCTTTAACATGAATGCCCAAGAGGCGCAGGCGGATGATAACGTGGTGAACGGTACGTTCTTTATTAATAATCAGCCTGCATCTGTTCTCTTTGATTCGGGTGCCGATAAGAGTTTTGTGTCATTGTCTTTTGAGCCGATGCTTCGCGTGTCTAGAACGAAACTAAGTAAATCTTTGACAGTAGAGGTTGCTAGTGGTGAACCCATTATTCTTGATTCTGTTCTTCGCAACTGCCAGTTGAATCTTAACGACCATCTTTTTCCTATTGACCTCGCGCCTATGCAACTTGGAAGCTTCGACGTTATTGTGGGAATGGATTGGTTATCCAAGCATCACGCAGAGATAGTTTGTTCTAAAAAGATTGTTCGTGTGCCACTTTCGACAGGCGAGATCCTGCAAGTTCAAGGTGAGAAGCCTACCGGTGGTCTCAAACTCATGTCTTGTTTTAAAGCTCTGAAGTATCTGCAGAAGAACTATGTGGCTTTCTTAGCACATGTTACAGAAGATAAAGGCAAGGGTAAGTCTATTTCAGATATTCCTGTCGTTCGGGATTATTCTGAAGTATTCCCTGAAGATTTACCTGGTCTACCTCCAGCACGCCAAGTCGAGTTCCGCATTGATCTCGTACCTGGTGCAAATCCCATTGCCAGAGCTCCATATCGTCTTGCACCATCTGAGATGCAAGAGTTGTCTAAGCAGCTTCAGGAGCTCTCTGATAAAGGTTTTATCCGTCCTAGTTTTTCACCTTGGGGTGCTCCCGTTCTTTTTGTAAAGAAGAAGGATGGATCCTTTAGGATGTGTATCGATTATCGTGAGCTTAACAAGCTTACCATCAAGAATCGATATCCCTTACCTCGCATAGACGACCTCTTTGATCAGCTACAGGGCGCTTCTTATTTTTCGAAGATTGATCTACGTTCCGGATATCATCAACTTCGGGTGCAAGAAGAAGACATTCCGAAGACAGCATTCCGTACTCGTTATGGGCATTATGAATTCACAGTCATGCCATTCGGTTTGACTAATGCTCCTGCTGTTTTCATGGACTTAATGAATAGGGTCTGCAAACCTTATTTGGATCAGTTCGTCATTGTTTTTATTGATGATATCTTGATTTACTCTAAGACGCGAGCTGATCACGAGCAGCATCTTCGTCTTACTCTGGAACTCCTAAAGAAAGAGCAACTTTTCGCCAAATTCTCCAAGTGTGAATTCTGGCTTAAAGAGGTTCAATTTTTAGGACATATTATCAACGAACAAGGTATTCATGTAGATCCCTCCAAAATCAGTGCGATTAAGGATTGGGATACACCTTCTACTCCTACTGAAGTTCGTTCTTTTCTTGGTCTAGCGGGTTATTATCGCCGCTTCATAGAAAACTTCTCGAAAATTGCAGTTCCTCTAACTGCTCTAACTCAGAAGAAAATGCCCTTTTATTGGGGAAACAAACAAGAGGAAGCTTTTCAACACTTGAAGCAGAAGCTTTGCGATGCGCCTGTTCTATCATTGCCTGAGGGTGATGATGATTTTGTCGTGTATTGTGATGCATCGAAATTGGGTCTTGGTTGTGTTCTGATGCAAAGGAACAAAGTCATAGCCTATGCATCAAGGCAGTTGAAGATACATGAGAAGAACTACACCACTCATGATCTTGAGTTGGGTGCAGTTGTTTTCGCTCTAAAGATCTGGAGACACTATTTGTACGGTACAAAATATGTGGTTTTCACTGACCACAAAAGTCTCCAGCATATCTTCAATCAGAAAGAACTCAACATGAGGCAGCGACGTTGGGTTGAGCTTTTAAACGACTATGACTGCGAAATTCGCTACCATCCTGGTAAGGCGAATGTCGTAGCTGATGCATTGAGTCGTAAGGAACGTACTAAGCTTCATTGTGTACGTGTTCAATCTGTTATTCAAGCTCGATCCGATATTCAAGCACGCATTTCTCAAGCTCAACAATCTTGTGTTTCACAAGGATTGATGGATAAGGAGTTTCCTTATCACATAACACCTGCTCTGGAACTGAAGGACAATGGATCATTTTACTTCATGGACCGTTTGTGGGTCCCAAGCCAGGATGATCTTCGTACCTTGCTTATGGATGAAGCCCATAAGTCTCGTTATTCTATTCATCCGGGCTCAGATAAAATGTATAAGGATCTTCGTATTCACTATTGGTGGCCTGGTATGAAGAAAGACATTGCCTTATACGTATCCAAATGCCTTACTTGTCTTAAGGTTAAGGCTGAACATCAGCGTCCTTCTGGTTTATTGGAGCAACCAGAGATCCCAGTTTGGAAATGGGAAAACATTACTATGGATCTTGTTACTAAACTTCCATGCACAAAGAAAGGTCATGATGCCATCTGGGTAGTCGTTGATCGTCTTACAAAGTCAGCACACTTCTTGCCAATCCGTGAGGATTTTCCTGCTGATAGACTTGCTCAAATCTATGTAGATGAAATTGTGGCTCGACATGGTGTTCCTTTGAACATCATTTCTGACAGAGATGCTCGTTTCACTTCTCATTTTTGGAGAACCATGCAATATGCTATGGGGACCCAACTTAATCTAAGCACAGCCTATCATCCGCAAACGGATGGTCAATCTGAGAGAACAATCCAGACTTTGGAGGATATGCTTAGAGCTTGTGTGATCGATTTTGGTGGTAGCTGGGATTCACATCTTAAATTGATTGAATTCTCCTACAACAACAGTTATCACACTAGCATCAAAATGGCTCCTTTCGAGGCTCTCTATGGTCGAAAATGTCGTTCACCAGTCTGCTGGAATGAGATTGGCGAGGCTCAACTTACTGGACCTGCCCTCATTTTAGAGACAACTGACAAGGTCAAGAAAGTTCGTGATAACCTTCAGGCAGCTAGAAGCCGTCAGAAGATTTACGCGGATCCAAAACGCAAAGCCTTGGAATTTCAAGTCGGTGATCGAGTATTACTTAAGGTCTCACCTTGGAAAGGTGTGATCAGATTTGGAAAGAAAGGAAAACTTGCACCTAGATACGTTGGACCATTCAAGATCGTCGAAAGAATCGGAAAGGTAGCCTACAGACTTGAGTTACCTCCTGAACTTGGAAATGTTCATCCAACTTTTCACGTGTCCAATCTCAAGAAGTGTTCAGCTGATGAAAACTTCTCCATACCACTTGACGAAATTCGTGTTGGCAAAACACTGAAATTTGTTGAGAAACCAGTGGAAATCATGGAACGTGAAGTCAAGTGGCTTAAACGCAAGCGCATTCCTTTGGTCAAAGTTCGCTGGGAAGCTAAACGTGGACCTGAGTTTACTTGGGAACGCGAAGATCAAATGAAGGCGAAATATCCACATCTTTTTCCACAAGTTTCCTCTAAATAAATTTCGGGACGAAATTTCCACAAGTAGGGGAGACTGTAACAACTGTGCTTGTAATCACTATGAACAGTTCTGTTATCAATAAAACAATGTTATTTGATCACAATGTTTGTTTTGTTATGTTTTACATTTTTCATGTTTTGACTTTTATATAATTTCAAACTCTACATCGCTTTCTGGAGAGTTATATGCAAACTAGTGCGTAAACGTACTCAGTTTAATGCGAGAAATACTCCGGAACATCAACATATACTCAACATACCTTAAATAACCTTTACATAACTTAGAAATAAGTTTTGAAGGCTTTGGTATGGCAAAAAAAAAAACAAGTTAATTCGCTTACAGGGACTGAACTTGACAAACTGCGAATGTATGCCAATTTGAACTGTAACGAACATTCCGGAACATGACCATAAGTTAAACATACCATAAATATCCTTTACATAGCTTAGAAATAGGCTTTGAGGGGTTCGGTGTGCTAAAATAAACTTTTGTGTCATTCAGGGACTAAAAGTGTCAAAAAGTGCACAAGTTTGCATTTTCGCGCATAACTTACGTTCTGAATACATCTGGACATCCAAAAATTTATGTAAGCATGACTACATTATATTTTAGTGTTCGCCTTAAGAAAAATTCATTCGTCGCGTCATTTGGATCGTTTTTCGCGCTTATGCGCATTCCGTCGTAATTAAGCGAACATCGCGATCGTACGGCCAAACGAACCGACATCCGAGATATTTTTGAGCATGTTTTGAGTTCCCTATACTTTAACTTCATTTTAGAGCCTTGAAATGAGGTTAACGGGGTTCAAACGCATCAAAAATCGCTTAAACGGGCTGCAGGGACTAAACCTGTCATTTTGAAACATTTCTGATACAGGAGGGTCAGTGGCGTAGCGCGACTGCCTAGGCCTTCACCGTCGCGCTACGCGACTGCCTATTCTGGGGCAGAAACATGCAGAAACTTCATTTTTCGCATTTTCGGGACCAGATTCGATGTATCGACAGCTGTTCACAGCTGTTACCCACTCCTAATCACTTTGCCACATGTTGATCTCTTATGGTGAGTGACCAAATGAGCCACCATAAGGTTCCGACAAGTGTACGCATGAGATTAAGGCACGATATTCGACAAACGATCCTAACGGTGGACCGTTTACTATAAATACCCCATCACCCCCAACCTCATTACTTACAAGAATCTGATCTATTTGACTCTAAGTTGGAACCATTGTTTCATACCTGAGTTATTGTGATCACGATTAGCATTCGGGGACCCTTCGTAAGTATTCTTTCGTTCTTTTCCTTATTTTACTGCTTTTCGAGTCAGAAAGTCAAACTTTGTTTGACTTTCAGCGTTGACCAGTAATGGTCAATGCGAAGTTCGTTTGAACTTCGCAACGTGATTGTAATCACGATGGTCATAGTCCCTTGGGACTATGCCTACTGATTACCACGTTGTCTAGGGTCGTAGGGTAAGCGATCTGATAAATCGCTTATACCTCGAACCCGACCCAGTTTGGTCGATCATTAGGATCCGACCAAATACATTAGGTGACCATAGTAGGTAGGGAATAACCTTCCGAGGTTATACCCTATGGTCACATCGTTTAAGTAGTTGTATGATAGGTAGTTTATATGCCTTAGGTAAATTACCCGAATACCCTTTTCATGTATAATTGGTAATTAAGCATATGTAACCTAAACCTTTGTCATATAACTGATTATTAAACATGTTTAGGCATATAATACTTGTCATAGGACTAGTTAGGCGGTCCGAACGCGTTTCACGCGAACGACGCGTTAAAGTAGCATAAGCTACCTAAACGGGTCGTAATGGGTCGTAAACACTTAGGTTAAGTTTCATTTAGTATGTAGGCTTTGTTAAACCAAATGACACGAGTCTCTACACTCGTTTGGTTTACAAACCCTAATGCTACCCGATCTTCCGATTTAGGTCCGGTTTATTAATGTAGTTACCTATAGTAGGTGTCGTTTGATTCCGTGATCTCTAGCTTTGCTTGGTGGTTATCCTAGGACTTCTGAGCAATCTCAAGTGAGTACATAGACCCCTCTTTTACTGTTTTCCAAACGTTTTGGGGTGGAACACATGTGCCTACTTATTACTTTAATGCTTTCCGTTTTCACATCATATACATGCTATGTTCGTTAGTACATTATAGTACATGATTTCAATACATTTTATGCTAGGTGTGCCCATTGTGTGCATTACTTAGTACATCGTTTTACATTACATTTCTGCCAAGTATGTTGACTGATAACATGCTAGCACATTGATTTACATGACTTTTATGCTTTGTATGTTAACTTAGCATACTTAGTACATTGTTTTCATATGACATGTATACAACTTCTATGACATTTGGTTTGCACAAACGGGTCTTTATTACGTTCATTAACATTTGCTACGCCGCTCGGGAGTAAGTAGTGGTACCATAGGACTTGACAAATCCCATTCCTGACATCCCGGGTTTGTTTGGATGTAAGGAATGACTGAATCCGAATACAATTCTTTTGATAACCTTGACTGAAAGGGTTATCCGACTGTCTCAAGGCTTGAATGTATGCGTTAACTTACCACATAAATGTTCGTATCAGTGTATCATGCATCACTTGGCAAAACATAACTTTTTGATATATTCAAAATACTTTGTTTTGTACATTTTACTTATGGTTTAAGTAGTCTTATTTTACTTACCATACATAACATTTGTTACACATTACTTGACTACTTTTGGACTATCAACATTTGACAGGGTTTATACAAGTACTATTGACTATTGGTTTAAACATAGACATTATACTTTGTTGGTTGGTTTAAGTGACTTAAGTAACGAGATGTGAGTAACATGATACAATCATGGTGGATACGCCGCTGGTACTTCCTATACATAAGTGATTGTATTATATTACATATCATAGCGTTATTTAAATCATTCATTTTGGACTTATACATTTTACACAAGTGACATGTTTTTACAAGACTTTGGTTTACAATACAGTTTATTTTATACAACTCATTTTGCATGGTTATTCATTTAACCATACATTATTCACTTATCTATACATATCATCTGGACTTATTGTTTTTCAAGCAATTTACAAAACAAATCAAATTACAAGGTTCATGACTAAACATTTTCTTAAACTTAAGTCATGAATCCTATTTTCACAAAACCTATGTATCTCACAGGCATTTTTATGCTGACGTACCTACTTTCACATGTGTTTTCAGGTGCTTTTCCGTAGGATGACGATCATGACACTAGGGCGGACCTGTGCCTTAGAAACTTAAAAATGAAGCTAGACGATGTTTAATTATGTACTAAACTCTTAAATCTCTGTTTGAAACAATGTAACACTTATGTTGATAAATAAAATACAACTTTGTTTGCCATGGATTTGAAACAATTAATTCTGTTACAACACTCCCCGATGTTTCCGCCACGTTTTGTATGTTATACGTGGTCGGGGTGTGACAATAAAGGCGAGTGTCGCTTCAAAGACAAGCCGTGTCCCATATGCGGAAAGATAGGGCACACGGCTTCACTATGCCCGGGGAAAGTTTCTGTTTGCTATAAATGTTACCAACCGGGCCACAAGAAGTCTGAATGCCCGGACTTGGTCGGAAAGAAAGATAGCAAGGTATCGCCAATAGAAACTCAAAAATGCGAAGGCCAGATCATTCCAACTAACCACAGCCGAAGCGAAGATAGAATCCGATGTGGTCTCGGGTATATTCGCAATAAACTCAATTCTTTCACGTGTGTTATTTGATACGGGTGCAAATAAATCCTTTATTTCATTTGGATTTATTCGACATCCTTCCTTTTTATTAACTAAATTACCTATGCCCTTAGAAGTTGAAATAGGGGATAACAAGAGCTTTATAGTATGTGATGTTTGTCAAAACTGCAAACTGAGTATTGATGGTGAAGAATACTCAATTGACCTAATCCCAATGTCGATGGGATAATTTCAAGTGGTTGTCGGGATGGACTGGTTATCCCGACATCACGCGAAAGTCATGTGTTTCCGTAAGGAGATAAAACTAATATCTCCAAGCGGAAAACATGTTACTATCTATGGCGAGAAAGGAGGTAATCCTGTGATATACTCAATGGTAAAAGCTCACAAGCTTATGAGGCACGGATGCAGAGCGTTTATGATATACGCAAATGAACCCGGGAAAGAATCGCCGAATATCGGAGACGTGCCGGTGGTACGTGATTATGAAGATGTGTTTCCGGAAGACTTACCGGAAATACCGCCCGAATGGGAAGTAGAGTTCGGAATCGAATTGGTTCCGGGCGCGAAACCCGTAGCTAAGGCGCCATACCGACTAGCGCCATCGGAGTTACAAGAATTGATGTCTCAGATTCAAGACTTGCTCGATAAGGGGTTTATAAGGCCGAGTATGTTCCCTTGGGGCGCACCGATATTTTTTGTGAAAAAGAAAGACGGGAGCATGCGAATGTGTATCGACTACCGGAAGTTAAACAAACTCATGGTGAAGAATCGATACCCGCTCCCCAGAATTGATGATTTATTCGACCAACTACAAGGTGCAAATTGGTTTTCCAAGATTGACCTTAGATCGGGGTATCATCAGTTAAAGGTCAAGGAAGAAGATGTACCGAAGACAGCCTTTTGTACGCGGTACAGACATTACGAGTTCCTCGTGATGTCATTCGGATTGACAAATGCACCCGCGGCTTTCATGGACCTCATGAACCGGGTTTGCAAACCTATGTTGGACAAGTTGGTAATCATGTTTATCGACGACATTCTGGTATATTCGAAAAATGAGGCGGATCACGTGCATCATTTACAGGAAGTGTTAGAGACACTCAGACGGGAAAGACTATATGCAAAATTTTCAAAGTGTGCCTTCAGGTTACGAGAGGTACAATTTCTCGGTCACATCATTAGTGCCGATTGAGTATTAGTAGATCCGTAAAAAATAGAAGCCGTGTTAAAATGGATTCCTCTGAAGAATCCTTCAGAAATTAGAAGTTTCTTAGGGCTTGCGGGATACTACAGGAGATTCATTCAAGATTTCTCCAAGATTGCTTCGCCGTTAACTAAATTAACTCGCAAGGAAGAAAGATTCGTATGGGGTGTTGAACAAGAGAAAATGTTCCAAACGCTTAAGGAAAAGTTAACCCACGCTCCGGTATTAACTCTGCCGGATGGAGTCGATGATTTGGTGGTTTACTCAGATGCATCACATTTGGGATTCGGTTGTGTTTTAATGCAGCGAGGCAAGGTGATAGCTTATGCTTCGAGGCAACTGAAGGTGCACGAAAAGAAATATCCTACGCATGATCTCGAATTGGCAACGGTGGTATTCGCGCTAAAAATATGGAGGCATTATTTATACGGGGTGAAGTGCACCATATTTACCGACCACAAGAGCTTAAAATACTTCTTCGATCAGAAGGAGTTAAATATGAGACAAAGGCGATGGTTGGAAACGGTAAAGGATTATGATTACGAAATTCATTATCATCCCGGAAAAGCCAACGTAGTGGCGGACGCATTGAGCCGAAAGGCGGATTATACTCCTATACGAGTGCGATAAATGCAGCTTATAGTGACGTCGGGATTACTTGAACGAATCCGAGAAGCTCAAGCTGAAGCAATAAAAGAAGAAAATTGGAAGACAGAAAGAATCGTCGGCCAACTGAAAGAGTTAACAGATGATAACAATGGGTTGAAAACCTGATTTGGCAGAATATGGGTTCCTAACTCGTGTGGAGTTAAAAAGCTTCTACTTGACGAAGCACACAAAGGCCGTTATTCTATCCATCCGGGAGCGACCAAGATGTACAATGACCTGAAACAAAATTACTGGTGGCCCGGAATGAAAAGGGATGTGGCTAAGTATGTGGAAAAATGCTTGACATGTCTACAAGTCATGGCAGAACACCAAAGGCCCTATGGTAAGCTTCAACCATTGGATATTCTAGTTTGGAAATGGGAAGATATCACCATGGACCTATTGACCAAACTACCAAAGACGAACCGAGGATTTGATGCTATATGGGTAGTTGTTGATAGACTGACAAAAAGTGCTCACTTTATTCCTATACGTGAGACTTATACGTCAGAAAAGATGTTGGAGGTGTATACTAATGAGATAGTGGCATGCCACGGAGTACCGGTATCCATCGTGTCCGACAGGGATACCCGGTTTACTTTAAACTTCTAGCGAGATTTCCAAGACCAGATGGGAAGGAAACTATTTATTAGCACTGCATACCATCCTCAAACGGATGGACAGAGTGAAAGAACAATACAAACACTAGAAGACATGCTGAGGGCGTGTATTATCGATTTCAGGGGCAGTTGGGACGTTTATTTACCGTTAGCAGATGTCTCTTATAACAACAGTTATCATGCCAGTATTTTGGGGTGAGGTGGGTTCACGTGAACTGGCCCATAAAGATATTGTTCGAGCCACTAACGAGAAAATTGATGTGGTTCGAGCTCATTTGAAAGCGGCTCAAGACAGACAAAAGTCTTATGCCGACAAAAGACGAAAATCGATCGAATTTCAGGTAGGCAACAAAGTTATGTTGAAAGTATCCCCATGGAAGGGCGTTATCCGGTTCAGAAACAGAGGGAAGTTAAGCCCGAGGTTTATTGGACCGTTTAAAATCATTGAACGGGTTAAGGTAGCATATCGCCTTGAACTATAGAATTGAGCGGAATCCATGGCACGTTTCAAGTGTCACAACTCCGAAAGTGTCTAGCTGAGGAAACGGCTTATATCCACTACGATGACATCGAGGTGGTCAATAACCTTAATTATGCAGTGAAGCCAATTGAGATTCTAGATCGGAAGGTTAAAGGTTTGCGGAATAAGAAAATTAATCAAGTGAAGATCAAGTGGGAGCATAGAAAGGGTTCGGATACTACATGGGAATCTGAAGAGGAGATGCAACGTCTCTACCCGACATTATTCGGTACATATTCCGGTTTTGAGGACGAAACCCTTTTAAGGGGGTGGACTTGTAACACCCCGAAAATATAAACCTTTTATTATAAATTCAATGTTGGTAATAAACAAAATGAACTAACTAGGAATAAAAATAACCTAGTTAGATAGAAGTCTTGTAGTAATATGTTAGTGGCTTAAAAACACCTAAAATAAAAACCTAATAATAGTTGGAGGGCCAAAGCTGTTAAATTTGAAACAAGTTTTATTAAGACAAAAAATTTAAAACCCAAACACATACTTGTGTGTGTGTCTGGTTCGATTAAACACAGGGGGCGACCAAGACTTCTCCTCCAAACCCTAGTTCTTGCTAAATTGATCAAATTGAAGGCACAAATCTATCTCAAATCGAAATCCAAGCATAGATTAGTGATCTACTCAGTAATGGGATCATAAGATATGTAAAATTTAGTTGAATGATTCCATCTTAAACTCTAGATGAACACATGAGATTCGAGATTTGAGCTTGCATGATCGTTGTTTGGGTGAATTTGAGATGAAATCATGTCTAGGAATAAACCCTAGCCATTATTTCGTTGAATTATGTTCATCATTGTGAAAATTCATAATCACCTATATAGGTGTTTAGTGGGTTTTGTAGAAATATGTTAAACACTAGGATTATGATTATCATTCTAGTGTATTTTAAGCTCTATGAAGTAATTTCAGATTGTTGATGGAAAATTTGACATGAACTTGCCTAATTGATGTTTAATCTTGGCTAAATAATTAGTCATGAACTTGATTGTAAATTGTATGAAATTATGCCCTTTAGGTGTTTGTAGAAATGCCTAAAAGAAAGCTAAAAGTTGGAAATTTGAACTAAGACGCATACTTGTATATTATGGCGAACTATGCGTTATGTGATATGAAAAGAGTTCTAAACGATTCGTGGTTGAACTCTATAGGCAAGGAAACCGGGACGTCAAGCGGACAAGCCGGTGGTGATACGCGTTTGAAAAGAGTTCTAAACAATTCGTGGTTGAACTCTATAGGCAAGGAAACAGGGAACAGCTATCCTGGCGCGACAAGCGGGAGCGCTCACGGGGCGCGAAATATTTCATGGAGTCTGTCGCGTGGCGCAACAGACCAAACTTCGAAATTTTTTTATTTTTGTTTTTAATTGTATGATATTAGAATTTCATTATAACGTTTTAATGCTGTCAAAACTAATATTTAACGTGGTTTTGACATTAGGTGAAGTTGCTCTTACTCCGGATGGCGATCAAGCAAGAATCCAAGAACCGAACACACGTTTTGAAGCTTCCGCGTTAATCTAATTTTTTTTGTAGACAATGTTTATTTTGTAAACACTTAACTTAACGTTTTCGATGTTTAAACTAGTTAGTTAGTTAACTAGAATACCATCGCTATGCAAATTTATCATCTTATCTAACTTTTTGAAATGATGCATTTGGTTTAAAAATGCATACTTTTATATTAAAATCTTAATTAAATGAGACGGGTGTTACACATTCCGCTCTATATTGTGGTTTTACAAAACTCTCACCAAAGTCTCGATGGATTCCAATGACTTGAGTCGCATAATGGCCGAAAGGATGCGTGTCGTTCGCCCTGGTTGAGGCGAGAGCACAGTCTATTAAGCCAACACGTGTACTCGAAGTCCTTGAGAATAGTCGAATTACTTTGGGCAGTCGAAGTCTAGCACACCTGAGACATTCTATTTTCAAGCTGCAATCGCCGATTTTACGCTTTGTTGTTTTTATGTGTTTCGATTCTGAGATCACAACCGCTGACTCTGTGAATTATTGATTTTATGTGTTTTATGTGGTTTTAAATGCTTATGTGTTTTGATTTTGGAGACTTATTCGCTTTTCGCTCATCGCTTTTATAAAACGCGCACGACGCGCACAGCTATTTACATCTCAACACGCTAACAACTCGCAGACTTTCACATGTTATATTACTCGCTATCACTACTCCCTTTCGCAACCCTCGATCGCTTTTCACAACTTTGAAAGATAGGTGAATACGTGCAAAATATATAGGTGAATACGTGCAAAATATAGTGGAACATGTGTTTACATGGATTACATGTTTCTGTGCTCTATGTGCTTATGTGCTTACATGCTTAAGTGGACTATGTGCTTATGTGCCTATGTGATTACGTGCCTAAGTGAGTGATGTGTTCCTGAGCTTTATAGTATGTTGATTAAACACTGTGTGGTGAGATTGAGTGTATCATCTAAATCCTATGACGATGTCTGTTGCAGACAATGTCGTCATTCGGATCCCATACTTCTCTCCCTGCTCGCCGCAATCACGCTGACAAACGCATCACCTCGCTAGTCGCCAAGCAAATGGCTAAGGTCATTCCGCAAATCGTCAGCGAGATTAATGAAATCACTAGCAAGTCCTCTGAGGAATCTAGAACTGACTCTCCGAAAGCTACCTTCAGCTTCAAGCAGTTTAACGCTTGTGGACCCAAAGACTTCACTGGGGAAGATGGGCCGAGCACTATGTTTCAATGGTTCGACTCGACTGAAGTCACTCTACGACAAAGCGGATGTCCAGACAACCTCCGCACTGTTAACGAAACTGGTGTCTTCCAGTCTAGGGCACTGGAATGAAGGACAGCAGAGCGAAACAGGCGTGGGAACGACGCGGCCTATGGACTTTCTTGGGAGGAATTGAAGGAAATCATGATGAAAGAATTTTGTCCCCCACATGAACTCCAGAAGCTGGAAGACGAGTTCTGGCATATCAAGCAAAAGGGTGGCGACAATGTTGGTCTTACTGCGCGCTGTAAACAGCTTAGCATCATCTGCCCAGGCCAAGTCTCAACTCCCGACATCACAATCAAGAAATATATTCGCGCCTTACCTGATTGTGTTGTCAATTTTGTCCAAGCGGCCAAGACTACTACCATTGAGGAGACCTTCCTGCTCACCGCCGAGATTAATGACAAGCGAGTTTGGGCTGGTTACTTCAAGAACTCCACCAAAAGTCTACACCAAGTCACCGCTTCTTCTGCTACTCCCGCTATTGAAACCGCTTCACCTCAAGCTTCGAAATCTTCACGCCGCAAGCGCAAGAACAACAACAACAACAACAAGAAGAACTGTGTTGTCACTGCTGCTCCACTCAATGCCATCTCTGCTCAACCCCAGAACCAGAACCGCCAAGTCACTGCACCCATGACCAACGCACCTCCTGCAAAACGTGCGTACACTTGTCCTCACCCACTGTGCCCTACTTCCCATTCCTCAGGGACAACAAGCAGCTCTTGCCCCCGCTGCTCACGCAAGAGCCTGCTATGCATGTGGTGATCCTAACCACTTTGCGAATGTCGGCCCAAACTGAGTGGTGAAGCAAGAGCCACAGCAGCTGCCAGCGCAGCAACAACATCAACAGCAGCAGCCTCAGTAGCAGCAGCCAGCTCAGCAAGCAGCTCATGGACGAGTCTTCAACATCAAGGCTCGCCAGGACCAAGCTGACAACAACGTTGTCAACGGTATATTTCTCGTAAATGGTATTTATGCTTCGTGTTTGTTTGATACTGGAGTTGATAACTGTTTTGTATCATTCGAATTCGAAAGGCTCCTAAACCGTAAACGCGCTAACCTCCCATCGATGTTCGACGTAGAAATTGCCACTGGAAGAACCGTCACTGTTAGTTCCGTTCTACGTGATTGTACCCTCGAGCTCAACAATCACGTTTTCCCGATCGATCTTATCCCGATGCAGCTCGGTAGTTTTGACATCATAGTAGGCATGGATTTTCTTCATGAAAATCATGCTGAAATCGTTTGTTTCGAAAAGATGATACGTGTCTCTATGTCAAACGGTGATCAATTGTGTGTGTATGGCGAAGTCACTTCGAAGGAACTGAAACTCGTGTCATGTGTCCAAGCAAGCAAGCATCTCCGCAAGGAACACAAGGCTTTCTTGGCACACATCATAGTAGCGGAGAAGGAAAAGAAAGAGAAGGCAATAGAAAAGGTACTCGTGGTTCGTGATTTTCCTAACGTCTTTCCTGATGATTTACCTGGCTTACCGCCTTCTCGTGATATCGATTTTCGAATTAACCTCATTCCTGGAGCTCACCCCATCGCTAAAGCGCCTTATCGTCTCGCTCCATCCGAAATGCGCGAAGTCTCGAGTCAACTACAGGAATTGCTTGACAAAGGCTTTATCCTCCCTAGCACATCTCCTTGGGGCGCACCTGTTCTTTTCGTCAAAAAGAAGGACGGATCCTTCCGGATGTGCATCGATTATTGGGAACCCAATAAGCTGACTATCAAGAGTCGCTATCCCTTACCCCGAATCGATGATTTGTTTGATCAATTACAAGGTGCTACGTGTTTTTCCAAGATCGATCTATGCTCTGGCTATCATCAATTACGAATTCAAGAGGAGGATATACCTAAAACCACTTTTCGAACCCGATACGGTCATTATGAATTCGTTGTTATGCCCTTTGGTCTTACTAATGCTCCCGCAGTCTTTATGAATCTAATGAATCACATGTGTAAACCCATTCTCGACCGCTTCGCCATCGTGTTTATCGATGATATCCTGATCTATTCTAAGTCAAAAGCCGAACACACGCAACACCTCTGTTTGGTTCTTTAACTACTACAAGGAAACCACCTCTACGCCAAGTTCTCCAAGTGCGAATTCTGGCTTGAGGAGGTTCAATTTCTCGGTCACATTGTCAATAGTCAAGGTATTCACGTCGATCCCGTGAAGATTGAAGCAGTCAAGAGTTGGATTACACCAAAGAACCCGTCCAAAGTTCGTTCTTTTCTCGGATTGGCGGGTTTTTGATATTCACCAATTTACACATATTTTAGTCCCCCATTTTATCCCCATTTTATGCGTTTTCGACTATAAAACCGTTAATCGGATACTTAATCTGGTATACTTTTGTTTACAGGCCTAAAACAGCATGCCAAACAAGATGATAGTGAAAACGAGGACTTTCCGGACGAAACGACAAAGCTGCGAACATTCTGTGAAGATTCTGACCTGGGCATTTGGCACGGTCGTGCAATGAGTGGAACGGCCGTGCGGTTCCGACGACAAAGCCTATCTCAGCGATGCACGACAGTGCAATCCAGAGTGCAACAAGATCTCGGATTTGAACGATCGTGCGGCGGGTTGCACCCCGTGCGGATCCGATGTCCAGCCCAACCCCGGCTATGCACTGCCCGTTCAAGAGTCCGTGCAACCCTTACCCGGAGATGCACGATCGTGCCACCAACGGAACGGTCGTGCGAGATCGAAGACTGGTCAAGATCTGATGATGTCAGGCGGTATGGTGAACAGTAACTCCAATAATTCAAAAAGTGAACGGTCGTGCACTTTATTGGCACGACCGTGCGATCGCTAAAAGTTATAAAAAACATGCAGAAACATTCTGTTCGGAACTCTGGAATTTTGGGAGCTTCACAAGCGATTTTACAGGCTCCGGAGGCTTTACTTTTGACCCGGATTCAAGCCACGTTGTGCCGTTTAGCTCCATTACTATCCGGATTCTTAATCTAGTGCTTGTTTATGGTTTGATCCTCTAATCTTTCCATAATTTTGTTAATGTTTCAAGCATTTAGATTAATGTTTTATGTATTATGATAAGCCTTTGGGCAAAAACAACAATCCCTTGCTTAATTATAACCATTAGTATGTTAATTTTGTTTGTAATGACACTTGGAAGTATTTTCTATGTTAATCTTTGATGATTAGTTTGCAACCTTGTTATTGTTGTTGATTTCTTGATTATAAGTAATTGTGTTGGATGATTAGTATATGGTTAGTTGAGATAGTTGAAAGATGAAGCTTAATTAATCATGTATTAGTAGACTTTGAACATGCTTAACTTGTTTAACTTGTTTAAAATGTGTGCACCATGATACGAGAAATGGTTAGTGGTTTAATAAAAGGTAATTATTGTTAATCAAGAAAGCTTTCCGTCACGTAAGGACCTTAACGGGTTAAATGGTGTTGTTATGAATTCTTGGCATGAATTGTTAGCTTAGTTAGTAGTTTAGGCCAAAATTGCTATCTTGGTGAATTTATATGCAAGATTTGTAAAATGAACTCGGTTGTGATTTAATCTAGTTTATGCTTGTCTCGGTGGTTGCATTGTGTTTATCGGTGTCACTTTCCTTGATTAAGTGAGGTTAGAAAACTCCTAACGGATGACTAACTTATTTTTAAGAGATTTTCATAGACATTTATCAATTGCACGTTAAAGAACAATTTTAGGTGGTTAAAGTGTGTTTTATCGTTTTAGCTTTCCGAATGATTGTCATGTTAGAATTCCCGAAAGGGATACTAATTGTCTTGAAAAAAAAGAATTGACCAAATGTTTCTAGTGACAAAACCGACTTAGTTTGCATGCTATGGTTGTGTATAAAGCAAGGCTATATATCTATTTTCTTATTTGAAGTATACTATGTTTTATTTAAATATTTGTTTATGCTTATTTTAGTTTTTATAAAATCAAACAACTTATCTTTCTTCCGTTAATTTAATGACAAAGGTCTAGTATTATTCCTCCGCCCACTTCCTTGGATCGATACTTGGTTCTTACCGATACTTTACTGCATATATGACGGGGTACACTTGCCTCTTTCGTGTGTGTTTAGATGTTGAAGTATAAATCACTTTTATAAATTTAAAAACCGAATCGTGTGTAATTTCATTATAAAAATATGTATATACGCGCACACGTCAAGTTTTTGGCGCCGTTGCCGGGGAAATGGCGAGCTTTAGGAACGACCCGAGTCAATATCTTATCGGTGTATATACTTGTTAATATTTGTGAATATTTATTCATTTATTTATTTGTTAATATTTCTTGTTTTTAATTCAATTTATTCATTTTCTAGATTATTTTGTACATTTGTAAAAATTTTTTCCATTTAGTTGTTCGAATTCGAATTTATTTATTTATTTATTCTTTGAGTTTTCGGCTTCGGAAAATCATTTTTACTTTAGCCGATTCGATTATTTTTATTGCTTTAATTTTTATAAAATTTCGGGACCATTTTCGGATTTCTATAAAATTTTCAGCCCATTTAAAATAATATTCTGTTTCATTTCAGCAAAAAAAAAAAAAACAGCATTATTATATTAATAAAATATTCATTGTGTCAATTTTTCGTTTGCAGGTTGATGTCCTCAACCCCCGCTCCCAATCCTGTTGAGCCGTCAGACGAACCCGAGCGCGATCTAAGGAGACGTATTCGTGATAGATCCCGCGCGGTAGCGCTGCTACTCGCAGCTGGTGAGCAGGAGCAGGTGGTACCCGCTGAAGCCGAGGGCTCAGGGGCAGCAGGAAACGCAATCATGGCGGACGACGAGCGACCTTTGAATGAATCGAATCAGCCCGGAGGGGCAGGCCTGGAGCCGAGTATCCTACAGCCTACTATAGATGCACTTACTTTTGAAATTAAATCTAGTATTATTAATATGGTGCAGAATTTGGTGCAGTTTGACGGGCGTGAGCATGAGGATCCCGGGAGACATATCGCTGCTTTTCTCGTTGTTTGTTCGACGTTTAGGATTAGAGGTGTTTCAGAGGATGCAGTTCGGTTGAGGTTGTTTCCTTTCTCGTTGCGTCACAAAGCTAGAGCTTGGCTTATGTCACTTCCAGCTGGGTCCATCAGGACCTGGAATGAGTTGGCGGAGCTGTTTATGCAAAAATATTTTCCACCTGAGAAAACAACCAAGTTGAGAAACCGGATTGTGACCTTTCGCCAGGACGAGGGAGAGTCTTTGCACGCGGCCAGGGAGAGATTTAAAGATTTGTTGATTGATGTTCCACATCATGGCTTCTCCAAGAGACAGCTGGTCTTGACGTTCTATCAAGGGCTCAGTTACAACACGCAGGAGCGATTAGACTTGAATGCAGGAGGCGATCTAGGAACAAAGACACCGAATGAAGCTTGTGATATCATTGAAAAAGCTGCGTTGAAGTCTAGCTCGCGTCGCGAAGGAGATAGAGGCCGGGCTACATCATCATCATCAGCATCTCGCGCAGGAGTTCACGCTGTGTATGATTACACAGCCATTACTGCACAAATCTCGGCTCTTGCATCAAAATTCGATAAGTCCCAGATGATCGCACAAGCGGGTTCGGGATGTGACCAGTGTGGAGTGTCACACGAGCCTGGTGCATGCTTTCAGGGAGTCGTGTATGAGGGCCACGAAGAAGTAGATTTTATGAGTAATCAGGTGAGGCCGCAGAACAACCCGTACAGCAATACCTATAATCCCGGATGGAGAAATCACCCAAATTTTGGGTGGCGAGCGAATGTGGGAAATCAAAACCCATTGGGATTTACTCTGCGCGCTCCAGCGCCACAGCAGGCTCAGGGTCAGCAATTTCAGCCATACAACCAACCTTACCAGCAGCGTCCATATTCATATCAGAATCAGGGCACTGGAGTAGTTTCCCGCAGCAGGCCCCTCAATCTAGTTCCAAGCTGGAGGACATGATGGCTCAGCTTCTTACTAGCTCCTCGAATGCAAATTAGTTGACAGAAAAACGATACCAACAAAGCGAGGATCGTTTTCTTTCCCATGAGGGAGAAATGAGGAGTCATAAAGCCTCGATTCAAAATATCGAGAACCAGGTTGGTCAGCTGGAGAAGATGATGTCTGAAAGACCCCAAGGTGGTCTTCCGGGCAATACATAGACAAACCCGCATGGGCATGGGCATGTGAATGCTGTCATGACCAGGAGTGGTAAGACTACCGGACCCGACATATCGGACTCATCACCGATCACTGAAGCGGTCCCGACTGATACACCGGACGAGGTGCAAGCCAGGTTACGCCCAGCAAGTACAGCACAAGTCCAGGAGCCAGTCAAGGATTACACTCCCGCAGTACCTCATCTGGGCAGGCTGAAGAAGCAGAAAAACGAAGAACAATACGGTAAGTTCCTTCAGTTGTTTAAGCAACTGCACATAAATATACCGTTTGTTGAAGCCTTGGCCCAGATGCCAAAGTATGCGAAATTCCTAAAGGATATCCTCTCAAATAAACAGAAGCTCGAGGATATATCATGTGTGGTGATGAATGAAACTTGTTATGCCATTTTGCAAAACCGTCTGCCCACGAAAATGGGAGATCCGGGTAGTTTTACGCTTCCTTGTTTGATTGGAAACATGTCTGTTAGCCATGCATTGGCTGACTTGGGAGCTAGTATCAACCTTATGCCTTATAAGGTTTTTACTAAACTGGATCTGGGTGAGCCGTCACCCACTAGAATGAGCATTCGGTTGGCAGACCGTTCAATCAAGTATCTGCGTGGATTTGTTGAAAACATGCTTGTTAAAATCGATAAATTTGTTTTCCCCGTGGATTTTGTTATTCTTGACATGGACGAAGATTCAAGAGTGCCTTTTATACTTGGACGCCCGTTTCTCAATACTGCAAGGACGATTGTTGATGTGGCAGCTGGCCAAATCACGCTTCGAGTAAATGACGAGCACGTGACATTTAATATCAAAAGATCAATGCAACATCTGCAAAGTCACGATGACATGCTTTACTATGTCGACATTGTCGACGCATGTGTGTGCTCTTATTTTCAAGGCACTATTGACGAGATTGATTCGGACACATGTCTGTCGTGTGGGGACCTGATTGGCATTACGCAGGAGGGCCACGATTTCGAGCAGCCAGTCTATCAGATTGGTGACGATGGTTCCCAGAGTCCGGAGCGGTTTCTAGAAATTGGTCATGTAGAAGAAGAGAAATCAAAACCTTCGATTGAAGATCCACCATCTTTGGAGTTGAAAGAACTCCCGCCACATCTCGAGTATGCATTTCTGGACGCGGAATGTCGCTTGCCGGTCATCATTTCGGCATCATTGGAAAAAGATGAGAAGAATCAGCTTCTCGAGGTTCTTAGACTTCATAAGAAAGCCATTGCGTGGAAAATCATGGATATCAAAGGCATCAATCCTTCTTTTTGTACTCACAAGATTCTGATGGAAGTCGAGTACAAACCTTGTGCACAGCATCAGAGGCGTTTAAATCCGAATATGCAAGACGTGGTGAAGAAAGAAGTGATTAAGTTGTTGGATGCCGGGTTGATTTATCCTATATCTGACTCTGTGTGGGTGAGTCCAGTGCAGGTAGTACCCAAGAAAGGTGGTATTACTGTAGTCACAAATGATAGGAATGAGCTAATTCCTACCCGTACCGTCACTGGGTGGCGAGTTTGCATTGATTACCGCAAACTCAACGACGCTACTCGTAAGGATCACTTCCCGCTTCCATACATCGACCAGATGTTGGAGCGTCTGTCGAGGAAGTTGTATTATTGTTTCTTGGACGGGTTCTCTGGGTACTTCAAAATTCCTATAGCTCCTGAGGATCAGGAGAAGACTACCTTTACCTGCCCCTTCGGCACGTTCGCCTACCAGTGGATGCCTTTTGGGTTGTGTAATGCACCGGCGACCTTCCAGAGATGCATGGTTGCAATTTTTCATGATATGATCGAGGATTCTATGGAGGTTTTCATGGATGACTTTTCGGTATTTGGGGATTCCTTCGATCATTGTTTGGAAAATCTGAAGAAGATGTTGAAAAGGTGTGAAGAGACGAATCTGGTCCTCAACTGGGAAAAGTGCCACTTCATGGTGAAAGAGGGCATAGTTCTGGGACATAAGATTTCTCGTGCTGGTATGGAGGTCGACCCAGCTAAAGTTGACATTATTTCACAACTTCTGCCTCCCACCTCTGTGAGAGCGATACGGAGCTTTCTTGGTCATGCGGGGTTCTATAGGCGATTCATCAAAGATTTTTCAAAAATCGCTAGGCCCATGACCCATTTGTTATAGAAAGACGCTCCGTTTATCTTTGGAGATGATTGCTTGAGGGCTTTTGACCTTCTCAAGCAAAAGTTGATTGAGGCCCCTATTTTGGTTGCACCTAACTGGAATCTGCCATTCGAAATTATGTGCGACGCGAGCGATTACGCTATAGGGGCCGTTCTGGGTTAAAAGAAAGAAAAGCACTTTCACCCGATCTATTATGCGAGCAAGACTCTTCACGACGCTCAGGAGAACTACACCACGACTAAAAAAGAGCTCTTGGCTGTTGTTTTCGCATTTGACAAGTTTAGATCGTATTTGGTGCTTTCAAAAACAATTGTGTATACTGATCACGCAGCCATCAGATATCTTTTCAGCAAACAGGACGCTAAACCGCGTCTCATTAGATGGATCTTGTTGCTGCAGGAGTTTGATATCGAAATTCAAGATAAAAAGGGTGCGTTGAATGTAGCGGCTGACCATCTATCTCGGTTGGAGCATGGAGACATCAAAGACACGTGTTGGGATTCAATGAATGACAATTTCCCACACGAGTCGTTGATGGGAGTTGAGGTATGCGATGAGTCACCTTGGTTCGCCGACTTTGCGAACTATCTTGCTTGCGGGATTCTGATTAAAGGGTTGACTCACCAACAAAAGAGGAAATTCTTTTCGGATGTCAAGCACTACATTTGGGACGATCCTTTCTTATTCAGGGTTGGTGCTGATCAGGTAATCAGATGATGCGTTTCAGGGAAGGAGGCGGCCGATATTCTGCGCCATTGTCACGAGGGACCTACCGGAGGCCACCATGGAGCCAATTTCACCGCCAAGAAGGTGCTGGATTCCGGGTTTTATTGGCCGACTATATTTCGTGACGCGCAGAGTTGGGTTAGAGCGTGCGATGCCTGCCAGTGGGCGGCAAATATATCGGCACGTGATGAAATGCCTCAGAACTGGATTCAAGTTTGTGAAGTCTTCGACATTTGGGGGATAGACTTCATGGGACCATTTCCCCCCTCACGAGGAAATAAGTACATCCAGGTCGCAGTTGACTACGTATCAAAATGGGCGGAGGCACAGGCCTTACCCACCAATGATGCCAGGGTGGTCGTGAGATTTTTGAAAAGTTTGTTCGCCCGGTTTGGCACACCGAAGGCGCTTATCAGTGACAGAGGGACTCACTTCTGCAATACCCAGCTGGAAAAAGCTTTGTCCCACTATGGTGTGCATCACCGTTTATCCACGCCCTATCATCCACAGACGAGCGGGCAAGTGGAGGTCACAAACCGGGGGCTAAAACGAATCCTTGAGCGGTCTGTAGGTGCAAACCGCAAGGATTGGTCGGACAAACTAGACGAGCCGTTGTGGGCTTTCCGTACGGCTTACAAGACCCCTATTGGGACCACTCCCTTGAGGCTTGTATACGGAAAAGCGTGTCATTTACCGGTGGAGTTGGAGCATAAGGTGATGTGGGCTCTAAAAACCGCAAATCTGGACTTAAAAACTGGAGGTGAAGCCCGGTTTCTTCAGATTCATGAATTGGATGAGCTGCGACAACACGCTTATGAGAGCTCCGTGTTGTACAAAGAGCACACCAAGAGATTGCATGATAAACGCTTGAAGGACCACAAACAATTCCAAGCGGGCGATCTTGTTCTTCTCTGCAACTCGCGGTTGCGTTTATTTCCAGGAAAATTACATTCACGTTGGACAGGACTATACACTGTAAAAGGAGTATTTCCATATGGGACTGTTGCAATAGAGAACGCGGACGACGTTATTTTCAAGGTAAATGGTCATCGTTTGAAGCTTTACGTTGCCGGGCCGATTGAGTCGGCGGTGGAGGTTATCGAGCTCCATGTCCCGCACACATCATAAGTGTGGGGAGGAGAGTCTACGCTACTAACTCGTGGATTAAAAATGTAGCAAGAGCGACTTAAGCGCTTTAGGGGTAAAATCATCTTTTTTTGTGTTTTTGTCGTTTTAGCGTAATTTAGGCTTGTTTTGTAGATTTCGTTAGTTTGTACTGTTTTTAGACGTGCCGAACGTTGGGTCTATGTGGAAAAAATGTTAGAACAGTTTGCAGATGGTAAAAATGGCGAAAAACGGCCAAAACAGGTGCTGAAAATGTATTCTGCAGAAAAAACTGATCTGCAGATGTGTCACGCCCGTGCCACAGACCGTATACCCGTGCGATGGCGGGCTGGCCGGCACCATGAGTCGCACCCCCAGTGCGGTTCCGAGATCAGAGTGCCAGGGTAACACATGTCGGATACGCACGACCGTGCAAGCTGTCGCACGCCCGTGCAAGCTGTCGCACGCCCGTGCGAGAGGATAAGGGCAGTTTGGTTATTTGGTAGTATAAATACCCTTATCTGCAGCCCCCATTCTCATTCGCGAAAAACCTAACCGCACCAGTCGTTCCAGACCAGATTTTGCCTCAAATCGCATGATTTTTCGCACGGTTTCACAGATCTCTTTGCACGGTATGTTTTTTCTTGTTGATTTTCTGTTTCATCCACGTTTTAGGTTAGATTTGTTCGATTTCTTCAAGGTTTTTAGGGTTCCCTTCATAAACACAAGCGAAACCCTAGCCCTTGTAAGAATCTTTTGTCTCGTGAACAACCGGCTGATTTTCTGACCCCCGTTGGCCCAAAACTTGTTTTTTTTTGAAAAATCTGACTATTCAGTGCCGGGGTTAAGATCTGCAGAAAATTCAAGTCGTACGAACGTTCCTCGGGAGGAACGGTCGTGCAGTTCCGGCTGGTTCACGATTGATTGTTGTGGTCTCGATGTTGCACGGTGGTGCCGTTGGTCGCACCCCGTGCAATCATGACATAAGCCGACCACCATTGTTGTTTCTCGGGCACGCACGACCGTGCGGTTGGTCGCACGCCCGTGCCAAACGCCCAGATCAGCGGGACAGTAGCTTCATAACTGTGTGTTCGGCTGTTCCGAATGAAATTTTTTCTGTTTCTCCTGTTTTAACTGTCTTCCCTCATGCAGATGAATCATCCCTTCCTACAATTCGACCCCGAGGACGAGAGGGAAAGTCTTTGCATCCCAAAACTTCACTCATTGTGGAATAGGCGGGGCCAGTTTGGCATCCCCCGAAGACTAGACTGGGATGTTATGCGTGATTTAAATCAGCGCGACTGACTGGAAAACATGCTAACTATTCCGCTTTCGCGTTTGGTCACCATCGACTGCCCTATCTATCGAGAGCTAACGATTGAATTCTTTGCTACCTATTCCTACGACAAGCCAAAGGCTCATAAAATCCCCAACTTCCACTACAAGAATAGGGTGACTTTCAGATTGGGTGGACGTTGGCATAATTGGATGGTTGGAAGATTGGGTCGAGGACTTGGAATCTACACAAATGAAGATATGGATTCCGAGTTCTTTACGGATCAGTTCGTCTTCCCAAGTGAAGAAGCGCGGGGCGAGTTTTGGGCTCATATCGCAGTTGGAGACCCATATGATCCTAGGATGTCAAAAGCTTCAAGGTTACGAGACCCATTGCATAGAGTTATGCATCACATTTTCAGCCATACCATATGCGGGCGCATGGACAGTTTGGGAAACTGTCCAACACCAGATCTTATATTTCTATATGCGCTAGCGGAGGGGGTACACATCAACCTCGCCGCGCGGATGGCGGAATACTTTGTGAACAGCTCAGGAAGAACCAACAGCAGTCAGATTAACGGCGATCGGTATGTGACCGAGATCGCTTACAACTTAGGGTTAATGACTGATGAGGTGCTTCAGGGTCTTACCTTAGTGACCGAGGGTTTATATGTTGATATCCGCTCCTTGAAGGCGATGGGGCTTATTGCAGAGACGGATCATGGGGATCGATTGAGGGGTTTAAACAACGAGGTCTGGGACCCGTTGCCTCCAGTAGAGGCGGAGGATGAGGATGAGGAGATGGGAGAGCAGCACGAGCAGCACGAGCAGCATGAGCCACATACATCACCACATTCACCACAGCATCACGGATACCACCAGCACCAAGATTGGCCAGAGGGCATCCCGTCTTATCTTGATCTCTACCAGCAGTTCCAACAAATGCAGGTTAGTCAAGAGCATCAGCGGGCCAGTTTAGAGCAGCTGTATGCTAGTCAGGAGCAGCAACGCATTAGTATAGAGCTGCTACGAGTTGGTCAGGACCAGCTGAGGGCGAACCAGGACTTTATGCGCCAGGAGGTGCAAGCTGGGTTCTCATATCTTTTCAGGGGTCTTCATAATGCATTCCCGAACTACTTTGGGGAGCCCCCATAGTTCCCATACGGGAACCCACCCGGTTATGGAGGTGCAGGCCCATCCAACACGAGAGATGGTGCAGGTGGCGACGACGAGGATTACGTGGAGTTGTTTGTTGGTGGTTTTGTTATTTCAGTAGTTTGTTTTTCGGTTGTTCATTTTGGCTACTATTTCAAACACCCGCGGATATGTACTTTTTATTTCTGACACTTTAGTTTATTTGTCTTGTCTATGTTTGGATTTTAGTACTTTTATTTATGTAAATTATGGTTTATTTGCGTTTATATTGTTTCTGTTTTGTTTTGTTGTGCCTTGTGACATACTTGCAGATTTTGGCTAGCACATCTTGGACCGGAGCACATCACAGGACCAGCTTTGAAGTCTCGTTTCATCAAAATCATCATCAGGGGAGTATTATTCTCCTTTATCTCTATATTTCGGCTTTCGCATTGGGGACAATGCGAAGTTCAAGTGTGGGGAGGGGTTTAACTTGTTAACTTTGTTTGTCCTAAAAAAAAACAAAAATCAATCAAAAATATCAGTGATTTGTATATATTTTTAGCAAATAAACCGGTTGGTTGTGTTTTAGAAAGCTTCGGATATGATAAAAAACCGGCAAGCCAAATAAATTTTGAAAAAGAAAACTAGAAAGCGTGACAAACAAAGAAAGACTTGCATGTTAATTTTCACACTGTTACCCATTCCTTCCGTTATGTGAGCATATTTGAGCCTTGAAATTGTTATATATTTGTTCATTTCGGATGTAGAAGTGAGCCGGATGTCATGTGTAATTTAGAACTTGTCACTAGCATGCTTGTTAAGACCATGAACTTGCGAAATTGTGTAGAAGTGATAGAGGCACCTAGAAAACTCCTTTGTATTAGCCTTGTTCTTTGTGTTGTTTTTCCCGTAAACCTTACATTACCCTTAGGATTAACCATGTTGAGCCTTCCCTGTGTTTCCCTTTGTCTACCCAATCACCCACTTAGCCAAATTTAGCCTTTTTATATTTTGAACCTTTTGTGTTAAAACTCGGTTATAATCAACGTTTAACTAGCGCTTGTTATGGTTTATTGTTTATTGTGCATTTCCATTATAAAAAAAGCAGAAAATAAAACACCCTAAAATAGGGTGAAGTAGACAAAATTCGAGCAATTTTGAATGATAAAATTCAAAAAGTGAACGGTCGTGCACTTTATTGGCACGACCGTGCGATCGCTAAAAGTTATAAAAAACATGCAGAAACATTCTGTTCGGAACTCTGGAATTTTGGGAGCTTCACAAGCGATTTTACAGGCTCCGGAGGCTTTGCTTTTGACCCGGATTCAAGCCACGTTGTGCCGTTTAGCTCCATTACTATCCGGATTCTTAATCTAGTGCTTGTTTATGGTTTGATCCTCTAATCTTTCCATAATTTTGTTAATGTTTCAAGCATTTAGATTAATGTTTTATGTATTATTATAAGCCTTTGGGCAAAAACAACAATCCCTTGCTTAATTATAACCATTAGTATGTTAATTTTGTTTGTAATGACACTTGGAAGTATTTTCTATGTTAATCTTTGATGATTAGTTTGCAACCTTGTTATTGTTGTTGATTTCTTGATTATAAGTAATTGTGTTGGATGATTAGTATATGGTTAGTTGAGATAGTTGAAAGATGAAGCTTAATTAATCATGTATTAGTAGACTTTGAACATGCTTAACTTGTTTAACTTGTTTAAAATGTGTGCACCATGATACTAGAAATGGTTAGTGGTTTAATAAAAGGTAATTATTGTTAATCAAGAAAGCTTTCCGTCACGTAAGGACCTTAACGGGTTAAATGGTGTTGTTATGAATTCTTGTCATGAATTGTTAGCTTAGTTAGTAGTTTAGGCCAAAATTGCTATCTTGGTGAATTTATATGCAAGATTTGTAAAATGAACTCGGTTGTGATATAATCTAGTTTGTGCTTGTCTTGGTGGTTGCATTGTGTTTATCGGTGTCACTTTCCTTGATTAAGTGAGGTTAGAAAACTCCTAACGGATGACTAACTTATTTTTAAGAGATTTGCATAGACATTTATTAATTGCATGTTAAAGAACAATTTTAGGTGGTTAAAGTGTGTTTATCGTTTTAGCTTTCCGAATGATTGTCATGTTAGGATTCCCGAAAGGGATACTAATTGTCTTGAAAATGAAGAATTGACCAAATGTTTCTAGTGACAACACCGACTTAGTTTGCATGCTATGGTTGTGTATAAAGCAAGGCTATATATCTATTTTCTTATTTGAAGTATAGTATGTTTTATTTAAATATTTGTTTATGCTTATTTTATTTTTTATAAAATCAAACAACTTATCTTTCTTCCGTTAATTTAATGACAAAGGTCTAGTATTATTCCTCCACCCACTTCCTTGGATCGATACTTGGTTCTTACCGATACTTTACTGCATATATGACGGGGTACACTTGCCTCTTTCGTGTGTGTTTAGATGTTGAAGTATAAATCACTTTTATAAATTTAAAAACCGAATCGTGTGTAATTTCATTATAAAAATATGTATATACGCGCACACGTCAGTTATTATCGCCGGTTCATCGCTGACTTCTCAAAGATCGTTGTCCCTCTCACCTCTCTTACGCACAAGGACAAACCTTTTGTTTGGGGAACCGAATAAGAGGAAGCCTTTCAAACACTCAAGCTTATGCTTTGCAACGCCCCTGTGCTCGCATTACCCGACGGAAACGACGACTTTGTAGTCTATTGCGATGCCTCTAACCTCGGTCTCGGTTGTGTTCTCGTGCAACGGGACAAGGTTATTGCGTATGCCTCTCGTCAGCTCAAGATCCACGAGAAGAACTATACAACCCACGATCTTGACCTTGGTGCAGTTGTTTTTGCATTAATGATTTGGCGACACTACCTTTATGGTACCAAGTGTACGATCTTCACCGACCATAAGAGCCTGCAACACATCTTGAACCAGAAGGAACTGAATATGCGCCAATTCCGACGGATTGAGCTTCTCAACGATTACACTGTGAGATTCGTTACCATCCAGGCAAAGCAAATGTCGTTGCCGATGCTCTCAGTCGATGAAGCTATTGGCATAGCGTTCATAATATTCAAGCCCAGCACGACCTCGAAGCTCTAGTCCGTGATGCTCAGCACGCATGCTTCATTGAGAATACCTTGAGAGGGGAAATGAAGAAGTGCGGTGCTGAAACCTAACTTGTCACCAAATCGAAAGGTATCTACTACTATCTCGATCGCATCTGGATCCCTAGTCGCAATAACCTTCGAGAGATATTGTTGAGTGAAGCCCACAAATCTCGATATTCCATTCATCCCGATGCCAACAAGATGTACCAGGACCTGCATGCCAGGTATTGGTGGCTTGGAATGAAGAAGGATATCGCTGTCTATGTTTCGAAATGCCTAACCTGCTCGAAGGTCAAGGCGGAACAACAATGACCCTCTGGCTTACTCGTACAACCCGAGATCCCTGTGTGGAAATGGGAGAGTATAGCCATGGATTTCATTACGAAACTCCCCCGCACGCCATCATGGCGTACAACCCGAGATCCCTGTGTGGAAATAGGAGAGTATAGCCATGGATTTCATTACGAAACTCCCCCGCACGCCATCATGGCACGTGTCACACCCCGATATTTCCACGTATTGCCGGTGGGCCCAGTGGGGAGTATCGTGACATAGTTGATATCATCATGGTCAATTAATCACAGTTTAAATGCACAGCGGAAGTCTAAAAGTAATTATACAAACCGATTTGAAAGTAACATAAATATTACACAACAGGTTGTAAAAGGATCCATAGGCGGATCAAAACAAAGAAATAATGTTCAATAAACTTAAAGTGATAAAAGCTTGCAAGACTCTTTATTTAATCACTCAGGAGTTCCAGCCCATTACGCTTAGTACCTGCACTTAACCTTTTTGAAAAATACGTCAGTTTACACTGGTAAATACAATTAACTGACTCTTTTTGAAAACATTTAAGAAAATTGATTTAAATGCACAAGGCACAAATATTTTTATAACTTGGGACAATTATTTAAAAATGATCTTGTATACAGATTTACATGTTTGTCGTCCATTTAGTAGCCCGGGTTAGAAGTACCAGGTTAAAGATTAATAGACACACCACTAATATAATCCCACGGCGAGTTATCCTCAACGAGTGGTTATATCTTTTACATAAGCAATTGTCAGGTGTATGCCTACACCCCGTGCTTAAGTCGTGGCCATTCAATGAATGAGCCGAGGATATCCAGAACACGGTCATTAACCCCCCAAAGGCATTGCATCAAACAAAACAGATTAAAACGGGTTATTTCAATGATTTAATCACTAATCGATTAAAGATTCAATACCCTACCAAGCGGTATTATTAAATACCGTATCCCAAGCCCGTATAACGGAAAATAAGTTAAAAGTATTTACCTGAGCAAAAATTTAATTTTAATCTCAGCCGTATATCAACCAGCAAGTGCAAATAGCTTTTACTGGGCTCCTAAATCTGGAATGAAGGCTTTAATAACCTATTAGATTCCTAACGGGTCTTACTTAAGTTTAAACTTAGACCGGTTAGTTTTAATGAAAGGTTTACGGTTCAAAACGCACGATTAAGCGAAGACCGGATTAGAATGTGATTTAGACCCGACAATTATGAAGACTTGTATGAAATGGGTAAATTCAACACATTCTGGATTTTGAAGTAAAAATGATAAGGTTTGACCCGTTTCGGTTAATTTATGCAAACTAGTTACATAAACCGTACCGAACGCGAATATGCATAACGGGTAACCAAATGAGTCATGTACAGGTTCCACAAGTTAATATGCTTAAAATATGTTATGATATCAGTAGGATATCTTCCATTATGCCCAAAATGAATTTAAAACCAATTTAAGCCCCGAAAGGGTATTTTGGTCATTTTAAAGTTTATAAAAGAGGTTAAATAGTAATATGAGGTTCTGGTCTAAAATAATCAGTAAAAATATTTATTTTAATAAGTTACATCAGTAAGATATCATATATATGTGAAACTTTTCATTTATGGCCAAACTATGCACCGTAGGGGCATTTTGGTCATTTCACATATGTTATAAGGGCCAAATTTGGAAATCTGAGTTTAAAACTTTTACTTACTGTTAAAGTATAAAATTTTACTTATAATATCAGTAGGTAATATGTCTTAGGTGTTAAATATAGTTTTAACCCATACTATGCGCCTAAATCGCATAAAAGTCGGTATTTGACGGTATTCGGGTTGATTAAGGAAATCTGATATTTTGATCAGCCTCTACTATTTAAAATAATTTATTTATTGTATAAAATCAGTAGAAAAAGGTTTGACATGTAAAGGATGTGTAAAACTCATTTTATTAGCAAAAAGGGCATTACCGTCAATTACCGAGTCTATGCAAGAATCCTATGTTATGATCAGTTTAAAATTTAACAAAAATTTCCAAAAATCCCTAAATATTATATAATAATATTGGGTAGAAAGTTTGGTGTCAAAATTTGGGTTTAAGTAGGTTTTATGCCAAAAATGCCGTTTAATTAATAAAAAGCTTTCATTTTACGATATCGCGCATAACTTCTATTATAGACCATAATCTGATGTCAAACTTTTAGGACATACTTAAATATCAGTAATAAAGGTTTTTGTCCTCTCACATTTTCAAAAATCTCCTTTTAATATCTAAAGGGCATAATGGTCAACTTTTAAGCATTTAACGGAAACATGCAATGAACTAGGATTTCTCTGGAACCAAGTTGTATAACCTCAGAGGGTTATACTAACCTATAATATGGTCCTAAAGGAACCCTAAGGCATATCTAAACTAAGCAAAAAATCGGGTCAGAACTGAAAGTCAAAGCAAAAGTTTACTTTTGCGACTTTCAGTTCTGAACCGAGCCTAAACTCAGAATTGTCGGGTTGAACATGCCTAGACATGTTCTTATATTATTTACCAACTTATTTAAGTGTTAAAACATGTTCCATAACCTCTGCATTATTAGTTATGAATTAATTTGTAAAAACTGACCCGTTTGACTTTTTATTAATAAGTTTGACCCGACAATTGACTAAGTAAAAGTGATAATCAGTAGGTGCTCTTTTAATGGTTTATTACCTACATAATTACCAACTCATAGCCACTTTCAATTCGAATAATGGCTGGACCGTTTGTGATTAATCACCAAGTCAAAGCTTATTTACGATAGCTTTGACTTTCGGTCATTAAGCTAATAAAACTTAACTAAAGAAGCTAAGAATGCTTACAAGAATCCTTAGCCCGAAATTTGAACTGAGGAAAACTTCCTAGAGCTCCAAGGGACTTCAGAGAGTGAGCTTTGAATGAAAACTCAGTTGTGCAAGTTCTAAGTGATCAAAATATGGGCTATTTATAAGAGATTTGAAGTTGCCAAGATCAATACACCTGTTTAGGGAGGCTCCCAGATGTTTACAGGTGTTGTGGTGGCAGAAGAAACCATCAAACAAGCCCCGAGAATTGAAAACTAGCATGCAAAGGTGGTGGAACTGACTGAACCTGCAGCTGTGCAGGTTTTCAGTCGCTGGTACTTCTCACGCGGGCCGCGTAAGACACATAGGGAGTCTACGCGGGCCGCGACAATGGGAAATCCGGTAAACAGTTTCCAAACTTTGCAATTTCAGTCCCTGGTCCATTTTTAATTTAAATAACTATCTTTTATTGCACTTATGACCCCCATAGTTAACTTTCAAGTGTCTTGGGTCATTATTTAACTCCATTAAGCCCCTGGTTAGATGTAAGATTACCCGATACGTCTTGTTTTCACCGAAACTCCATGAAATTACTATCCATTATTCTTGTGAGTAAAATATGCAAATATTACAATGTTTTTGGGATCGTTAAAAGGTCACTCAGAGGTAACTTTTAACATGTTGACACTTTCAACCCCTCTGCTTTGTAAAGTCCTTATTTTAAGCACAAACGACTTTCTATGTTTGACAAATTATTCGTTAAAGAATACGAACGTCGTGTGAGGTCAATCAGAGGCACAAGATTGGCATGTTGACGCTTTGGATCCTTTTACTTACATATTTACATTGTTTGACAAATTTAGTCCCTCCAGATCAATCCATTACACGTTTAAAGTCCATGACACGTGTCTTTATTATATTGGTCGTGATTTTGCGAGGTGTTACAGCACGATAGCATCTGGGTTATCGTTGATCGTCTTACTAAATCCACCCACTTTCTGCCAATACGAGAAGACTTTAAGGTAGAACTATTAGCATGAATCTATACCGACGAAGTCATTTGTCGACATGGGACACCTCGTGACATCATTTCTGACCGCGATGGTCGATTCACTTCGCGCCTCTGGGAAACTTTTCAATCTGCTCTCGGTACTACTCTCAATCTAAGCACTGCTTTCCATCCCCAGACTGAACGCACGATTCGCACCCTAGAAGACATGCTTCGCTCGTGTGTTATAGATTTCGGTGGTAATTGGGATTCGCATTTACCTTTAGTCGAATTCTCATACAATAACAGTTATCACTCTAGCATTCAAATGGCACCATTTGAGGCATTATATGGAAGAAAATGTCGATCGCCTATTGTATGGATCGAAATCGGGGATGCAAAAATTACCGGTCCTAAGTTATTGCAAGAAACGAGTGACAAGATCCTCCAAATTCGACACAATCTCCTGAAAGCTCAGAGTCGTCAAAAGAGTTACGCCGATAAACGCCGCAAGCCCCTTGAATTTGACGTTGGCGATCACGTACTCCTAAAGGTCGTACCTTGGAAGGGGGCGGTCCGATTTAGCAAGAAAGGAAAGCTAGCACCTTGATACGTTGGACCCTTTAAGATACTGGAAAGAATTGGCAAAGTGGCCTACAGACTCGAATTACCGGAGGAACTCAGCAACGTACATCCGACTTTCCACGTTTTGAACCTCAAAAAGTGTCTAGCCGACCAGAATTTACATGTCCCTCTTGAGGATCTACAAGTGGACGAAACATTACACTTCGTGGAAAAGCCAGTCGAGATCATGGACCAAGAGACCAAGAAACTCCGATTCTCACGCATTCCTATAGTGAAGGTTCGCAGGGATGGAAAACGTGGCGCCGAGTTCACCTGGGAACTCGAGAGTGATATGAAGGCTAAATATCCTCAACTTTTCGTTACGCCTGCGCCTTAAATTTCGGGATGAAATTTCCTAAAGTAGGGGAGGCTGTAACAACCCGACTTTTAAAGTCAAAAGTCAAAGTCAAAGGAAGAAAAGATTGCTAATCAGATCTGTCATTTCTGACTTAATTATTACTTGTACTCTTTGACCCGATAATCGATACCTTGCTTGACGTTATTTTACGATTTATTAGTATGTGAAGTGAAGTAACAATGCGATAAACGTAATTAAACGCTATACTACTAACGCTATCACATCGCTACCGCATCGCAATTCGAATCGCAGGTTATGGATATTGTTTTACGTGTGTATGTTATTATGTGCTTTACTTGTGTGTGCTTATATGTTGTTGGATGTTATTCGCAAACGCAATTGCAACTCGATCGCATCGCAACCCAAAACGCAAGTTTAGTTTATGATTGTTAGGTTGATTATGTGATTTGCGTAACTAATGAGTAATACTATCGCATCGCTTACTCGCAACTCGCTTAAACGCAACGCAACACTCAACGCACGAAAGGAAAGTCGGAAAACCAACTCGCAAGGGCCCTCTGACCGGAAGGCCGTTCGATCGAATGGACATCCGACTGGATGACCATCCGATCGGATGGCCATCCGATCGAAAGGCCATCCGACCCAAACACTCCACCACCTTTTCTCCTCTCACACTATAAATACCCCTCCTGTCACATCACTGTTCACTGATGTGACAGCTCCCTCCGACCAGCACGCTCCTAGCCTCTTTTCTCTCGATTTCTCACGATTCTTGTAAGTTTTCACTCTAAATCTTGTACTTTCTTCATCATTACACACTTTCACAGCATCTTCTCCAACAAATCACAACTTTTCACCGTGAAATCTTTGGATTTGGGTTGTTCTAAGGTGACGTCATCATGGAGTTCTTATGAACATTGAAGTGTGACCTCACCTCATCAAGAACGATTCAGATCTAAGGGATTTCCACATGTTTTTACACTGATTTCAACTAAATCTAAGCATAATCAAAGTGTTTCAAACTTTTCTTCAACATTCTTAACTTTTCACTCAAAACCGTTAGAATCTGGACTCGTTCGGTTTCACTACTCATTCTCTAGTGGAGACCCGGACTGAGAATTGATTTCTATCAAAGAGACGACCGATTCACGGGTTGAACATGAAGCTCCGTCAAGAACAGCCGAGTCTGGTCGAACGGGGTGATTCCTGTCCGATCGGATGAGTTGGACTTGATGTGGTTTCCGTTGCTTAACACGTCGTCATACCGTCTCGAATAAATCTCTTAACTTAACAGATTTTACAAAGTTTTCAACCCAAGACAGTTGCTCGGTCGAACAGCCATCCGATCGGATAGCCATCCGATCGAACGACTATCCGACCAAGTGACTTGTGATTTCCAACACTTAACCAATTTTCCAAAACTACAAAGTATATCAGTTCCAATTCCACTCGGATCACCATCCGAGCGGACGGCCATCCATCCGGATGAACGTCTGTCCGGATGACCAGATATGTAGAGATGATTCTTAGTTTTTAAAATGCTACAACGAAAACTTCAAAGTTCAAACATTACACAAACACATCCTTCCCAAACAAACAACCCTTCGACCGAATGGTCATCCGTCCGGACATTAGTCCGGCCGGATCACCATTCCCTTACAAAACTCTTCGACGCACTATTTAACGCACTGTTCAACGCTTACACTATCGTTCTTTGATCAGGCTAATTCTCAAGTGCTCCCTTCAATCCAAGCTTGTGTTTATTTACTAAACACGAACTGTGAGTATACTCGATCCCTTTTTGCTTAACGCACTTTTGGGTGTTACATACGTTACTTATATTCAAATCATAACCGACACACAACGCAAACACTTTTTATACGCTAACCGCTCTCGTATGTTATACGTGTTATTCGATGAATGCTAATACGTTATGTTTACACAGTGATTGTTGCCTGACACCTTAGCAACGATAGTACTATAGTTTGGACTCAGCACCTGTCGGGGACAGGGGTTGTTAAGGGCTTTTCTTCACGTGTCACAGTGGTGATACGTGTTGCGCATGCTACAACTCGTAGTCACGTCTATGCATATTTCATTGTCGATAACTTTCCTGCTTCACATGTCTACGTGTTCCATGCTGGCTATGCGTAAATCGCTTTCGCTACTATTATACTATTAAACTTGTATGCTCACCTTTACACTATGTGTATTGACTTTTATTTTAACGTATGTGACAGGTGTTTAGGATGCTTATGTTATGCTTGCTGTTATGGAATCAAGTTAGGAGGTCTAGAAACGTCACATTTAAATCTGAGTTGTCGAATCAATTTAATTGTCTTTGAGAACACTATGTCTGTAATAACTATTTTTCTTGATATGTTATGGTATGGGACGTAACGTTAAATATTTGGTAATATTAGTTGTTATGGATTTCTTCTGGACAAACTGTTTCGCTTAGTACCGCGCCCCGATGTTTCCGCCATCGGTTGGGGTGTGACACTTCATACCCTGCGCATAGCCATCATGGCGCGCTGTCACCATCAGCTTTGCAACTGATTCATCCAACTCAATAGAGTTCAGAATTAAGTTCGCGATCTGCGCAAGCAAAATCAGAATATAAGTTTACATGCAAACTTATTCAAAATAATACGAAGGGTTTGAGACACTTACATTTATAACCCCATGATGTTGCATCCATAACATGTTGTTAGTCAGAGGCTCCACCAGGCTCTCAGCAGTCACTCGGGCCGTTTCAACATCTTCAAGCTTCTTCTCAGCCTCTGAGAGGCGGCGAGCTGTTTCAGCTTTTTCCACTTGCACAAGTTGCAAGTCTTTTCTTGCAGCATCAAGCTCCGCTTTTGTATGTTCCTGCTCAAGCAGTAAGGAGGTAAGTTCCACAATCTCTTTATTTCTAAGAGCAAGAGTTGCACAAGTTTCTACCTCTTTCTGTTCACTCCTCTCTCGGTGAGACCGGGTTTCTGTCGCGGCAGCCTCAACATCAGTTTTCTCTTTCTTTAGTTTTTCAATCTCCGCCTTGAGATTGACCGCCTCGTTTCGAAGGGTTCTTTTTTCATTATTGTCTCTCTCACACGCCTCTTTCCAGCGCTTGCGCTCCTCCGCAAGAAGAGTAGCTTCGGCTTCAGCCTTTTTCTTCCAACCCATGGTAGACCATTCCTCGATTTTTTGTTCGTCTTCAAACTTGGCTTTATCGGCTTCAAGTTTAGCTTTTAACACAGCCGTCTATGCTTTTTCAATGACAATCTCTTTCTTCTAAGCTTCAAAGACTTCCCATTCTTTTTGCATACTGCGCCATTCACGCACGATCCTATGAGTGGTTGAAGAAGCACTGGCGGTTTCTTGCAAATATGCACGGTACGTGCGCTCATGTGTTTGCTCCTCTTGGAATTTAGTCTCAGCAGGAGGAAAGGCACCCTGAAACCATTCCCGGCATACTTGCCAATGAGGAAAAGAATCACCTTGCTTCAATTTCCAAACAGGAGTGTGAAGATCAACAGTTTTTTTCTCCGTATATGACCGATAGTAATAATCACCCGGAGTCTCATCTGGGCGAATTGGAGATTCTACCTCAACATCACGCACTTCAGATTCTTGATGTTCAATTTTTTTTTCATCTCTCTGCACATTCTCCTCTGGAGGTTCAGAGGTATGCGCAGAGGCCGATGGAGCAATCACTATCGGTGGCTCATCAACAACAGATTTCCCCTTTTAAGGGACTATTGTGACCATTACAACTGTTGGAGAATCTGGTTTAGGCGTATCCACACCAGTCGTCTCCGCTTCTTTTTCCACAATTTTCTCGCCCTCTACGTTTTCTTTTCTAAGCTCAGGGGGTGGGGATGGAACACGATCATCACAGAACGAGAATAATGTATCCGCCTGAACTGATGCACTAGTTTGACAATTGGGTTGTTTAAATTGGCATGTTCATGATGCAACTGAATCTGAAAAAAATCAAATAAGTTAACATTCACATAAAAGTAAATAAAAGAAAACAATTATTCACTGCTGCGATATAACAGATCAGACCTTAGAATTTTCAATATCGCGTGCTTGGTTTTTCGTAACAACTGAATTCAGAATTGGATCCATTTTTTTAACTTTGTTTAGCAATAGATATAGAGGTGTCTTGCTATGTATTTATAGTAGTAACTATAGAAGTGCATTAGGGTTTAATTTTAGATTTGTCACACCTTTATTTAGGAAGTTTGTTGTAATTAGTTTTAAGTTTTTATAAGATATATCTAACTATAGATATTAGGCAGTTTTAAAAAAAATTAAATGTGACACATAATATATTCATTTTATGTTACGGTACTTTTAATTTTTTTTTGCATAGATGGAGCCCATATTTGCAGATTAGGCGCATTAGATCACAAGTATTAATTACTTGTATATTAAAGCATTATCGACTTGTATCTTTTAATCTGTGCGTCGATATTGAACAAGACAACTACCAAAACGTCGACAAAAATGTGTAGGTCGTCATGCTATCTTTGGATTTTTTTTTAAACAGTATAATTTATAAGATATGTCAAGAATACGTAAAAAAATTATAAGCTTGTTGTGGAGGGTGAATTGTAACTAATTATCTATAATTTTGTTAAAAGCTCAGGGATTGAAGTATAATAAGTTTATGGGCTAAAAAAATAAATAATGTTTAAAAGACCAAACTACCCTCATTTTATGAGTATTTCTATAAATAAATAAAGAGAAAACTTCTTATTTTTTGGGTATCTTAAACTACCACTCTCTCATGCATTATAATATAGTATAGATACATATAAGTATAGATATTTTTATTACTAAATACTATTTTACTTAAATACTTAAGTATATAATTACCAAATATAGTAATAATAATAATAATAGTAACCAAATATGATTAGTGTTAATTACACTTTTCAAAAAACCTCGGTCGTGGGACAACCCACTATGCTTAGACTAAAGGGAGTGGGGCATCCTTTTGAGAGGGCGTCTTGCGACACATGGCGTCACGTCAGATTAGAGGATTTTGAGCAAAAAAGGGGGAGTGGGGCAACTTTGCTGGGTAGGGCGTCTTGCGACACGTGGCACCCATTTAATTGGTCAAAGTAGCCGTTGGAGGGGGGAATTCTTGATTTGTGTGAGGAGCTTGGCGACGAGAAGAGGATGCCCAAAGGGGGGACGCCCCATGGAACGCCTAATGGGGGTGGTGTGCGGGGCGGCCTTAGGCGTCTTGGAGGGGGAGAACGCCCCACTCCCTTTAGTCTTAAGTCAAGTATTATCTTATTCAAATACTTAAGTATATAATTACTAAATAATAACAACAACCAATTTTGGTTAAGTATTATCTTATTTAACTATTTGAGTATATAATTACAAAATATTTAAAAATTAAATAGTGTTGAAGGCCTGATGGGTTAGATTGCACTCTCCAAAGAGACTCGGTGACACTCGTCGCCTCGCATAATACTATTTTATTTAAATATTTAAGCATATAATTACTAAATATTTACATAATAATAATAATAATAATAATAATAATAATAATAATAATAATAATAATATAATCGATGTTCAAGACATGCCGGATTAGATTGCACTCTTCAAAAGAGCTCCGGTGACACTCGTCGCATCGCGAAGGAGTTATAACTTAGGCCATGTTTGGCTTAGCTTTTCAAAACAACTTATAACTTTTTGGAAAAGTTAATAAGTCACACATTGGAGTCACTTATTAATTTTTCCACTCACAAAATAGTTTCATCCAAGCACTTTAACTTTTTAAAAAGTTAATAAACTAATAAGTCACTAAAATAAGCACTCTTAAACACCCCCTTAATGACTAACCAAACAAACAAAGTTCTAAACATTATCTCACGACTCACATGTTTGTACCTGACTGACCTTTGAAAGTAATTCAATAGTTCGAAATTTAAAGAATTGTTGTTGCATGTTTGTACCTGGCATTAACATCGTTGTATCTTGACTTGAATACGGATTCTTTTGGTTAAAGCAACAAGTGTAAGAAAGCCATTTCTGTGCTACTCATTTTCTTAGTTTCTCCACTAGGGTTACTGTGCTGAAAGTCTAGTAATTTGCTTTACCAAACTGGAAAACATATTGTCACAACAGAAAAAAATGATTGTAAAGTGAAAACTATTGTACAAAAGATATATATTAGGGATTTTTTTTAATAGTAAACTTCATTAGAACACATCTATAACCTAGATCAGTTTGATTTTTTTTATATTTGATTTATTCACAATAAATTGTAACCATATCATAAAAAAATTGCTAAGCTGGTAAAGTTTTTATTTTATCAAATAATATAAGTACGTATTCATTATTCCGACACCTATTCGTTTATTTGTGTAATATAACTTAAAAGTGTAACTACACACTACAATCTATTCGGAGGGGATCTAATGGTGGAATGGGCACCTTAGCGTAGTACCCTAGCCCTATTCAGTTTTACACTACCATGTCGATTCACCCTCAAGTACCCTAGAATCATCAAAACGGTGACAACACCTACCCACAATTTTTTTTTGAACTGTGAACTTCATTAGAAAACGGGCGCACCCTCGAAAAAAGGGCCGCCAAAAGAAACGCTTACAACATATACAATGGGTTAACTACCCAATCCTTCCAAACAATAGAGGAGAAACTAGATCTACTTTTCAACCACAAAAAAGCCCAAGATTTAACCAAAGCAACAACCTCCACAACCTTCGGCCTAATCCCCTTAAAAACTCTATCGTTCCGAGCCTTCCACAGCACCCAACATGTAGTCATAACAATCCCTCTAATCAACTTCTTGGCCCATTTACTTCCTGGAAGATGCTGATGTAAAGACAACAGGTCTTTAAAATCCAAGGCCAAAAAAGGCCCCATTTTACACCAAGAACTCACCGCGGACCAAACACCAAACGAAAAGCCGCATCCCGTAAAGAGGTGCATCACATCTTCATCCACCGTATCGCACAAACTACACGACCCGTCCTGTATATTTATCCGTCTTCTAATCAGCGCTAACTTGGTAGGAATACGATCCATTTCTGCTCTCCACACGAACAGGTTGACTTTGAGCGGGACCCATGATTCCCACTTCATAAGATGGTCTCGGCGATCTTCATTTCCTTCACGAATCAGCTGTTTTAACTTCGCTACTGAGAAGGTGTCTTTATCATCCTCTCCCCATGACCAAACATCGTGAGTACCTGCATACGAAATATCTTTAAGAAGAAAAACGACATCCTGCATCTCGGACATTTCCTCAACAGTGGAGATACTTCTTTTCCAATCGGGGAATAACCGCATGCCTCCGTTATATTGTCGCAGCCGAGAAGCAACTGTACAATTTTTCTCCCGCTCCAAACTATAAAGCCTTGGCCATCGGTGCTTTAGAATCGTCGAACCAACCCATAAATCTGACCAGAAATTGACCTGAAGACCATTCCCAACCCTCGCCCTTATCAGAGAACTGATATTCTTCCCGTTAAAAGAGTACCGCTCCAACTCCTTAACAATCACACTCCAGCATCCTTTAATACTACGGTTAAGCGGAAGGAATTCCCACCTACCCCTCCCCCCGTGAACTAACTCCATCACTTTACGCCAAATACTATCCTTTTGAGTTTTATATCGCCAAGCCCATTTCGCCAAAAGAGCTATATTAACGTCTCTTAATTTGGTTATTCCCAAACCACCATTTTTTTAGACTTTGTCACTGTATCCCACGCGACCCAAGACATTTTCTTATCCTCACTAGAGCCTGCCCAGAGAAAATTCCTCATCATTTTTTCCAACACATCCGTCACTTTAACTGGGGCTTTGTATAAGGATAAATAATAGACCGGTAAACTAGCAAGCACCGACTTAATTAAAGTTAACCTTCCACCCATGGACAACAAATTGGCCTTCCAAGAAGCTAACCGACTTTTAACAATCTCGATAACCGACTGCCAGTGGACACTCTTGTTCATATTCGCGCCGACTTTTATCCCCAGATAAACAAACGGGAATTCCCCAACTCTACAACCCAAAATAGTCGCCAAGTCACTCACCTCTGCGCCTTCAACCCCAATACCAAACAAGTGAGACTTTCGTATATTAATTTTTAGCCCCGAGCATATATAAAACACTCTCAGAAGCCTGGCCGTTATTTGAATGTTCTCCCTCGACCAATCCCCCAAGATCATCGCATCATCTGCATATAATAAATGAGAGATAGCTGGTCCCCCATTATAAACTCTAAGATCCTTTATCTCCCGCGAATCACAAGCCTTTGTAACCATAAACGAGAAGGCCTCCATCACTATAAGAAAAAGAAACGGAGACAAAGGGTCACCTTGTCTAATCCCCTTTTGGCATTGAAAATCAAACGTGGGCGAACCATTAACCAATACGGCCGATCTAGCGGATTCAAGAATGCCCTTAACCCATTGACACCACCTAGTTGGGAACCCCATTTGACCCATCACCGAGATAAGGAAACCCCAATTAACATTGTCGTACGCCTTTTCAAAGTCAATTTTAAGTAAAAATGCTTTTCTCCCCGTCTTTTTAACCCACCCAAATAACTCATTAATCATAAGCGGACCGTCCAATATGAATCTGTCTTTAAGAAAAGCCGTTTGCGTCTTCGAAATAATTTTACCCATCGTGTCCTTCACCCTAAAAGCCAACACTTTCGAAATAATTTTACTAATAACCCCGACTAACGTTATTGGCCTATAGTCTTTTAGCCCGACAGGAGATGTATTCTTTGGAATAAGCGTAATAAAAGAGGTACCGCATCCTCTACTTATAACACCGGTCTCGTGGAAATTATTGAATAGCTTGACAAAATCATCCTCCAAAGAACTCCAAAAGTGCTTTATAAACTTGAAATTAAACCCATTCGGTCCCGGAGCTCTGTCTGACCCGCAATCAAACACCGCCTCCTTAATCTCCTCTTTGGTAAAAGCCCGAATTAGCCTGACGGCATCCTCAGCTGGCACGATATTAATATTGTCACAAATCAGATCAGGCCTCGTCAAATATTTATCAAAAAAGTGATTTCTGAAAAACTTTAAAACTTCTTTCTTGATCAAAGTAGGCTTAGAAATCCATTGGCCATCCACTAAAAGACCCGGGATATCATTCGATGCTTTTCCCCCATTCACCACCCTATGAAAGAAAGCGGAATTATCATCACCCTTCGACGCCCACCTAACTCGGGATTTCTGTTGCAAGTCTCTACATTTCCACTGATTAACTTGGGCTACACCTTTCTTACATTCTTCCCAGACCCAAATCTCATCTTCCTCCAAGTCTCTGTCTTCCATAATAAGCTCTAGTCTTTGTATTTCATTCTTGTAACTTTCCAACTCCTCTCCTTCTTTATGTATAGCTTCGGCCCTCCACTTCCTGAGAGCCTCCCTCACATATTTTAATTTTTTCATGATCACCACGTCTGGACATCCCTCAAAGGAACATTCATTGAGCGCCTTAATCACCACATCTTGACAACCCTCTCTCTCCAACCACGAGTTAAACCATCTGAAAGGTTTATACCCAAAGTTGGAATCTACCAACATCAAAAGAATAGGCGTATGATCAGATAAATCTCTCGGCAGAGATCTTAAACAAGCTAGCGGCCACCTGTTGAAGAAACATTGGCTAACAAGGACTCTATCAATCTTACTCAGCTTGAAATCACCATTATTTCCTGCCACATACGTATATTTGTTTCCCCTCATATAGTACTCTTGTAAGCCTACCTCATCAATAAAAGAATTAAAATCCCAGGCACTCGTATGATTAAATCTGGAGTTTTTTCTTTCTTCTGGATAACGAACAGCATTAAAGTCCCCCAGCACTACCCACATACCTTGGACACTAGCAATCACAGCTTTTAGTTTGTCCCACATACCCCGTTTGGCAACTATTTTTTGCGGAGCATAAACGTTCAACACATTTAGTTGCGACCCATCATCGACTAAGAACCCCGAAGTAAGTAAAAAATTTGGGTCTAAAACAGCAGAGTCTTTTTTAAACACCTTAGTATTCCACAAATTAATCAAACCACCTGATCTACCCGAAGCTTCCACCATATCAAATTGAAAATCCCATTTCCCCCAATAATTACTACCATCAAATCTGTTAGACTCCGCGATCTTAGTTTCCTGAAGCACCACAAAGTCAACTCCATTCTTGGTCTTTAACTCCTTAACCCACCCCTGCTTCCCTTGCACCCCCAAACCCCTGACATTAATGGACAAGAAATTCATTTGGTACCTGATTGTAATCCTTCTTCTTCAACAATTTGGGTCACCAACTGCTGGAAATTACCTAGCTGAGCCCCCACCACCGACCCTAATTGAATAGTATCGACGACCTCCTTATTGAGCCCCATCGAAATCGCCGGTGAAGCCGACTGCCCTTCTAAATCCACTTGGAAAACTTCCGTCACTGAATCCATATTGCTTGGAGGATTTTATCCTGAACCGAGATGGGGTCGCCTCTGTCTTCAGCTCTAATCGAATGGGACTGGGAGACTAGAGGAGGTTCTATTACGTCTTCAGAACCCTCCTTATCCACAAAGGAATCACCTTGGTTGTTTTGATTTAAACCCAACAGGCAATCCAGCCCAAATGGGTCTAAACCATTTGGGTCAAAGTCAAGTCTAGGCCTTTTTCTAGAACTGGGCCTATTATCCATGGACATCAATCTGTCTTGAAAAGGGCCCATACGACACCTATTCCCTTTTTTACAACCTTTCCCTCCTTTTTTAATTGGCACCCTTCCTTCACAATTAAACCTTTTGCTAATAGACTTTTCCACCCCTAACATATCAGAACCTTCCTTATCTATCCCAATCGAATCCCCACTACAATTGGAACCTTCCTTATCAAAAACATTAACTAATTGACCAACATCATTACCTTCCTTTACTGTCTCCAATATTTGCGGACCTTCCTTATCAACAGGAACAATTGGACTGACCGTAGAAAACACCGGTGACGTTTGATTCCGATGTACCGGAACTGCTTCTTATTTCCTATCCTTTATCATAAAATCTGGTTCCCAGTCTCCTACCTCTTCCGCCACCCAAACTCTATACTTACGTCCCTTCCACTGCACCACCACCTCTTCTTGAATCTTCTTGCCTTCCGTAATCAGGACTCCAATATAATCATAAGATAAATCAGAATCCCACACCTCATGCTGGCCAACCTGAACGACTTTGCCAAAACACTCCCCAATTCGATTAATTATTATGTTATCTAGTACGTGGAGAGGAATACCCTGAATCCGTAACCATGCCACTTTCTCGAAAGGAAGAGTTTGGCCAACCCACTTCTCCACCGATTGAAAGACGTCCCCCTTCTCCTTAGCTAGAGTAGAGAATCGATCCGCATCATCTCTATCGGAAAACGAAACTAGGATGAACATGCCCCCCACATACTGTACCACTCCTCCTCCTGACGACATCTCCCTAACTGTATCCCCTGCCGTTTTTAGAGCTTTAAAATCAGCCATCCTAACAATAACCGCCTTCCCTACTACATGATCATGCGCCTTAAAATCGTCCGGAACCACTATCACCTTCTCATCCTTAACCATATTGGCTCTACCCAAGACAGCATCTTTAAAAGAAACTGTCCCAACAAATGTCTCACCAATAACCTCCTTCCCTCTAATGTGGTTACCAATCCCTCCGGTTGATGTCTTGGGCTTTTGTTTATCTGCTTGCCTATTATTAATTTCTCCATCTTCTAATGTGAATCGTGCCACGTTAAAACTCAGCTTAAAATCCCCCATTGTAATGTTAGACAGAATCTTCTCCATCTCCCCAGTATTCTTTACGTCTAACAGAGATACGAAACCGAAACGGTTACCCGTCTTGTCCCTCTTTCTTGCTATGTAAATGTCAAAAATCTCCGCATGAACCCGAACAAACCCTGCAAGGTCACTCCCACTACAACGATCTGGAAGATTGGAGACAAAAATTTAGTCAGCCTCTTTTGTATGTTGACCGGAATCGGTTTCCGGTGATCGCCCCCCATGTTGGAAGAGAGAAACAATAATATGTTAACTAATTGGTTACCCTCTAACTCTTTTTATTTTTAATTTAAACAATAAAATTAAACAAACTAATAAAAGCAAATAAAAACAATATAATTCATATAACAAATAAAATTAAACAAACTAATACAATTAAATAAAAAAACATAATTTAAAAAAAAAACATATATATAAACTCTTTCCAAGTATGGTAGATCTTGAGCTGTAAAATGTGCCACAAGATCTAATCGAAGTCGAAAATGCGTATCTCGATTCATCAACTCGTGAAGAGCATTATCGTCATAAATGGGTAGCACGACATGATCCGGGATCTGGACCAGTGAGAAAACATTTGTGTAGTCCTTTAAGATCAATAGATCATATCGTGCAGTATCGTACACGTATATGTCACTCTCATAATCTTTTCTACACTCATAGCACGCATAGGTCTCCTAAGTATGCCCCATTTTCCCATTAGAACACCAAAAGCACGCTCCACATCTTTTCTTGCCCCCTGTAATTTCTTGAACTTCTTTTCATTCGGATCGGTCGGATATGGAAACGTTTTCCCAAATGTTGACCAAGTTGGGTCGATCTCGTCGGTTAGATAGTATCCACGTTTGTATGCATGTCCATTCACATGAAATGGACACTTAGGTGCGGTTCCATTCCGTTGAGCGACAAATACTAAAGATGTCTGGAGAACATTGATGTCATTGAGTTAACCGGGCGAACCACAATACACATGCCAAAACCATAAATTTTGTGACGCAACCGCTTCGACTATGGCCATTGGGTATTGGTGATCACCTCTCATTAAATGGCCTCATACGCTTTGGGACACATCCTCCAGACAAGATGTGTACAATCGATGCCACCTAACATCCCAGGAATATGTTGTTTTTGTTCAGGTCGTTGCTACAAAATCGCTACATCGTGGCTTGTCGGCCTACGCAAGAAAATCACCTCTCCCACTTTTCACACACATACTCTTTGGTCTTGAGAGGTCACATAGGAGTTTGGGATCACTCCAAGAAAACAATTGTAATAACTTATTTTGAGAGAGAGAGAACTTGTAATCAACAACTTTCACTTAGTTGTTTGATCTCACACTTGATCCATCATGATCCTACCCATGATCATTTCTTGTAGACAAGTTACTATGGCCATTTCTAGCTAAACCCTTTGTGTTGCTTGGTATGGATTAAAAGTTTTAACTTTGGCAAAGTGGTGTGGTATGTCTTTGATAATTCTTTATACTCTTCTTCTTCTTCGGAGGCTTGTGATTCGGTTTTGGTCTTTGATCTTGTGGGTGTTCTTGATAACCTCAATGGGTGAAGCTTATTAGTACACTCATGGCATGTGACAACTTATTTACTAGTAAGGGAAATGCCATTTTGGAGAAGTGGTTGACCCATTTGTGGAAACATATTTTGTGATCAACCCGCGTTTATCAAGGTTATCATTATTTTCTACACGGTCTAAATGCTATGCTTCAATGATAAGCCAAAGCTTGGTTATGTGACATGTGTAATATGGTCTATGTGTTAGGCTTGGCGCGGACCAATAGTTGGTGAACCCGTGTTAAAATATATACGTCTTCATATATATATATATATATATATATATATATGATCCATTTGATACAAAAACAACTACACGAATTCACCAACTTTGTTGACTTTTTAAACTTACATGTATTTCAGGGAATTAGTGGGACTTTGCGCTTGAAAAGAAGGTCACAAGATTTAGAAACCAAGATGAATGCCTAACTTTTGGAGGCTTTGCCCGTTATATACCATCTCTTGCGGAAATATAGTGGCTAAATCCTTTATCTTTAAAATTTCATTTTGTTGGAAATATTTTCAGGAATTATTACATTTGAAGGTTGTAATAAATATACTAAATTTTTGGCGTTGTAACATTTGAATCCATCCATAACATTGGCATGCTTGGTTTGTTTTTCATCATTTAGTTCGTTTACTTTATCGTATGCAATGAGAATCAATCACAATCACAGGTTGCGCTTCCGCCTACGAGCAGGTGTGACAGATTGGTATCAGAGCTTCGATTATAGTGAACTAGGATTCCTTCTCGAGTCTAGTCTACAACCACTAGGATCCTCCCATAAAAACAATTTTTACAAGAACAAGAGATTTTCATTGCATAAACATTTCGCAAAGTCCACTACACAAATTCATTTCATAATAACATGCATGGACATTACGTGACTAAGTCTATAAGAAGTAGACATGAAACATTATGTTTATCCGTACAAAACAAGTAGGATAACTTAAAATGAACTTACGTGACTCTTACATTTCATGTATATATATATTAAGTAAAATTTATTTACTAATATATATGTTGTACGTATTAACTAAAGTCAGAAAGGTTATATAAGATCAAAAAGGTCCGTTGACCTGCAATAATACCTACAACTTCTCCCAATTTCCAGGTTATTATGTCATCTTCCGAGAGCAGTGGTGTGTACAACGACATCGATCCCACGGAGATCGTATCCGATAATGAGATCGAACCCGTCATCAAGATTCTATCCTCGGACAGCGAGTCAGAGCATGAGGAGGACCCGAACTACATGCCAGGCAACAAGGACATGGACGACTTTCAGCCTTTTGCTCTACCTGATCATGCTATTGGTGACGTCCATCTGGAGGATGATGTGCTGGCTGCCGACCTATTTCATCATGTAACACCTCATAAAAATTGTGTCCAAAATGTGAAGACACGTGTCCTAAACCCTAAACATGTAAAAGTTTGAGTTGGAAGGATATGCAGAGGGACTAAAAGGGTCAACATGCTAAACTTGTACCTCTGAATGACCTCACACAATGATTGTATTCTTGAATGATTAAATTATCAAACGTAAGAAGCCGTTGTGGAAGAAATCGAAAGATTTCAAGACAAAGGGGTTAAACGTGTCAACATGTTAATTCTTACCTCTGAGTGACCTTTTAATAAACCCAGGGCTTCGTAATGTTTGATTATACTCTCAAGAATACCTGATATTGAATTCACGAGGTTTCGGTACCATTAAATGATTAAAACAGCAAAATTCCAAGAAGAGGGGTTGAAAGTGTTAATATGATAATTCTACTCCCAAGAAACATTTTTTAACGAACTCAGAGCTTAACGGTACTTAATTATACTTCCAAGAATATTTAAAACCTAAATTGAAGGGCCCCTAGTGCTGGAAATGAAAGAAATGAAAGTTACATAAGTGCGGGGACTAAACTTGTAAACAATCAAACAAGTTTTGATTTTTACATGCCCCGCGTGTCGCGCCAGAGATACCCCTACCTGGCGAGTGTCGCGGCAGAGACCGAAATCCAGCAGAACTGGACAGCTGCCAGCATGCAGCCTTGCTCCCCACACAAACCATCTCTGCACTCCGAATTTGATACCAGCAACTTGTTAACGAATTTTAAAAACCTCTTGGACACTTGGAGAGATCTTAGAGCATCCTATAACACATGGATTGATCTTGGATCACCTCCTTCAACTAGAAATAGGAGCTTCAAGTTCCTCGTTTACTTGCTCATTTATAAATTTCATCCTTCTCACTCTAATCTGAGATTCCTGATTCAAAAGGAAGCTCTTTCTAGTTCAAAGTTTAAAGCTACGACCCTTTGTAAGTGTCCTTAGCCACCTTAGTTCAGTTTTTGTTTATTTAAAGATCGAAAGTCAAAGTTGCCGCAAAACAGCTTTGACCTTCGGTTTAGACCTAAATGGTCCAGCCATTGTTTGAGGCGAATATGGCTACGTGATCATAATTAGGTAGGTGTTAATTCCTCAAAAGGGCACCTCCTAATTATCACGTTTACTTAGTTAATTGTCGGGTCAAAGTAATTAAATAAAAAGTCAAACTAGTCAGATTTTTAAATAAAAACATAATCTGATAATATAGAGGATATAAATCATGTTTTGTCACTTTAATAACTTGGTAAATATTATTAGAATATGTCTAAACATGTTCAACCCGACAATTCTAAGTTTAGGCTCGGTTCACAACCGAAAGTCGCAAAAGCTTGACTTTTGCTTTTGCTTTGACTTTCAGTTCTGGTCCGATTAAGCTTAATTCTTCTATGTTTTAAGCTTCCAAAGTGACCATATAATGTTGTAGTATAACTCTTTGAGGTTATATTACATGTTCATTTTGAAATTATGAATTCTATGCATGATTCCGTTATTACGCTTAATATTGACCAATATGCCCTTATGGTCTAAAAATGAGATTTTTGAATATATGAACATACAAATAAGTTAGGTACTGATTTATAAACATGTCTAAAATATTTTTGACACTACATTCTGGTCTCAAATTGATGTTATGCAAATTATCGTAAATTTAGCTTTTATAAAGACTAAATTACCCTTTAATGCATAAATCATGCTTAAACATAAATTTTGACCCAAAACTCTTAACCTACTGTTATGGTATCATTTTTAGGAATTTTTGGAATGATGGGTCAGATTAGATACTGACCTTAACCTCGAGTTCTAGTATAAATTCTATAATTGACGATAATGCCCTTTTTTGCAAATAAAATATGTTTTACACATGATTAACATGCAAAACCTTTTCCTACTGATCTAATATGAAAAATAAAATATTTTGATCATCCAAGGCTGGTCAAAATCTCAGAATCACATAAACTTTGCAAGTATCGTCAATTATCGACTTTTACGCTGATTAGGCGCATAGTATGGTTTAAAACCATATTTAGCACCCAAGACTTGTTACCTACTGAATTTATAAATAAATTTTAATACTTTTACAGTATGTATAAGTCATGAACTCGGACTTCCAATTATGTTCTTAAAAGCATATGTCAAATGACCAAAATGCCCTTTCAGGGCATAGTTTGGCCATAAATGGTAAACCACACATATGTATGATATCCTACTGTTATAACATCATAATATAAATATTTTTTTGACCAGAACATCAGTTTACTTTTAAACCTCTTTTATAAATCTTAAAATGACCAAATTACCCTTACGGGGCTTAATTCAGTTTTAAATACTTTTTGGGCATATATGTTAACATCCTTCTGATGTCTTAACATATTTCAAGCATAATAACTTGTGGGACTTGTATATGGTTCATTCGGTTAACCGTTACACTTATACGCGTTCGGTGTGGTTTATGTAACTAGTTTGCATGAACTAGCCGAAACGGGTTTAACCTTATCATCTAAACTCCAAAATCCAAAATGTGTTTAGTTTACCCATGTTATACAAGTATTCAAGCTTGTTGTGTGACAACCCTCAAAATTACAGGTATCCGTGCAATTAATTAATATTAAATTGGTGCTTAATGACTGTGCTTGATTACAACTGCTGATTTAACTGCTTTCTGATTCTGTTACATACATACATATGCATCACATTCATACTGTCACTCCATTTATTACACACAGACTTTAGTGACAAACTTGATGCACAAAGCACAGTTAGCACAGTGAGCGGATAACTCAGACACATGCTGACAATGCCAGCACATAGACATAAACTATATTGAGGCCCAGTATGAGCTAGGAAAAAAGTATCACACTAGGGTAGTGTGTAGGGAAGTGAGGACTATAAAACTGCGTCACTAGGTGATAGTTTAGGTACCAGAATGTGCCTAAAACCCACTTTAAGTGCAGAATTCTGCACTTAATAACAAAATTCAGCATTTAATCATGCTAGTCACTTGCAAAAATATGGCAAAATGGTCCTGTATACTTTCCTAACTGCCGGGAATTAATTGTGACACAAAAAGCTATATAAAAGACACTTTACGGAATAATTAAGCACTTTAACGAAAGGATACCAAACCGAACAACCGGACATTACCCGGAACACCAAAATAATGCTAGAAGCATTGTTTTTATTTTTCTGAGCTAGTTATGGTCCCCGAGCACTATAACACCTTACAAAATACCCGGTACACACTAAACACTAGACATAACATTAAACTCCCACTAATTAATTTATTTACCCACAAATTTACATCTTACCCCCCCCCCCTTATGTGTAACCGTCCCCAAGGGGACCCACAACACAAGATTGCTCCAATCTCCCATAATCTCCATCTAATCCTTCCTTGGGATTTTATATGATTATGTTTGTACTTGTGGGGACATTAAGTCCATTGAATAATAGAAGTTAGGAGCTTATAAGAACAATCAAGCTTATCATCTTCATCACTACAACAAAATCACTCTCTCTCCCTCTCCATTAAAGCTTCGGCCGAACACCCCCTATATCACCATCACCATTTTCTTTCAAGCTTCAAGCAATCCAAGGGTACATCTAGGTGCTAGAAGGTCATCAACGAGGCTTGGTGTTCTCGGAACTTGAAGGACCTCTCGCAAGTGCTTTTATCCACCACTTTTTCATCTTGTTTCTTCCCTAGCTTAAAAGCTAGTAGTAAGCTCCTTTGATCTTCATTTGCTTCATATTTATGATGGTTAATAGTTATTGTATGATGGAATCTTATGAACAAGAAAAGATCATGAACACAAGACTTGAACATAAACTAACTTGATGATGAAACATTGTTAAAAATGAAGAAGTAATGTTAAGTATGATGTTGTTTTGTATTGTTGATGATTACTAGTGAGATGAGGTTAAACATCATGGTGGAACTTGTTAAGTTAAGATTAAAAACTTAAGTTAACAAGTTAGGAGGTGATTAGTGATTTACATAAAAGAATCACCTCCATGTTTAATCATGAACTTGAAAGAATAAATGGTTTCTTGAAAAATAAAGATCAAAGTAGATTGATAATCATGTGGATCTAAAGATCCATGAGTGGTTTTTCAAAAGAACCAAGTTAAAGATATAAGTTTCATAAAGTCTTGGTTCTTACATAAACTAATCTCATTTTTGGTGGATAAACAAGTGTAGGAACACTTGTGTAACAAGAAATTTCATAAAGAAATATTTTTCAAAAATATGATTGGAAGTTGTAAACGCTTATATTATTTAAAAATGGAGTTTTTAAAGAAACAATTACACTTCCAAGAGTAACAAGACTTACTAATTACACTAGTAAGTTACTACACACTTTTATAAATTTTCAAGTTCATGAGTTGGTAGTTTATGCTTGTTTTAACAAGATTGGTAAGTAGAGATTGTATATTGTTGATTGAGAATTGTTTGGGTGGATTTTTGAAAAGAAAATGATATGCTAATAAGCATGGACATCTCCGTTTACGAAGGAAACTCTGGCGAAATTTTCTAAAATTCCAACACTTAGAAAATATTTTTCTAACAAATGCTATAAATATATTTTACAACTTGTGTTTCGAATATAAACTTCGCCATGGGTTTTGTCACAAAATACAAAGTATCGGAGGTTGGTTTTGTAAATAAAATGGGTAAATATATATTTAGAATATATATTTTATACTAAGACACTTGTGTGAATATTTGCAAATTTTATGAACTAGTTATATTATTTTAGGGAAAAATAATATAACTTAACAAATACCATGGAAATTACAACTCCAAAATGATACCAAAAATCACACGGAATAAATATTTAAGTTATACACTTGATATTGTTAAACCAAACGCGAAAACGTAACTTACAAAATATTCCGCAAAAATACTCTTACACATATATTTTTGGTAAAATATTTTTTTGGAAGCTAAAGAAGTAAAATATATTATTTTTGGGAAAAATACATATATTTTGGGAATAAGATTATTTGGACAAATGAGTTAAATATATTTCCAAGTGGGACTTAAAATATATTTTCCGAAACTGCAAATGTACATGTATAAATACCCCATCCTTGGGAAGGAAATGCGCATATAAAATACTTGAGAAGTATGGATACGAAATAGTTGCCTAACTATTATTCCAAAACCTTAAAAATACTTTAAGTTAAAATAATTTATTTTAACAAATGATTATAACTTGGAATAATGTCAAGGAATCGTAACTCAAACATAAATACCAAGGCAAGGCACGGCCCGATCGTCTAATAGACATTAGTACATTGTAGGGAGTCGTGTTTGCTGACGAGACCGGAGATTTGAGTACGATACAGGAGACGCACTACTGTGAGTTCATGTCCCCCTTTTCTCTTAACTGTTTTCAGTTTTATACTTCGGGGGTGGAATACATGTTACAATAATTACAGACGCTTTTATACATGGTATGGTTAGCTTAAGGAGGGTTTAGACGCTTAGATCATGTGAAAGGTGGGTACAACACTTAAGGCCATTAATCCTCGTTGTTAGGACCGAGGGACATGAGTGATAGATCTATTTGGGTGTAGCGAGCCCACACCCATGAGGCCGGGGCGGCCCATAGTGGTGACTGTGTCTTACAGCCGGAGGCCCGGTACAAATTTGCTAGGTTTGAGTACTTCCTGCACCGTTTCACACATACCAGTAGCTTTGCAACCCATTGGTGATCTCTTTTTCCTTAATTGCTACATACCAGGGACTTTCATACATACAGACACATTACAAAGGTTTATACATACTCACTTACACATGAACTCGCTCAACTTTTTGTTGATTTTTCAAACTACATGTATTTCAGGAAACTAGCGGATCTGGCGGAGTATGCATATGTATAGATGCGTTGAATAAGAGATGTCATTCAGGGTAGTAGGTTTAAGAGGTGTAACCCTTACCTGGACGGGTTACATGTCTTTAAATATCACGGCCCCAGCCCCGGTTTGACCCGGTCAGGAGCCGCGGGACAGGAACCCGTGGTATCTATGATGCGACAGCGGAAGATTTTACAGGATCTTTTTAAAACTCAAAAATGCCCGAATATTTTATTTCATCATTCTGGATAAACCCCGTTATTTTACAATAGAGGAATTTCACAAGTAAATTCCCTGATTTATTAAAACATGTTTATTCATTTTAACTGAGCCACCTCTTCAAGCTTGTTAGTGCTCCGTAGCACGTTTTCCTTGATTTACAGCAGGTCGCCTGAAACATGTTTTAAAAATATTTTATCAGCGGGGAAATGCTGGCGAGTCATTCAAGTATGTAAAACGACACATTAGTTATCAATTACAGCATAAGAGCGATTACAATGGCTTCTATCTTATTTTTATATGGCGCCGTGTCACCTGGTGACGATAGTCATACCACTATTGGGTCTTTCCCCAAGTAGTGAAGATTATCATTGTTAGGATTTATTAGCCTAACCCGTGAGAAATTAGTAATGTGCACAATACCCCACTAGCCAGTGATTTAAGATAACCACGACTTAATCCCTGTAATTATAACATTTGAAAATGGAGTATTGTAAAATACTTTTGATAAAAAGAGAATGACTCACATTGCAGATTTATACGGGCAGAGTTTAGCCTACTGATTAGCCTTGTAACCTAATTCAAATAACAATGCACACGAACTAGGTCAGTAACTAATACAACATTTACGATAACTCACGAGATTAAAACCTTCACAACGAATGACAAAGTGCAATACTTAAACATCCATCGAATTCACGACGAATGACAAAGTATAACCCAAATTTTGAGCAGCACTTAAACATCCATTGGATAGTTTTCAATCGATCGGACATTGAATCGTAGCAGCGATTGAGTTAATACCCTGTATCGTAGCAGCACCTCACTATTTTGAAAGTGAATTTTGAATTATAGCAGTAGAATTTCATTTTTGAAAGTTTTCGTCGACACCAGTGAACTGCTCATGATCCAACCTATTTATAGCAGAAATTTGGGTCTCACGCGGCCCGCGTAAGCCCACCCTTGATCTTTACGCGGCCCGCATAGCCACCTAGTCTACGTGTAGGCTTGATGGGTCACGAGTAGGGTTGCCAGATGGATGCCACGTGGATCGGGAACGCTTATCTGGTCAACACCATATTGACGCGGCCCGCGTCAACTTAAGCTTGACCCTTACGCGGCCCGCCTGAAGACCAAAATTCTTGATTTCTTGATTTTTGATGCACAGTATGGTTTCAGGGGTCCGAGTTTTTGCTTACGGCTCAATTTGGGATATTTTTTAGAGTCCTTACATTAAACCACATTTTAATTAAAGTCTTTTGTTGTGTCTCATGATCACGTCGTAAACAAGTATGGATTGTAACTCATTTTAAGTGTCGATATTTTCAAACAATGATGTTGTGGTATTATTAAACTTAATGAATGGATGAACATCTTGTGTTTTTATAATATAGCATTGTTATGATTGTTGCTATGGTATTAAGAAGTCACACCAAATAAACCCACGCTTCCGCAAAAGCCAGGGTGTGACAGCTTGGTATCAGAGCCTCGATCATAGCGAACTAGGGTTCTTTCTCAAGTCTAGACTATGATCATCAGGGCTCTCACGAAAATGTTTTCAAACATTTTTACATTGCATACACTATACGTCCAGATCCAGGGAACAAACATTTTTTTTTTTACAAACAAAAAGGCACAAATACACATTTCAAAAGGGTATATTTATAGTTCAGTCCTAGAGACTTAGGGAGGATCAGTCTTAGAGACTGAGGGAGGATCAGTCCTAGAGACTGGGGGAGGATCAGTCTTAGAGACTGAGGGAGGATCAGTCTTAGAGACTGAGGGAGGATTTAGTCTTAGAGACTGGGAGGTTGGTCTTAGAGACCAGGGATTTAGTCTTAGAGACTGGGAGGTTGGTCTTAGAGACCAAGGAGTTTAGTCTGAGAGACTGGGTGGGATAGTTTGGGGAAGACTAGGATGATTACTTGCTTACATTGTTGTGACTTACATGCTTGTTTGATTACATGTTGATTATATGTGCATATGTGTGGTTGTGTTACAGACACCATGCCATCATCTTCTGATACCGGAGTGTCAGACACATTGGATCCTATGGCGGTTGTGTTGGACGATGAGATTGTCTCTGAGGTTGAGGTCTATACATCGGATACCACTAGTACGGACGATGACGATTTCCAGCCTTTTGCTCTACCAGACTTCGGGGATGACGTGCCTCTAGCTGATGGTCCTTTCGACGGGGACCTACCTCTTATTCAGGTCCCTGCTCCTCTCCCACTCACTGCAGTTCCGATCGAGGATCTGCCACATGACTAGTTCGCTGATGATGACATAGACTTATTCATTGAGGGTCCCCCGGAGGGTGACCAGGACGGTGTGGCCTTTATGGATGATGATGTCCCTCCTGCTGATATTCCCGTTGATGATCATGTTGTTCCCATGGTTGAGGTTCATGCTGATATTCCCATTGATGACCCTGTAGTTCCTATCGTTGAGGTTCCTGCCGCTAACGCTGTTATCTTGCCACGTGCTGAGGCTCCCGTAGAGGAGGCTCCTTCTGATTCATCTGGTCCAGACTCGTTTGAGTCTGTGGCATCCGCATCTATTCACGACCAGGGCGTGCAGCGCTACCCTCCTGACGCAGACTCAGACATGGCGATGTCTGCTGTGCCTGTCGTTCCCCATGACGTCGACCCGGATCCTGAGGTCGAGTTCGTACCTGCTGAGCCTGTTCCAGTTGGCTCAGAGCCTGTCATTGCTCATGACCCTATTGATGCTCCAGCTGTTGCACTTTTGCCGGATCCTTTACCAGAGCCTGATCACATTGATATACCATTCTTGGCACCACCTATTGTTGATGCACCAGTCGTCGTACCACCAGTTTCTGATGTTCCTATTGTTGATGCACCATTGTCTGATCCTGTGCCGGCGTTTGTTGACTGTACACCTTTCGCCACATATATTGATCCGAGATATGCCGACACCCGTAACGGGTGGATCGAGGATGATGATTATCCTCCTTTTGTTGTACCAGTTACACCCTCTGTTGCACCTGTTGTTGCACCTCTCGATGCTCCCCAGTTGCACCCGCACTTATCTGATATCCATTGCACCGACCTTCCTATCACTTTTCTCCAGGACATTCCTCCACCTTGTCCTGGGGAGGGATCTTTGAGACAGCAGCCTGCTTTTGTTCCGCCTATGTCGTCAGCTGTACCATTCATGTCTCAGTTTCCTCATACTGCATCACCTTTTGTACCATCGGGCGAGCCATTTTTGTGGTCATCGCCCAATGTCATGCCCTTATCAGACCCGTATCACCCTTTCCATGTCGGATATTCCACGGAGGACATACTTATATCCCTGTAGTTACAGCAGGATGCATTGAGCAGACGCGTTTTGGAGCTGGAGAGGACTCCGCGTCCTCCACCTTGTCACTGTCAGTCTCCTTTTGCTGCACCACCAGCTCCTCTTCCACTACCCCCTGATTCTGATATTCATTTCCTCACCCCTGAGCAGCAGATAGCTTACCTGTTGCGCGTTATCCGTGCACTTGAGGAGGATTGGGTGCGTTTGCGCCGTTTGATTTTCTTCCCTCCTCCTCCTCCCCCATCAGCATGAGGATTTTTGGTCTGTTGCAGGTAGCGTTACTTTTGATGAGAAGACAGCGATTGAGCCAGACTATACAGCATTTTGAAGACCGCATTTTGACATCATGACTTTTGATATTTGATTTTTGGTTGCTGTATATGACTAGATAGTTCAGACAGGGGTGATGTGGCCCCTAGTCGTTTTTGATGTACGATACAGTTATAAAACTTGTAAACATTGTATTGTGGTCTTGATTATATGATAAGCTAAATCGCAGTGTTCTCATTATATGCGTTGTTGAATTATTGGTTTTATATTATAGCATGGGATGTTATGTGTTATTGTGTTGATGAATGTTATTACGTATGCATATTACTTGCTTACTAAACTTACCATGACCTGACCAATATGATCTTCTTTTAGAAGATGCCTCCACGACGAGACACACGTTTGCCTACCACTGAGGTAGAGTTGCAAGCAAGAATTTCGCAGGCCATTGCTGATTATGAGGCCTCCCGCACTGAGACTAGCGGGAATACCTCAAGAAACAACAACCCACCAAATGGTAATGTTAAGTCACTCGAGACACATTACACTACATTTGGACATTTCATGTACAAATGCTAATGTTTTCTATGAATAACATTGCTTGGACAGGCTGCACCTACAAACAATTTCTTGATTGTAAGCCCTTAAACTTTGACGGCACTGGAGGTGCTGTTGCATTTGTCAGATGGGCAGAAAAGACGGATTCTATCTTAAGGATGAGCAAGTGTGCTCCTGAGCAGCAAGTTACATACATCTCAGGGCTCTTTCTTGATGGTGCTTTATCATGGTGGAATTTGCAAGTTCAAACCCTAGGAGAGGCGGCGGCATATGCATTGACGTGGACTGAGCTGAAGGAGCTCATGAGGAAGAAATATTGTTCACGGGCCGAAATACAAAAGCTGGAAACGGAATTTTGGCACCTAAAGATGGACGGCCCAAAGATCGCCGAGTATGTTCAAAGGTTTCATGATCTGTCCCATGTGGTACCTTACATGGTTACGCCTGAATTCAAACGCGTGGAGCGTTTCATCTGGGGGTTGGCACCCCAGATTATGAGCATGGTAACCTCGTCAAAACCAGCAACAATTACTGAAGCCATCGACCTGAGCGTGTCACTAACGGAGGAAGCCATCAGGCTAAACAAGTTTTCAAATGCTGATCAGAAAAAGAAGGAGACTCATGTGGAGTCATCTGGCGAGAACAAACGGAAGTTCTCCAATTTTAAAAAGGGTACCAGCAATGCCAGCAGGAAGAAGGAGGTGAACACGCCAGTTGAAGCTAAAACTGGTACTGAAGTCAAGGGAAAGGGATACATGGGTGCTTTGCCCAAATGTGATATCTGCCTGTACCATCATTCTGGTCAGTGCAGGTTAAGAAAATGTGAGTCTTGCGGGAAGGAAGGCCATTCGAAGAATACATGCTGGGTTGGTACAGGTGCTGGTCGCGGTAACAATGGTCAAAGAGGTTTTGGTAACAACAATCGCGGTGGTAACGGAAATGGGAACCGCAACGGCGGAAATGGTAATCGGGGGAATGTTGGAAACCAAGCTGGGAACCGGGGAGCAAACAATGCTCAAGGTGGTAATGGTAACGTTCTAGAACCGGGATGTTTAACTGTGGAGACATCAGGCACTTCAAGCGCGAATGCCCAAAACTCAATCAAGCTCGTGGAAGGGTATTCAACATTGGAGCAAGGGAAGCACGCCAGGACCCGAATGTTGTCACTGGTATGTTCCCTATTAATCAACGCTTTGCATCTGTGCTATTTGATACTGGTGCCGACTATAGTTTTGTATCGCTAGAATTTAAGAAAATGCTTAGGTTAACTGCTAGTAAATTAGACATTCCGTACTCAATTGAAGTGCCTAATGGAAAGCTAGTTGAAACAAATGAAGTTATCAGAGGTTGCATGATAGAGCTGGGAGGACACGAGTTTACACTGGATCTACTGCCAGTCGAGTTGGGAAGCTTCGACGTGGTAGTAGGGATGGATTGGTTGGCAAGCAACAAAGCCGAAATTGTATGTCACGAGAAGACCATTCGCATCATATTGGCGGATGGAGAAACGATTGTGGTACATGGAGAGAAGCGCGATACGCCTCTGAGGATCATTAGTTGCTTGAAGGCTAGAAAATGTTTGAGGAGGGGATGTGTTGCCTTCTTGGCACACATCGTGGATAAAGAAGCAGCTGAGCCGAGGCTAGAAGATATTCTAGTCGTAAAGGAGTATCCTGAAGTCTTTTCAGAAGACTTGCCAGGATTGCCACCACAGCGACAAGTCGAATTTCACATTGACTTGGTTCCAGGTGCCGCGCCTGTGGCTAAGGCACCCTATAGACATGCGCCTTCAGAAATGCAGGAGTTGTCAACGCAACTTCAGGAGTTGCTAGACAAGGGATTTATCAGACCAAGCTTCTCGCCTTGGGGAGCTCCAGTTTTGTTCGTAAAGAAGAAAGATAGTAGTTTTCGAATGTGTATCGACTACCGGGAGCTGAATAAGCTGACTATCAAGAACAGATATCCTTTGCCAGGAATTGATGACCTGTTCGATCAGTTACAAGGTTCAAGTTTTTACTCCAAGATCGACCTTCGATCGGGATATCACCAATTGAGAATTCAAGAGGAAAGTATTCCCAAGACTGCTTTTAGGACTCGCTATGGACATTACGAGTTCCTGGTCATGCCGTTTAGATTGACAAACGCGCCAGCAGTATTCATGGACTTGATGAACAGAGTTTGTAAGTCGTACCTCGATAAGTTTGGGATTGTGTTCATTGATGACATTCTGATCTACTCAAAGACGAAGGACGAGCACGAACAGCACTTAAGAGCTATTCTAGAGCTACTTAAAAAGGAGAAGTTATACGCTAAGTTCTCGAAGTGTGAGTTCTGGCTGCGTGAAGTTCAGTTTCTTGGTCATGTGGTTAATGGAAATGGAATTCATGTGGATCCCACAAAGATCGAGGCAATCAAGAACTGGGAACTCCTAAGACACCAACCGAGATTCGACAGTTTCTAGGTCTGGCTGGTTATTACCGTAGATTCATTGAGGATTTCTCGAAGATCGCTCAACCTTTAACCACTCTCACACAAAAAGACAAGAAGTTTGATTGGGAAGACAAACAAGAAGAAGCATTTCAACTGTTGAAAGACAAGCTTTGCGACGCACCAATCTTATCTCTACCCGAAGGCACTGACGACTTCGTGGTATATTGCGACGCCTCGCGTCAAGGTTTAGGCTGCGTGTTGATGCAGCGAAAGAAAATTATAGCATATGCTTCTCGCCAGTTGAAGATTCACGAGAAAAATTATACCACACATGACTTGGAGTTAGGCGCGGTGGTGTTTGCATTGAAAATCTGGCGACATTACTTATACGGCACGCGATGTACAATCTTCACTGATCACAAGAGCCTACAGCACATATTCGATCAGAAAGAGCTTAACATGAGGCAAAGACGCTGGGTAGAACTATTGAACGATTATGATTGTGAGATCAAGTATCACCCGGGGAAGGCGAATGTGGTTGCCGACGCCCTAAGTCGAAAGGAAAGGATCAAGCCCATAAGGGTTAGGGCTTTGGAAATGATCATTCAGACGGACCTCTCGTTGCGCATTCGTGCTGCGCAGAGAGAAGCTCTTAAGGAAAGGAATATTGAGAATGAATATCTCCGTGGGATGGAGAAGCAATTGGTACCAAACGGGGAAGGAACTTTGTGCTTCATGAAACGAATTTGGGTTCCTTTGTTTGGTGGTTTGAGAAATGTTATTTTTGATGAAGCTCACAAGTCACGGTACTCGATTCATCCAGGAGCGGATAAGATGTACCAAGATCTTAAGGATTTCTATTGTTGGCCAAGAAAGAAAGGCGATGTTGCGATATACGTTGGTAAATGTTTAACTTGCGCCAAAGTGAAAGCCGAGTACCAGAAGCCTTCAGGTCTTCTGCAGCAACCTGAAATACCCAAATGGAAATGGGAACATATTTCAATGGACTTCATAACGAAATTGCCAAGGACACCCAAGGGCCACGATACAATTTGGGTAATAGTAGACCGTCTAACAAAGTATGCGCACTTTTTGCCAATCAAGGAAAAAGATAACACGAGTAAACTTGCTGAAATATACATGAGGGAGATTGTTGCACGACATGGAGTGCCTCTCTCAATTATCTCTGATAGAAATGGACGCTTCGTGTCAAGGATTTGGCAATCCTTTCAAGAAGCATTTGGTTCTCAGCTGAATCTGAGCACTGCATTTCATCCGCAGACAGACGGACAGAGCGAACAAACTATTCAAACGTTAGAAGACATGTTGCGGGCTTGCGTAATGGATTTAGGTGGAAGTTGGGACACTCACCTACCATTGGTTGAATTTTCATACAATAACAGTTACAATGCGAGTATTCAAGCCGCACCGTTTGAAGCTCTCTATGGGCGTAAGTGTCGATCACCCTTATGCTGGGCTGATGCGGGTGATAGACAGCTTGTTGGCCCGGAATTGGTCCAGGAAACGATAGACAAGATTGCACAGATCCGAGAGCGCATCAAAGCGGCTCGTGATCGACAAAAGAGTTATGCGGACCTGAGGAGGAAACCTCTGGAGTTTGAGGTTGGTGATATGGTTTTGTTGAAGGTTTCACCCTGGAAGGGTGTGGCACGCTTTGGGAAGCGTGGAAAGTTGAATCCGCGATACATTGGTCCATTCAGAATCCTGCAAAGGATTGGGCTCGTAGCGTACAAATTGGACTTACCTGCTGAACTTAATGGCGTTCATGATACATTTCATATATCCAATCTGAAAAAGAGTCCAACCCAAGAAACATTTGTCATTCCTGCCGACGAAGTTCATGTTGTTGACACACTCCACTTTACTGAAGAACCTGTTGAGGTTACGGATTGGAAAGTTAGCAAGACACGTCGGAGTAGCGTCAAACTCGTCAAGGTTCGATGGAATGCACGACATGGGCTAGAATTCACGTGGGAGCGTGAGGATCGTATGAAGGAAAAATACCCACATATATTCCCCAAGACCCCTGAATCTAGTAGCAGAACTAAAATTTCGGAACGAAATTTCTCTAACAGGGGGAGAATGTGACAACCCTCAAAATTACAGGTATCCGTGCAATTAATTAATATTAAATTGGTGCTTAATGACTGTGCTTGATTACAACTACTGATTTAACTGCTTTCTGATTCTGTTACATACATACATATGCATCACATTCATATTGTCACTCCATTTATTACACACAGACTTTAGTGACAAACTTGATGCACAAAGCACAGTAAGCATAGTGAGCGGATAACTCAGACACATGCTGACAATGCCAGCACATAGACAGACACTATATTGAGGCCCAGTATGAGCTAGAAATAAAGTATCACACTAGGGTAGTGTGTAGGGAAGTGAGGACCATAAAACTGCGTCACTAGGTGATAGTTTAGGTGCCGGAATGTGCCTAAAACCCACTTTAAGTGCAGAATTCTGCACTTAATAACAAAATTCAGCATTTAATCATGCTAGTCACTTGCAAAAATATGGCAAAATGGTCCTGTATACTTTCCTAAGTGCCGGGAATTAATTGTGACACAAAAAGCTATATAAAATACACTTTACGGAATAATTAAGCACTCTAACGAAAAGATACCAAACCGAACAACCGGACATTACCCGGAACACCAAAATAATGCTAGAAGCATTGTTTTTATTTTTCTGAGCTAGTTATGGTCCCCGAGCACTATAACACCTTACATAATACCCGGTACATACTAAACACTAGACATAACATTAAACTCCCACTAATTAACTTATTTACCCACATATTTACATCTTACCCCCCCCCCCCTTATGTGTAACTGTCCCCAAGGGGACCCACAACACAAGATTGCTCCAATCTTCCATAATCTCCATCTAATCCTTCCTTGGGATTTTATATGATCATGTTTGTACTTGTGGGGACATTAAGTCCATTGGATAATAGAAGTTAGGAGCTTATAAGAACATTTAAGCTTATCATCTTCATCACTACAACAAAATCACTCTCTCTCCCTCTCCATTAAAGCTTCGGCCGAACACCCCCTATATCACCATCACCATTTTCTTTCAAGCTTCAAGTAATCCAAGGGTACATCTAGGTGCTAGAAGGTCATCAACGAGGCTTGGTGTTCTCGGAACTTGAAGGACCTCTCGCAAGTGCTTTTATCCACCACTTTTTCATCTTGTTTCTTCCCTATCTTAAAAGCTAGTAGTAAGCTCCTTTGATCTTCATTTGCTTCATATTTATGATGGTTAATAGTTATTGTATGATGGAATCTTATGAACAAGAAAAGATCATGAACACAAGACTTGAACATAAACTAACTTGATGATGAAACATTGTTAAAAATGAAGAAGTAATGTTAAGTATGATGTTGTTTTGTACTGTTGATGATTACTAGTGAGATGAGGTTAAACATCATGGTGGAACTTGTTAAGTTAAGATAAAAAACTTAAGTTATCAAGTTAGGAGGTGATTAGTGATTTACATAAAAGAAGCACCTCCATGTTTAATCATGAACTTGAATGAATAAATGGTTTCTTGAAAAATAAAGATCAAAGTAGATTGATAATCATTGGAAGTTGTAAACGCTTATATTCTTTAAAAATGGAGTTTTTAAAGAAACAATTACACTTCCAAGAGTAACAAGACTTACTAATTACACTAGTAAGTTACTACACACTTTTATAAATTTTCAAGTTCATGAGTTGGTAGTTTATGCTTGTTTTAACAAGATTGGTAAGTAAAAATTGTATATTGTTGATTGAGAATTGTTTGGGTGGATTTTTGAAAAGAAAATGATATGCTAATAAGCATGGACATCTCCGTTTACGAAGGAAACTCTGGCGAAATTTTCTAAAATTCCAACACTTAGAAAATATTTTTCTAACAAATGTTACAAATATATTTTACAACTTGTGTTTCGAATATAAACTTCGCCATGGGTTTTGTCACAAAATACAAAGTATCGGAGGTTGGTTTTGTAAATAAAATGGGTAAATATATATTTAGAATATATATTTTATACTAAGACACTTGTGTGAATATTTGCAAATTTTATGAACTAGTTATATTATTTTAGGGAAAAATAATATAACTTAACAAATACCATGGAAATTACAACTCCAAAATGATACCAAAAATCACACGGAATAAATATTTAAGTTATACACTTGATATTGTTAAACCAAACGCGAAAACGTAACTTACAAAATATTCCGCAAAAATACTCTTACACAAATATTTTTGGTAAAATATTATTTTGGAAGCTAAAGAAGTAAAATATATTATTTTTGGGAAAAATACATATATTTTGGGAATAAGATTATTTGGACAAATGAGTTAAATATATTTCCAAGTGGGACTTAAAATATATTTTCCGAAACTGCAAATGTACATGTATAAATACCCCATCCTTGGGAAGGAAATGCGCATATAAAATACTTGAGAAGTATGGATACGAAATAGTTGCCTAACTATTATTCCAAAACCTTAAAAATACTTTAAGTTAAAATAATTTATTTTAACAAATGATTATAACTTGGAATAATGTCAAGGAATCGTAACTCAAACATAAATACCAAGGCAAGGCACGGCCCGATCGTCTAATAGACATTAGTACATTGTAGGGAGTCGTGTTTGCTGACGAGACCGGAGATTTGAGTACGATACAGGAGACGCACTACTATGAGTTCATGTCGCCCTTTTCTCTTAACTCTTTTCAGTTTTATACTTCGGGGGTGGAATACAGGTTACAATAATTACAGACGCTTTTATACATGGTATGGTTAGCTTAAGGAGGGTTTAGACGCTTAGATCATGTGAAAGGTGGGTACAACACTTAAGGACATTAATCCTCGTTGTTAAGACCGAGGGACATGAGTGATAGATCTATTTGGGTGTAGCGAGCCCACACCCATGAGGCCGGGGCGGCCCATAGTGGTGACTGTGTCTTACAGCCGGAGGCCCGGTACAAATTTGCTAGGTTTGAGTACTTCCTGCACCGTTTCACACATACCAGTGGCTTTGCAACCCATTGGTGATCTCTTTTTCCTTAATTGCTACATACCAGGGACTTTCATACATACAGACACATTACAAAGGTTTATACATACTCACTTACACATGAACTCGCTCAACTTTTTGTTGATTTTTCAAACTACATGTATTTCAGGAAACTATCGGATCTGGCGGAGTATGCATATGTCTAGCTGCGTTGAATAAGAGATGTCATCCAGGGTAGTAGGTTTAAGAGGTGTAACCCTTACCTGGACGGGTTACATGTCTTTAAACCATGTTTTAATTAAAGTCTTTTGTTGTGTCTCATGATCACGTCGTAAACAAGTATGGATTGAAACTCATTTTAAGTGTCGATATTTTCAAACAATGATGTTGTGGTATTATTAAACTTAATGAATGGATGAACATCTGGTGTTTTTATCATATAGCATTGTTATGATTGTTGCTATGGTATTAAGAAGTCACACCAAATAAACCCACGCTTCCGCAAAAGCCAGGGTGTGACATGTCGGGTCTAAATCACATTCCATTCCGGTCTCCGCTTAATCTAGTGTTTCGAACCGTAAAACACCCTTATAACTAACCGGTCTAAGTCTTTGACTTAAATAAGACCCGTTAGTATCCTAATAGGTTGATAAAACCTTCCTTACAGATTAAGTAGCTTCGGTAGACGATATTTGCATAAGGTCTTAAGAATATACGGCTGAGTAACATTTTCTTGCATATTAACCCAGGTAAATACTTTTAACTTATTTTCCCTATACGGGCTTGGGATACGGTAAATTATTACCTCTTGGTCAGGTATGGGATTATTTAGTCGGATTGTGATTTAAATAAATCCGCATAACTCGTTTTAATCTGTTTTGTTAGATAACATAAACATTGGGGGTTAACGACCGTGTCTTGGATATCCTCGGCTCATTTAAGTTATTAATGGCCACGACCTATGCACGGGGTGTAGGCATACACCCGACAGATGCAAATGCTAAAATATTAAATAACCCACATGTTGGGGATAACTCCTTTGTGGGTTTATAAGTGGTGAGTCGGTTAATCATGTCCGACTTCTATACCGGCCCCAATTGTATGACAAACATGTAAATCTGTATACAAGATTTTAATAAGAATTATCCCAAGTTATAAAGGATTTTGTGCCTTTTGCGCCTAAATCAATTTTCTTAAATATTTTCAAATGAGTCAGTTAATTGTATTTACCAGTGAAAACTGACGTATTTTCCAAATACTAAGTGACAGGTACCTCTCGAAACTAGGCTGGAGCTACTTGGTGTCAATTAAGAGGATCCTGCAAATCCTTAGATGCCTGAAGTCTGTTAAACTCAGTTTATGTATTCATTTTATAATCCGTCTGTGGATCTCTATTACAATCCGTCTGTATATTCTTTTGTTTTGGACTTTGGACATTATGGGTTGTAATAGTATAAACTTCCAAGCCTTCCGCTGTGCTATAATTGTGTTAATTGACAATAATGATATCAACTACGTCACAATATTCCCCACCGGGCCCACCGGAAATATCTGGAAATATCGGGGTGTGACACATCATGGTCATTTGATCGTGATTGGTCACTCCGATGGAAATCTAACCTTGATTTTTGCAGGTAAACTAACCTTGATCAAAGCTATTTTGGTGGTACTCCTACATAGTACCTATGTTTTTCGAGGCATCGGTCAAAGTTTTACAGACGTTAGACGGAATTAGAAGGAACTTCCTATGGGGGTCTAGAGACCCAAATCATAAAATCAGATGGCTCGCATGGGAGAAAGGATAAAAGAAGCTTGGGTCTAGGAAACATCAAAGACACAAATATTGCTTTACTCACAAAATGATAGCGGAGACTATAAACAGAAAAATCGTATATGGTCAAGAGTCATCAAGGCACTTCATAGCAAAGGTAACTGGAACATATATGTTTTGTTATGTAATTCTGTTTCAGGTCCATGGAAATCTATAACCGGAACACAAAGCGACTTCATAAAACAAGGAATGGACATATACACTAAATTGAAAGGTGAAGTTGGTAATGGGGAAGGTATTCATTTATGGATAGATAACTGGACAGGTGGCAAAACATTGTGTGAGTATCCATAACTTTTCAAAATTGCAGCAAAAAGACGAGTCACAATGTCAAATATTTGGAACTCAGAAAGTGGTGGATTGTCCATTTAATGGAAGACTCACCCGAGCACCTCACAATAATTGACCGAGTGGACCTAATTGCAAGCTTTGTTAAATCAAAAGGTAATACCAAGTGGGGAAGGCAGATGGGTTTGGATTGGGGTGGCTGATGACAAATTCGAAGTTAAATCCTTTAAGAAACAATTTTCAGAAGTTTATTTCCCCCAATCATTGCATATTCCCGATCAGGTTCAAAATATCAAAAACTTTTTGGGACACATGGGTACCGAGAAAAGTAAATTACTTCACATTGAGGGCAGTAATCGACATAATTCATACTAAGGCAATATTGAAATTAAGAGACATGGATAATATCGACGAGGATTGTGTTTGGTGTTCCACAGGGAGAGATGAACCAGATCATATTCTTCTGAGATGCCATCTCGCAGAACTCGTTAATATTTAATGTATTGCATGACAAACTGTGCGTCCACACTATATACGGATATTTCTATATTGTATATAACCAGTAATATGACCTCGCGCGTTGCGGCGATAATATGGTTTTATTGATTCGTTTTATTATAATACCAATACTGTAACGGCACTTTGTATAGCAAAAAAAAAGATAGCATAACATATATAACTTTATATAAGAAAAATGAAACATAGACATCGTTGATAACCATTGCACCTTAAAATGTAGAGACTGTCGGTAACTTTATTAAGTTCATGGGCTGTAATGTAAATTTGTTAAAAAACGAAATATTTTTTTTATTAAAAATGTAGGGTCATATAATAAATTTATTAAAATTAAGGGGTGTAAAAGAAATTATGAAGTAAAAGACAAAAGTTATTTACTACTTTCAACATATAAGAATCAAGGTTGTACAATATGCTTATAAAATTGTAAATCACTATTAACAAAAGTTGATAAATGTACTAGAGTTAATTAATGTATGGGACAAGTGCATTTGTCTTTTACACACAAATTTCACTTTAAACCCCTTATCATATTTACATTTTAATTCCCTCATTTCTAACAAAATTATAGATAATTAGTTAGTAGTTACACTTTATCCTCACAATTTTTAAACGGCCACAACTTTTTCGTACATTAATATTTAAAAAAAAACACACCATAAAAATAAGCATTTTATTCTCTTCTAAAAATAAGCATTTTATTATCTTCTATTTGAGTATAGTATAGTTATTAAAAATGACTTAGGTGAGCAATGATTGAATCGTAAACAGAAAAACAGATGAAACCGAATCGAAATTCACCAAAAACTTAATTAATTGAAAACTGATTAACTAAAACTAGAATTAACCAAAAACTGGATATCAGTTTTTTACCCTCGTTTAACCAAAATTAACCAAACCGAACATTCATATTTTCATATATATTACTAGCTTTTATACTTTCAGTGTATATATATATATATATATATATATAGGGAGCCGCTAAAATAGAAAACACCCCCAGTTGTAAGAACCGTGAGAACCACTCTCAACCAATCAGATTATGCCAACATAAAAGGTATTTTGGTCATTTACCCCAAATGTCAAATCTCCTCTCTCTCCATTTAATGCCACCAGAGATTTTAAAATCTCTCACCTTTCTCTCTCTTCAAAATATAACCCCCTCACCTCATGTCCCTGCTCTCTCACTCCTTCAAACCCTAACCCAAACACACCAACCGCACCATCCTTCTCTCTCGCAACTCCGGTCGACGGAGCAACTCCGGCCGACTGCCAGCAGCGATTTCTCCAGCAAAGACACCCCCAACCCCCTTATCTTCATATACGCAGACTTACCTGTTAGAAGTTAGGACAAGAGAGGGAGAGAGAGATTCGATGAGAGAGAAGGGGAACCAGAGAAGGAGATCGGAGAGAGAGAGAGAGAGAGAAAGACGGCGGAGGCCAGTGGCGATTCCCGGCGAAGGGGCCGCCGTGAACGATGACGATGATGGTGATCGGTGATGATGACAGACGATGATGATCATCATCATCTCAGTCGGTGGTGGGGAGGTGTTGGTGGGGAAGACGTTGGTGGGAGGTGGTGAGAGGTGGCGGAAGACGTTGATGGGAGTGGGAGGTGGTGGTCGGTGGCTGAGGTAATGGGGGTGGCCGGTGGGATGCCGACAAGGTTGCGACAACCAGAAACGCTACCGTCGGCGACTGGGTTTTTTGCTGCTCTACGATTAGCTTCAAAGAAACGGTGGTTGAGATGATGATAAGGAAATAGGGTGGCAGTGGTTGAAGTTTGGTCGGGACAGTGAAGGAAACTTCATGGCAGCCGTGTAGCCTTTTTGTTTCTAAACCCTCGGTCAGTAATATGTTATTCTTTGTATCCGTGTGTTTCCTGATTTGTGCATAATTGATGATTAATGGTGTGAACTAAAGTATGTTTATCTGAGATTTGGTTCTGCATTTCTTTGTTATATCTGAGTGTTGTATAGGGATGATGTTGAAATTGTGAGTGAATAAGATTATGTACTGCGCAAACAGATTGAGTTGGAATTGGGTGATTATTAGAATAATATATATAGAGTAAAAGATAAACTGTTAAATATTTACGGTAAATCCCCTAACTCCTTCTCCTTTCTTTTAAATCCTCCCCGATTTCTGAGATACCTACCGAATTGCGATTTCTGGGTGCGTTCGTTTTGCGTAAAAAAGTTTTTGAAAAAAAAGTTAAAACCGTAAACATTTTAACGTAAAACGTAAATTTTGTAACGTAAAACGTAAAGTTTTTAACGTAAAACGTAAACTTTTTAACGTAAAACGTAAACTTTTTAACGTAAAACGTAAACTTTTAACGTAAAATGTAAACTTTTTAATGGAAAACGTAAAACGTCAACTTTTTAAACTTTTAACCTAAACGTAAAAATTAAAACGTAAAACGTGAACTTTTAGCGCAAAAATGTAAAACGTAAACTTTTATGTAAATTTTTTTTACGTAAAACGTAAAAAACGACACGTAAAAAACCGGTCGAAAAAACGACGCGAAAAAAAGAAGCGTAAAAACCGGGCGTAAAACGTGTCGTAAAAAACGGGGCGTAAAAAACGGCTCTTAAAAATGTTTTTTTAAACAAATCTTGAAAAAAATTATCAAAGAATCTGATTTTAAAAAATTCTTTTAATAAAAAAATTGATTTATTAAAAAAATAATTAATGGAATAGGACAAAAATGTAATAAAAATAATATATACAATAAGACAAAAAAAAACAAATTTACTTAAATACCCTTTAACAATAAAATATTAAAAACATAATAAGACAAAAAGAATTTTATAATAGTTTTTATTACTTTTAATCTCATCCATCCATCTTGAAGATCTAGTGGTTAGAAAGTGGTTCTCTTGGTTCTTACAACTGGAGGTGGTTTTCATTTTAGCGGTCCCCTATATATATATATATATATATATATATATATATATATATATATATAGGAAGGTTAACGTACATTACGGCTTAACGTACATCAGGTAATTACGCACGTTCATTTTAAAATCACGCACGTTATAACTCAAAAATCCAAAATCACGCATGTTGAAACACAATAATCACGCATGTTGAAAACATTAATCACGCATGTTATATAACAAATCACGCACATTGTTGTACGTAAAGTACGTTAAGCCGTAATGTACAATATACTTTTATATATATAAATATATATATGAGTCGCTAAAATAGAAACAATCCCCTGTTGTAAGAACCGCGAGAAACACTCTCAACCAATCAGAAAAAGGGGTAGTTTGGTCATTTACCCCAAATGTCAAATTTTACCCTCTCTCTTCATTTATATCTACCAGACATTATCACTCTCTCATTTGTCTCCTTTTCATTTGTCTCTCTCCTCTGTAATCTTCAAAATCCAGAGCTTCATCTTTCAACCCAAACCATAACCCCCCCCCCCCATATTCATCTTCTTCGTCTCCGGTGGATGGCCCCCTCCTTCTCCGTTGTACCTAATATGCAGCCGCACCTACTCCCCGTCGTACCCCCTCCTTCTCCGTCTCCGGTGGATGCCGCCGCCGCACAGGGGGGGGGGAGTTTCACTCATGTGTGAGCGGCGGTGGCTGATGATGTTACTGCGTTCCCTTGTTTCTCCGGCGACCCTCTCACCAGCAACCCATCTCTCATATCCTCCAAGGAACCCAAAAGATGTTTGATCGGTGGTGAGGAGGTGGTTGGTCGGCGGCGGAAGACGGTGGTGGGAGATGGTTGGTCGGCGGTGCTGGTGTTGGAGGCGGTTTCCCTTTTGTTGGTAAGGGTTTCTGCTGGGTTTTGCTGGTGATTTTCAATGTTTGAATCTGTGGGTTTTGTTGGGTTTTGCTGGTGCTTTTTGGTATATTTTGGACAGTGATTTTGAATGTTTGAATATGTGGTTTTGAATGATTGAACAGTGATTTTGGTAGATTTCGAACAGTGATTTTTGCTGGGTTTTGCTGGTGATATTGAATGTTTAAACAGTGATTTTGGTAGATTTTCGAACAGTGATTTTTGTTGGGTTTTGCTCGTGATTTTAAATGTTTGAATCTGTGGGTTTTTCTGGTGCTTTTTGGTAGATTTCGAACAGTGAACTATGTGGGTTTTGATTCGTTTGGATTTGGGCGGTGATGATGCAAAAAATAAACGCAATTTTTTGATTACGATGGCGCAGCACGGTTGGTGGATGGTAGATTTTTGAACCTACAACCCCACTTTGCAGCCTCTGATTATCGTAAAAAATCTGAGCCAAACCCCGTTTTTTTCAAGAATCCAAACATTGTTTTTGATTTTTGTTGTTGATTTTTTTTTCCAGTCGATGATGATAACAATCTATCTGAGACACCTACCGAGTTGCGATTTCTGGGTGCGTTCGTTTTTGTGTAAAAAAGTTTTTGAAAAAAAAATCTAAAACCTTAAACTTTTTACGTAAAACGTAAATTTTTTAACGTAAAACGTAAAAAGTTTAACGTAAAATGTAAAAACTTTAACGTAAAACGTAAAAAGTAAAATGTAAAAAGTTTAACGTAAAACGTAAAAAAGTATAACGTAAAACGTAAAAATTTTAACGTAAAACGTAAAAGATTTAACGTAAAACGTAAAAAGTTTAACGTAAAACGTAAAAAGTAGCGTGAGAACCACCTCCAGTTGTAAGAACCGTGAGAACTTTTTGATCCGGGGCGAGTTGGACCAAATTTTTTTTTTCATAAACGTAGATGCTTGTATTATAAACACATTTGTAAAAAAAAAAAATTCAAAAAAAAAATGTCGTGTGTGTAGTTTTGAGCACCACAAGTTTGTGTTTACGGGTACCGTAAATTTTAAATAAATTTTACGGTACCCGTAAACGCAAACGCAAACTTGTGGTGCTCAAAACTACACACACGACAAATTTTTTTTTGAATTTTTTTTTTTACAAATGTGCTTATAATACACGCATCTACGTTTATAAAAAAAAAATTTGGTCCATCTCGCCCCGTACGGTGTAGTTCTCACGGTTCTTACAACTGGAGGTGGTTCTCAAAACCCCTTTTTTTTCAAGAATCCAAACATTGTTTTTTATTTTTGTTGTTGATTTTTTTATTTTTTTACCCAGTCGATGATGATAACAATATATCTGAGACACCTACTGAGTTGCGATTTCTGGGTGCGTTCGTTTTTGTGTAAAAAAGTTTTTGAAAAAGAAAATCTAAAACCTTAAACTTTTTACGTAAAACGTAAATTTTTTAACGTAAAACGTTAAAAGTTTAACGTAAAACGTAAAAACTTTAACGTAAAACGTAAAAAGTTTAACGTAAAACGTAAAAAGTAAAATGTAAAAAGTTTAACGTAAAACGTAAAATTTTTAACGTAAAACGTAAAAGATTTAACGTAAAACGTAAAAAGTTTAACGTAAAACGTAAAAAGTTTAAAAAATCTGAATTTAAAAATGTTTTTAATAAAAAAAAACTATGTTTAAAAAATAAAAACTAATATAATAATACAAAAAAGTATTAAAAAAACAATAAAGGCAAAAAGACAAAAAAAGAGTAATTTACTAAACTACCCTTTTGGATTAAAATATTAAAGAAATAATAAGACAAAAAATACTTAATATTATTTTTAAATACTTTTAATCTTGTCCATCCATCTTGTTGATTTAATGGCTAGAAAGTGATTCTATCGGTTCTAACAACTGGAGGTGGTTTTTGTTAGTGCATTACGTCTATTGACTTCATCTTGTATCGAGTCTAGTATTAAATTGTTAGATTAGATCTTGTTATATGAAAGTATAGGAGGTTTTAGAGTATGTTTAATGTAATTTAGCTTGAAAGTGGTGATTTCCCTTGAAAATGTCATGTGTCATTTCAAGCTAAATCAAGGTTTCCCTTGAAAGTGGCATGTCATTTCAAGCTAAACCCCCTCCACTATAAATACCATTCAAGCTAAATCATTTGTAACTTTCGGATCTGAGTAGCGAAACTCTGCCGAATTGTCTCCAGGTTGTAAATCAGTATCATATCAATATAAGAGACTTTATAATTACATCGAGTGTCCATTTCATTGATTCCGCCTCTGATTTGGATAAAAGACTCTTCTGATCGACTCAGTTAGGTCGTACAGCGATCCAACAGTTTTCATTTTAGCGGTCCCCTATATATATACATACATATATATATATACATACATATATATATATATATATATATATATAGGGTAATGCTACACAAGAAACCCCTTATTTTTAGAAAACTTTGAAAACTCATTGCATGGTCCATATTACGCCACGTGTCAGCCATTAACATACTCCTACTTTTTGCTTTAAGGGTATATGTGTAATTTTGCATATATTCCCAGAGATATTTTCCTCCATTTGTCCTTTCATGTCCCATCATGTTTTCAACCCATCATATACCTTTACTTTTTACATTTAAATAAAGATTTTATTTTTTCATAAAGCCATTCTTCTTCATTGAGATCTAGTTCCACCATTGTTGAACCATGGAGCATCCTCCAACATCTGATCTGAAATAACATCAGTGACATTGAGATTGAGATCGAAGATGAAGGAAATGTTCCAGGTTTGTACAAGCATGTGTTCTTTTTGTACCAGAAAGAGTCTTGTTGTGTTGTTTCTCTTCGTTTTGTACAAGCATGGAGATACATTTAGAGTCAGTAATGGTCATGTAAGCGCTTTATTAAAGTGATTCAAGTAAATGTTCCAGATTGTATCACCAGATAAATGTTCTAGATTGTATGATTAATGTATTCTTTCAACGAAGTAATGTTCCTGAGGTTGCTTTATTAATGTTCATGAAGTATCTTCGACCCAGATTTTGTCATGATATTGTGCGCGTTCATGTCTTTCTCTTCACTTTATCGCTAGTTCATGTTGTTTTCGATGTAGTTCAGCGCATACACATGTTGCTTCCCTAAACGTCGGGTATTCTAAAATGCCTCGTTATGGTTCTGGATTTAATCAACTGCCCTTTGATTCTTCTGGGTTTAGGGAAATTCCTGATGGTTGTCTTTTTGTCTTTTTTCTATTTTCTTTTTAAAGCTTGTCCCAAAATACATGTTACACTTTATACTGCTAGACATATCAATTCCGAAGAAAATATTTTCACTTATCATGTGTCTTAACACATGATCGTTTTTTTTTTTTTTTTGAAGTCTAATCATTGGCACATCGTTTTTTAGAAAAAAAAAATTAAGGTTGTCATTCAGCACAACCCAACGTAACATGTGTTATAGTGTGAACTCCTGTTACCAACAAATTACGGGAGTAACATGCATGTGATTAAATGTGACATGTTAGTACATATACAGCCTAACACATGTTGTACACCCTCTACGTTTTAAACGATACCATCCACTCGATATAAAAGCGCACAACTTGATGGTTTCAATTTATTTATTCCCAATATGGTTCGCAAATTTGACACTTGCTGACATGTTAAAAAACGTTATATATCATTTGTTCTGGATGTTAATGACAACAAATGTGAAAACAAACGCTGACATAAACGTAACACATGTTAATGAAAACAAATGTGACTGACCTTACATGTACACTAACACATGTTAGTATCTGACCAAGGGCAGTCATTTTTCGGTCTTAGAGAAACAAACCTTATATTTTTTGGATTCAACAACACACTTGAAAAACATGTAACAAAAAACAAGTGATTAGGAAACCCCAACAATAATAACGAATCCAAAAAACCGTCTAAGAATTATACACACCCGTTTACAAAATAGTGTCACCGTCGAATTATACACACAAGGGTTTTAAAAATTTATTCCCAACCTACATATAAATGTGTTACCATGCGTGATCCGCTAATCATAATGCACGTTTACATGCCATCATCTTGCTGGATGCACATGTTAACACACGTTATATTTCGTGTATATCGGGAACCTAACACATGTTAATGTAAACACATGTTAATGAAAACAGCATATTTGTGTTACTATTCGGCTCTATGCATCCATTTTTTGTTGTAAACTCACCAACCAAAAAAAAGGATACTATGTGTGTATAGTACAAATACATTTTTGTTTCGTTGTAAACTCACCAACAAAAAAAAAGGATACTATGTGTGTATAGTACAAATACATTTTTGTTTGTGTGTACCATGTGCTATTCTCGAAATGTGTCTGGTTTTGCACTCGTACTCAATCATCCCCTACGTAATTTCAGAGATATGTGTAAACTCAACCAAATAGAAAGACAAATACAGGAATATCTGTTTGGAAAACTACAAATAAAGGTTTTATGTGTTTGTACCTTGTTGGCGCCGTGGTTCGGGATGTTTTGGTTTTGAACTACTGGTTTATTTAAATGTTATAAATCTACCAATTAAATGACAACAATAGAGCCAATGCTTAACACACGTTATACATTTCAGTCACTTAAAACATGTTACAGTATGTATATACACATCATGGTGTTTTGGAAACCAATAGCTTATACATGACACCATGTTAGGTTAAACCAAGATTATAACAGAGGGTTAACACATTTTATCCCAGGTATACGGTGTTACGATATTAACTTGTATGTTCCATATTAACTTGTACACATGTTACGATCAGTATATGCACATCATAATATTTTGCAAACCACTATCATATACATGAATACATGTCGGGTTACAACAAGATTATAATGGTGGAGCCGCCCGTAGTACCTCTACTGTTACAGTTACTATTGAAGTTTATGCATCCATTCTGGAAGTCTTAACACAGGTTATAATAGAGGCTTAACACACGTTATATCAGGTTTACTCTGTTGTTATACTATTGGAGTTTATTCATCCATTATGGAAGTCTTAACACACGTTATAATAGATGCTTAACACACGTTATACATTTTCAGTCATTTAACACATCTTACAGTATGTATATACACATCATGGTGTTTTGGAAACCACTAGCTTATACATGACACCATGTTAGGTTAAACCAAGATTATAACAGAGGCTTAACACATTTTATCCCAGGTATACGGTGTTACGATATTAACTTGTATGTTCCATATTAACTTGTTCACGTGTTACGATCAGTATATGCACATTATGGTGTTTTGCAAACCACTTTCATATACATGAATACAAGTCGGGTTATAATGGATGCTTACATGTTATCGTATGTATACAAGTGGGGTTACAACAAGATTACGATATTAACTAAGCTCCCCATTAAACTCATCGCCCCCGTCGACTGTTTTCACCCTTGTCACATGTTAAGCAATTACATGTTCCGAACAGACAAATTGTAACACATGTTAGATCAGTATATACACATCATGGTGTTTTGTAAACCACTAGCTTATACATGAATACATGTCAGGTTACAAAAAGATTATAACAGAGGCTTAACACATGTTATACATTCCAAAATATGGAAAACAAATGACCCGTTTCATATTATATATTCCAAAATTACCGGTACATGTGTTACCATAAATGGCTCGTTTCATATTACACGTTACATACATTTATTACTTGTACAAGTTTTACGCTCAGTATCCACATTATCGGATATTTTAAACATCAACAAAAATAAAATAGATATTACTTGTTTTTTTTAATTAACAAAAGGTTAACACACGTTATATATCATTCTAACAGGGGCTTTAGACATGTTATACATGAACACATGTCAGGTTACATCATGGTGTTCTGTTACAGCATGAACCAGCAACACATGTTATAAATGAACGAAGACTTCTTTCCCAAAGGATGTGACTTATTCAATGTCCCCGCATTAACGTCGCCTTCATCCATCCAGCTTGTCAATTCAATATCTTTTATGGATCTGTTTCTGTAAATCAACACACGTTATATATCATTCTAACAGGTGCTTAACACATGTTATGGGTCTGTCTCTGTAAATCAAGCAACCCAACAAAAAAACAATTATTATTAAGATCAAAAGCCCCAAACAAGCAACCAAACCAACAAAAAAACCCGTTCAAAATCTCATCCTAAAGTTTTGGATGTATTTAAAATACATGAACATTAACCATTACTAGAACACGCATTAACTTCGCGTACATCCATCCGGCTTCTCAATTGAATATCTTTATGGGTTTGTTTATGTAAATCAACACACGTTATATAACATTATAACAAGGGGCTTAACACATGTTATGGGCCTGAGTCTGTGAATCAAGCAACCAAACAAAAAAACACTTACTGTTCAGATCAAAAACCCAAACAAGCAACCCAAACCAACAAAAAAACAGCTACTGTTAAGATCAAAAGCCCCTAACAAGCAACCAAACCAACAAAAAACACGTTCAAAATCTTATCCTAAAGTTTTTTATTTATTTAAAATACATTAACATTAACCATGGATACCCCATTAACCATTACTAAAACACTTTCAGCACACAAAAACATATTAACAACCATTTCAACAAAAAATCAAGTGTGAAATGATATTTCAAGAACACTTACCGGATCTATACCCATCCGATGAACACGAAGAAGATCTTCAAACCTTCTTCTCACACACACACTCGTGCGTGTGTCTTTATGATAAAGATTGTTGTTTCTCTATCTAAAACATCAACTTTCTCTCTCTAAAAACATTCATCTTGTCATCGCTCTTCTCACACACACACTCGTGCGTGTGTCTTTGTGATTTTTTCAGACCACATGATGCTGAAATTATCTTCAAATGAAGATCACCATTGAAGACCATGAAGCTTTCTTTTTTTCACATGATGAAGAAAGAGGAGAGAGATAATAGTTTATTGAAAGATTTGACTAGAAGAAAGAGGAGAGAGATTATGACACAAGTGGGTTTTGTCATTTTCAATGCCAAAAAGTGGGTTTTGTTCTACCGAAAATGCCCTCCCAGACTTTCAAATGTGTATTATACTATTTCTTTTAATTATAATTCTTTCCAAAATGATGAGAGCCATTGATCAAGTTGGATGGTTGTTAATCAATGGATGACAATGGGTTTGCATAGTTTTCTAAAAAAGATGGGGTTTCCTATAGAGCCCAACCCTATATATATATATATATATATATATATACATATATGTATATATATATATCATATTTTATACCTCTATTTCATGTATTTATACCTTAATTTCTTGTATTTTTAAGCAAAAAGTTTAGCCAAAGTTTGGTTTTGGCTATTAACCCAAATTAAATGAACCGAACCAAAAACCGTCAATCTGACTGGATAAACTAAATTAATTAACCGAATAACGATTGGTTAATAAAACAGACTAATCGATGACTCCAGTTGACTATAATAACCGAACCGAGCAACCATACACACCATAGTGAAATGGACTAACCAATGACTTCTCTTATGACATATAGGGGTGCAAACGAGCTGGCCACCCCCAAGCCTTCCATCACTCGAGCTCGAGTTTAGTTTGGTTCGAGTCTACTTATTTGAGCTCAAGCTTGGCTCGCGAGTAAAACCCATAGCTTGAGCTCGACTCGGTTGGAGCTATTTTCAGAACAATGTTAAACGAGCTAAAAGCTCAACTCAAGCTTGCTTTTATATCACTTAAATGAGCCAAAGCTCGGCTTGAGCTCGACTCACCATTGTTATTAGTTTAAATCATATGGGCCTAATTTGAAACCGACTTGGGTTAGGTTGTAATTATCGTTATCATCATAATATATAGATATATAACTAAAATTTGTTTGGGATCGAGTTCGATAACTAAACGAGCTGTATTTCAGGCTCGAGCTTAGGTAGCTCATTCAAGCCTTTAACCAAGCCGATCTCGAATAGCACTAGAGCCTCTGGGTTTGTTTACACCCTTAATCACGTATATCCACCACAATGATGCTAGACTAAATATTTTACGAATAACAAAACTACGAGTAACTGATAACCACAATGTAAAGTAAGGATAATAATTTGGTACTGGGTACCCGTACTGAATTTCTCGTACTGAATTATTTTATGTAGTGATTCGGTACCCATTTTTTGGCATTTTCAATACAGGTACTCTCGGTTCGGTATGGTACATGTATTTTACCTTTAAATACTGGTACCATCTCGGGACCAATACCATGCGGTACCGAGTATTTTAGGTACCGGTACCTATATTTGGAGATTTCGGTACCGGTATCGAGCTCATCCTTAATGTAAAGTGGCGCCCTCAACGCATCGGCGGGCACCCTGATAGTATATTATAATGCATGAGAGAAGAGAATTATAAGATACCCAAAGGTTAAAACCTTTTTAGGTTAATGCATAAGATACAACCCTAAAATGAAGGCAAATTAGTCTTTCAAACACTAATTACACTTTAATCTCTCATCTTAATTACACTTTAATTTTCCTCATATTTAACCAAATTATTGCCAATCAATTAGTAGTTACATTTTATCCCCTTATAAAAAAATAACCACCACACGTTTTTTAAACAACCATAACTTTTACGTACGTTAATATTTTTTTAAATACACCATAAAAATGAGCATTTTATTCTCTTTAATTTGAGTATAATATTGCTATAATTGTTCTAATTATAAAAATGATATATTACGTGATTATCAGTGTCTATGGGTGAGCAATAACTAAATCGTTAATCAAAACCGAACCGAATACAGAGGAAACCGAACCAAAATCAAACAAAAACTGAATTAACTGAAAACGATTAACCGAAAACTGAATTAACCAAAAACCATATATCAGTTTTTATTGTACCCTAGTTCAACCAAAATTGACTGAAGTGAACCGAACAATTCATATTTCTAGTTTTTATACCTCAAGTTCATGTATTTCATATTTTATACCTCAATTTCATTTATTTATTTAGAGTAAACTGCCAAAATGGTCCCTAAGGTTTGGTCACTTTTGCCACTTTAGTCCAAAACTCAAACCTTTTGAATTTGGGTCCATGCGGTTTCAATTTTGTTGCCATTTTCATCCAAAATCAAATTCTGTCAGATTTTTCAGTTAACATCCAGTTTTTTTTTTGTCTTTTTCCTCACTTTTAATGGAGGACAAAATAGTTGTGACGCTTCGTATTTTGTACTTTCCTTATTTAGAACGTGTAATCGTATTTCTATTTATGGAAACTCGTATTCATATCATCTTCGTATTCCATTTCTAGTTTTGTAATTATAGACTTTGATCATAATGAAATTCATGTTTTATACACATTTGTTATTCATGCAATCAATCAATTAAATACGTGTTTACTTGCAACCCGACACTTGTTATACGTGTAATTATTCATACATACGTTCACGGTACTCGAATTATACTTATGTACGCTTTCTATGCTTAAAACATGTCACAATACAAAGTTATTGCATAAAATGATAAAAAAATGGAAGTTCAGGGGCCAAAATGTAAATAAAAAAAAGTTGCTGGAACCAAGGGGCGTGGTGGGGCGCGAGCCATTTCCCTTTTTCTCTTGCAGGCCACCAAAGGCCTTGATCCGCAGCAAGTTGTTTCCTGAGCACGGGTTGGCCACCTTTTTCCTACTTTTTTACTCCCCAGTCACCTTTAAACCTCATTAAACTCAAAATCCTACTAACCCATTATATAAACAAGCCTCCTACACCCGTCTTTCACTTTTCCAAGCCTTCAAACACTCTCAAATCACTCCATAGTCTGCTGGAATTTCAAGAAGAGGCAGATTTGTCTTAAGTCTCAAAGTGAGTTCAAACTCACTTTTCTTCATCATTTCTTCCACTAGAAAGCTTTGAACATCTCTAAGAGTGTTTTCACAAGTTTACCATGGTAAACTAAGGTGCAACATCACCATTTTGATGTCCAAACTTTCTGTTTTGGAAGAACTTTATGTAAATCCTTTTAAACTTTACTTTTTCATGTGAATATTGTGCCTAACTTGTCTCTAATCTCATCTATGATTATGGGACTTGTTTAAGGTTGATTTTCATAAGTTTAGAGGTCCAAGAACCTCTTAAACTTTCTGTTTTGTTAGGGTTTAGACAACCCACAAGTGATGAAACCATCCAAGTCTACCATAGTTCATATGGTAAGACTTGTGTTTTGGTAAATGTGCGAACCATGGAAGCCTTGGCTATCCAAACTTGTTCCACCACCTCACTAATGATTTATCTTGTTATTCCAAGTAGTTTCCTAGACCTAAAGTAACACAACCCGGCCGCATCTCCAACACTTTCCATGATGGGTATGAAATAGTCGGGTTGTCCTTACTTGACTACTTGATGAACTAGATAATTAGTTGTATTTCATTCTCATTCATGACCAGCCGGGTTTACTAACTAAGCTGGTAAACTTTGTGCTTTGGTGAATCATACAATGAGGCATATGATACATCCATGCTTGACTTACATGAATTCTATGATATTATATGATAGACAAACATTAACTTATACTATATAATATATAATGTATATATATTTAACCGGATTTGTGATATTAACCGGATTATGGTTATATATCATGAACATAGGTTACTTTGTCTTTGTTCTAAACTCCTCGGTTTTGATTATAATGGGTAAATCAGGACCTATGAAATCATATACGAACTTAGTGTCAATGAGTATTTAGACAAGATATACTTTCGTGTACTTACACTTTTATATACTTAAGTTTAAATCAGAACTTCCCACAAACTCCAAATACTCATACACCTTCGTTTCCCGTGTAGGGTAAACTCGGTGTTCTAATCTTAACGCTCGTCAATCTTGCAGTTTATCGGAAATCTTTGCAAAACCGTGAGTGTACATGACCTGTTTTAAATTTCCGTCACTTTGGGTGCAATACGTATACATTATGAAAATCACTCAATCACATAATTTATGCTTAAATCACAAACAAACAATCCGATGTACATGTTTAATACGTTATGCTAGGAATTCATACATGCTAGAACTTATTTGCACTATGCTTTGTCATTAACTTCGATCAAGCCTCCGTTAACATGTATAGCGCTATAGGATTAACGCACCACTCATATTCTTGAGGCCATGTTAATTAAATAAAACGGTCTTATCGTTGCTACAATAAGATTACGCTAGCGAGAATCTTTGGGTTGACAAGTAGGAGTTGCATGCTAGTTTTGCCATGATATATTCTAGATTTCGTTTATGCCATGTGGATTCGTTTAACCATTTTTTATACTTATGCTAGTAGTTTAACTTGTATGCTCGCCAATACTTTACGTGTTGACATGTACTTTAATACGTATTGTAGGAAATTGATGATGATGATGATGAACAGAATCTAGTAGGATGAACTAGAAACCCATTTTTAATTTAGAACTTATGTTGTAGTTTGTTTCTTTGCTTATGTTGTTGTACTTTGTTTCCAAATGATGTATTTGATTTTAGAAATGAAATGAAATATTATTTATTAAATAATTGTCGCAAAATAATGTTATAAAGTCTCTTGCAATCTCGTTTTCGTCTCACTCCCATGTTTCCGCTATCGGTTGGGGTGTGACAGAGTGGTATCAGAGCCATAACTATAGGGAATTAGGAAAGATTGCGATGATCTGACCTAGTCTATAGTTTAAGTACCATACTTGACCATTCTTGAATTTTCGTGATTAAAATACTTGCATTCTTCCTATTTTGCTTCTTATCTCTTCATTAAAAGGGAGTAAAAAGACAAAAAAAGTTGGATGTTAATTGAAAAATCTGACAAGATTTTGTTTTTGGATGAAAATGGCAAAAAGTTGAAACCACAGAGACCCAGATTCAAAAGGTTTGAGTTTTTGAGTAAAGTGACAAAAGTGAATAAACCTCAGGGACCATTTTGGCAGTTTACTCATTTATTTATACATCCATTTCATGTATTCATACCTTAGTTTCATATATTAATACCTTAATTTCATTTATTTCTAAACAATTTTTTTAGCCCAAGTTTGGTTTTGGCTATTAAAAGAAAATGAACAAACCGAATAAAAAAACATCAATCTAACAGAATAAACCAAATTACTTCACTGAAAACAGATTGGTTAATAAAATAGACTAACTGGTTACTTCAGTTTCGGTTCGGTTGAGAAACCAAACCATGCACATCCTTGCAGTGTTTGTATTTCTCGCCACCTCACGCGGGCACCCATCTAGCATTCGTATAATGCGTCTAATCCATTTATCAAACATTATAGGGCTGGCTCTTGGGCCGGCGAACCCGTGCTATCGCTTGAGACCCAAACTTTCAAAGGATCCGAAATGTTTTTATAAGCTTATATATATAGGGGAAGGTATACAGTAACCCACTTGAGTTACAAAAACTAAAGAAAACCTTATGTTACAACTTTCTTTTTCTATAAAAATTAGGGAATGTAAGTTAAATGTTTTTGAACGTTTTGAGGAAAAAACGCCGAGTGGATTTTTTATAAAAAAATTAAAATTCATTTTTAGCACATATATAATGTAACACTGAATTTCAGAAAAAAATATAAAAAAAACATTTGGCGCTTTTTTTTCTCTTAAAACGTTTGAAAACATGTAACTTACATTCTCTATTTTTTCTAGAATTTTTTTTGTTACATAAGGTTCTTTTGAGTTTTCGTAACTCAAATGAGTTTTCTCTCTATAATTCCTCTATATATAATTATATATTTAATATAAGCATGTATTTATTATGCAAAAAAAAAAAGTCGTGGTGGTGGAGTGACAAAAATATCACAAGATAATATAGAGGTTTAAATTTCAAGTCTTGGCTCTAGCACCAAGTTTTTAATTTTTTAATTCATTCTCCCTTAACTACAATCTTGGACCCAATTCTTTTTATTGCCCATGACCTAATTTTTTTTAAGAGTTACCGAGGCGGGCTCTGAAACATTACAATTGATGTATGGCAACCTTACAAATGTGTTTTTAGAAACATGTATACTTGTATTATCTGTTTCTAAAATATATAGACATGTCACGTACTATTAATTTTAAATATATATCTTTTAAATATGACTGTTTAGTCGAATATTTATATAATCTTAAAGATGAATGTCGGTACCTAGACCAAATGACTATATCTGTCCTCACCCAACCAACCTAATTACAAAACTGCCATTAGGGCTGTAAATGAACCGAACGAACACGAACAAGGCCTTGTTCGTGTTCGTTCGTTAAGGAAATAAATGTGTTCACGAACGGTTCATGAACACTTACTGAACGAGATTTTATGTTCGTGTTCGTTCATTAAGGAAATGAGCGTGTTCGCGAACGGTCCACGAACACAAATAAAATTTGGCTAACGCGGCGAAGGATAAAGATAGATGGCCCAGAGAGTAGCACTCGAAATTGAATTCCTTTATTATGGAACGGAGGTCGATCGTATTCGTGGATGTAAATAATGAGAAATGAAAGGAAATTGATGCATAAACAAGATAAAAGTGGGTTTCCTAGTTTAATTGTTAGGGAAATAAAATAAATAAAAGTTTATTAATATAAAAAGTACAAATAAAGTATTAAAAAGTACAAAGATCTTCAATTAAAACACAAACATACGAACATAAACGAACGCAAATCAATGAATGTTCACGAACACCTTACCGAACGTTCACGAACACAATCGAACGAACGAAACATCTGTTCATGTTCGTTCATTTAACTAATCGAACGAAATTTCTTGTTCATGTTCGTTCGTTTATTAAACGAACGAACATAAACGAACTTCCCGCCGAACGGTTCACGAACTGTTCACTGAACGTTCGGTTCGTTTACAGCCCTAACTGCCATGGTTCCTTCTCTTTCTTTATCTCCTGTCTCTGTGTCTCTCTCTCTGTGTTTCTTTGGGATGAACGGCTCCTCAAAACCACCACAACCACCACCGCCACCACTCTCTCCGCCGTCTCCCTCCCTCTCCAACCTTTCTCTGAGAAAGGTCGGTGGCATATGCCACCTACCCTATATCTTTTAAATCACTTTATATGAATTTCTAAATCTTTCAAGGGCTAGGGTTTTGCAGAAACCATCTTGCTGCTCCATCTGTTTCCGATCAAATTTCCAGTCGCCGCTGCCACCGTATTCCGCCGGATCGCTGCGGTAGCCACCGGTTCACCGGAATCTTCTCTGTTTCAGCTTCAATTCCATACAATAAGGTATTACTACCGTTCTCTATTTCATGATTTCAACGTTATTTTCTGCTTGCAATATACGAGAAAAAATTATCTGAATACTTTATTGATTACAATTACACTTGCAATGTGAAATGAAGACATGTGGAACCTATATATCATTATGCTAGGTTTTATAGGAAAATAGAGCGTATTCTTTCGTGTAAAGGTGATGCACTCTAACTGTTTGATAAAATGCTTATGAGAACATTCTGATCCCACATCTTTTCACATAAAAAATTAACATTTTATATGTTAGAAAGCATGATTTAGGTCTCTTTTTAGGACAGGAGTAAGGAACTATCCTGAAATATAGATGCTAAGTTGTTACTACAAACACATGTTGCTGGCTGAATATACTTATTTTACACTTAGTTTGTGAAGAAAACTTTAATTAACAAGATCAGGAATTTCATTTTTTTGCTGCCACTATATGTCGGTTTGAAGTTTTTGGCGATAAAGGTTTAATTAGTCGTTTGAATGACCCTGGATTCTATCCACACATTTCTTAGTGCTTTACCCTTTTGCAAAATGGGCTGCTATGATGCTATCAACCCATGCCGAGAATAGCTTGTCATATGCTGTTTGTTAGCACTATTTGCTAATGACTAAATGGATCTGTTATGAGCTTTATAGACTGTTTGATTTATCTCTCTTCATGTGTTGATTTGGATTTTGTTTTGAGAATAATTGTCATTTTATTCTCTACACATTTTTGTTGTATTGGTTGAGAAATTTATTATATGTTCTTAGATTACATGGTTTTTAGTTTTGAAATTGCATGTACCAACTCCACCACACGATTCAAAGTATAGTTCTAATTGCAGTTGCTTAGTAAGTGAATAAGTTAGAGCTAATAAGATCATCTTTGCCTATTTTTCCATTAACTTTTAAATTCTCAGTTTGCTAATACAGAATAGGAATTAGCAAATGGTACCGGGTACGGGTATCGAACCATTAAGTTCGTAAATGCATTAAGATCGTAAACAACCATAATTTTGCCGACTATAAACAACCTAGAGATCGTCGCCGCAACGCGCGGCGTCTGGCATCATCCTAGTATGTGTACAAAGGTAAAGTCTTTTTTTCTATTGTTTAGCAAATATCGTTAAGTTTCTTTCAATAAAGATAAAACAAAGTTGTCGAATGCATCCGAATCCGTGCTACTATTGTTCCTGTAATAAAAAAATGCATTTGCAAAAAAAGAAAAAAAAAGTTCTAGTACTTTGTGACTCTTATGGTGGATTGGAGTGGGTATTCCCAGCTAACCCCATTCAGGTACTATTCTTTATTGATTATATTTATAAACATGGCTCAAAATTATAGAGCTTAATCATGTTTATTCAATCATAATCTAAATATAGATACCAAGTTAGAGATACTTACTTGTAGGGATGATTATCTTTGAGGATAAAGATGAAGCCATGATTCCCGTTATGGTACCTTGTGTTGATGGATCACACTAGAGAGAATTTTTTGTATTGGTGTTCTTCATAAGTTTTTTATCACTTACCATCAATATATAAAGATCAATAAATAATGGTCATTAATAGTGATCCGTTATAAAACTCTATATATTCTCTATTAATGGTACCTAAAGGGAAATTATAATTGCCCCTTGGACTAATCAATATTTACAACTACTACCATCAAGTAATTGTCGGGGACTAATTATGTCATATTGGTAATGTTACCAAATGATCCGTAAGGCCACATCAACAGGTTATTTCTAACATTCTTCCACTTGGCCGAGTGATCATTTGTGATAAGTATAAGTAAGTTTGCCAAGTAAAAACATTAATCAATGTTTCAAATTGAAACTGCAACAAAAAAATACAGTCATTGAGTTATTGTCAACTCAAGACCCCATTAATCATGTTACAACCCCAAATAAAAAATATGTAAATTTAAGACCAAAATAACTGAGGTAAGCCCTTTAATTAATTTGTATAATTATTGTCTATACGTCATTAGGTGCACATATACGTAGTTATAGACAAACAAATTTAAATAATTGAGGAAATTTAATAATTAATCATTCAAAAGTACGATATGCTATTATGTAAGGCCTTTAGTAAAGACATGTCTTTATTATGAGCTCTTAAAAGACTTTAGGTGGTAGATCTTTGTTATCGGATCCGTAAGCATATCATGTGTGACAACCTCGTAATTACATGTATCTGTACGATTAATTAATATTATATTGTGCTTATTGATTGTACAGAAAATTGACTAAATGGTCCTGAATGTTTTCCTATGTGTTGGGAATTACTTGTGTTACAAAAGGATACATAAAAGACACTATTTGGAATAACTTGACACTTTAATGGAACGGTATCTAACCGAACAACCGGACATTACCCGGGACACCAAAATATTGCAAGAAACATTGTTTAATTATTTCTTGGCTAGTTATGATCCTCGAACACCATAACACCCACTAGATATCTACTAACTAAACATATGTAACTTTACACTTGAAATTGAACTACCATTTTACCCACTAACCATCAAATGTTACAATTAACCCCCCCCCCATACCCATTTTCGGTCACAAGGGACCCACCCAAATCACCAACATATCCCACTAGATTTCCTCTAGATTTTATTTGTGATCTTGCTTAATGGAGTGGCCAAAATATTAGAATGAGATCTTATAAGTATGGTTCAAGGGATTGCATATCATTTCATAATCTTCTCAAGATCACACCACATCCCTCTCACTCTTCTCTCTCCCTCTCGGCTCCATCAAGAACCGCCACCACCACCACCTTACAACCCTCATCTTTCCATTTTTAAGCTTCATTCAAGTGCTTAAAGACGATTCTTGGAGCTTGGAACTTGTGGATCATCAAGGAGCTTCATTACTTACTTTCTCACACCATTTTCATCATCATATATTGTTAGAATGATGTTGTTTAGTAGATGGATGATGATTGCACGTTAATTCTGGGGTAATTGACTTATAACCTGCTGTAAATAATCGATATGGGTCGTGGGTGCATTAGTTATTCGGTTGGGGAGTTCGGGTAACGATTAGAGCTGAAAACAGGAAGCTGTCAAACTGTTACAGCGGTCTTCAGTCGGCTGTAACCAGATCGTAACTTAACGAAAAATGGATTTTCTAGAGTCTATAATGTGTTATTTCGAAATACGGTTCTAATGGCACTGGAATCATAATTTTTGGACTTCGTTTGCTATTTTTAAAGGGGTCGTTTTTCACAGCAGCAAAAGCTGCGTTTTTACTGCAGAAAATGTGTGTTATGTTTTTTGTCATAACTTGAAATCTGTGTAGAATTAGCTCATGAAATTTGTACTGTAGATGACCACTGATGTCATTGTAATGTTCCAACTAGAATTTCATCAATCGGACTTACGATTAATTTTAAATAAATTATTCCGTGGACTGCAGTCAGGAAGTGATGAATCTGATTGCAGTTCGGTAAATGTTTTTTTTATAAAATATTAGTAATGAATTGGATCCCGATATTTTTACACAGTAATATTTGGATTGTTTAAAACATTCTGTAGAAGTTTGGTAATTTTTGGAGCAAGTTAACTATTTTATTAAAATTCCCGAAAACAGCCCAATTTTGAATGTTAAAGCTGAAACGACATAAGTAGCAATTTGCGTGTCTAAATGTCGGGTAGATTATCCGAGAATGATCTAACGTGTTATATGTCAATGAAAGTGTTATGTGCAATATCGTATGTTTGCTTTTGAATGGGTATAGATGGGATGTTTATATGGGCGCGAAATGTTAACGTGAGTGCGTGCTATGTGATAGAAGTAATGAGTAGATAAACCGTACGTAGGATACGGATTATGCATGCACGTGAAACTGATTGTTTTATGTACCTTATTAGGACGTGCTTGATTCCTGTCTATTAGAGTAACTAATCTAACCGAGCAAACCAAGGTGAGTTCACACTCTTAAGGCATGGGATTCCCGGTGGGTTGGGAATGGGATTAAATAGCTAAGACGGAACTTGTACTTTCACCACTACTAGACTACTTACCTCCGTCCTCGGATTGGGAAGGACGCCAGTGCTAAACCTACGTATTCACTACGTACCTCCGTCCTCGGATTTGGAAGGACGCCAGCGCTAAACCTACGTATTCACTACGTACCACTGTCCTCGGATTGGGAAGGGCACCAGCGCTAAACCTACGTATTCTTATACGTACCTCTGTCCTCGGATTGGGAAGGGCACCAGTGCTAAACCTACGTATTCTTATACGTACCTCTGTCCTCGGATTGGGAAGGGCACCAGCGCTAAACCTACGTATTTAATATGTACCTCTGTCCTCGGATTGAGAAGGACACTTATATATACATATAGTCTAGTGGTTTACAACATGGGGTAGCCCCCACCATTCATGGTTTGAAAAAAAAACTACTTTATAACGAACACCTACTGTGAACTCGCTCAACTTTGTTGTTAACTCGTTGTTACATGCCTTGCAGGTCGTTAGATACTTATGGAGCTTGCGCGAGGAGGAGGTCGTTGTGGGATATGGACTGTTATGTCCCCTTCTAAACATTTAAACTTTATGAACTTACTGAACTTATGTTTTGGTTCCATGTCTTATGCTTCCGCTGTTTAATTTGAACTTGATTAACTAGTTTTGAAACACCAATTATATTGCGTGGTTGGATTTTATCTATTTTAAATACCTTGTTCAATATGATTGGTGGTTGGATCCTGGTCATGTCACGCCTCCAAGCGGTGATACTCCGCGTGTGGATTTTGGGGGTGTGACAGATTGGTATCAGAGCCATTGGTTATAGTGAACTTGGTTTTAAAAAGGGAAAAGCTTTTTGACAAAACCAGACTATAACCTGTACAGTGCTCAACGATCCACAACGACGCTTCGCTCCACGTGCAAGACTCGACACAATAAGTGGTATGATTTATGTTTATATTGTCTGTTTAATAGTTCACATAGTGCACTAGTTAACATGATAACTGCTATTTGAACCTTGTGTGCTTACTCTCTTCTGTCGTCCCACGCTTACGCACTTTCGCGACACTTTTCTCACTTACGTTGCTTCGTTATGAAGATCATGAGTGGACGTTTGAACTTGACTCAAGCCCAGCTGACGGCTCTAATCAATGAACGAGTGGCTGAGGCACTCGCAGCTGTCCCTGCAGGAGGTATAACCTGCCATTTCGACCTATCCTAGGATGTTTAGATCATACACTCGCGAACCAACTCTTGTGCTTAACCTTGTCTTTTATTCTCGCCCAATAGGTCAACATGCTCAGCCTCCTGTATGTACGTTCAAAACGTTCATGGATTGCCGACCTAGTACCTTCAGCGGCACAGAAGGAACCGTAGGTCTTCTTCACTGGTTCGAGAAGATTGAGTCTGTCTTCGAAATGTGTGAATGCCCTGAAGATCGTAGGGTGAAATTTGCTACTGGAACACTCGAAGGTGCTGCACTAACCTGGTGGAAAGCACAGGTTCAACTGCTAGGGCTGGCGGTTGCTAATGCCACCCCATGGAACGACTTCAAGGACTTGATCAAAGAAGAGTACTGTAATCGTGATGACATCCACAAGCTAGAGGTTGAGTTTTTCAATTTGAAGATGACGGGGTCTGAAATCGAGGCATACGCAAGGAGATCGAACGAATTAGCTATCTTGTGTCCTACTATGGTGGAGCCTCCTATCAAGCGTATCGAGCTGTACCTTAAGGGTTTGGTGCCAGAAATTCAAAGCCACGTGACCTCAGCTAATCTTGGCACCATTCAGCAAATCATCCGGTTGGCCCACCATCTCACTAATCTGGCAGTTGAGCAGAACAAGCTGCCCAAGCGTATTAACGCTACTACTACTGATGCTCCTAGTGATAACAAGCGCAAGTGGGATGGAAATTCGGGCAAGGGTTTTACTTCAGTTTAGTCTCAGTCCCAGCAGCGAAAGACAGATGAACACAGGAGTCCCAGTCAGTAGTCTCCTGGAAATCAAGGTCAGGGTGGATACAGGGGAAATCACCCTAAGTGCAATCGATGTAGTTTGTACCACAGCGGGCCGTGTAACAAGGGTCATTGTCAGAGATGTAACAAGCCTGGATATGAAGCCAAAGATTGCAGGAGCTCACGTCCTGCGAATCAGAATCGACAACAGCAGCCACAAACTCCCCAGAACCAACAGCAACACCAGCAGGGTAATAAGGGATGCTTCCAGTGCGGTGCTGATGGTCACTTCAAGAGGCACTGTCCACAGCTGAATCAGAATCAGAACAACAACCAAGGAAACGGGAACAAAAATGGAGGCAACAATGGAGGCAACAACGGGGGTAACAATAATGGCAATGGCGCCCGAGGTCGTGCCTTTGTGATTGGACAGGGTGATGCTAGGAATGATCCCAACGTTGTGATGGGTAAGTTTCTACTGGATGACTTTTATGTTACTGTTTTATTTGATTCGGGTGCCGATACTAGCTACGTGTCCTTAAAAGTTAGTCAAATGCTTAAGCGCACCCCAACACTTTTGACCACCAAACACATGGTAGAGCTAGCAAACGGTAAAAGTCTTGAAGCCACACACATAGTTAAGGGTTGTAACCTCATCTTAGCTGGTCAGACCTTCTCTATCGATCTTATTCCTATCGTACTTGGTAGTTTCGACGTCGTTATTGGGATGGATTGGCTATCTCAACATCAAGCGGAGATTTTCTGCAAAGAGAAAGTCGTCCGTATTCCTCGTTCTGGTGAAGAGCCACTCGTAATTCGCGGCGACAAGAGTGGTGCTGTTGTGGGCATCATCTCTTTCCTTAAGTCCCAGAAATGTTTGCGAAAGGGCCACACCGCCATTCTAGCTCTCGTTACTGACGCATCAATGGAAGAGAAGAGAATTGAAGACATTCCTATTGTGCGCGACTTTCCTGAGGTATTTCCTGAGGAATTACCTGGTCTTCCGCTTCATCGACAAGTCGAGTTTCAAATCGAGCTAGCTCCTGGAGCAGCACCAATAGCTCGTGCACCTTGTCGTCTAGCTCCATCAGAACTTGAAGAACTGTCCTCGCAACTACAAGAGCTCTTGGACAAGGGTTTTATTCGCCCTAGCTCTTCGCCTTGGGGAGCTCCAGTGTTATTCGTGAAGAAGAAAGACGGTACCTTCAGGATGTGTATTGACTATCGCGAACTCAACAAGGTGACCGTAAAGAATCGTTATCCTCTTCCACGCATTGATGACTTATTCGACCAGTTGCAAGGGTCGAGTTTCTACTCCAAGATTGACCTGAGGTCAGGTTACCATCAACTGAGAATCCAAGACGAGGATATCTCTAAAACATCATTCAGGACTCGTTATGGGCATTACGAGTTTCTGGTTATGCCTTTCGGGTTGACGAATGCACCTGCGGTCTTCATGGATCTCATGAACCGAGTGTGCAAACCTTACCTGGATAAGTTTGTCATAGTTTTCATCGACGACATCCTGATCTATTCGAAGAGTCAGGAAGAACACGAGCAACACCTGAGGCTTATTTTGGAACTTCTTCGAACAGAGCAGTTGTATGCCAAATTTTCGAAATGTAACTTCTGGCTTCTCGAAGTCCACTTTCTAGGCCACGTAGTAAACAAGGATGGGATTCATGTTGATCCACCCAAGGTAGACTCGATCAAGAACTGGCCTGCACCCCGTACACCAACAGAAATCCGCCAATTCTTGGGTTGGGCAGGTTATTACAGAAGGTTTATCAAGGATTTCTCAAAGATTGCGCAACATCTCACTTCACTGACTCAGAAGGGTGTCACCTATCGTTGGGGTGATGCACATGAATCTGCTTTTCAGTACTTAAAAGATAGACTTTGTAGCGCGCCTATCCTCTCATTGCCTGAAGGCACAGATAATTTTGTGGTTTATTGCGACGCTTCCATCCAAGGACTTGGTTGCGTGTTGATGCAACGTGACAAGGTCATTTCCTACGCATCGCGCCAACTTAAAGTTCACGAAAGGAACTACACTACGCACGACTTGGAATTAGGAGCAGTTGTTTTCGCACTTAAGATATGGAGACATTACCTGTACGGTACCAAGTGCACCATTTACACCGATCACAGGAGTCTCGAGCATATCTTCAAACAAAAGGAGTTAAACATGCGACAACGTCGATGGGTCGAGCTCTTGAATGATTACGAATGTGCGATTAAGTAACATCCGGGCAAAGCCAATGTTGTGGCCGACGCCCTCAGTCGAAAGGATACTATACCTAAGCGTGTACGTGCGTTACAACTTACCATCCAATCTAGTCTTCCTACTCAGATATGAGATGCTCAGGTTGAAGCATTGAAAGCAGAGAACATCAGGGCGGAATCCCTACGAGGATCAAGGGAATGGTTAGAACAAAAGGAAGACGGCGCCTACTATGTAAACGGGCGCATCTGGGTTCTACTCTATGGTAATCTACGTGAGCTTGTGATGGATGAGGCACTCAAGTCTCGTTATTCAGTACATCCTAGTTCGGATAAGATGTACCACGATCTCAAGACTACGTATTGGTGGCCTAGCATGAAAGCCAACATAGCAACCTACGTCAGTAAATGTTTGACTTGTGCGAGAGTCAAGATTGAATATCAGAAACCATCAGGCCTACTCCAACAACCAGAGATCCCAACATGGAAATGGGAGCAAATTTCTATGGATTTCGTTACTGGCCTGCCTAGATCTCAACGCGGAAATGACACTATTTGGGTGATAGTGGATCGATTGACCAAGTCTGCACATTTTCTGGCTATCAAGGAAACGGATAAGTTTTCTACTCTAGCAGACGTCTACCTAAAGGAAGTAGTATCAAGGCACGAAGTGCCAACCTCCATCATTTCTGATCGTGACTCACATTTTACATCTGAGTTGTGGCATGCTATGCACAAGTCCTTTGGTTCTCGATTAGACATGAGCACGGCATATCATCCACAGACGGATGGGCAATCTGAACGCACCATCCAAACCCTTGAAGACATGCTTAGGGCATGTGTGATTGATTTTGGTAACGGCTGGGAGCGACATCTACCTCTAGTAGAATTTTCATATAATAACAGCTACCACACCAGTATCCAGGCCGCTCCGTTCGAGGCATTGTACGGACGTAAATGCCGATCACCTCTTTGTTGGGCAGAAGTTGGGGACAGCCAAATCACAGGCCCAGAACTTGTAGTAGACACGACTGAGAGGATTGCTCAGATACGACAACGAATGGCGGCAGCTCGTGACCGTCAGAAAAGCTACGCTGATAAGCGCAGGAAACCACTCGAGTTCCAGGTTGGGGATCGAGTGCTACTCAAAGTCTCACCTTGGAAAGGTGTAGTTCGTTTTCGCAAACGAGGCAAACTCAATCCGCGTTATGTCGGACCGTTCGAAATCATTGAGAAAATTGGCAAGGTCACTTACAAGTTGAATCTACCTGAAGAACTCAGCGGAGTTCACAACGTATTCCACGTGTCAAATCTGAAAAAGTGTCTGTCAGATGAGACCCTCATAGTTCCCTTAAAGGAGCTCACAATCGACGACCAGTTGCGATTCGTCGAGGAACCAGTTGAAATCACAGACCGAGACGTTAAGATTCTCAAGCGTACCAGAATACCTCTTGTTCGAGTTCGTTGGAACTCCCGTCGTGGCCCAGAGTACACCTGGGAACGAGAAGACCAAATGAAACTCAAGTATCCCCAGTTGTTTGAGAAAAGTGCAACCACTACTGAGGCTGAAGCTACTGCGGAATTTCGGGATGAAATTCCAAACCAACGGGGGGATGATGTGACACCCCAGGAAAACCAGTAAACCACGCAACTTAACTAGCTTCCTCAGTAACCACGTGCTAAATTTCGGGACGAAATTTTCTTAACAGGGGGAGAATGTGACAACCTCGTAATTACATGTATCCGTACGATTAATTAATATTATATTGTGCTTATTGATTGTACAGAAAATTGACTAAATGGTCCTGAATGTTTTCCTATGTGTTGGGAATTAATTGTGTTACAAAAGGATACATAAAAGACACTATTCGGAATAACTTGATACTTTAACGGAACGGTATCTAACCGAACAACCGGACATTACCCGGGACACCAAAATATTGCAAGAAACATTGTTTAATTATTTCTTGGCTAGTTATGATCCCCGAACACCATAACACCCACTAGATATCTACTAACTAAACACATGTAACTTTACACTTGAAATTGAACTACCATTTTACCCACTAACCATCAAATGTTACAATTAACCCCCCCCCCCCCCATATCCATTTTTGGTCACAAGGGACCCATCCAAATCACCAACATATCCCACCAGATTTCCTCTAGATTTTATTTGTGATCTTGCTTAATGGAGTGGCCAAAATATTAGAATGAGATCTTATAAGTATGGTTCAAGGGATTGCATATCATTTCATAATCTTCTCAAGATCACACCACATCCCTCTCACTCTCCTCTTTCCCTCTTGGCTCCATCAAGAACCGCCACCGCCACCACCTTACAACCCTCATCTTTCCATTTTTAAGCTTCATTCAAGTGCTTAAAGGCGATTCTTGGAGCTTGTAGATCATCAAGGAGCTTCATTACTTACTTTCTCACACCATTTTCATCATCTTTTTCACTAGAGTTCTTCCCTAGCTTAAAGCTAGTTGTAAGTTCTTGATTAACCCTTGTTTACTTCTACTTTAATGGTTAAAAGATGTAGTATGTTGATAATAACTAGAACACTATAAGACTTGAATCTTGAATCTTGAATCATGAGATGAAATACGATGATATATTGTTAGAATGATGTTGTTTAGTAGATGGATGATGATTCCAAGTTAATTCTGGGTTAATTGACTTATAACCTGCTGTAAATAATTGATATGGGTCGTGGGTGCATTAGTTATTCGGTTGGGGAGATCGGGTAACGATTAGAGCTGAAAACAGGAAGTTGTCAAACTGTAATAGCTGCCTTCAGTCGGCTGTAACCAGGTCGTAACTTAACGAAAAATGGATTTTCTGGAGTCTATAACGTGTTATTTCGAAATTCGGTTCTAATGGCACTGGAATCATAATTTTTGGACTTCGTTTGCTATTTTTAAAGGGGTCGTTTTTCACAGCAGCAAAAGCTGCGTTTTTACTGCAAAAAATGTGTGTTATGTTTTTCGTCATAACTTGAAATCTGTGTAGAATTAGCTCATGACATTTGTTCTGTAGATGACCACGGATGTCGTTGTAATTCTCCAACTGGAATTTCATCAATCGGACTTACGATGAATTTTAAATAAATTATTCCGTGTACTGCAGTCAGGAAGTGATGAATCTAATTACAGTCCGGTAAATGTTTTTTTTCTAAAATATTGGTAATGAATTGGATCCCGATATTTTTACACAGTAATATTTGGATTGTTTAAAACATTCTGTAGAAGTTTGGGAATTTTTGGAGCAAGTTAACTATTTTATTAAAATTCCCGAAAACAGCCCAGTTTTGAATGTTAAAGCTGAAACGACATAAGTAGCAATTTGCGTGTCTAAATGTCGGGTAGATTATCCGAGATTGATCTAACGTGTTATATGTCAATGAAAGTGTTATGTGCAATATCGTATGTTTGCTTTTGAATGGGTATAGATGGGATGTTTATATGGGCGCGGAATGTTAACGTGAGTGCGTGCTATGTGATTGAAGTAATGAGTAGATAAACCGTACGTAGGATACGGATTATGCATGCACGTGAAACTGATTGTTGTATGTACCTTATTAGGACGTGCTTGATTCCTGTCTATTAGAGTAACTAATCTAACCGAGCAAACCAAGGTGAGTTCACACTCTTAAGGCATGGGATTCCCGGTGGGTTGGGAATGGGATTAAATAGCTAAGACGGAACTTGTACTTTCACCACTACTAGACTACTTACCTCCGTCCTCGGATTGGGAAGGACGCCAGTGCTAAACCTACGTATTCACTACGTACCTCCGTCCTCGGATTTGGAAGGACGCCAACGCTAAACCTACGTATTCACTACGTACCACTGTCCTCGGATTGGGAAGGGCACCAGCGCTAAACCTACGTATTCTTATACGTACCTCTGTCCTCAGATTGGGAAGGGCACCAGTGCTAAACCTACGTATTCTTATACGTACCTCTGTCCTTGGATTAGGAAGGGCACCAGCGCTAAACCTACGTATTTAATATGTACCTCTGTCCTCGGATTGAGAAGGACACTTATATATACATCTAGTCTAGTGGTTTACAACATGGGGTAGCCCCCACCATTCATGGTTTGAAAAAAAAACTACTTTATAACGAACATCTACTGTGAACTCGCTCAACTTTGTTGTTGACTCGTTGTTACATGCCTTGCAGGTCGTTAGATACTTATGGAGCTTGCGCGAGGAGGAGGTCGTTGTGGGATATGGACTGTTATGTCCCCTTCTAAACATTTAAACTTTATGAACTTACTGAACTTATGTTTTGGTTCCATGTCTTATGCTTCCGCTGTTTAATTTGAACTTGATTAACTAGTTTTGAAACACCAATTATATTGCGTGGTTGGATTTTATCTATTTTAAATACCTTGTTCAATATGATTGGTGGCTGGATCCTGGTCATGTCACGCCTCCAAGCGGTGATACTCCGCGTGTGGATTTTGGGGGTGTGACATCATGAATGTAAAGGTACTTGATACAAATGTTTAGTTTCCTCTACTTGTTCATAAACGAACAATAATTTTGTATCGAAGTTTAATTCAGCACCTCTCGAACTGTTACTATTCAAGGAAACAAGGTGGCTGACTTTTCACAAGAAGTCTTCAATATAGTATTTATTTGGAGTTAACAAGTTTATGAGTCCACTGTTTCAACGACATTTATTGACAATTGTGTTGTTAATTAACAACATATTATGTCATTATAACTTGTGTTGTTTTATCAGTTTCTTATGACTCATCCATGAGACAATTATATCTGTGACATAAGGATATACTCTCGAAATTGACATTTCGTTTCCTTTGAATCAAAGTAAGAGCAATCATCCGGTTTGAGTTCCCGCTTCACCTTATAGTCTTTCTTTTTTCTAAAAGATATTGTAAAATGCTTCACAATAATCTAGAGTGGTCTAATGTTCATCAATGTGAGCAATATCTAAACTAATATAGACTTGAACTCATAAGGCTTCTAATAAATGAAGCATAAGGAAACAATCTCATTTATCATTTTATCCTTTTAATGAGAGCAATGTTGTTTGTTACATATGTAAGGACCCGCTTTAGAGTAAGCTTATGGCACGAAACTAATGTCCCGTTAGTTCTATCTCCGTATATTTTGATATCTCTCACGTAAGTGGTGTCTCCGAGATTCATTATATCAAAATATGTATGAGAATTGCATTAGTTTCTCCCACTCATCTTGAGGTAGGTAGACATAAACCCACTTAACTCTTGATGATAAGAATTGCATGAAGATTTCGTCACATTTTGATGTTTGCTTCAACCCATACATGAAAGTTGTTGACATACAAAGTAAGTGTTCTTGACCTTCAGTTTAGAACTTTTAGGTTGTTTTATGAACACGTAAGTCTTTGTTTAAGGAAAGTTGTTTTAATGTTCATATAATGTAGCTCTAAAAGATTATAAGCCACTAGAACAACAATGATCCTCAAAGAAACATTTTGTAAGAATGGTAAGATGATTCTTTTATAAATAATTCTCTTCTGAGCATAACCTTTAACAATCAATCATACTTTTAGTGTCTTAACGTTTGCATTTGGATTTTTTTTAGTGATGAACACCCTTGGGTAATTCAAACAAATCCCAAACGTTATTCTAACAAATAAAATCAAATTTGCTAATAACAAATCTTATTCAATTTGGAAAATTGATTGATGCTAATGGCTTAATTAGAGGAGGTAGGACCAGTATACTTTCCAATATCCATTTCACCTTCAGTCAAAGAGGATACATAATCATCAAAGTTAAACCTAGATGATCTCCGTAGTTGATTATTGGGTTTTATTATGAGTTTCAGTTTTATGGATTAGCTCTTGATTAAGTTACTATCATTTTCAAGATTCTAAGTGTGTAATAGTTGGTGGAGTATGGTGTAATCGGTGTAAAATTTAATAAGTCTATTCCCCCCCGCCTCTTGTACTTCTTGCAAGTTATGATAAGGACTTTTACTACTCCTACTAATTTTAGAAATCATTAGAAATTTAGCATGCTTATGGTTAACATTAGAAGGCCACTAGATTCTAATAGAGAAACAAGTTAATGATGTAACTCATTATAGTTTCTCTGTTTGAGGATTATAATTTTGGTAAGAAATTTGAGTGTGCCCACGTTTAAGCAACAATGAAACTTTTGTTAAAGTAGCAGTATATTCTTAAAGAGAAAAGTTGTGAAGGAGCAATGTCTTATACAGGAGGTACAAATTGAGGTAACAACTTTCACTCCCCTACCCCTTGCAACTCTCACAAATTAAGATTAAGACACTTAATGCTCCCACTAACCTTTTAGATCTCTATGAATGCTACAAGATAAGTTTCAATGATGTACGTGCACTGGGAACATGTCATATATGTTAGACTTGATTTCCTTAATGTCCAGATGTTATAAAAATTTTGATGGACATATTTAGAAGGAATCATAGTATATATGAATTAATTTCTTTAATACCTTGATCCATAAGGGACATATTAGGCACAAGTCAATATTATGATAAATGAATAATGTCTGAATATTCCATTTTGGGATAAGTTCCAATGAAATATAATTTCTTATTGAACTTGATTTATTCCTTTAGCCATTTAATTATTAAGGCTTATAACACATGCTCATAAGTCACTAAGAATGAGATTTGATAATATTTCATCCTTCATTAACCTAGTCATGATTTCTCATGAAAATTGGTCTCAATGGTTGAAATTTGTAGGTCTCATTTTTCTTTTGTTAAATTTTCATTTTTATGATAACAAAAGGTTGTGAAAAAGTGTAGCATTATCTAGTTCTATCTTATAAGGTTTCTATCCAGATTGAGATGACAAATAATATGAGAGTTTAAGGTAAGAGTGACTTGGTTTTAACCATGCAAACCTCACATGTCATAATGTAGCTATTATATTGATACTAAATTCTGAATAATCTACATAATATATAAGGTATGATAAAGCCCAATTATAAAACAGTTTATCATGGTTCTTATAGTCTTAAAATAAAATTTTGCCACTAACTCTCATATTAATTATTTGTTGATTTATGGTAAATAAACGTATAAAACTAGACTCAACCCATCATGTGTTAATTGGAATATTATCGTTAGCAGAATTAAATATCATAATATCTAACCACTTATCTTAGCCAGCTGTCTCATTGAATTATGAATAGTCTTGGTGCTCATGCCTAGTTAATGGTATAAATTTGCAGTGAGACTTTCCTTTGAAGAAACTTATAGCTGGAAGTAGTACTTGTACACTATCTCTGGATCTTAAAATATCCTCCTTTTAGGTTTAGTGGCGTTGAAATGAACAGCATCTTATTTTCCAGTTTCATGCATTCATTTTCCTGTACATATGCTGCTAATCAACACACTCATTTACGCTTGGTACTTCTGAGCGGTATAGTTGATTCATAAGGCAACTTATAGTATCATTGGAAAAGTTATTATGTAATGCATCAGAAAAATGTATTGATTTCCATGTGTAAACCCTTAAATTATGGGTCATGGTATTGTACATGATGATGTATTCACATGTGCCAGTAAACTTTATGGTTATAATCTAGAGTAAATGTATGCGTCTTAGGAGTTATCTTGATTCTTCCAAAGAAAACATATTAGTCTTAGGAAATTTAGAATCTAGAATAGCCCCCATGATAGTAATAATTAAACAAGTTCTTGATTATTATAAGAGATATAATGGTTAACGTATCCCACTAGTCATGCTCTAATTTTCTTCCGTAATACTTTTATCAGAAAAGAGTAGGGGGATTATCATGTCTTAAACGATAATCAACAATCCAAATAAGAGCAAATTTTATAGAAACTCTTTAGTAAGCAAAACATCTTAAGTTTTTGAAATTAGAGTGGATGAAATAGATGAGATACAAACTTAAGAAGAAGCTTGGAGTAATTTACATTATGGGGTAATCAAGTAAGGCAGACACAAATTATTATATCGAAGAAATAGTCTACTATAACACCAAAATAACAGACTAACTCAAGGTTCTATCTGAATTTTGGCTTCGCTTTGGCTTTGACCAAAATTAAGACACATTATGAATATACATAAAAAAAAAAGATTGTCTTGATGTTCTACATAAATTTGGCTTCACTTTGGCTTTGACCAAAATTTATGTATTATGAACATACATAATAGATTGACTTATTATTCTACATGAACTTTGGTTTTGCTTTGGCTTTGACCAAAACTCATGTATTATGAATATACGTAAATAAAAAACTAACTTAATGTTCTGCCTGAACTTTGGCTTAGCTTTGGCTTTGACCAAAATTCAGACATTATGAACGGTATAAAATAATAAAACTCGGCTTAATGTTCTACCTGAATTTTGGCTTCGCATTGGCTTTGACCAAAATTCAAGCATTATGAACAATATAGATAATAGACCATCTTTAGTGTTCTATATGAACTTTGGTTTCGCTTTGGCATTGACCAAAATTCATATATTATGAACACACATGAATATAGACTATCTCAATGTTTTACATGAACTTTGGCTTCGCTTTGACCAAAATTCATGTATCATGATAAACGTACATAAAGAATAAGGTAAAGCACATACAACAACAACAACAACCATACCCAATAAATCCCACAAATAGCAAAGCTACTCATAGGGTCTGGGGAGGGTGGGATGTAGACAGACCTTGCCTCTATCCCTAGGGATAGAGAGGCTGCTTCCAGAAGAGACCCTCGGCTCCAAAACGAACAGTAAACCAACACATCAAGTCCAAGAATATATAAAAATAGAAAAATAGACTATAGAAAAAAAGAAGTCACCTATACGAAGCAAGTGATCAGAGTGGCACAGTATAATGTAAATCATGTATAATAGCATACAACATCATTTGGGCATATACACAAGAAGTCAATCGTCAGTAAAGTCACTTAAAAGAATAAGAAAACCTACTTGCTTGAAATATTTATGTAAATTAGGCTAATAATTTATTATGTGTATCATCAAACAATTAATTGTTGGGTTCATTATCCAACAATACACATAATAACATAAAATGGCATAAATTAAAGTTGGGCTATACGCAAGTTATGGTCATACGAAACCAAATAAAATAAGGCTTCCAAAAGTTAACATAAGGCATGCGAATTCGTATAAACGTTATGCGAAAATTTATGCAGAAATGATTTATACAAAATATCACATGCGAAAGCACAATATATAATTCATATGAGTCATATGAAAACATGAATTAATTCCGTATATTATGTGCACTGATTTCGAATGAATTTTTGCTAAACCATAAAACTCATTGGTTAAATTCGTGCATTCCAATTTTGAATTAACCCATTGTGATGAAATAATTTAACATAATAACTAGTACATTAACTTAACAACAATAAAATAAATAAAACAACAACATCACATTTTTTCATTGATAACTTTCATCCAATCCACAAATTCATGAATATTAACTCATGAATATTCAATTGAGTATTTGTTTTGAGATGATGAATCCACATGGACTTTCTGACTTTCTGGAATATTGTTCAATGAATGGAAACATGTGCCTTATAATTTTCTAAAAAATTCTAATTCAATTTATAAAAGTAATTCATTGATTTTAATACATACATAGATTTCAACTCATGGGTAAGATCTCTGAAGATTTATTTCAGTGGTGCTTAAAATCAACTCGCCTATGTTAAAACTCATTAGTTTCCAGAAAATTCAAATACTCTTATATGGCCGATGTTTAAACTCATTAGTTTCCACTAATTTCAAATACTCTTACATGATTGAATTAATATAATCAACATAATGCTCTAATACCACATGTTGATTATATCTATAAACATGGGTCAAAATTATAGAACTTAATCATTTTTATTCAATCATAATCTAAATATAGATACCAAGTTAGAGATACTTACTTGTAGGGATGATTATCTTTGAGGATAAAGATGAAGCCATGATTCTCGTTATGGTACCTTGTGTTGATGGATCACACTAGAGAGAATTTTTTGTATTGGTGTTCTTCATAAGTTTTTGATCACTTACAATCAATATATAAAGATCAATAAATAATGGTCATGAATAGTGATCCGTTATAAAACTCTATGTATTCTCTATTAATGGTATCTAAAGGAAATCATAATTGCCCCTTGGACTAATCAATATTTACATTTAGTTTAACAGAGTAGAATACGTATTAGTGATAGTTAAGCTTCTATTTTGATAGTAAGTTTATAGTTCTGAGCTTTGTGATAGTTAAACATTTAGTTTAACAGAGTAGAATACGTATTAGTGTAAAATCAATTCAAACCTAACGATGGTCACGAGATCAGAACCATACCATAAGTTAACAAAGTATAGCCATATTCAGCCAGCACTTTGGTATTCTTAGTTGGTTCTCCGATCGATCGGACAAAATATTGTATGGGTGATTATCGGTTAGAACACCAACGTATAGAGAAAAGAAGAGAATGGATGGGCAATGAAAAATGAAACCTATTTATATGTAGGGAATACTTCTTACCCCATATAGATATTCCCCAGGTGTTATCTACCCATATACAACTTCCCCAATTATTATCTACCTATATATACCTTCCTTATATATTCATTCCTTATATATACTTTCCTTATATATTTCTTCCTTATATATACCTTCCTTATATATTACTTCCTTATATGTCATCTACCCCATATACACATATTTACATGTTAAGTTATTAAATTTAATTAACCGTTTTGTTGTTAAACTTAGCTGTTTAACTGATTAATTTACTTTAACTGTTTAGTTAACTAACTTACTTAGCTGATTAATTAATTAACTTACTTAATCTACTTAGTTGATAAGTTTTCTTTCCTGTTAAGTTTTCTTAACCTCTAAGTTTTCTTAACCGTTAAGTTTTCTTAACCGCTAAGTTTTGTTAATTGCTAAGTTTTCTTAACCGCTAAGTTTTCTTAACCACTAAGCTAAGTTTTCTTAACTGCTAAGTTTTCTTGTTTAGCAGCCCCCTGGTTATAAGTTCTAATTTCTGGATATACCAAAATGTGATATGGATTAGTGTAAGAAACCAAATCAAACTTTTAACGGCAATCACGAGATCAAAACCGCAACGTATAAAGTATCACCTTATTCAGGCGGAACTTCAGCTTTTCGTTGCTAGGGTTTCAGTTCAATTGGATAGGGTATCATTTCAGCGATTAGGGTTTCGTACACAGGAATCGGGACATAAAAACGAGAGAAAGAGATTCAGAAATCCAATATGAGCAGTTTAGAATGCCCAAGAACTTATCTATTTATAGCTGGAATTCGACGCTGTCGCGTCACGCGACCGGCTCCACATTCCCCCGCCAAGTCACGCGGCGGGGTGGGCTAGGGCTTAGGTGGCATGAGTCACCCCTATAGGTCTGCCACATGGCGACATGTGGCAACATGTGGCATCCGGGGAATCTGGACCCGCCGCGCTATGCGACGGTCCTTAAGGATCTCGTCGCGTCACGCAACGATGGCCAAAACTTGGCTTTTCTCGTTTTTCATGCTAGTTCTCGTCGAACATGTTTGTGGTTTCAATTATGAATCGTTGTGGGACCTTTTTGTGGGTTGTTACACCTCCCACCTTAGACGGTCGTGATTTAAAAAAAGAGGAAATTGGATTCTAATAATCACTAGTAGACGTCACTGGCCATTGGCAGCCTCACTTTTGTTTATTCCCATTGACAGTCCCATCTTTCAAATATTTTGCCTCCAACGGTCCTCAATTAAAAAAAACTTAATGGCGTTAAGTTTTTTTTATAGAATTACAAACTAATGTTTTAGGGCTTTTAATCGGAATGAGGATACGAGTCTATTGATGTAAAACTTACCTCGAAACAGTGCTCCAAATGACTTGATTTTTTTTTTGTTAATTGGATGTTTAAACACCCGAATTGAAGCACTATTTTCGTCGTTTGGAACAACATTTCAACGTAAGATTTACAACAATCGACTCGTATCTTCGTTCCGATCAAAAGCCCTAAAACATCAGTTTGTAATTCGGGAAAAAAAAACTTAACTCCATTAAGTTTTTTTTTACTGAGGACCGATGGAGGCAAAATATTTAAAAGGTTGGACTGCTAGTGGGAATAAACAAAAGTGAGACTGTCAATGGCAAATGACATATACTATTTATTATTAGAGGCCAGATTCCCTTTAAAAAGGTAATAATAATAAAAGAGTAAAATTATTTGCGTCTCTTGGGTTTAGGGGCGCAGTTAGGTCGCGTCCTCGAAGCAAACCTTTCACTGGCAGAGTCCTTTCCCTATGAAATTCGCTACGATTTGAGTCCCTCCGTTAACATGTCGTTAGTTTGACCGTTAGATCAAGGGGTAATATTGTAATCTCACAATATATACTAGAAAAATAAAGAATTAATCAAATAAAAAAAATCATTATTCAAGAACACATGAACATTTTCATTGTATACTCCCTAGATGTTGGTTATTCAAGTATTAATGAATATGAACATGAAATCCGGAACATCTTCAAGAACACGCAACTATTCAAGTAGCACCTAAACCTCATTATTCAAGAACATTATTATTCAACAAAACCTAAACCTAAATCCTAAAGCTCATTACAAACATCTCATATTTAAGATCCCAAGAACACATATTCATCTTCATAAGTACCACCAACATTGTCACACCCAAACCAATGGCGGAATCAACGGAGTGGGACTAGTTCGAGATTGCAAGAGACATCATAACATTATTTGTGACAATATTTAATTCAACCGATTTCATTTCATAATCAAATTGTCAAAACATTACAAGAAATTCAAATAACAACACTGTTCATAGCAATAACATAACAAAATTGATACAACACTTTAACCTAAACGTCTAAGTGAGTATCTAGGCATCAAGCTACTTCGTTCATAGCATCATCAATCATCAACCTGTAACATGTTTAAAATACAATTCAATGCAAAAGCAAAGGCGGGTATACAAGTTTGTTACGTACATAGCAAAAGATAAGTTTTAAACAATTCCTCATAGCAAGCATGTGATACAAGATAAACATTAAATTCGGCATGTGTCTAACATATCAAACCAATGATGAAACGCAATATGCTCATGACATAACCACAAGTCTACGGGCGGTGAGTTAATCCTATAGCGCTATATATGTCACGGATAGGCTCGTACGAAGTTAATGATAAGTCTAACACAAGATGTAATTAACCCAAGTTTAAAGTATCAAGCAATCACGTATACAAGCATGTTATAGGAATGTTCATGCATTTAAGTAAAATGTTCATGTGTAAGTTTATAAGAAAAACATGTTACACCCCAAAAGTGGTAAATGTAAAGAGGGGGATTCGAGTATACTCACAGTTTTGCAAGTTGTTCCTTCTTGAATCCGAGAGCAAGTTGGTTGCTTAGAGTGGAGCACCAAGTCCTTCTACACTAAGAAACAAAGTGTAAGAGTTTGGGGAAATCGGAAGATTATACATTTGGAATTTAAACAACATGAAAATAACATATGAAAATAATCACCTAGTACATATGATACTTGTTCTTGACACTAGGGAACTCTAAGGAGTTTAAATGTTTTCATGGAACAAGGTTCCATTAGAATCGTGACAAGTTATCAAAGTCTAGGGTGATATAATCTAGTACCTTGACATATGAACACCAGTTCATCATCAAAGATTCGATTATTCGGATAATATGTTTATGTATTATATAGGTTATATTAATATGTCCAATAGTTTAATAGTTCAAGCATGAGGTAGAAGATTAAAATCTTCATTTAGGTACCTCTAAATGTCATAGAAATCATGTAGGAGGTAGGAAGAACAAGTCTTCCATTTAGGCACCTCTAAGTGTTCACCACTACACTTGATGTAAAAACATTCAAGGAGGGTCATGAACTACAAGTAATACAAGAATATTAAACACTAATCTATAAGAAATCATAAAGCAATGTGTGGATTTTATGTAGGATAACCCAAGTTAATCCCTAATCACACATACATCAAGTCTTGGACTTGAACATCACTTGTGGGTTAAACCCTTGAACAAAATAGGAAGTTTATGAGGATTAATCCTCGAATTTTGAATGTCTCAACCTTGTTTTCAAGCCTAACTAACCATAGAAGTGGTTATAAGCATAAGGCCATAGGTTTGAGATGACTTAGCCTCAAGTTGAACAAGTTTAGTAAAAGTTTAATCAAACAGAAACAATCAGTGAACTTTGGAGCCTTTTTGGAGACGTTCTAGGGACTGGTTTCCTGTGAAACACCCATGGAATCGAAGCTAAGGTAAATCCAAGCATATAGGAAAAAGAATGAGGTAAAACGGACAAGAAACGAATGAGTTATGCTCACTTTTGTGAAGATGTATGCTTCTGTCCGAACTTCAAAATTCAGTTGCGATTTAGATGATTTGAGAGTGATTTGGATGAGTTTGTAAAGTGAAATGAGCTTGGGAATGACTTGGTATTTATAGGGAAGGGTTAGGGTGGTTTGTAGTTGGGCATTTATTGTTAAAAACGAGTTTAAACTCCAAATAAACCCAAATCCCGCTCAAATTCGCAAGCTGGAAATGAGGCTGCTGATCTGGTGTCGGGCTCGCGGGGCACGAAGGCCTAGGGCCTGGTCCTTCACGGCCGGTGACAAGGGTGATTGATTCATTTTCAAGTTTCCATTAATTCCAATTTGGCCCCTATAGTTTATCAATTAGGGTATTGAGGTCATTAAGGGGTTGTTTTCGTCATTTAAGCAAAGTCTAAGGACAAATCAAGCATGAGGAACATAAACCAAGTATAATTAATCATATGAATGTCGTATTTAAGTATCGTATGCATACGAAAGACCTATTAATAGCATGTGTCACGTATTTGCAAGTTTGGCACATAATTTCCAAGAACTTTGAATATGTATCAATTGTTTCACTAAATTGAATGTATGAGCATGTATAAAGTATGTACAACATGAAATTAAAGAAATACAAGTTTTATTTATGATCCAAGTCTCAGATTTTACAACGATTACAAAGAAAGAATGATTACAAGAACACAAGACTTCCAAAAATAGAAATACAAACAAGACTTTCTATTTATGGAAAGTATGAAGAAGCAGGGCGTTACAGTCTCCCCTCCTTTAGGGAATTTCGTCCAGAAATTTAGGGTGTTACAGTTCCCAAGTAAATTCAGCGCCACGTTTACCTTCCCATCGAACCTTAACGATAGGAATTTTACTGCGCCTCAATAACTTGACTCCTTGATCCATGATTTCGACGGGTTTTTCCACAAAATGCAAGGTCTCGTTGACTTGGAGGTCCTCAAGTGAGACTTGAAGTCCTTCGTCAGCTAGACACTTCTTTAGGTTGGATACGTGGAAGACAGGGTGTACATTGTTGAGTTCTTCAGGTAGGTCTAGTCTATACGCAACCTTGCCAATCTTTTCGAGGATCTTGAAAGGACCAACGTAGCGAGGTGTGAGTTTCCCTTTCTTACTAAATCGAACCACGCCCTTCCAAGGGGATACTTTGAGAAGTACGAAGTCACCTATCTCGAATTCCAAGGGCTTGCGACGCTTGTCGGCGTAACTCTTTTGTCGGCTTCTAGTTTTCAGTAGGTTGTCTCAAACCTGTAAAATCTTGTCTGTTGCTTCTTGTATAAGCTCGGGACCAATGAATTGAGATTCACCAATCTCGTGCCAACAAATAGGCGAACGACACTTACGACCATACAATGCTTCGAAAGATGCCATTTGAATACTCGCATGATAACTGTTATTGTACGAGAATTCAATCAAAGGCAAGTGTGAATCCCAGTTGCCACCAAAATCTATTACGCAGGACGAAGCATATCTTCTAATGTTTGGATAGTACGCTCGGTTTGACCGTCTGATTTAGGGTGAAAAGTAGTGCTAAGGTTAAGAACAGTACCTATAGCATATTGAAAAGTTTGCCAAAGGCGAGACGTAAAACGAGCATCACGATCGGAAATGATGTCAATGGGGATACCATGACGACATATGATCTCATCAGTGTAGATTCTAGCTAATTTCTCGACTTTGAAATCTTCACGAATGGGAAGAAAATGAGCTGATTTGGTCAATCGATCAACGATCACCCAAATACTGTCATGACCAAAAGAAGTGCGAGGGAGCTTAGTGATAAAGTCCATGGAAATGTTCTCCCATTTCCAGACAGGGATTTCTGGCTGTTCGAGCAAACCAGAGGGACGTTGATGTTTAGCTTTTACCTTCAAACAAGTGAGGCATTTCGCAACGTAAGAGGCGATATCCCTCTTCATCCCAGGCCACCAGTAAGACGTACGCATATCTTGGTACATCTTGTCGACGCCAGGATGAACGAAATACTTCGATTTGTGTGCCTCGTTCAGTAGAAAGTCTCGGAGGTTTTCACGATTAGGGATCCAGATACGATTGAGATAGTATAGAATACCATCAGGTTTGGACACGAGATCTTGCTCCGCAGCACCTCGTATCTCGACAGAGAGGCTACCTTCGTTAATAGAGGCATATTGAGCTTCGCGAATGTGGCATTGAAGATCGTTAACGAGTTGGAGACAACGAACACTCTTCACATGAGTTTTACGACTAAGCACGTCGGCCACTACATTCGCCTTACCAAGGAGGTATTTGATTTCAGAGTCGTAGTCGTTTAATAGTTCCACCCAATGACGTTGACGCATGTTTAGTTCTTTTTGGTCGAAGATATGTTGAAAGCTCTTATGGTCGGTGAAGACCACACACTTAGTACCATAAAGGTAGTGTCCCCAAATCTTCAACGCAAAAACAACTGCGCCAAGTTCAAGGTCGTGGGTAGTATAGTTTTTCTCATGTATTTTGAGTTGCCTCGACGCGTAAGCGATAACCTTGTCGCGTTGCATGAGGACACAACCAAGGCCAAGGTTTGAAGCATCGCAGTATACGACGAAGTCGTCATTACCATCAGGAAACGCGAGGATAGGAGCATTACAAAACATGTCCTTAAGAGTTTGAAAAGATTCCTCTTGTTCGGGACCACAAATAAAAGGTTTCTCTTTTTGAGTCAAAGAAGTCAAAGGGACGACGATTTTCGAGAAGTTAGAGATAAAACGACGATAATAACCAGCAAGACCAAGAAACGAACGGATTTCGGACGGAGATTTAGGTGCGATCCAGTTCTTCACAGCTTTGATTTTAGCGGGGTCAACGTGGATACCAAGCTCGTTGACAGTATGACCAAGGAATTGAATCTCTTTTAACCAAAATTCGCACTTGGAGAATTTGGCGTATAGACGTTCAGTACGAAGAAGTTGAAGGATAAGTCCCAAGTGTCGCTCATGTTCTCCTCGCGTCTTGGAGTAGATAAGGATATCGTCGATGAAGACGATAACGAAATGGTCCAAGAATGCTTTGCACACGCGGTTCATCAAATCCATGAAAACAGCAGGTGCATTGGTCAAACCAAAGGGCATGACCATGAACTCATAGTGACCATAACGTGTACGAAAGGCGGTTTTAGGCACATCTTCTTCAAGAACTCGAAGTTGATGATACCCAGAACGAAGATCGATCTTTGAGAAGCAGGCCGCGCCCTGCAATTGATCGAATAGATCGTCAATGTGAGGAAGTGGGTATCGGTTCTTGACAGTAAGCTTGTTGAGCTCACGATAGTCAATACACATTCGGGATGACCCATCTTTCTTCTTGACGAACAGAACGGGAGCGCCCCAAGGAGAAGTACTAGGGCGTATAAAGCCTTTATCAAGAAGCTCTTGAAGTTGACTCGAGAGCTCTTGCATCTCAGAGGGTGCTAAACGGTAAGGAGACTTAGCAACAGGCGTTGCGCCAGGCACTTAATCGATGCGAAAGTCGATAGAACGAGCAGGAGGCGGACCAGGAAGATCGTTGGGAAACACATCAGGGAAATCACGTATGACGGGAACGTCACTTATGCTTAGGCTTTTGTCCTTCTTTTCCACAATGTGAGCGAGAAAGGCGAAGGTACCCTTGCGCAAGCATTTGTTTGCTTGGATACACGACATAAGCTTAAGACCTTGAGAAGGTTTTTTGCCATAGACGTGTAGGGAATCACTGTTTGGAAGAGGAAGACGAATAAACTTCTCAGAACAGACAACTTCAGCACGAACTCGCCTAAGCCAGTCCATACCTAGTATGACGTCGAAACTACCCATTTGCATAGGTATAAGATTGATTGAGAACGTATGATCGTTAAGGATCAAAAAACAATTGGAAATAACGGAATCGACAGCGAGGGTTTTACCATCAGCGAATTCGACAGTGAAAGATCTTGGCAACCTAGAGCGTTTACACTTAAGCAAATATTCGAATTCTAACGACACAAAACTTTTATCGGCGCCAGTATCAAATAGACAAGAATCATAAACATGGTTCACAAGGAACGTACCAGTAATGACGTCATTCGCGTTTTGAGCCTGAGCAGTAGTGAGAAGAAAGGCTCTGTCTAGAGCGGGTTGTTGAGCATGTTGTTGCTGTTGCTGTTGCGGTGGCTGTTGCTGTAGTTGTTGTTGTTGTTGAGGCTGGTTTCGTTGGGGACAGACGTTAGCCATATGGTTGAGATCACCACACTTAAAACACGCTCGCACAGGAGCGACTTGGTTCTGAGCTTAATTGGGGACAGGGTTCTGAGCTACCACAGCTTGGTTTTGATTGGCCAAAGGCGATATGCGGAAGTTATGAGAAAAGTGCCCATATCGGCCACAGTTGGCGCACTTGCAGCACGGAACGTTGGGAGGGTGATGGTACTGGCATTGGCCACATTTGGGTTGTGTTCCAGTGTAACCCTTGCTTGTAGGATCAACGTTAGGAACAGCAGGAATCGATTGTAGGGGTTGAGGGTTTGGCGGAGTGACAACCGCGCAACTCTGGCTTGAAGCCTTCCGCTTCTTGCCTCGGTTTTTCTTGGAGGATGAGGAGGGTTCAATAGTGGGTTCAACAGTGGCTTGATGGGCGGTTTTCAGCGGAGCTTTTGTGGCATTTCTGCGCATGACGGGGTTGCTATTCAAACGGGCGGCCAAGCGAAAGGTTTCCTCAATAGTTGCTGGGCAAGCAGCCTCCATGAGGTTCATGAACGAATCGGGTAAAAAATGGATGTATTTGTTGATGGCTTTTTCAGGTGTATCAACTTGGCTAGGACACAGGATGCTAAGTTGTTTGAAACAGAGGGTTAAACCATCATTGTCGTCATCCACTTGCTTAAGGTGCCAAAATTCACTCTCTAGTTTCCCCAGCTCGTGCGGCGGGCAAAATTCCTCCTTCATAATCTTCTTCAATTCAGCCCATGGCAAAGCGTGGGCGGCGTCCTCACCTCTTGTGCTGCGTTCAGAGGTCTACCAATCAAGAGCTCTTGATCGGAACACCCCTATAGTATTTTAGGTGCGCAATTCATCAGGAAAACCACTCTGACGAAAAGTGATCTCCATGGCGTCGAACCAAGTGAGTAGTGCTGTCACACCCTGACTTTTGCGGAAGCGTGATTATGTGTGACTTGCTTAATATCATTGCATTCAACCATAACAAACAACTATATGATAAAACAAAGATGTTCATCCATTGATTAAGTTTGAAACATCACAACGACATTGTCTTAAAATCCAAACATAGGCTTCAAATCCAAATTAAAAACCATTCAAATTGTTTAAAAATCCAAACACAAGACATTAATAAAAACTAGGCTTTGAATTATGTAGCTTATCCAGGATAAGACACGCCATCCAAACCCTTAGACACCGGATGACATCTTTTATTTCCAACAACCCTTGAAACTTCCAAACGCCCGCCAGATCCACAATTAATTTCCTGAAATACATGTAGTTTGAAAACATCAACAAAAGTTGAGCGAGTTCATATGTTTTGTAAGTGTGCACGAATAAACCTTTGTAATCATTGTAAGTATGTATGTTTTGTAAACCCCGGTATGAAAGTAAACAAGAAAAATAGATTGATTAATGGTTTGAAAGGCAATTAATATGTGTGACGTGATGCGGGAAGGCTCAAACCTAGCAGATTTTGTACCGGGCTTCCGGCTGTAAGACATAGTCACCTCATGGGCCAAACCCCGGTCCACATGGGTGGGGCTCGCTACACCCAAATAGATCTATCACTCATGTCCCTCGGTCCTACTACGAGGATTAATGGTCTTAAGCGTTGTACCCACCACTCACATGATCTAGCAGTACCTTTCCTTAGCTAACCATACCAAATGTAATCGTATGTAAACAATTTGTAACATGTACTTCACCCCTGATGTTATAAAACTGAAAACAGTTAAAAGAAAAGGGGGACATGAACTCACAATCTTGCGTTCTTTGTATCCGATTGTAACCCAAAGCTGCTAACTCACGTGCACGACTACCTACAACGTACTACGGTCTATTAGACGAGCGGGTCGTGCCTTGACTTAGTATTAATTAGTGTCTTTGAGTTACATTTCATTGTGTCTTTAATATTATTCCTAGTTATATAATTATTTGTTAAAATAATAAATATTTTAACTTAAATTATATTTATTTAATTTTTGGAATATTGGTTAAAATGATACATTTTAACTTGTCACACTTATGCATTTGTACATGTATAACTTCCTAAGGATGGGTGTACTCATATCCGTATCTAAGACTTGTATATTTTTACCAAGTATCGGTGGCGTATTCCGGTGTGTATTTATACGTACGAGAATACGTATTTTTATTGTGTTTATTAAGTATTCATATACTTAATTTTTATGTAAATCTTTCCGGAATAACATTTCTATTAAAAATTCATCAATATATTTTCCCAAAATATATTTTAAGGAATATTACATAGAAAAATTAATTATAATTTTTCCCTTAGCAAAAATATTTATTAATTTCATATAAGTCTCAAAAATAATATATTTTCAAGTCTAACTTAGAAAATATATATAAACTTATTTTTCACCAAAAAATAATATATCTTCTAATAATTTCAAGAAAACATATATATTTTTATCTTCCCATAAGTAATATATTTTCTCCTTGTCAAATATGTGATAAATTTTTGTAATAATTGTAAAAATCACATTTTCATTCTCTTGGTGTCCAAAATACCAATTACCAAAATATACTTATGAATTAATTTTTCGGAATATTTTGTAAGTTATATTCCTTGTTCGGTTTCTCCAATATTTTGGGTAAAATTTGTGTATTTAATTTTTTGGAATTCTGGTAATATTTTGGATTGTAATTTTCCTGGTATTATGGTGAGTTATATTATTTCAAGTCCTAAAATAATATAACTAATACACATATTATACAAATAATCACACACATGGTGACATCTAAATATATATTTTCCTAAATACATATTTACTCACTGTTATCTACAAAAACCAACCTCCAATGTTGATAATCTTTGTAACAAAAATTATGGCAAACTTTATATGAAATTTCATGGTTTAAAATATGCTTGTAAATGCTTATTTGAAAATATTTTTCTAAGTGTTTAACGTTTAGAAAAATTTTGCCATAGTTTCCCCTTAAAAATGGAGGTTTCTATGCTTTCAAAGCATATCATTTTCTTTTATAAATCACCACAATAAACATTAAACAAATCAACACTTACCAATTTGCCAAAATCAAGGATAAATTACTACTTCATGAACTTGAAAATTTACGAAAATTTGTAGTAACTTACTAGTGTGTTTAGTAAGCTTAGTTACCCTTTAAATTGTGGTTGTTTATTTAAAAACATCAATTTTAAAGAAGTTAGATGTTTACAACTTGTAAATCATTTTTCTAAAAAATGTTTCTTCTTGAGTTTTTCTTGTTACATATATATTTCTACACTTGTTTAACCACTAAAAATGTGGTTAATTCCTTTAAGAACCAAGCTTAAGTAAACTTTGTATTTTTAACTTGATTTCTTGAAAAATCATTCTTGAAATCAAAGATATACAAGACTTTACACTCACTTTGATCATCACTTTACAAGAAAAACAATTTACTCTTCAAGTTCATGATTTACATATGGATGATTACTTTGATCTTAACATAATCATCCTCTCATCTTGCTAGATCATGTCTTTAATCACTATCTAACAAGATCACATGATGATTAACATCATAAACATGAGCAATCAACAATCAACAAGCATAACAACACATAAACAACATGATTTCTTATGATTTTAGTCTTATGTTATAGTTTCATGTTCAAGATTAATAGTGTTCTTTAAGATTAACAACTTGTATCATTCTTTAACCACCAAAACAAGATGTGAAATAGAGTGTAGAATGATCTTACTACTAGCTCAAGGCTAGGGATGATCACTAGATGAAAATGAGGTGGATAAAAGCTTGTGTGAGTGGTCCTTTAACTTCCAAGAGCTCTAAGCTTCCTTATACACCTTCTTACACCCTTGTATATATGTAGAATGGATGAAACTTGAAAGATGATGACGATGGTGTGGGTGGTGATGTGTGGCCAAGACTAGAGGGAAGGAAGGAGAGAGTGTGGTGTTGATGATGTTGTGTAAAAATGAAAGGTTTTGATCTTTGAGTTAAACTTATAACTCATCAACAAGTGTTTAACTAATGGGTTATATGTTTCATGGACCATCAACAAGATCACATAAACAATTAAAAGAAATCAAGGGTGGGCCACCCTTGTCTAACCGTCCACAAAGGGGGGGGGGTCTTGGTTAAGATGTAATTGTTAGTTAGGTTATTTAGTTGAAATCTAAGTATATAAGTTAGGTGTTTAGTTGTTATGTGTTTATATAGTGTGTTATGATGTTCGGGGACCATAACTAGCTTGGTAATGTTAAAATAGTGCTTCTAGTGAAAAATTGGTGTTTCGTGGAGTGTCCGGTTGTTCGGTTGGTTATCGGTTCGTTAAGGTGCTAAACTATGCAGTTTAGTGTGCTTTATGTTACCTTTTGTGACAATTTTGATTCCCGATACTTAGGAAAGTATTCTGGACCATTTAACCATATTTCTGCATGATATTTAGTTGTTAAAATGCTGATTTTTGCTGATTTCTACAGAATTCTGTAGTTAAAGTGAGTTTCAGGCACTTTCCGGCACTTAAACTATCTTTAGGAAGGCAGTTTTGTGATCCTTACTTTCCTACACACTATACTAGTTTAACTCTTGGTTTCTGGCTCATTCTGTGCCTCAATACCATGTCTGTCTAAGTACTGAACTCCGTCAGCATTTTTCTGATTTGTCTGATAACTGTGCTAACTGTGTTTCGTGCATCATTTGAATCAATAAAGTTTTCATGCAGTTATGGTATGTCATTTGCAATATGTGATGCACATGTATGTATAATAACAATAATCAGAAAGCAATTCAAGTCATTAATTGTAATTCAGCATAATCATTAAGCACTAATCATTGTTTAATAATTGTACGGATACCTAGAATTTTGACAGTTGTCACATTCTCCCCCTGTTACGGATACCTGGAATTTTGATAGTTGTCACATTCTCCCCCCGTTAAGAAAATTTCGTCCTGAAATTTTAAGCTTTACTATTAGCTGCAGGGGAGTTGGGGAACAAATGCGGGTACTTTGCTTTCATACGGTCTTCACGTTCCCAAGTAAACTTTGGGCCGTGACGTGCATTCCATCGAACCTTGACAAGCTTAACCCTACTCCTCCGAGTCTTGTTAAACTTCCAATTTGTAAACTCAACGGATTCTTCAGTAAAGTGGAGTGTGTCGTCGATGTGAACTTCATCCGCAGGGATGACCACTGTCTCTTGAGTTGGACTTTTCTTCAGATTAGATACATAGAATGTATCATGAACACCATTAAGTTCTTCTGGTAGCTCCAACTTGTATGCTACAGAACCAACTCTTTCCAAAATTCTGAACGGTCCGATATAACGTGGGTTTAACTTACCACGCTTCCCAAAGCGCGCCACACCTTTCCAAGGTGAAACTTTTAACAACACCATATCACCCACTTCAAATTCCAAAGGTTTCCGTCTTTAGTCCGCATAACTCTTCTGGCGATCACGAGTCGCCTTGATGCGCTCTCGGATCTGCATGATCTTATCAGTTGTCTCTTGGACCAGTTTGGGACCAACCAGCTGTCTGTCGCCTGCATCTGCCCAGCATAACGGTGATCGACACTTGCATCCATAGAGAGCCTCGAACGGTGCAGTTTGAATGCTTGTATGGTAGTTGTTGTTATAGGAAACTCAACCAAAGGCAGATGAGTATCCCAACTGCCACCTAAATCCATTGCACAAGCACGTAGCATATCTTCTAGTGTTTGAATCGTTCTCTCTCTTTGACCGTCCGTCTGCGGGTGAAAAGCTATACTCAGATTCAACTGAGAACCAAAAGCTTCTTGGAAGGATTGCCAAATCCTCGACACAAACCGTCCATCTCTGTCCGATATAATCGAGATAGGCACTCCATGACGTGCAACTATCTCCCTTAGGTAAAGCTTAGCTAGCTTACTAGTGTTTTCCTTTTCTTTGATCGGCAAGAAGTGCGCAGACTTTGTCAAATGGTCCACGATTACCCAAATCGTATCATGACCTTTGGGGGTTCTGGGTAACTTGGTTATGAAATCCATAGAAATCTGCTCCCATTTCCACATGGGTATTTCTGGCTGTTGCAGAAGACCTGAAGGCTTCTGATACTCGGCCTTCACCTTGGCACAAGTCAAACACTTCCCAACATAAGTAGCAACATCACCCTTAAGTCTTGGCCACCAGTAGCAATCCTTCAAATCTTGGTACATCTTGTCCGATCCTGGATGGATCGAGTACCTCGATTTATGAGCTTCATCAAAAATAACGTCTCTAAGACCACCAAAAAGCGGAACCCAAATACGTCCCATAAAATACAAGGTTCCTTCCTCGTTAGGTACCAACTTTTTCTCCATCCCACGGAGATATTCAGCCTTAATGTTCTCTTTCTTAAGAGCTTCTCTTTGAGTAGCACGAATACGCAATGAGAGATCTGTCTGAATAATCATCTCTAAAGCCCTAACCCTTATGGGCTTGATCCTTTCTTTTCGACTTAAGGCGTCTGCTACCACATTCGCCTTTCCTGGATGATATTTAATCTCACAGTCATAATCATTTAACAACTCAACCCAACGTTGCTGTCTCATGTTAAGCTCTTTCTAATCGAATATGTGCTGAAGGCTCTTGTGATCCGTAAAAATCGAACAGCGAGTACCATACAGATAATGTCGCCAAATCTTCAAAGAAAACACCACTGCGCCTAACTCCAAATCATGCGTAGTGTAGTTCTTCTCATGAACCTTCAATTGGCACCAAGCATAAGCATAAGCAATAACCTTTTGTCGCTGCATTAGCACACAGCCCAATCCCTGACACGAGGCGTCACAGTAGACCACGAAGTCATCGGTGCCTTCGGGTAGGGGTAATATAGGTGCATCACAAAGCTTATTCTTAAGCAGCTGAAAAGCTTCTTCTTGTTTATCTCCCCATTCATACTTCTTATCCTTTTGAGTATGGGAGGTCAGCAGTTGAGCGATCTTGGAGAAATCCTCAATGAACCTGCGATAATATCCTGCTAAACCCAAAAACTGTCGGATCTCGGTTGGCGTCCTCGGAGTTTCCCAACTCTTAATCGCCTCGATCTTGGTGGGATCCACATGAATTCCATTTTCATTTATCACGTGACCGAGGAACTGTACCTCACGTAACCAAAACTCACACTTCGAGAACTTAGCATAGAGCTTCTCCTTCTTTAGCAGCTCTAAGATGGCTCTAAGGTGCTGCTCATGGTCTTCCTTTGTCCGCGAATAAATCAAGATATCATCGATAAATACAATCACGAATTTATCGAGATATGGCTTGCAGACTCGATTCATCAAATCCATAAACACTGCCGGCGCATTTGTCAACCCAAATGGCATTACTAGAAACTCGTAATGTCCATAACGAGTCCTGAAGGCAGTTTTCGGTATACTTTCTTCCTGAATCCGCAGCTGGTGATAACCTGATCGAAGATCGATCTTGGAGTAGTAGCTTGAACCCTTAAGTTGATCGAATAGATCATCAATCCTCGGCAAGGGATACCTATTCTTGATGGTTAACTTGTTCATCTCTCGGTAGTCAATACACATACGAAAACTACCGTCCTTCTTTTTGACGAACAGAACTAGAGCTCCCCAAGGTGAGAAGCTTGGTCTTATAAATCCCTTGTCCAGTAACTCCTGAAGCTGCGCTGACAATTCTTGCATCTCTGAAGGCGCAAGTCGATAAGGTGCCTTGGATACAGGCGCGGCGCCTGGAACCAAGTCAATGCGGAACTCGACTTGTCATTGAGGAGGTAATCCTGGCAAGTCTTCGGGGAAGACTTCAGGATATTCCCTTACCACAGGGATATATTCGAGCTTCATTTCTTCGGCTTCTTTGTCCACGACATGAGCTAAGAAGGAAACACATCCTTTACGCAAAAACTTTCGTACCTTCAAACGACTAATAATCCGTAGAGGTGTATCCTGCTTCTCCCCATGAATCACGATCGTCTCTCCATCCGCCATCGGGATGCGGATAATCTTCTCATGGCAAACAATCTCAGCTCGATTACTTGACAACCAATCCATCCCAACTACTACGTCGAAGCTTCCCAATTCCACTGGCAGAAGATCTAGCGAAAACTCACGCTCTCCAAGCTCTATAACACAACCTCTAATCACTTCATTGGCTTCTACTAGCTTCCCATTAGCTAGTTCTATCAAATACGGGATGTCTAACTTACTTGTAACTAAACCAAGTATATTCTTAAACTCTAGGGATATGAAGCTATAGTCGGCACCGGTATCAAATAGCACAGATGCAAAATGTTGATTAATAGGGAACGTACCAGTGACTACGTTCGGATCCTGGCGAGCTTCCATAGCTCCAATGTTGAATACTCTTCCCTGAGCTTGGTTGTTCTTTGGGCAATCCCGCTTGAAGTGCCCTACATCACCACAACTAAAGCAACATTGACCGTTTCCAGTACCACCCTGATTGTTGTTATTATTTCCACCGCGGTTTCCATTTCCCACCTGGTTTCCATTTCCATTCCGGTTTCCATTACCTCCCTGATTATTGTTTCTTCCTTGATTTCTATTCCCATAACCGTTTCCACCACGGTTGCCATTGCCATTACCATTTCCATTTCCTCTTTGACCACCATTCCCACGACCAGTACCAGCCCAGCACGTTTCCTTCGAATGACCATTCTTTCCACAGTTACCACACTTCCTAAACCTGCATTGGCCGGCATGGTGAAACTGATATATATCACACTTGGGCAGAGTGCCCATGTATCCTTTCCCTCTGTTCTCAGCATTTGAAGCACCAGTTCTGACCTCGGCTGGTGGGTTAGCATCTCTACGCTTGTTAGCACTGTTTTTGTTTCCTTGGGTACCCTTCTTGAAATTTGAGAACTTCCTTTTGTTCTCTCCAGACGACTCTACATGAGTCTCCTTCTTCTTGGTCTTAGAAATTGAGAACTTGCCCAACCTGATCACTTCTTCAGTCAGTGCCACACTCAAGTCGATGGCTTCAGTGATCGTTGGAGGCTTAGAAGCAGCTATCATGCTCAGTATTTGGGGTGCCAATCCCCAAATGAAACGTTCGACTCGCTTGAACTCTGGCTCCACTAAGTAGGGGACAACACGAGACAAATCATGGAATATTTGCACATACTCTGCTACTTTGGGACCTTCCATCTTCAGATTCCAAAACTCAGTTTCCAATTTCTGAATTTCTGCCGTCGAACAGTACTTCTTACGCATCAGCTCTTTCAATTTGTCCCATGACAACGCATACGCTACAGCTTCACCCAAGGTTTGAACCTGAAGGTTCCACCACGACAGAGCTCCATCTAGGAATAGTCCAGAAATGTAAGTGACTTGGTGCTCTGGCGCACACTTACTCATCCGCAGCACAGAATCTGTCTTCTCAACCCATCTCACAAAAGCTACGGCACCTCCAGTGCCGTCAAAGTTCAGAGGCTTGCAGTCCAGAAACTGCTTGTAAGTACAGCCTGTACAAGCAACATCATTCACAGAAAGTATTAGCAAACGCACATGGAAATGTCCAAACGTATTGTAATGTGTCTTAAGTGACTTAAACATTACCGTTAGGTGGGTTATTCCCTGAGGTGCCTCCGTTGTGTTCGGAACGAAAGGACTCATGTTGTGCGATTGCCTGTGAGATGCGTTCCTGTAGTTCTGCCTCGGTTGTAGGCAACTGAGTGTTCCTTCGAGGAGGCATCTTCTAAGAAGAAGATTGTATAGGTCAGGTCTTATTCGTATAATAAATATATAGTACGTATATATAATAGCATTTATCATAGCAAGCAAGCATATAACCTCACAATCATAGCACAAACATGTAAATCAACAACGTGTTTAATGAGAACATGACGATTGAGCTTTCATTAATCATCAACCGCAGTTACATTGTTTACAAGGTGTATCACATCAAAGGGAGCACAGGGTCACACTACCCTTGTCCAATAAGTCTATCAATATACAAAATCATACGATCAAAAGGTGGTCTCCAAAAGGCTTCACAAGCTCAGCTCAATAGTGGTGCTCTCACCAAAAGTAATGCAACCTACATAAAACCAAAAACCACTATGTTGATGGTGGTGGTGGAGGAGGAGGTGGAGGAAAGAAAAGCAAGCTGTGCACATGCGCAAGCTCCTCCTCAAGCTCATAGACATGTCGAAGCAAGTAACTGATCTGCTGCTCGACAGTAAGGAAATGAGTATCAAACTCTGGAAAAGGAGTAAGAGGAGTAGGTGGATGAGCAAAAGGAGATGGTGATGAACGAGGGGGAACAAAAGTAGGTTGATAAGGGCACGGTAGGGGACACGGAGTCAGCTCAAGCTCCAAAATCCTACGACTTATAATCTTAAACTGGAGCTGAAGTGATAGAAGTAAATCATCCCGTGTATAACCAACAAAATGAGAGGGATGGTAGGGATCTGAAATCGGCATAGAATATGGTGGGAACCATCGGAATGGCTCATCAAGTGGTGAAGAAGTGAAAGGAGCAAAAGGTGTAGACTGAGGGGTCTGTGGAAAAGCTGCTGGAACAGAAGGATCATCACGTGGGTGCTGACCAGAAGTACCTTCCCCTGGACGGGGTGCAGGAATGTCCTGAAGGAAAACAACAGGTAAGTAAGTGCGATGGACATCGGATTCCATAAGAGGAAGAGGAGCAACATCAGCGGGTGCGAGTGCGGGAATAAATGGCTCCACAACAGGAGGGTCAACAGGTGCAGGAACTGGGTCAGGTATAAGGGGTGCAATGTCGGGTAAACCAAAAGGAATAGGGTCAGGGTCAGGTATCGGCTCAGGATCAGCAGGTGCAACATCAGGCTGATCAACGGGAACAAGATCTTGCTCAGGATCAAGCTCGGGGTCGTATCGAGGAGATGGTGCAGCTAACATAGCAGTGTCATCATCAGAATCAGTAGCGTAACGCCGTAATCCGACCGCCTGTAAAGCTGACGACGTCACAGAATCAAAGGAATCTGAGACAGAGTGCAAACTAGAATCAGAGGATAACTTAATAACAGGAATCTCAGGAGGAGGAATAGCAACAACGTCCTCATCTATCTCTCCATCACCATGGGCGTCATCAGGAGGACCATCAATAAACAAATCAACGTCATCATCAAACAGATCGTCAAAAGGCCAATCCTCAGGAGGGATGACCACGAGAGGAACAGGAGCAAGGATCGGAGCCACAATATGCTCACCATCGGGATGGCCAATGATGAGATGATCATGGACTGGAATGGGAACAACAAAAGGATCCTCGTCTGGAATACCATCAGCAAGGGGTAAGTCATCTCCAAAGTCAGGCAACGCGAACGGCTGAAAGTCGTCCTCGTCATCTGATAACATGTCTGGGTCACTCTCAGTATCTGATGTAAAGATCTCCGGCTCTGGTGCAATCTCGTCATCTGAGACTACAGCCATCGGGTCGTCAATATCTGATAGTCCGCTCTTGGAAGAAGACATAGTGTCTGTAATAGAACAATCATAACATATGCACATTTATTAACCACTATCATTTATTATGCAATCAAAGACAATGTATCATGAAATCATGTATCCTCGTTATTCCTCATGATACTTTCTATCCTTCCCAGTCTATCCCAAACTAAACCACAAATGTAACCTTGCAATTCGTGTTTCTTGTCTTTCCGTTTGTAAAAATGTTTGTTCCCCGGATCTGGGCGTTTCGTGTATGCAATGAAAACATGTTGTAAAAATATTTTCGTGAGAGCCCTAATGATTGTAGTCTAGACTCGAGAAAGAATCTTAGTTCGCTACAATCGAAGCTCTGATACCAAACTGTCACACCCTGACTTTTGCGGAAGAGTGATTATGTGTGACTTGCTTAATATCATTGCATTCAACCATAACAAACGACTATATGATAAAACAAAGATGTTCATCCAATGATTAAGTTTGAAACATCACAACGACATTGTCTTAAAATCCAAACATAGGCTTCAAATACAAATTACAAACCATTCAAATTGTTTTAGAGTTCCACAAGGACTCGACACAAGACATTAATAAAAACTAGGCTTTGAATTATGTATCTTATCCAGGATAAGACACGCCATCCAAACCCTTAGACACCGGATGTCATCTTTTATTTCCAACAACCCTTGAAACTTCCAAACGCCCGCCAGATCCACAATTAATTTCCTGAAATACATGTAGTTTGAAAACATCAACAAAAGTTGAGCGAGTTCATGTGTTTTGTAAGTGTGCACGAATAAACCTTTGTAATCATTGTAAGTATGTATGTTTTGTAAACCCCGGTATGAAAGCAAACAAGGAAAACAGATCGATGGGCTCAAACCTAGCAGATTTTGTACAGGGCTTCCGGCTGTAAGACATAGTCACCTCATGGGCCAAACCCCGGTCCACATGGGTGGGGCTCGCTACACCCAAATAGATCTATCACTCATGTCCCTCGGTCCTACTACGAGGATTAATGGTCTTAAGCGTTGTACCCACCACTCACATGATCTAGCAGTACCTTTCCTTAGCTAACCATACCAAATGTAATCGTATGTAAACAATTTGTAACATGTACTTCACCCCTGAAGTTATAAAACTGAAAACAGTTAAAAGAAAAGGGGGACATGAACTCACAATCTTGCGTTCTTCGTATCCGATTGTAACCCAAAGCTGCTAACTCGCGTGCACGACTACCTACAACGTACTACGGTCTATTAGACGAGCGGTTCGTGCCTTGACTTAGTATTAGTTAGTGTCTTTGAGTTACGTTTCATTGTGTCTTTAATATTATTCCAAGTTATATAATTATTTATATAACATTAAAATGAAAGGTCGGTGGCTATGCCAAGTGACCATTCTACCCTTTGACAGTGCACAATTCTTTTGTCTTGGTCTGCCCCTTTTATTTACTATCTATTTTACACTTTCACTGGTCAACTTTCATTTTCTTCACTACATCTCAAACAAACCCTAGCTGATCTCCTGCCAACACAGCCGGTCCACTCCCACATCTTCGGCGACCGGAGTACCTCCGGCGCTTGGATTCCCGACGACACCCACCAGCCGAACACCCCCCTGTCAGTTGCAGAGCCGACCACCACCATCTGGTGGTGGTGAGTGACGTTTGGACCGAGAAGTGAGAGAGATCAGAGAGAGAGAGGAGAGCCGACGTTGTTCGAGCGGCGACAAGGCTGAGAAGAGGGAGAGGCATATGGACGAGAGAGAAAGAAGGGCGGCGGCAGCACCGCCGTACACGTCGGTGGTCGGCGGCGGTTCGGAATGATTTTCTGGCGACCCGCCAGAGAAGATGATGGTGGCGGCGGTTTTGTTTCTCCTGACAGCTTCACGGTAAACCCCGTTTCCTTTTTTTATATCTTTTCGCTTCCTGTCGGTTTTGTTGTCCGATGATGATGATAGTGGTATTATTTTGAAGATGAGAGGTTGAAAGGGACTAACGGAGCGTTGATTTGTGTGGTTGTTTCGAGCTCGGTTCAGGTTAAGGATCAAGGTCAGCCGCGGTTCAGGAGTTTCGGGTCACCCATGGGTACTCATACATTTATTTTTTAACAAATTATATGATAAAAAAACTTCCGTTGCAATCAAAATAATATTAGTTTTCCTATTTTTTTTTCAAGACAAAATCCCTTCAAATAATACTATTCAAATTACAAGGCCTATTTTAAATAATTATACAATTTTGACCAAAAAAAATTACATAACACGTTAGCTGTTTCTTTCTAATCGATGCAAGATGTTTAAAGTACATAACAACCTTCTTCAATAACCTTATTATTTTGAAAAAAAATTAAGGATAAAAATATATATCCACGTTTTAAATTTATAGACAACATAAACAAACACAGTCCTTTAATTTTTTCCCTATTTGAATAGTTTTGGCTTTATGCTTAGCTTGAATGCCTCTTCGTGTGATTTACTTTGCTTTGACAAAGTGATTGGGCAATACACTCATGCTATGATGCTAGGAGATGGTCGCCTAATATCACATGGTAACCAGTAGGTTTGTAATCTGTTTTGGGTTTGTTTTCCTCTAGGTGAAATGCTCTAAAGGAACCACAAAACTCCACCAAATGTAAGTTATTTAATTATGTTTCAGATTCGTAGGATTGATAGATGTAAACTGATTATACCAATCTATCACTGACTTGGTTATTAGTTGCTAAATCATGCCAACATAATTTGAAATTAGTAGTCGAATAGTTGTTTTTATTCCTTTGTTATTTTTTGGGCTTTTCAAATTAACTTTAGTTTGTATTATTGTGTATTGAATCAGCTTGCAAAGCTAGGATGGGATCGCAGGTGTTACTTCAAGGTATTTTTTGGTTTATTTCTTTCAAAGGTAAATTCACACGTCACGCGTGGCGCACCACACAACAATGTCATCATCGTCACGCGTGTGACTTGATGTCGCCGCCGCAACGCGCGGCGCGGGTAAAAATCTAGTTTGTTAAAATAATAAATATTTTAACTTAAATTATATTTATTTAATTTTTGGAAAATTGGTTAAAATGATACATTTTAACTTGTCACACTTATGCATTTGTACATGTATAACTTCCCAATGATGGGTGTACTCATATCCGTATCTAAGACTTGTATATTTTTGCCAAGTATCGGTGACGTATTCCGATGTGTATTTATACGTACGAGAATACATATTTTAATTTATTGTTTTTATTAAGTATTCATATACTTAATTTTTATGTAAATTTTTCCGAAATAACATTTCTATTTAAAATTCATAAAATATATTTTCCCAAAATATATTTCAAGAAATATTACATAGAAAAATTACTTATAATTTTTTCTTTGGCAAAAATATTTATTAATTTCATATAAGTCTAAAAAATAATATATTTTCAAGTCTAACTTAGAAAATATATATAAACTTATTTTTTACCCAAAAATAATGTATTTCATGTTTATTCAAGAAAATATATATTTTCTCCCAAAAATAATATATCCTCTAATAATTTCAAGAAAACATATATATTTTTATCTTCCAAAAAATAATATATTTTCTCCTTGTCAAATATGTGATAAATTTTTGTAATAATTGTAAAAATCACATTTTCATTCTCTCAGTGTCCAAAATACCAATTACTAAAATATACTTATGAATTAATTTTTTGAAATATTTTGTAAGTTATATTCCTTGTTCGGTTTCTCCAATATTTTGGGTAAAATTTGTGTATTTAATTTTTTGGAATTTTGGTAATATTTTGGATTGTAATTTTCCTGGTATTATGGTGAGTTATATTATTTCAAGTCCTAAAATAATATAACTAATACACATATTATACAAATAATCACACACATGGTGACATCTAAATATATATTTTCCTAAATACATATTTACTCACTGTTATCTACAAAAACCAACCTCCAATCTTGATAATCTTTGTAACAAAAATTATGGCAAACTTTATATGAAATTTCATGGTTTAAAATATGCTTGTAAATGCTTATTTGAAAATATTTTTCTAAGTGTTTAATTTTTTAAAAATTTTGTCATAGTTTCCCCTTAAAAATGGAGGTTTCCATGCTTTCAAAGCATATCATTTTCTTTTATAAATCACCACAATCAACAATAAACAAATCAACACTTAACAATTTGCCAAAATCAAGCATAAATTACTACTTCATGAACTTGAAAATTTACAAAAATTTGTAGTAACTTACTAGTGTGTTTAGTAAGCTTAGTTACCCTTTAAAGTGTGGTTGTTTATTTAAAAACATCAATTTTAAAGAAGTTAGATGTTTACAACTTGTAAATCATTTTTCTAAAAAATGTTTCTTCTTGAGTTTTTCTTGTTACATATATATTTCTACACTTGTTTAACCACTAAAAATGTGGTTAATTCCTTTAAGAACCAAGCTTAAGTAAACTTTGTATTTTTAACTTGATTTCTTGAAAAATCATTCTTGAAATCATAGGTCTACAAGACTTTACACTCACTTTGATCATCACTTTACAAGAAAAACAATTTACTCTTCAAGTTCATGATTTACATATGGATGATTACTTTGATCTTAACATAATCATCCTCTCATCTTGCTAGATCATGTCTTTAATCACTATCTAGCAAGATCACATGGTGATTAACATCATAAACATGAGCAATCGACAATCAACAAGCATAACAACACATAAACAACATGATTTCTTATGATTTTAGTCTTATGTTATAGTTTCATGTTCAAGATTCATAGTGTTCTTTAAGATTAACAACTTGTATCATTCTTTAACCACCAAAACAAGATATGAAATAGAGTGTAGAATGATCTTACTAGTAGCTCAAGGCTAGGGTTGATCACTAGATAAAAATGAGGTGGATAAAAGCTTGTGTGAGTGGTCCTTCAACTTCCAAGAGCTCCAAGCTTCCTTATACACCTTCTTACACCCTTGTATATATGTAGAATGGGTGAAACTTGAAAGATGATGATGATGTTGTGGGTGGTGATGTTCGGCCGAGACTAGAGGGAAGGAAGGAGAGAGTGTGGTGTTGATGATGTTGTGTAAAAATGAAAGGTTATGATCTTTGAGTTAAACTTATAACTCATCAACAAGTCTTTAACTAATGGGTTATATGTTTCATGGACCATCAACAAGATCACATAAACAATTAAAAGAAATCAAGGGTGGGCCACCCTTGTCTAACCGTCCACAAGGGGGGGGGGGGGTTCTTGGTTAAGATGTAATTGCTAGTTAGGTTATTTAGTTGAAATCTAAGTATATTAGTTAGGTGTTTAGTTGTTATGTGTTTATATAATGTGTTATGATGTTCGGGGACCATAACTAGCTTGGTAATGTTAAAACAGTGCTTCTAGTGAAAATTTGGTGTTTTGGGGAGTGTCTGGTTGTTCGGTTGGTTACCAGTTCGTTAAGGTGCTAAACTATGCAGATTAGTGTGCTTTATGTTACCTTTTGTGACAGTTTTGATTCCTGATACTTAGGAAAGTATTCTGGACCATTTAACCATATTCCTGATATTTAGTTGTTTAAATGCTGATTTTTGCTGATATCTGCAGTATTCTGCAGTTAAAGTGAGTTTTGGGCACTTTCCGGCACTCAAACTATCTTTAGGAAGGCAGTTTTGTGATCCTTACTTTGCTACACACTATACTAGTGTAACTCTTGGTTTCTAGCTCATTCTGTACCTCAATACCATGTCTGTCTAAGTACTGAAATCCGTCAGCATTTTTCTGATTTGTCTGATAACTGTGCTAACTGTGTTTCGTGCATCATTTAAATCAATAAAGTTTGCATGCAATAATGGTATGTCATTTGCAATATGTGATGCACATGTATGTATGATAACAATAATCAGAAAGCAATTCAAGTCATTAATTGTAATTCAGCACAGTCATTAAGCACTAATCATTGTTTAATAATTGTACGGATACCTTGAATTTTGACAGTTGTCACAAGTGCGGTAGCACCATTCTTTCCAGTGAATTCCAATGGTTTGCAAGCCATTAATTGCTTGAAGAGAAAAGGTGTCCTTGGTTTCTCCACCTTGGAGTCCACAGATCCATGAGGTGAATCGGGATTGGTTTGAATGCAGCTAACGATGTCGGGTATAACTCAAGCCATTTGATCGGCCATTTGTTCAGCAATGAGGCCTACGAGTTCCTTTTTGGAGATGGAACCTGAGCGAGAACCCTTCTTGGACTTGGGCTTTTCAGAGGAGCTTGAGGAAGGCATCTAGAAGTTGAAAGAAAAGAAAAGGATGAGACTTGATCATAAATTTTAAAGTAAGGTTTTTGCATGTAAAAGCATGTAAGTGTTCAAGTGCCACGTATAATTCACATAAGCATGAGGTTGCAACATGTATTCACAAGTATAATCACGTAAGAATGCGTAAAAAAAGAAGTATAAATTTAGTTTGTTCGCGTGAATTATTATTGTTTTTTATTGCGCGAGACGTGCGAATAGTGTAACGGTTTTGAAACGAACGAGGTAACAAGTATAAAATCACATATAAATTGAATCACATAAAAGAGAGGCTCATAATACATGGGAATGTTTCGGATTTAGAAACGTTGACTATTCCAAAGTGAATCGAAAGTCCTTTCAAATTAGAGAAACGTGCTTTGGCCTATAGGTAAGATACTCTCGTCGAGAAGCGATTAACGGTATCTTACCCTTCCAGTTACTACACATCTCTAATCGATTGAAACAATCGAAACTTTGGCGAGATCGAAAATCGAGGAATGGGACTTAATCGACAAGGTGCGGGTTTCACCCCTAACTTGACGATTTCGTACCCTATTGTGGTTGGTACTCGTCGGGTCAAAATATAATTTTGACACTTTGCCAAGGGTCCACTAGAGTTTGAGTTGGAAATTTACCATTAAGATGTGGATTTCACTCCTAGCTTAATGGCGTAACTTCATGCAAAAAGCAAGCATAAGCGGGATGAGAGTCGTTCACCAAATTGTGGGTTTCACACCTATTTTGGTAAACTCATCTCTTTTGTATAAAGAGTGTCTTCAAGTCTTCAAGTGTATTGTGTAAATTGTCTTAGGAAAGACATAATGCAAGTATTTAGACCAAAAAGAAGAGAAAGAAGCAAAGAAGGAAGCATAATATTTTAAGCATGAAACAAGAATGGTCAAAAACATGGTTCCTACTATAAACTAGGTCGAACATGGAAATTCTACCTAATTCCCTATAGTTAAGGCTCTGATACCAATCTGTCACACCCCAACCAATGGAGGAATCATCGGAGTGAGACTAGGAATGTTTGTGCATTCATAATTCAACCGATTTCATTTCATAATCAAATTGTCAAAACATTACAATATTTGTGCATTTAAGTAAAATGTTCATGTGTAAGTTTATAAGAAAACATGTTACACCCCAAAAGTGGTAAATGTAAAGAGGGGGATTCAAGTATACTCATGGTTTTGCAAGTTGTTCCTACTTGAATCCGAGAGCAAGTTGGTTGCTTAGAGTGGAGCACCAAGTCCTTCTACACGAAGAAACAAAGTGTAAGAGTTTGGGGAAATCGGAAGATTATAGATTCGGAATTTAAACAACATGAAAATAACATATGAAAGTAATCACCTAGTACATATGATACTTTTTCTTGACACTAGGGAACTCTAAGGAGTTTAAATGTTTTCATGGAACAAAGTTCCATTAGAATCGTGACAAGTTATCAAAGTCTAGGGTGATATAATCTAGTACCTTGACATATGAACACTAGTTCATCATCAAAGATTTGATTATTTAGATAACATGTTTATGTATTATATAGGTTATATTAATATGTCCAATAGTTTAATAGTTCAAACATGAGGTAGAAGATTAAAATCTTCATTTAGGTACCTCTAAATGTCATGGAATCATGTAGGAGGTAGGAAGAACAAGTCTTCCATTTAGGCACCTCTAAGTGTTTACCACTACACTTGATGTAAAAACATTCAAGGAGGGTCATGAACTACATGTAATACAAGAATATTAAACACTAATCTATAAGAAATCATCAAGCAATGTGTGGATTTTATGTAGGACAACCCAAGTTAATCCCTAATCACACATACATCAAGTCTTGGACTTGAACATCACTTGTGGGTTAAACCCTTGAACAAAACATTTAGTTTGTGAGGATTAATCCTTGAATTTTGAATGTCTCAACCTTGTTTTTAAGCCTAACTAACCTTAGAAGTGGTTATAAGCATAAGGACATAGGTTTGAGATGAGTTAGCCTCAAGTTGAACAAGTTTAGTAAAAGTTTAATCAAAACAGAAACAATCAGTGAACTTTGGAGCCTTTTTGGCGACGTTCCAGGGACTGGTTTCCTGTGAAACACCCATGGAATCTAAGCTAAGGTCAATCCAAGCATATAGGAAAAAGAATGAGGTAAAACGGACAAGAAACGAGTGAGTTATGCTCACTTTTGTAAAGATGTATGCTTCTGTCCGAACTTCAGAATTCAGCTACGATTTAGATGATTTGAGAGTGATTTGGATGAGTTTGTAAAGTGAAATGAGCTTGGGAATGACCTGGTATTTATAGGGAAGGGTTAGGGTGGTTTGTAGTTGGGCATTTATTAAACTCCAAATAAACCCAAATCCCGCTTAAATTCGCGAGCTGGAAATGAGGCTGTTGATCTGGTGTCGGGCTCGCGGGGCACGAAGGCCTAGGGCCTGGTCCTTCGCGGCCGGTGACAAGGGTGACTGATTCATTTTCAAGTTTCCATTAATTGCAATTTGGCCCCTATAGTTTATAAATTAGGGTTTTGAGGTCATTTAGGGGTTGTTTTCGTCATTTATGCAAAGTCTAAGGACAAATCAAGTATGAGGAACATAAACCAAGTATAATTAAGCGTATGAATGTCGTATTTAAGTATCGTATGCATACGAAAGATGTATTAATAGCATGTGTCACGTATTTGCAAGTTTGGCACATAATTTCCAAGAACTTTGAATATGTATCAATTGTTTCACGAAATTGAATGTATGAGCATGTATAAAGTATGTACAACATGAAATGAAAGAAATACAAGTTATATTTATGATCCAAGTCTCGGATTTTACAACGATTACAAAGAAAGAACGATTACAAGAACACAAGACTTCCAAAAAATAGAAATACAAACAAGACTTTCTATTTATGGAAAGTATGAAGAAGCAGTACGTTACAAACACCATCTCATCATCTGTCTCAACTTTGAATAACCACCAAAAATTGTATCAAAATCTCATATTCGAGAACTTAAATCAAACCAAATCATCTCATCCACCAACATGAGATTCAAGAGCACACACCACCAACATCATCTCATCCAACCTAAATCAAGAACAACCACCATCACCATCATCCCATCTAACCTAAATTTATTGTTTGAGTATGTTGAAGAAATATCTGATTTCCAACAATTAGACTTTGTGTTGTTATTACAAGAATACTTATTAATATAAATGTGCCCTCTTCACTATGACTTGATTAGTTAGAATATCAATTTCCATAGTGGAATGATTAAAATGAACTTATGCTTTTTCTAGCTTAAAAGTTGAAACAAAGCTAGCTTGTTTGCTAATTAAAGGGTTGTTTCATGTTAAATCATGTATCACTTTGGGTAGACAATCTATACATCCATGTATATTTTTATGGCTATAAAGGCTACTTATTAGGGTTATACCTCCTGAAAAGATAGCTCATGAGCCTAATACATGGAAATCTTAGTTAAGAACTATATAGTTAGTAGGTTAATCCATGTGGAATATTTAGGTTCATATAATACACATGCTGTCATTATAAAAGATTCCAGGGAACTTTAATACTTTACACTAACATTTAGCACAAAATTAGGGACTAACTTTGACTAAAAGCCCCTTGATATTTCAATTAACACACACCACCCATAAATGTATTATTTTTGTCAAGCCGGAATTTATAACATCATTAGTCATTACCTATCTATCGTGTTTCACACTTTCACCTATATTAAACCTTATGTACGCAGATTTGTCTTGAGTCATGACTATGTAAGATTCGACAAGTGTTTTACAAAACAAGACATAAAACTTTAAAGAAAATGTGTTTTTTTTAATTCAAACACAACGATTTTTTAAATGCTATTATGTGAGTGTTGATATAAGAGAATATTTGTCTTTGATAAATAATCAATTAACTTTGCTAAAGATGTTCAATATGTTCCAAGTGCTCTAATAATTTTCTTCAAAATACTATCAAAGGCATATGCCTGGAAGAGACGAACTTTTCTTGTGTTCACGGACATTGGAGGAGTCTGTCTTTATGAATGAAAAAGGAAAAGAATATGAATAACAATTTCATATTGCCTATTGCCTTTCTTTAGAACCACCCCGTTATGCAAATTCATAAATTTTGTTTTATATTTTTGTTTCATATAATTCAAATAACAATGATCATGACATTCATTTGATATATTCATCCTTTTTTATTAAAATATTATTATTGGTCAATTGCATAATCTCAAAGGTGGACCATATCATGAATATACAGTGATCAATATTTTACATGTTAGTAACTTTCTTTGAAAACTTTTTAGAAAAATTAACATTGATGGTTTCTTAACTTATGAGTTTTGTGGAGAAGTTTCTCATGTGATTAATGTTTTCTTAACGTTGATGTTATTGTTATCATGAATATATTGTTATTACGTTGTCAATAATGGGATAATATTGAATTTGCTCCAAGGGTGAGGACTTCAATATTTGGTTCTACATATAGATGGGTCATATAAGATATAATATAGTAAGTAAATATTGTTATTAATTTTGCATGATTAGCGTCAGATACATGAACTTTAGGGTCACATAAAAAAAGTAGTCAAAAGTTATATACTAGTATCAAATTTGATTTGCTTGTTTTTTTTTTCAACCAAACGTTTATATAATGTGCTAATAAAATAATATGACAAGATGGCAAAAAAAAAACTACTTTGGAAGCCAATACTCAAAAGTTCAAAGCCAGTGTCCATGTCTTGGACAGATCATCAATTCAAAATCCGAAACATAGAGGAAAACGATGCATGAAACATTTAAACAATTAATCATGTACTCAAGTATGGATGAATGGTAAACTATTACGAGTATGATATTTAGATGATATTTGTCATGAAACCAACTTCATATTACTAGCTTAAATTATCGACACTGAATATATAGTATATTACGTAACTTAATAATAGAATATGTAAGTATTTTAAATTTGTTAATAAAATTCAAATAGATTAAAATATAGACTTCTTAGAATTGTATTTCGAAGTTGCTATAAAATTTATATTAGAATTGTATTTGATATTAAAGTTGATTTTTCGATTGAGTTTGCATTAGCTTTCGAATAATGGGAATCCTGCATGATAGTTTTTAACCTTAGAAAATAAAAAAGGTGATCTAAGTTACTCTTGGAAAATCTGCAAACTTCAGGAGTTAGAGTAATAAAGTACTAGACATGTATAGATACAATTTTACAACAACTACGGGACTAGAATTACCCAAACTTATATAAAATTTTGATGAACATGAGCCTACCCATGAACTTGCTCGACACTCTTAGAATCGATCATAACAGTCCTCTAACGTCATGATTGACTTGATTCTTTAGACATCAATACCTCCATGTGAGAGATTTTTTTTTTTTTTTTTTGTTAGGAAAAGTTTGCCCCGTCTTGTTAAATCACTCGATCGAATTAAAGGTATTATTTTCGCAAGATGTTAAAATCTGGTGGAAGAGGTTGTGAAGTTACATGAAGAATACCAGACCACCACCAACCATCCATCTTGTCTTTATGATTAATATTCATCATTTATTAAGTTGAGAGTTCATATCCTTCTTTAACATCAAAACAACTTGGAGACAATAATCTATAAATTCTACAATCATAAATAAGTTGAGAGTTCACATGCTTCTTTAACATCAAAACAACTTGGAGACAATAATCTATAAATTCTAATCATAAAAAATTTGGATAAATAATATATTAAGACAAGAAACTTAGCTTAAATATTTACTAAAAACCATGTATTTTAATTAAGTGGCCACTTAAATACTTCCAAACTCCCTCTATGTCGTAAAATTTTCAAGTTAAATTATTCTAACTTGTAGTTAATATTTTTAGACCATAAATAGCCTTGATCTTAAATGAAGAATCTTATATTAAGCTTTGTTAATAAATATTTTAAGCATCAGTGCATGAATCGGGGATATGATCAAGTGGAGATGGGATTGGATCAATGATCCTAGGAGTTAAATGGAGTAGAAGCAATCTGTGGATTTGATGAAGGACCTGAGTTGTATTAATATATAAGGCTATAGGGTGTGAGGGGCATGGTTGGGTCATCAATCGCCACGTAGGACCATTAATGGATCGCTACACCACCCTCTTGTCTCATTCACCATGATTCCTATGGATTAAACCATGGCAACCATGGGTCTCCTTTCCTTATTCAATATTTCCTTTCCTTTTCACAAAAATAAAATAAAATAAGATAATAGTGGTTTGAGTCATTACTACACCCTTAGGGTAGCGGTTTTGGATGATGCATTAGAAGTAGGTGACATGGTGCTAATGTGGAGAATCATGGTGATCATGAGGGTCATGACCACACCCTATAGCCTAAGGGAAGGGTGATAAATGTTGGGGCGGCCCTACACTTTGATGTGGAGGGTGGCCGCCCCCACCCCATTAAAAGTTAGTGTATTTTTTAAGTAAAAATCATAATCGTCCTCCTTAAAAATTCTGTAAAGTCCCCCAATTACCCCTCACAAAAGTGGCTATGGGAAGGTGCTACGGATAAAGGCTTCGTGGTGAATTTGTTTAGAAACGAAGTGGCTCTAACGATTGTGGGTTCGTTCATATGGAATAACTGGACTCCTACAAAAGTTAATTACTTTGTATGGAGAGCGATCCTTGGATGTATTACTTCGAAGGTTGTTCTTTCTAATCTTGGGGTGGATTGGTCTGAGGTAGTCTAGTTTGTTGGATCAGTTTTGTTTAATCATAATGGAAAACATGAAAAACATACATGTTACAGCAGACAGTGCAGTGGAGAATCCAGTCAGAGAAGATGACATCGAGTTCGACATAGTTGTCAGTGTGATTTGGTTCCTCCTTAGGGTGCTGACTGATGATGGTGATGGTGAGAACCGAATAGGGGATTCGGTTATGGAGAGGAGGCCGATTGATGTTATGCTAATTAGGTTATGTCTAAGTGTGTAACCCTTTAACCTCTACATAATTCTCCTTATATAAGCACCCAAGAGGAAACCTAATTAGTTAATAAGGGTAATATGGTCCATCAACAATTACCAACTAATTATTTAATAGGTTGTTATATATTTTGATCTATATAATGTAAATGATTATAATGGCTACTAGATTAAATATTAAACATAATATATTTAATCTTACATTCTCCCACTTAGCCGAGTAATCATTTACTATGAGTATTAGATAAGCCTGATCAGGAGTTAACCCTCATTTTAGCTTTAAACAAGTACTATAGCAGAGAAATACAGCCGTTGAATCATTATGCGACTCAGGACCCCCATTAGTCATACTATAGCCTTAATTTAAAACCTAATCGTCATGATCAAAATACGCATAAGCCCTTTGTTTGATTTGTAACTTTATTTGTCTATATGCCATTATACCGGTTGAACATATTCTAAGAGACACACAAAATCAAACTGAGGAAATTTCATTAATCATAAAACATAAGCTAGTACAATATGCTTAAATAAGGTCTTTACTAAATCCCATATTCCGAACATGTTCTTCGTAAACCTTAGGAGGGAGACCTTTAGTCATCGGATCCGCAAGCATATCTTTAGTACTAATATACTCGATACAAAGATTATTTTCCTCAACTCGTTCACGTATGAACATATATTTTGTATCGAGATATAAACCAGCTCCAGTCGAACTGTTGCTGTTCGAGAAACTAACGGCAGCTGAGTTATCACAATAAAGTTTCAATGGTCTAGAAATGGAATTAACGATTTTGAGTCCAGCGATCAGATTTCTAAGCAACATTCCATGACAGGTTGCGTTATAAACAGCAATGTACTCTGCCATCATTGTGGAAGTTGTGGTCAACTGTTGTTTATGACTCTTCCATGAGATAGGTCCGCCTGCTAACATAAAGATATAGCCTGAAGTGGATTTCTTGTCATCTTTGCATTTGGCAAAGTCAGAATCAGAATAGCCCACCACTTCTAAATGATCACTTCTTCTATAAGTCAGTTTATAGTCTTTCGTCCCTTGCAGATATCGAAGTACCTTCTTAGCTGCTTTCCAGTGATCTAGGCCAGGATTAGTCTGATAACGGCCTAGCATTCCAGCAATATAAACGATATCTGGGCGAGTACAGACTTGAGCATACATCAGGCTCCCGACTACTGACGCGTAAGGTATCTGGCTCATTTGCTCCTTCTCAACCTCTGTTGTCGGACACTAGAATGAACCGAAAACATCTCCTTTAACTACTGGAGCGACGGAGGGTTTGCACTGTTGCATGTTATAACGTGTAAGGACACGATCTATATAAGTCTTTTGAGACAATCCTAAGATCCCTTTGTGTCTATCTCGGTGAATTTCGATGCCAATGACGTAAGAAGCATCTCCGAGATCCTTCATGTCGAAGTTATGCGAGAGTAACCGCTTCGACTCATGCAACATGTCTAAACTATTACTTGCCAATAGAATATCATCTACGTAAAGGACAAGTATAGTAAAGTTGCTCCCACTCATCTTGAGGTAGGTGCATTGATCCACTTGATTCTTCATAAAACCTTGTTTCTTCATGACTTCATTAAACTTGAGGTACCACTGACGTGATGCTTGTTTTAACCCGTAAATGGATTTCTTCAACTTACAGACTAGATGCTCCTGACCTTCAGGTTTAAAGCCTTCAGGTTGTTTCATGTAAACATCTTCGTCTAAGTCTCCGTTAAGGACAACGGTTTTAACGTCCATCTGATGCAACTCTAAATCAAAATGAGCTACTAGGGCCATGACGATCCTTAATGAATCTTTACGAGAGACAGGTGAAAACGTCTCTTGATAATCAATTCCCTCTTTCTGAGTGTAGCCCTTTGCAACCAATCTCGCTTTGTAGCGTTCAACGTTCCCATTCGGATCCAGTTTTGTTTTGAACACCCATTTACATCCTACGGGTTTGACACCGTTGGGTAATTCTACCAAATCCCAAACGTCATTTTTCTTCATGGATTCAAGCTCATCAATCATCGTTGTGTTCCATTCAGAAGACTGATCACTGCTAATGGCTTCATTATAAGAGATAGGATCATTGAGCTTTCCGGGATCCATTTCAGTCAGGTAGGTAATATAATCATCCCAATTAGTAGGCCTTCTTTGCCTAGATGACCTCCTGAGTGGATTATCGGGTTCAGCGTTGTCTTGGTTTTGAGTGTTTGATGTGCCTTCGTCATGAGGTATAATGGGTTCTGATTGTAGAGGTAAATTTGGAGTTGGTGCAGTAGCTTCAGGTGCAATAGTTGCATTGGGTACAAGAGGAGTAATCGGAGTAATGGTAAGCGACGAGTCTCCCCCCCCCCCCGCGTCTTGTACTTCTTGCAATTCTTCGTAAGGGTTGGTACTGCTCCCACTGACCTTGAAATCCTCCAGGAACGCAGCACGCTTGGTTTCAACAATACGGGTGATATGAGAAGGACAATAGAAACGATAACCCTTTGAATTATCAGGATACCCGATAAAGAAACAGGTAACTGTTTTAGGGTCAAGTTTCCTTAGGAAAGGATTGTAAAGTTTTGCTTCAGCAATGCAGCCCCATACTTTCATATATTTAAGACTCGGTTTTCTTCCTGTCCAAAGTTCATAAGGAGTTTTAGGGACAGACTTAGAAGGAACTCTATTGAGTATATGAACAGCTGCTTTTAACGCTTCAGTCCAGAGGAATAATGGTAAATTAGTGTTGGCTAACATATTGTGCACCATGTTCATAAGGGTACGATTTCTTCGTTCAGCGACACCGTTCTGCTGAGGTGTACCAGGCATGGTGTATTGGTTCACAATCCCTTGGCCCTTACAAAACTCATAAAATGGACCAGGAGCTTGACCCACATCAGTATGTCTTCCATAATATTCACCGCCTCTATCTGATCTCACAACTTTAATCTGACGATCTAATTGCTTTTCAACTTCAGCCTTATAATCTTTAAAAGTTGTAAGAGATTCAGACTTTTCCTTAATTAGATACAAGTACATGTAACGAGAATAATCATCAATAAAAGTGATAAATGAAGTATGTCCTGTTATGCCAGCGATTTGGTAGGGACCACTAATGTCAGTGTGAATGAGTTCTAATAAATTAGAGCTCCTAGTGGCACCTTTCTTATTCGCTAATGTCATTTTACCTTTAAGACATTTGACACATGTTCCAAAATCAGAGAAATCGAGAGGAGGTAAGACTTCATCCTTTACGAGACGATTTAATCGTTCTCTTGAGATGTGGCCTAAACGTTGATGCCACAACATGGATGAAGTCTCTAAGTCTCGTTTCTCTTTCATCTTTGTGAGTGTTTCATTAATGTTATATGACAACAAAGATTTGGAAAAATTATCATCTAGTTCTAATCTATAGAGACCACCATCCAGAATACCAGTACCATAAAGAACAGAATCATAGAGGATAGAGAGTTTGCGATGACCATGTGAAACAATAAAACCGTCCATGTCTAATTTGGTCCTGATACAAGGTTCCGGGTTACCTCAGGAACATATAAGGTATCATAAAGTTTAATACATAAACCGGTTTTCATAAATAATTGTAATGTTCCAATGGCCTTCACTTCTAATTCTCGATCATCCCCAACCTTAAGCGTTCTTTGGTTTCTTTCCAGCTTCCGGATTGTAAGGAATCCCTGAGTTGAATTGGTAACATGAACCATAGAACCAGAATCAAACCACCAAGAATTAGCAGGAACACTTAAATTATAGGACTCGAGTATCATAAAATAATCGTTACCTTTCTTAGCCAACCACTCCTTAAAGTCAGAGCATTCCTTCTGCATGTGTCCTGCCTTTTTGCAGAACTTGCAGTGGATTCTGCCTAAGGAGTTCTTAGAGCTGGAAGGTGCACTTGTATTAGGATTGGGCCTTTGGACTTTTGAAGCATCCTTCCTCTTATGATTGTTCTTCCTTTTCTTAGAGTCGGAGGTGGTGAAGTTAGCAACATCAGTAGTGCGATCCATCCTCATACGCTCTTCCTCCTGTACGCACATAGCGACCAGCTCACTCATCGTCCATTTGTCCTTCTGAGTGTTGTAATTGATCTTGAATGCTTCAAAGGACGAAGGAAGCGAAGTAATGATGAAATGAACGAGGAAACCATCACTGATTTCCATTTCCAGCCCCTTCAGCTTATTGGCCATGTCATTCATCATCATGATGTGCTCGCGAATGCCGTTCCTCCCATCATACTTAGTTGTCACCAGCTTGAGGATAAAGGTACTAGCGTGTGCTTTAGACGTTCCCTTGAACTGCGCCTCCACAGAAGCCAAGTAGGTTTTAGCATCTTCAGAATCAGGAATGGCTCCCCTGATTGCATTGCTTATGGACTGCTTCATGAACATGAGAGACATGCGGTTACACCTAGTCCACTTTTCATGAGTTAACTGCTGAGCAGCAGTACTTTGTGGAGTAAGGTCCGCTGGCTTATACTCTCTTAGAGCATAGTCAAAGTCCAGCAATCCAAGTGTAAGCATGAGAGCATCCTTCCATGCAGCAAAGTTATCACCAGTCAAAGGTGGAATCCCGCAATTGGGCGCTGATAGTGGAAATAAGATGAGCAAGTTATGATACTAAGGAAGAAGTCCTAATGTGATCTAAGGGCACGTTAAACTAAGGCGGACATAAATAATGACCATTTTACATTATGAAGCTGTGATATTGTCTATTACTAACATCAAAATAATAGACTTAGTTAAAATTCTACTTAAACGAAGACAAATCAGCTTTGGCCAGAAGTGTAATCATTTAAGCATGTGTGCAAAGTGGTTGTAACAAATCAGCTTTGGCCAGAAATTGAGACAATCACTTTAGTTATGGACTTGTTAAGTATGCCATCTATGAATGAATTAAATCAGCTTTGGCCAGATATTAAGACATTCATGTTTATGATGCACACTTAACATAGCTTTTGTAATACTTGGATGATAAGTAGATGTATCAAATCAGCTTTGGCCAGAAATGATACATCAAAAGCTCATTCAAGTTAAGCCATTTTGGTTTTGTAAAACATTATCTGATTCTGATTAATTAACTAAGTAATTACAAAAACCAATTATTTAATAGCAAACCACCTGTTAGCGCGGATCTCGACTAAAATAATGAGGTTTCGAGTGAGATCTCGACTCAGTTATGAGATCTCGAGTGAGATCTCGGGTCAAGTCTCGACTCATCATTATGAGGTCTCGACTCATTAAGGTCTCGAGTCGCAACCTCAGTGTCTCGAGTCGCAATCATGGTCTCGACTGTTGTGAATTATGAGATCTCGACTCCTTATGAGGTCTCGAGTCGCAACCATGGTCTCGAGTTGTGAAGATTGAAGCCCTTAGTCGAAACCTTAGTGGTCTCGAGTCGAAATCGTTGTCTCGAGTTGTGAATATTTGAGAACATTTATGATTTCGAGTCGAGATCTCGTGGTCTCGAGTCGAGATCTTGGTCTCGGCTTGTTGAAAGGGACCTCGAAACTTCCTGTTAACAGCTGTTAATGTGATAATAACTGAAAACTCGAAATTTAAGGGATTGTGTGATAGTGTTTCCTGTTTTATTGTTGATCTAAATTTATCAAGGATTTCAAAATTACAACTGTATATCTTTTTAACAGTTTTCGAATAAACTTAAAAGATAAAATTTGATCAAACAGGAAAAAACACTCATCAATCCTAATTACATTCCAAAACATAAAGGAATTTTCGAATTTTCCTAAGAACATGATGAACCCTAAAAAAATAAAACATAAATTCTGGAACCCGAAACCTGAATTTTAAGGCTTTTCTAAAACAGATTTCGGTTATAAGTTTACACGTTTTGATTCCGAGACATTTAAAAACGAATTCTTTTCCTCGAAACAGAGATCTCGAGTGGATCTTTATGACTCGAAACCGGCTGTTAGGTTTATTAAGTTATCAAAATTCTGTTTTCCAGATTTCTATCCCAGAATTAATGGGTACGAAAACAGAACTGACTAATCAACATATGCTCTGATACCACATGTTGGATCAGTTCTGTTTAATCATAATGGAAAACATGAAAAACATACCTGTTACAGCAGACAGTGCAGTGGAGAATCCAGTCAGAGAAGATGACATCGAGTTCGACATAGTTGTCAGTGTGATCTGGTTCCTCCTTAGGGTGCTGACTGATGATGGTGATGGTGAGAACCGAATAGGGGATTCGGTTATGGAGAGGAGGCCGATTGATGTTATGCTAATTAGGTTATGTCTGAGTGTGTAACCTTTCAACCTCTACATAATTCTCCTTATATAAGCACCCAAGAGGAAACCTAATTAGTTAATAAGGGTAATATGGTCCATCAACAATTACCAACTAATTATTTAATAGGTTGTTATATATTTTGATCTATATAATGTAAATGATTATAATAGCTACTAGATTAAATATTAAACATAATATATTTAATCTTACATAGTTGTTATATGAGAAGACGATAGATCACCTACTTGTTTCTCGCTCTCGGGCTTGGTCAATTTGGTTGGATGTTCTTGCCAGTGGTGGATTTAGATAAAAAAAATTTGTGGTATCCCAAAAAAAAAATTAGGATTAGGGTTATCTTTTCTATAAAACCGAAAAATAAAAATAAAAATTTACACTACATAGACGGACTTAAAGGGTATTTTTACATTACGAATATGAGGTTGAGCCGTAACCCGTGCTACCTCTACTATAACACTACCTCTACCACTGGTTCTTTCCTAGATGAAAATCCATGTACCTTCTTTGTTTGCGTCCTGTGAGGATATGGTTCGACTGTTGTTGGACAACTGGGTTCCTAGGGGTGAAAAAGACTAACGGAGTGGTGTGTTTTACAACCATGTGGTGTATTTGGAAGTTAAGAAACGATAGAGAATTCAACATGGCTAACACAACATGGAGAGCATCAAGTAGGAATCATTCCTTTCGGTTAAAATTGGCCCCCTTCATAGCTTAAATTAGGAGAGATGGTGTGACTATTTTATCATTGATGTAATTATGTAATTATGTAATTTGTTTCTATTTTATTTGTTGGAATTTCCAGTTGCCTGATGACCTGCTTTTACGGTGGGTCAGGCTGCTTCGGGTAAAGTGATCAAACACGAGAAAACGTGTCTTGACAACCAGCACATGTTTATCCCATTTGCTTTTGATACTTTCGGTTTTCTAACGCCAGAGGCTGTGGACCTACTTAGTCGAGTTCAAAGGGTCATGCATAGTAATGTTATGACCCCGAGATCTATGGACATAGTTTTTAAAAGACTTAGTTTTGCTATTCAAAAAACGGTAGGAGCGTAGCTTGTTGTCCGTTTACCAACTATCTCGATATAAATTCGTCTTATATAAACCATTCAATCTCAAATACCTGCTATATTATTTAAAGAAAATCCAAGAGTGAATACATTAGATTTGTGTAAAGATTATGCAATTAATAATTTTTTTTTTGTTTTTTTACCCAACGGTGGGCGTTGTCTAAATGTTTTTTTTTTTTAAATCAGTATGTAAGTACATAGTTACAAAAATCATCTATGCATTATTTTAAAAACTACTTTGTCCATCCATCAATATCTTCTGTGTATATATAAGGGTCCTCCTTCACTTCAAAGAAACCATAAACTCAAGAAGTTCTTACCATATTCTTCATCATCAACACCCCTCACCCCCTCTCAACATCTCAAATAGCATTCAAACACAATCTTTTGAAGCTAGCTCTCATGTTGCTCTATGCTTGTCACATGGGTCCTTAAAAATCTAGTTCTAGTTCATGCTTCTAGCTCTTGTTTTGAATTTCTATTTTATTTGCTTCAAGGCACTTAGATGAATTGTGTTGATCAAGATTTAACCATGTTTTGCTTTTTAATTAGGGTTTTGGTTGAGGGCTAACAAAGAAGAGAAAGAGAGCTTTCTTCGGTCCACTCAAAGGCTACGATAAGATATCAATTAGCTGCCGACTCATTCACCCAAATACTAAGCCAAAACTAACTATGGGGCTCAGTAAATGACTGAATGATGCGGGAGACAAATTGAATCTTAAGTGTCCTATAATTGGACTGAAGGGAGCTCCCTTTTATTTCAAAGTTATATCAAGATTTATTCTAAAGTTATTGTTTTTACTTTTGAAAGGTACATATATAAAGCACTAAAAGTTACATCAGGATTATCATTTATCATGTTTACATAAAGTAACGTTTATTAGTGTTGAATAGATTCATATCAAGATCTTGCTGACACTTATATAGTATGCTTTGAATCATATTTAAGGTTTATGAACTTGGTTTCATTAAGAGTACATACACATTTTTGTTGTTGTGCACCATGTATGTCTTGAGCTTGTATTTTCTTTCCTTAATATTGATTAGGCTTATAGGAATTTTTGTGAGGTCCTCAGCAGCAAACCGCCCATGTCGCCATGATCCTAACACTTAACCGGATCTTTCAACATTACTTGCGTTTACTGGAAATTCCTCGTTTAAGATTAGATCAAACAATTGTAGTGATGTATCCTGTCATGATAAAATAAGTCATATTTTCCTAAAATTTATACAAACATTAATTTCACTTGCTCATATAGTTCAATTTCTTGTGTTATCCTTAACTATAATATTTCCTTAACTATTATTTCTTCTTTTTCATGAAGAAAAAGACATGTTCTTTAGTTAAAATTCTTTAACAAATTAATAATTAAACTACTTCATATCTTTATCACTCTGCAGTAAAACTAGTACTTGGAAACTGAAGAATTTATTTTTAGGTTTCTTGAAGACAAGAAACAATATTCCACATGTGTATGAACTAAAGTTGAGCTGCTGTGGAAACAAATTTAAAGGGGCGTACGTTATGCAGTACATGTAGTACCTTGAATCATTGGAGTTTGCTTTAGAGCATGCAGTTGATGGATATGACAATACTTTGGTGTCTTGGATGTTGCCCTAGCAGCAAGTTCCCAGGCATGTGTCCAGTTGAGTACAATTACCAAAATATCCTCCCTCTTCAGATCTGAGTCTGACACATTATTAGGGTTTACTGATTGTAGTTAAATTATTTTAAATTTTAATTTTAATTAATTATTATTCTTTTATTAGTGTTATGTCTTAGTCATTTTTATATTCATCAAATTTGTATTATTTATTTTAATTAATTACCTTTCTTTTTTTAGTGTTATGTCTTGCTCATTTTTATATTCATCAAACATGTAAAAAATCTAAGATGATAATGTATTAAAATCATGAGTGTTGATGATAAGAGAGAACAAAGAGATCCAAGTTTCTATACCCACAACCTCTAACCCTCTGTATGTAAATGAATTTAATTCCTATATGTCAACACAACACATTTATTTGTTCATTTTTAGTTTGTGTTCGTTTAATTTTTTATGGTGTTTTATTTTTATTCTCATTGTTTATGTTACTACATTAAAAGTATATTATTTTGATGCTGGATATTTTACAATTTACTTTTAAGCTATTCTAATGGTTTATTTTTACATTAAATCGGGTAAATTTAAAGTGTGATATCTATTAAGTTTTTAATTCTGGTATTTTTTTAGCTTCTCCACAAAAGAAACGTATCTGAATATTGAAAAACCATTAATTTTTATTTATATTTAATAGACAAAATAAAATATTGGTTTTCAGAGTAGAATATATATTGGATGAGCTTCGATTGTTTGGCAGCGGGTATCTACATGGTGTCGTATTCCACGGATTTTTGTATATGGATCTCTTCATTCACAAGGGCGTTGAGGGATCGGTGGTAATTAAGAATCCAATCGGTGATCCTCGTAGCATGTTGGTTAATTTGGCAATATAATGAACGAGGTTCCTACAATTGGGTTATTAAACTATGGGGTATGTAGGGTGAGTAAAATCAACTACCCGACCCGAAGAATAACCGACCCGACCCGATACCCGATAAGACATTAAATCACTACCCGATATGATACCCTATATTATGTAATCGGTTTCAGTTCTATTGTATGTCGGGTATATCGGTATTCGGGTAAAGAACCGACCCGTCCATAATGTTATGTAATTCTTTATTTTAGCAGCTGAAATATGAAGTCTGAGAACATGTGAACATCAAGTCTGCATTCACTGTACATTCCCTCAAGGCAGGGCCGGTCCTGAAGATTCAAGTACTTGTACCAGCCGAAAAAAAGGCCCTTAGGCCCAAACGAATTATATAAAATATTTTTTAAATGACGATTAACGTTATATCAATAAACATAGCAAAATCATGAGAATTTCTTTTTTTTTTCGGAAATATTTTATTTACGAAAACTTTAAATCAACTGTGCAAAAGATTTTTCTAAATTTCATATAATCTTATTTAAGAAAGTATAGTTTCCTAATAATTTACTAGTTATATTTATTTCTTTCAATTAAATTTTGTTTACTAAAAATATTATATAGTTATTAGTTACGAAATCAGAATTTTACAAAATTAATTTACCATATATTAAACAAACATTTCGAAAATCCATGTAACAATAAGTTTTGTGTACTAAAAGTATTTATATATTTACAGAATTTTACAAAATTAATTAACCATGTATTAATTTTACAGAAGTTTGCTTAGCAAAGTTGTAGATTGATAAAAGAACAATAAACGTGTAATAGAATAAAAATGAAAATACCGGGAATCGAACAAGGGCCTCAAGATTAAGAAACCAGCGTCTGAGCCACCATGCCAAACATTATTTTTGTTTAAAACACAGCTCGGAATTTTTATATATAAAAGATAGGTTTTTTTTTTTTTTTAAATTTAGTGCCCTCGAGAAAAACGGGCATCGGCCGAGGGCGGGGTTCGCCCACCCTTAGGGCCGGCCCTGCCTCAAGGCCTTCGACAGGTTTCTCTTTGATTTCAGGTTGAAACACTTGAATCCTAGTTCCATTTCAGCCGAATATTGGTGAGTTCCTTTGAATAAGAAACTTAATGTGATATGTATTGCTTACCTCGTCAAGGAACAACCCTAGCTTGATGAATGAATCAAAGATCGTCTAATACGGTTATGCATAAGTTTCTATAAGTTATAAGATTAGGCATATAAAGTATAAAGTTACGTTCTGCTGCATATGTTTTAATCATTCATTCGGTATTGGGCCTAAGCCCAATGAATAATCTGCTTTGGTTATTATGTAAAATCGGTTCCAATTCCAAGTTCGGGTTTTCAAGTGAAACCTACCCGGAACCGACCCGACCCGATTACAACCTGAAAATCAGAACTGACAAAGAGACCGACATGCCTAGGTTCGGGTCGGGTTAGGTACAATATCGGTTCGGTTATCGGTTCTTTTCGGTCCGGACCTAATTTTGCTCACCCCTAGGGGTATGGGGCGGGGGTTGGGGCGGGGGTTGGGTACAAACGCCCAAGTTATCACCTCGGGTGGGTTTGTGTTTCGGCGTGGCCCCTTGGGCGGGGGATTCAGCACGGGCGTTGGGAGGGCTACCCACATGACATGGCAGAACCTCATTGACTATGAGCACTAGCCCTTTGAAATTGGTTTTTTTTTCCACGCCCCACCATACCCCTTTGAAATTGACTTTTGGTCTTGGGTGCCCCATACTCCACGTGTCGCACCATGCCCCCAACCCACGGACGGGGGTTTGGGGCATGAGTTGACACGTGGCTTGGGTGGGCTTCGCGGGGCTGACCCACATTGAAGACGGTATGGTGGGGCGGGGGTTTGGGGCGTGGCCAGCCCAAACTGTATTTTTTATAAAACAAAATTTATATTTTTTAATAATGTTTTTTAAATAAAAACCGATTACATTTTAAAATAAAAGAAATTACATAAAAAAATTCCTAGTGCTTGGAATATTTTTTCTTTATCTCTTCTCTCGTCTCCAACATTAGTTACAACTCTTAACTTGATAGTTGATCGATGCGCTGGGCAAGAAATTTCATATCATCTCGTCTTTGTTTCAGTGCATCCCTAGCTTCTTTGTTCTTCCGAATTTCGGCCCTTTGTTGTTGGAATACGTTAAATGTATTTAACTTGCACGCAATGTCTTCCAACTGATCGCTGTATACTCCCCTACGCAAGCACGAACTCCCAACTGAAGGTGATGGCGTACCTGATCTTGATTTTTGAGCGCGCCTTTTTTGCGGCATCTCTTCCGTATTCTGGCCGGTTTAGCGAATCATCCACATCGTCCTCCAACTCTAGATCTCGTGCATCCGATTGGGCTTGGGACGAGGGTGTCCTAGAACTTTTCGAAGACGTGTTAGTTTCGCTACCACTGGGGATATTCGCCCACTTGGGTTGGAACTTACAAATGTCCCAACAATGCATGAAATGTAAGTCGTGTGACAACTGTCACTTTTCCATGCATTCCGTACAACAATTAAACAGTAATTTGTGCTTTAATGACTGTGTATGATGTAGTTTACAAGACGAATGAATTTCTGATTTCTGTTATATCATACAATGGCATTTTATGTTGCAAGACTTTTATCATTACTACATGCTACACAATATAGTTCTATTAATGCACATAGCAGAGTTAGACAGTTATCAGACAAACTAGTAGTACTGACGGGAGTTCAGTACTTAGACAGACATGATGTTAAGATACAAAATAAGCCCCAGGACCAAGTGTTACACTAGTATAGTGTGTAGGAAAGTAGAGATTACAAAACTGTCTTCCTAGTGATGACATAGGTACCGGAAAGTGCCAGGAACACACTAAAACTGCAGAAAATAAATAAATTCAGCAAAAATTCAGCTTTTAACATCTAAATATAATGCAGAAATGTGATTTAATGGTCCAGAATACTTTCCTAAGTGTCGGGAATCAAAACTGTCATAAAACACAACATAAAGCACACTAAACTACGCAATTTAGCACTTTAACGAACAGTAACGAAATGAACAACCGGACACTACCCAAAACACCAAATTTTCACTAGAAACATTGTTTTAGTGTTACGAAGCTAGTTATGGCCTCCGAACAACATAATACATCCTAGAACACTAAAACACATATAACCCTAAACATTACCATTACATTCTAACTAGATTGCTTAACCAAGGATTGGAACCTAACTAACACCCCCTCCCCTCATAACCGGTTATACATGGGCCCCACAAGAAGATTTTGTTCTAATATTTTATTGGATCATGTTTCATGGATGTTAGACATGATCTCCTAAAAGTGATTTGTTGTTGGAAAATAATACTTATAACCATAAGACTTAACCTCCTTATCATTTCAACATTTTCACAACACCACATCTTCTCCTTCTTCTCCCTTAGCTCACAGCCCATCCACCATCTCCATACATCTTCCTTTCAAGCTTCAATCTATACATTCTAAGGTGTTCTCAAGGTGTCTTAAGCCTATCTAAGAAGGTTACAAGCATTGAAAGTTGAAGGACCTCTCATACAAGCTTTTAACCACTGCTTCTTCATCTTGTGATCATCCCTAGCCTTGAGCTAGTAGTAAGATCATCTACACTCCATTTTACATCTTGTTTAGTTGGTTAAAGAATGATACAAGTTGATAATCATGAAGAACACTATGAATCAAGAACATGAAACTTGAACATAAGCTTAAAAATCATAAGAAATCATGTTGTTAAGTGTTGTTATGCTTGTTGATTGTTGATTATTTATGTATATGATGTTAAACATCATATGATCTTGCTAGATAGTGATTAAAGACATAATCTAGCAAGATGAGAGGATGATTATGTTAAAGATCAAGAGATCATCCTTATGTTACAACATGAACTTGAAAGATTTAATGTTTTCTTGAAGTATGATGATCAAAGTGTGAAATGAGACTTGTAAACGTATGATTTCAAGAATGATTTTTCAAGAAATTAAATTAAAAATGTGACAACTATGCCTACAGTTATCACCAACCAATCCCGAACAATTCCGTAAGCAATAAAACCTTGTGTTTTGTTTATTGGATTGTGTAATTATCTATGATATTTTCACAATATCAATCCTTGTTAAAATTCAAACCCTTAAACGCTTTCTGGAAAGTCATAGGCAAACTGATGCGTAAACGTAATCAGTTTAATGTGACAAACACTCCGGAACAGCAACATAAGCTCAACATACCTTAAATAACCTTTACATAACTTAGAAATAAGTTTTGAAGGGTTTGGTATGGCAAAAACAAGTTTATTCGCGCACATGGACTATTTGCGTCAAACTGCAAAAGTTTACCGTTTCGTATGGCAACGTATATTCCGGACCATGATCATAAGCTAAACATACCATAAATAACCTTAACATAGCTTAGAAATAAGCTTTGAGTGGTTCGGTATGCGAAAATGCGCTTATTTGATCAAACAGGGACTAAAAGCGTCAAAAACGGCGTAAGTTTGCATTTACGCGCATATCTTACGTTCTGACCACATCCGGACATCCAAAAATTTTGTAGACACTAAAATATTTTATTTTAGTGATCGGAATGCAAAAATACCATTCGTCGCTTAATTTGGTTCGTTTTCGCGCCCGTTCGAGTTTCGTCGTAATTAACCGATTAACGTGACCGTACGACCAAACGAACCGACATCCGTGATATTTCTGAGCATATTCCAAGTCCCCTATACTTTGACGTCCTTGTAGAGCCTTGAAAATGTCTTAACGGAGGTTAAATACGTCAAATACGCAAGTTAGTGTGTGCAGGGACTGAAAGTGACAAGTTCTGAAAGTTTCAGCCTAGTGCTCGCGTCGCGCGACGGCCTAGGGGCCTCACCGTCGCGGCACGCCACCCTCTATTTTTGACAGCAAGTCTTTTTTCAGCTGCTGCATGATTCTTGAGGGACTTTCTTGCAAATTCTTGGTGTGGGCACCAAGTAAACACCTCTCCAAGCAAATGATAGATGTCCTAAACACTTGTATGGCCAGGATTTATTGCTTGGAGGCCACTTAAACACATGGAATGATCTTAGAACATCTCCACAAGTATAAATACCCCTCCCCTTTCACTTGTTCATTGCTCATTTCCCATTTTGGACTCTAAGTGGAGGATTTCCTGCTTAAGGAGCCACCTACCTAAGTTCAGTAAGTCTAATCTTTCAGCCATAGAGCATTGTGCCGTTTGATTCCGTGATCCGTGAAGCTTTATTTGGTCTTATTTCCAAGACTAATAAGCAATCCCAAGTGAGTACATAGTCCCCTCTTTTACCGTTTTCAAATAATTTGGGGTGATACACATGTGCCTACTTGTTACTTTCATATTTTCATGCTTTTCATGACATAAACATGCTATGTTCAACTAGTACACATATAGTACATGATTTCAATTATGTATTGCTATGTATGTTGACTTGGCATGCTAGCACATTGTTTTCAAGGATACATTTTGCGGCATACGTTTACTTAGCATTAGCACATTGATTTCAAGGATCCATTATGCTTCATATGTTGACTTAGCATATCTAGCACCTTGAATTTCATGAACATTTCCTACTTCGTATGTTTACTTAACATACTTAGTACATGGTTTTCACATAACATGCTTATATTGGTTATGACATTTGGTATGTTTAACGGGACAATAATACATTCATTAACATTACCCCGCCGACCGGTAATATGTATGGTTTACCATAGGTTTGATAACCTCATTCCCGCTTCCTAGTTTGTTTGGAAGTACCCATCTGGGGAATGACAGAACCCGATGAATATTGATAAACCTTTGCCTTTATAAGGGTTTATCTGACAGACATCAAGGCTTGAATGTATTCGTTAAGAAACCATATAAATGTTTATAATCATGAAACATTGTTTTCTACAAAACATAACTTTTGATTTAAACTTAGATTTATTCAAAGACATTGTTTTGTACATTTTACATATGGGATTGAGTAAATACCTTTTTATTCACCATACATAACATTTGACATTTGACATTGGACATTGTTTACACATAAACACTTGACATTTGATTATAAACGACATTTTTTGTGGTTATTTGGTAAGTGATTTAAATAACGAGGCGTGTGTAATATGATAAAAGCATGGTGGATACGCCGCTGGTACTTCCTATATATAAGTGCTTTTATGATATTACATAACGTAGCGTTATTTAAACCACTTCGACAAAGACAGAAACATGATACAATTTATACAGAGACATGACACATTTTTCACAAGGCATCGTTTTACATATAACATATTTTGAACAAGAACATGATACTTTTTATACAAAGACATGATATCTTTTTACAAAAGACATCATTTGGTTATTTATTTAACCATGCATTATTTCTTATAGATCATTTGATTTTCACATCGATTTTCATATGATTTCACAAAAGAAAACATTTTTACAAAGGTTCATGGCTACTTTTGAGTTAAACATTTCTTTTAACAAAATCAAGGCCATGAATCCTTAACAATTAAACCTATGTTACTCACAGGCATTTTTATGCTGACGTACCTATTTTCACATGTGTTTCAGGTGTTTACGTTTGTTTATGAGCATGCTTCACATAGGGCGGACTTGTGCCTTAGTGACTTTAAAACCTACAAGACAATTGTTGTGCATTAAACAATGTAAACTGTTAAACTCAATAAAGCAAAACTTTATTAGCCATGTGTTATGAAACAATTTGTAACGTGACTCCCCAATGTTTTCCGCCGCGTGTTGTTGTTTATAACGCGATTGGGGTGTTACAAAAAATACAAGATTTATATAAACTTGGTTCTTAAAGAGATTAACCACATTTTTTGTGGTTAATCAAGTGTAGAAATATATATTTAACAATAAAAACTCAAGAAGAAATATTTTTAGAAAATTTATTCACAAGTTGTAAACATCTAACTTCTTCAATAATGATGTTTTTAAATAAATAACCACACTTTAAAGGGTAACTAAGCTTACTAAACACACTAGTAAGTTACTACAAATTTTTTTAAATTTTCAAGTTCATGAAGTAGTGAATAATGCTTGATTTTGGCCAATTGGTAAGTATTGTTTGATTGTGATGATTTACAAAAGAAAATGATATGCTTTGAAAGCATAGAAACCTCCATTTTTAAGGGGAAACTATGGCAAAATTTTTCTAGAAATTAAACACTTAGAAAAATATTTTTAAACAAATATTTGCAAGTATATTTTAAACCATGAGTTTTCATATAAAATTCGCCATAATTTTTTTTACAAAAAATATAAATATTGGAGGTTGGTTTTTGTAAATAAAAGAGACTAAATATGTATTTAGGAAAATATATATTTAGATGTCATCATGTGTGTGATTATTTGTATTTTACGTGTATTAGTTATATTATTTTAGGACTTGAAATAATATAACTCACCAAAATACCAAGAAATTACAATCCAAATATTACCAAAATATCCAAGAAACGAATATACGAATTATACCAAAAATATTGGAGAACCGAACAAGGAATATAACTTATAAAAATATTCCGGAATTTAATTTATAAGTATATTTTGGTAAACGGTATTTTGGAGATCAAGAAAACTAGAAATATGATTTTTACAATTACTACAAGATTATATCATATTTTTTACAAGAAGAAAATATATAATTTTTGGAAAAGGAAACATATATAGTTTCTTGAAATTTTTAGAAAATATATTATTTTTGGGAGAAAATATACATCTTCTTAAATAAACACAGAATACATTATTTTGGGGGTGAAAAATAGATTTATATATATTTTCTAAGTTAAACTTGAAAATGTATTATTTTCATGGTTTAAATGAAAATACAATTATTTTGCCAAGGGAAAAATTATAAATAATTTCTCTATGTAAGATTTCCTAAAATATATATTTTGAGAATATATATTGGTGAATTTTATTAGAAGTATTATTCCGGAAAAATTAACACAAAATTAAGTATAAGAATACTTAATAAACACAATAAAATACGTATTCTTGTACGTACAAATACACACCGGAATACGCCACCAATACTTAGCAAAATACACCAGTTTAAGAATACGAGTATGAATACACCCATCCTTGGGGAAAGTTATACATGTACAAATACAATATGTGGCAAGTTAAAATATATTATTTTAACTAATATTCCAAAATTTAATAAATATAATTTAAGTTAAAATATTTATTATTTTAATAAATAATTATATACTTTGGAATATTTTAATATACATCAATGATGTAACTCAGAATACACCAAGATTTCCAAAACAAGTCTTAATGAACAACTAAGACAAAGAGTCGTTACACGACTTAAGCGTCTAATAAAACATGGCACATGTGTATGTAGTTGTACGACTCATAGAAGGACCTTGAGCATACGGGATAGCAGGACGCAAACTTGTGAGTTCATGTCCCCCTTTTCTCTTAATTGTTTTTGGTTTTATAACTCTCGGGGGTGGAATACATGTTACAAATGTTTAAATGGTATGATTTGGCTATGAAATGAACTATTAGATCATGTGAGCATAGATTGAATTTGAAATGCCATTAACTCTCATAAGAAATATGGACAAAGGTTAGATCTAACGGGTATGGCCGAGCCCCACTCATGGTCCTTATGTGACCACTTTGAGTGCTTTGGTGTCCCAGTCGAGGTGATTAGACAACGGTCAAGGGTGATTTGACATAGTTAAGGTGATTTGATACGGTCAAGGGAATTTGACACAGTCAAGGTGAATTTGACACAGTCGTAGGGAATTCGACACAGTCGAGGGAATCTGACGAGGGTATAAGCCTACTCATATTGAGTGCTCCCTATGTCTTCACATACATTAATGTCCTTGCAAAACATTAATTTGATCTGTTCATAGACGCTTTTCATACCTGTTTTCAAAGGAGTCTCTCAAATGTTTACAAGCTTATCAGTACTCATACAAAAGACATGAACTCGCTCAACTTTTGTTGATGTTTTTCAAAATTACATGCATTTCAGGTAACAAGTTGGATCTTGGGCGCTGGTGTTGTTTCTAGAAGTAAATTCCAAGTTTAGATGTCATCCACTTTTGTTGATTTGTAACTTAGTCAAAGGTTGTGTTGTTTGGAACTTAAATGACTGGTGTTTGTAATTATTTAAACTTAATGAATGGATGAACATCATTTTGATCATATAGTTTGGTATCAGAGCTTCGATTGTAGTGAACTAGGATTCTTTCTCGAGTCTAGACTACAATCACTAGGACTCTCTCACGAAAACATTTTCACAAAAAAGGTTTTTCATTGCATTTACGAAAGCGCCAAGATCCATGAGTCAAACATTTTTCAAAGAAAGACAAAGCAAGGACATTAGTAGGGAGGAGAATACCCCAAATTAAAGTGCCAATTAAGGCATAGTCTACGTGAGATAGACTTGCCAAAGACAAGATAACCCCCCCCCCCCCCCCGAAAGGACAAACGAGAGTTATATGTGACATGATGCATCTATTTGCCTGTTTATGCTAAGTAACATATTTATCTATTGATATATATATATATATATATATATATACGTATAAGTGTACGGAATAATTATTGATGTGAACAAGATACCTTCGACTCCGAATCCTAACATTGTTCTTGACTCGCACGATGAGACTATCGACCTCGCGCTTATTGCAAAGCTCATGGCTGGAGTGATTACCAAACGAGATCCTGAGCTGATTCCGTAGAAGATGGTTGTTCTTCCCTCTCAAATGCGAAGGTGCCTGACAACGGTAGTGACAGTGAGGCGGAGGAGGCAACCTTGGACAACACCCTCATCAGTGGGACGAGGTCCCTGTGGCTTTGAGAAACAAGATTGACGACACACTTGACCAGACAAGAAAGTAGAAGTACTCATCTTAAAGGTGCCCCTCCCACTACTAGGAATTCTCCTTATTCCTATTACGTTTAATCATCGTGCCTATTCGCGCGTAACGATAACGGATGTTAGCGCGTGGACCACCGCAACGGTCCCTTTTCCATGTCGGAGGTATAAGGACAGTAGTGTCCCCTCTTTGGTTGATCATCTACTTTGAACGAGGGAAAGTTGGGGTGACCGTGCAAGACAATTTATTATTACGGGGGCCCACGTAATAACGACTTGTAGTGCATGGAAATCCTGGTGGACCCTGCGGGTCAAGCTAATGATCACCACCCATCCAAAAATTTCTAAGTGTTAACACCTTCATCTAGTAGAACAATACCTAGACAATTGCTATAGCACTTTACAAAGTAGGAAACCTGTCTTTACCTACTTCGTGTCTGACACGTCTACCCGTACGAGTTGTTTGGGAACCGATATCTAAGCAAGTGAAGATGGCTAACAATCGGGAAAGATTCAGCAACTTTACACTCTCTATCACCCCTATATATGGTAGAAATACACAACCCCCATCTCTTGGGAAGTATGCCCGTCTTTGTGAAACTAAAGACCTAAGGAGACCAATGTAGAAGGAAAATAACTACTACTTTCATATTATGAAACTTGTATAACCGAGGTGATGTAACCTCGAGTTCATTTTGTTTTCCCCATTACAAACAATAAGTCAAGTTGTCAAGCCTATATGAGAGCTCAGTAGTTGTTTTCTTACTTATACATTGTTGATTATATATGCATGTGATATTGGGTGATTACATGTTTGCTTGTGGTAATATATACCTCATAGATAATTATGGAATGTTGTCTAACCTACCCCATGCCTTTTGACAGAAGAAAATGCCGCCCAGATGTGACATGGACACCATTACGTTAACTAAGGCAGAACTCAATGAGCGCATTTCCCAAGCTATAGCGCAGCATGAAGCCCTCCGCTCTAAACACAGCGGTGTCACTATCGGAGATAACCCTCCAACTGGCTGCACCTACAAACAGTTCCTGGGCTGCAAGCCATTGAATATTGATGGCACAGGAGGTGTCGTTGCTTTTGTTCGTTGGGCAGAAAAGACTAACTTCGTTCTGAGAATGAGTAAATGTTTGCCCGAGCATAGAGTTACCTATATCTCAGGGTTGTTTTTAGATGGCGCACTCTCCTGGTGGAACCTTCAGGTTCAGATCCTTGGTGAAGCTACCGCATACGCAATGAGCTGGGACGAGCTCAAGGAATTGATACGAAAGAAATATTGTTCTAGGGCCGAAATACAGAAGCTTGAGACTGAGTTCTGGAATTTGAAAATGGACGGGCCGAAGATTTCTGAGTACGTCCAACGCTTTCATGACTTGTCTAGGGTTGTTCCCTACTTAGTCGAGCCGGAATTCAAGAGGATTGAACGATTCATTTGGGGACTTGCACCCCAAATCCTAAGCATGGTTACTACCTCAAAGCTTCCAACCATCACAGAGGCTATCGATTTGAGTGTTGCACTTACTGAAGAAGCTCTTCGTGTGGGAAAGTTTCCGGGATCTGAGACAAACAAGAAAGAAACTCATGTGGAGTCTTCGGGCAATAACAAAATAAAGTCTTCGAACCTAAAGATTGGCACCCAAGTCAGTTATGAGAGCTCTAAAGCAAACAAAAGAGGGTAAGTGGACCCGCTTCGTGGCATGAAAGCTTATGGAGCCACTATTAAGGCCGGTGGTAAAGTTTATTTAGGGACTAAGCCGAGATGCGAGGAATGCAAGTTTCACCATGAAGGTCAATGTCTGAGGCCTAAGTGTGATAGGTGTGGAAAAGAAGGGCACAGCAAGGATGCCTGTTGGGAAAAGTATCCCAAACAAGGAGGAAATGATGACGGCAACCAAGACGGACACGATAATGGTAGAGTTCCAGGTTGCTTCAAATGTGGGGACATGGGGCACTTTAGGAAAGATTTCCCTAGGAAGAACCAAGCGAGGAAGGGTCTTCACGATCGGAGCTCGTGAAGCACGCCAGGATCCAGATGCGGTTATGGGTACGTTCCCTATTAACCAACTCTATGCGTCCTTTTTTTTATTGACTCTAGCACCAACTTTAACCTTGTATCCTTAGGAATTAAGAACCTACTTGGCCTAGTTTCAAGTAGGATAGACGCCTCGTATTCTTTAGAATTGGTAAATATAAGGTTAGTTAGAGCAGATGAGGCGATTAAAGATTGTATTTTGGAACTTAGAAGGCAGGAACCTTCTATTACTGTTGACTTGGGAAGTCATGATATTGTAGTCAACTTGGAGTGGATATCCAAGGATAGAGCTGAAGTTGTTCGTCAAAAGGAAAATCATCCGCATCCCTTTTGCGAATGATGAGACACTTATCGTACACAACCTTCTAGCAATAGATGAGAGGGCACTAGGCCCCATAAGGCGGTGGATTTGCGACATCTCATATTGGTCATAGAGACACAGAAGCGCCTCCGAATAGGCTGCATAACCTTCCTTACTCATGTTGTCGATAAGGAGACCAAGGAGCTGGAGCTAGAAGACAACCCCGTTGTGAAGGAATTTCCAGAAGCCCTCCCCGAAGACTTGGCTGGGTTACCTCCCCAACGACAAGAGGAGTTAGGATAAACTTAGTGCCGGGAGCGACACCCATGGCGAATGGTGCCTTACTGACTAGCTCCGTCCGAGATACAGGAGCCTCCGATGCAACTGTAAGAGCTGCTAGGCAGAGGAAATCTACCAGGCCGTGCTTCTCACCTTGGGAAGCCCCCGGTGTTATTCGTTAGGAAGTAGGACGACAGTTTTTACACGCGTACACAGCCTAATCTGAGAGGAACTCAGAATAATTAATGTGGAAAAAGTATTACGCATAGATTACAAGGAGATAGACAACTAACCATCAAGAATCGGTACCCCTTACCGAGGATCGATGACTTGTCGACCAACTGCAAGGTCCCAGCTACTATTCCAAGGTGAACTTAAGGACAGGGTATCACTAGTTGAGGACACGAGGAGAAAGTTGGCAATTTCCGTTTGCATCAACTTCAGAGAATTGGATATCAAGGACCGGTATCCTTTGCCAAGGATTGATGACTTGTTCAACCAATTGTAAGGTTCTAGTTACTACTCGAAGATCGACTTGAGCTCAGGATATCCTCAACTGCAAATACAAGAAGAAAGTATCCCTAAAACGACCTTTAGGACTCGCTTTGAGCATTACGAGTTCCTTGTCGTGCAGTTTGGCTTAACACATGCACCGGTAGTATTCATGGACCTCATGAATCGGGTGTGTGAGCCGTACCTGGATAAGATCGTGATTATATTTATGGACTGCATTCTTATAAGCTCAAAGACCAAGGAAGGTCATGAGCAACATCTACGAGATATCTTAGAGCTTTTAAAGAAAGAGCAATTATATGCAAAGCCAATCCAGTGTGAACCTTGGATTCGCGAGGCAAGATTCTTAGGTCACGTGGTGAATAAGAACGGGATTCATGTCGATCCTGCAATCAAGAACTAAGGAGTCCCAATGACACAACTAAGAATTTTTTTTGAGGATTGTAGACTGTATCAGACGACTCCTAGAAAACTTTTCAAGGATTACACAACCGCTAGCAACCCTAACCCGGATGATACCTACCTTGTCTGCACCTAACAGTGCCAATAAAATTTCGATTCTTGTGACGCTTCTCGACAAGGTCTCGATTACGCGTTGATGCAACGAGACCAAGTCATCGCGTACGCGTCACATTGATTTAAGGATCATGAGAAGAGGCCTTGATCTAGGTGAAGTACTCGCGCATTGAAGATTTGGCGTTATTACTTGTATAGAAAACGTTGCACGAACTTTACCGGTCACAAGGGTTTGCAGCACATCTTTGATCAGAAGGACTTAAACATGAGATAACGAAGATGGACTGAGCTACTGAATGGTTATGATTGTGAGATTGTGAGATTAAGTATCACCTGAACAAGGCAAGCATTGTAGTAGATGCCTTGAGCCGCAAGGATCGCGCAAAGCCTCTAAGGGTGTGAGCCTTAGAGATGACCATACAGACGAATCCCGCTACTCAGATTCGTGAAGCTGAGCAAGAGGCGCTCAAGCCAGAGAACCTGCAAGCTAAAGCATTACGCGAAATGGGACTGCAATCATTGCCTAAGGCTCATAGGTCAAGGTACCCGATCCATCCTGGATCCGACAAGATGTACCAAGACTTGAAGGATTAGTATGGGTGGCCCAAGATGGAAGCTGATATAGCTACTTATGTGGGTAACTGTCTTACTTGTGCCGAAGTTAAGACAGAATACCAGAAACCATCAGGACTGCTGCAACAGCCTGAGATTCCCATTTGGAAGTGGGAACGAATCTCAATGGATTTTGAGTACAAAACTACCAAGAACCCAAAGAGGTCACGATATGATTTGGGCGATTATTGTTCAACTCACCAAGCCTGCACACTTCCTACCAATCAGTAAGGAAGATAGCACAGGGAAGGTAGCAGAGATTTACCTTAGAAAGATTGTGGCACGTTATGGAGTGCATGTTTCTGTTATATCTGACCGAGATGGTCGTTTTGTGCCAAGGATATGGCAGACGTTTCAGAAGGCGTATGGGTCACGGTGGAACCTTAGTACTACATTTCACCCTCAGACGGACGGCCAGAGCAAACGAACGATACAGACTCTGGTAGACATGCTACGTGCTTGTGTGATGGACTTTGATGAGAAGTTGGAATACTCACTTGCCCTTAGTGGAGTTTTCCTACAATAATATTTATCACACCGCCGTTTAGGCCGTCTCGCGCAAAGCTTTATAGGAACGTAAGTATCAGTTCCCTTTGTGTTAGGCGGATACCGGAGATAAACAATTTACTGGCCCGAGTTGGTTCAGGAAACTACAGGCAGGATTGTTCAAATACGTGATCGTATCAAGTCAAGCATGTGGTATATAGAGAATCTACGCCAGCAAGCGGCGGAAACCGTTGGAATTTGAGTTTTAGAGATGATATTATTGAAAGTCTCGCCTTGGAAAGGCGTGGTATGATTTGGAAAGCGTGGGAGGTTGGACCCACGGTATATTAGACCTTTCGAGATCATGGAAGGGTTCGGGACCATTGCTCACAAGCTGAAACTTCCAGAGAAATTCAGTAGTGATCATGACACATTCCACATGTCTAGTCTTTAGAAGAACCTGTTAAGGTTGCAGACTGGAAGTCCACAAAACACAGAGAAGTCATAATTGATTTGTTAGAGTTCGTTGGAATTCATATCATGGCCCAGAGTTAACTTGGGAACATGAAGACCAAATTAAGCCTAAGTGACCACATTTGATTCACAACTCCCCTGCGACCGATGGCATAGCTTGAATTTCGGGATGAAATTCTTTTAACAGGGGGAGAATGTGACAACTGGCACTTTTCCATGCATTATGTACAATAATTAAACAGTAATCTGTGCTTTAATGACTGTGCATGATGTAGTTTACAAGACGAATGAATTTCTGATTTCTGTTATATACATACAATGGCATTTCATGTTGCAAGACTTTTATCATTACTACATGCAACACAATATAGTCCTATTAATGCACAGAGCAGAGTTAGCACAATTATCAAACAAACTAGAAGTACTGACGGGAGTTCAGTACTTAGACAGACATGATGTTAAGACACAAAATAAGCCCAGGACCAAGTGTTACACTAGTATAGTGTGTAGGAAAGTAGTGATTACAAAACTGCCCTCCTAGTGATGACATAGGTACCGGAAAATGCCAGAAACACACTAAAACTGTAGAATTCTACAGAAAATAAATAAATTCAGCAAAAAATTAGCTTTTAACATCTAAATATAATGCAGAAATGTGATTTAATGGTCCAGAATACTTTCCTAAGTGTCAGGAATCAAAACTGTCATAAAACACAACATAAAGCACACTAAACTGCGCAATTTAGCACTTTAACGAACAGTAACGAAACGAACAACCGGACACTACCCGAAACACCAAATTTTCACTAGAAACATTGTTTTAGTGTTACGAAGCTAGTTATGGCCCCCGAACAACATAATACATCCTAGAACACTAAAACACATATAACCCTAAACGTTACCATTACATTCTAACTAGATTGCTTAAGCAAGGATTGAAACCTAACTAACACCCCCCCCCCCTCATAACCGGCTATACATGGGCCCCACAAGAAGATTTTGTTCTAATATTTTATTGGATCATGTTTCATGGATGTTAGACATGATCTCCTAAAAGTGATTTGTTGTTGGAAATAATACTTATAACCACAAGACTTAACCTCCTTATCATTTCAAAATTTTCACAACACCACATCTTCTCCTTCTTCTCCCTTAGCTCACAGCCCATCCACCATCTCCATACATCTTCATTTCAAGCTTCAATTTATACATTCTAAGGTGTTCTCAAGGTGTCTTAAGCCTATCTTAAGGTTGCAAGCATTGAAAGTTGAAGGACCTCTCACACAAGCTTTTAACCACCTCTTCTTCATCTTGTGATCATCCCTAGCCTTGAGCTAGTAGTAAGATCATCTACACTCCATTTTACATCTTGTTTAGTTGGTTAAAGAATGATACAAGTTGATAATCATGAAGAACACTATGAATCAAGAACATGAAACTTGAACATAAGCTTAAAAATCATAAGAAATCATGTTGTTAAGTGTTGTTATGCTTGTTGATTGTTGATTATTTGTGTATATGATGTTAAACATCATATGATCTTGCTAGATAGTGATTAAAGACATAATCTAGCAAGATGAGAGGATGATTATGTTAAAGATCAAGACATCATCCTTATGTTACAACATGAACTTGAAAGATTTAATGTTTTCTTGAAGTATGATGATCAAAGTGTGAAATGAGACTTGTAAACATATGATTTCAAGAATGATTTTTCAAGAAATCAAGTTAAAAATACAAGATTTACATAAACTTGGTTCTTAAAGAGATTAACTACATTTTTAGTGGTTAATCAAGTGTAGAAATATATATTTAACAAGAAAAACTCAAGAAGAAATATTTTTAGAAAATTTATTCACAAGTTGTAAACTTCTAACTTCTTCAATAATGATGTTTTTAAATAAATAACCACACTTTAAAGGGTAACTAAGCTTACTAAACACACTAGTAAGTTACTACAAATTTTTATAAATTTTCAAGTTCATGAAGTAGTGAATAATGCTTGATTTTGGCCAATTGGTAAGTATTGGTTGATTTATTGTTGATTTTGATGATTTACAAAAGAAAATGATATGCTTTGAAAGCATGAAAACCTCCATTTTTAAGGGGAAACTATGGCAAATTTTTTCTAGAAATTAAACACTTAGAAAAATATTTTTAAACAAATATTTGCAAGTATATTTTAAACCATGAGTTTTCATATAAAATTCGCCATAATTTTTGTTACAAAAATTATAAATATTGGAGGTTGCTTTTTGTAAATAAAAGAGACTAAATATGTATTTAGGAAAATAGATAATTAGATATCACCATATGTGTGATTATTTGTATATTACGTGTATTAGTTATATTATTTTAGGACTTGAAATAATATAACTCACCAAAATATCAAGAAATTACAATCCAAATTATTACCAAAAATTCCAAGAAACGAATATACGAATTATACCCAAAATATTGGGGAACCGAACAAGGAATATAACTTACAAAAATATATTCCGGAATTTAATTCATAAGTATATTTTGGTAAATGGTATTTTGGAGATCAAGAAAACCAAAAATATGAATTTTACAATTACTAGTACAAGATTATATCATATTTTTGACAATAAGAAAATGTATAATTTTTTGAAAAGGAAACATATATAGTTTCTTGAATTTTTTAGAAGATATATTATTTTTTGGAGAAAATATACGTCTTCTTAAATAAACACAGAATACATTATTTTGGGGGTGAAAAAATAGATTTATATATATTTTCTAAGTTAAACTTGAAAATGTATTATTTTCATGGTTTAAATGAAAATACGATTATTTTGCCCAAGAGAAAAATTATAAATAATTTCTCTATGTAAGATTTCCTAAAATATATATTTTGAGAATATATATTGGTGAATTTTATTAGAAGTATTATTCCGGAAAAAATTAACACAAAATTAAGTATAATAATACTTGATAAACACAATAAAATACGTATTCTTGTACGTACAAATACACTGGAATACGCCACCAATACTTGGCAAAATACACCAGTTTAAGAATACGAGTATGAATACACCCATTCTTGGGGAAAGTTATACATGTACAAATACAATATGTGGCAAGTTAAAATATATTATTTTAACTAATATTCCAAAATTTAATAAATATAATTTAAGTTAAAATATTTATTATTTTAACAAATAATTATATACTTTGGAATATTATAATATACATCAATGATGTAACTCAGAATACACCAAGATTTCCGAAACAAGTCTTAATGAACAACTAAGACAAAGAGTCGTTACACGACCTAAGTGTCTAATAAAACATGGCACATGTGTAGGTAGTTGTACGACTCATAGAAGGACCTTGAGCATACGAGATAGCTGGACACAAACTTGTGAGTTCATGTCCCCCTTTTCTCTTAACTTTTTTGGTTTTATAACTCTCGGGGGTGGAATACATATTACGAATGTTTAAATGGTATGATTTGGCTATGAAATGAACTATTAGATCATGTGAGCGTAAATTGAATTTGAAATGTCATTAACTCTCATAAGAAATATGGACAAAGGTTAGATCTAACGGGTACGGCCGAGCCCCACTCATGGTCCTTATGTGACCACTTTGAGTGCTTTGGTGTCCCAGTCGAGGTGATTCGACAACGGTCAAGGGTGATTTGACACAATCAAGGTGATTTGATACGGTCAAGGGAGTTTGACACAATCAAGGTGAATTTGACACAGTCGAGGGAATTCGACGAGGGTATAAGCCTACTCATATTGAGTGCTCCCTATGTTTTCACATACATTAATGTCCTTGCAAAACATTAATTTGATCTGGTCATAGACGTTTTTCATACCTGTTTTCAAATGAGTCTCTCAAATGTTTACAAGCTTATCAGTACTCATACAAAACACATGAACTCGCTCAACTTTTGTTGATGTTTTTCAAAATTACATGTATTTCAGGTAACAAGTTGGATCTTGGGCGCTGGTGTTGTTTCTAGAAGTAAATTCCAAGGTTATATGCCATCCACTTTTGTTGGTTTGTAACTTAGCCAAAGGTTGTGTTGTTTGGAACTTAAATGACTGGTGTTTGTAATTATTTAAACTTAATGAATGGATGAACATCGTTTTGATCATATAGTTGTTTATTGTGATTGAATGCAATGATATTGAACAAGTCACACATCATACGGTTCCGCAAAAGTCAGGGTGTGACAAGTCGCTCCCTGCATTCGTTTTGTATGTAACCAATGCATTTGTAACAACGTCGGCTTTGGTTTCACCGCTTTTTGGGTTTTGTTTTGCCTTATGTAAATAACCACTAAATTTGGTGAGTTGTCCGCCTATCTCGGTCCACTTCGAGGATAAGCTATCATTTTCACGATAAAGCTCCATTTCCATTTCTTCGTGGAATGCTTTACTGGTCGCGTCCCACAAGTGGTTTCTATGTTGAGAATTTCCTATTTTAATAAAAACAACATTTAATATATTACAAAGATATATAATAAAAAACAAAAATATTAAAATAAGGGCTACAAAATTTTTAAAAATACCTAAAGTTGGATGTAGAGATTTCTGAACCCAAGCCCTCGCCAATGCAACTTCTTCTTTAAGGACCTATCTTTGTTGTTTTCGTTTGGCGCTTTCAAGTGCTTTCTCGGCCTCGGTTTTTTTCTTGTGACTTCTCTTCTTGATGGGTTTGGATGCGGAGGGACCATCGATGGGGGGTTGAGTTTCGGGGACGGTTTCGGTTTGGGAAAGGTTGATTGACGTTTGTGGAATCGGGCTAGGTATAGAATCGTCGGTGTGAGGGAAGTTAGTATACAAACGATTCGAGAGAAACGATGCGTAACCCGTCATATCGGGCATAGTGGAGTGTATTAAAAAGGGAGCAATTGGACGATTGGGTGGTGGGCTAGGTGTTTCTTGTAATGCCCACGGATTGTTCGGGTCAAAACCACGATTATGAGGATTCATTTTTCGTATTGTGGTCGGATGAGAATAGAGATGATTATAGAAGAGGTGGAGTGTATTGTGGTTGGATGTGGTAAAAAAAAGAATAGAAGTGTGAGTTTTATAGTGAAAAAATATTTTTTTACACATAACTCTTGGCCAACGGCTAGTTGTTTTGGCCATTGAGAGCCCGCCATTAGGGCTGCTGTCACACCCCCAAAATCCACCACGCGGAGTATCACCGCTTGGAGGCGTGACATGACCAGGATTGAGCCACCAATCATATTGAACAACGAAATTAAGTAAGTAAGACCAACCACAATACAATTGGTGACCATAAGACAGTAACCAGTTTTAAGTTAACAGCGGAAGCATAAAACTTAAGTTCAAAACATAAGTTTATAGTTCATAAGTTTTAAAACCCAAAACAAAAGTTCCATAAGATTATAAAGTTTAATTAATAAGCATGGGACATAACAGTCCGCATCCCACAACAACCTCCTCCTCGTGCAAGCTCCATAAGCATCTAGCGACCTGTAAGGCATGTAACAACGATTCAACAACAAAGTTAAGTGAGTTCACGGTTGGTTGTTTAGTTTTAAGTTGTTTCTGAAAACGTGGTTTGACTTTCATTGGCTTATTTGCCGTGGGGGTTACTGTTGGATCTGAGTTTGGTTTTGATTGTATTTTACGTTTGAAATTAAGATGGAAATGGATGAGTTGTGCAGCGGAATTAAGACGGAAACAAACTTTGCATACAATCAAACGAGAGTATTGCTTTGATCAAACATTTTTCACAATGAACCGAAAGATTGAATTTATTTCAATTACGATTACAATTGCAATGATTAACTACAAACTCCCCCTCAGCCAGAGCTCAGTGTTTGTTCGTGCAAAGAAGACGGTGTTGCAAAGAGCTAATAGAACAGTACAGAGCACTGTTCTATTTATAGGCACTAGCAAACCACTGAGCATCTAAGCTGACGTCACCATGAAATGACATCTAACCTCCTAACAAACTCTAACCCCTGATCTATACAAAGACTGCTATACTAACTACTGCTTAATACATTACATTACATAAAGACAGAATAAACAGCTGCTGCATCCCTCCACTGCTGTGAACCCAGCAGTACTTGTCCGAATCAGCAGTGCTTGAAACAAGGCAGTAGATTGAACAGCAGAGCTTTAGTTCTGTCATCAGGTCTTTACTTGAGCAGCAGTTGTGGGTCAGCAGTTTGCACGATCAGTAGATAGGAGGTCAGCAGATGTTGAAATCACTTTCAAGGGGAGAGACTTGTATGTAAACATCTGCTTATTCTGGATCCACTGCTCTGATCCAGTTTTGGCTTTTATTATCTGTTCCTCTGGTAGGGTTCAATCCCAACAATCTCCCCCTGGAACAGATAATGCCAAAACTCTTCATTATTGTGGAATTTCTTATTGCCTCATCAGCAGTTCCCTTATCTGACCTTTAAATTGTAGTTCAAAGTCTAGGGCATCTGTGTCATCATCATCCCTGCTAAGTGGAAGATCAAGGAGATCCTGCAAATCTTCAAGACTCAGGCCAAGAGCTTGTTCCCTTGATATTTTCTTCACTTCTCCATCAGACCTGAGCAAAGTAAATACGTAGGTCTGTTTGTCAGTTTCCCACTTTTGTATTTTTGAGCCTGGTGGGTTTCTTGGGAGATGTTTATTTGCAGAGGTGTTTGGTCAGGCTGGCCTATTCATGACTGGCTGAGCAGTACTTGCAGATTGTTCCAATTCAAGATCTTCTTTTATCATTAATTTAATGCCCTCTTTTACAATAGCATTTCCAGCTTTTAGATCTTGAATTGTTTCAGCTCCTGACTGGTTTTGACTCCTTCTTTTGTAGATGGCAGCACCAGCTGGAGCAGTGGTTCTTTTGACTTGCAGCTTTGGTGGTCTTTTTGAGACCTCTGCTTTGGAATAGTCAGGCTTTTGAGGAACTTTGGGATCTTTCTTCCTCAATTCTTCTAACCTTTTGTAGGTAGCTCTGACCCTATCTTCTCCCCACTTTGTCACTGAATTCTTTGACCCATAGTCAGCAGCTATCAGCTCCTCTTTCATTCTCTTCAACTCTAATGCCTTATCAGCTTCAAACTGTTTGAACTTTTCAGGAGGAGTCTGCTTGACCTTATTTTTAATCATTTCTTGAATCCTGGCCGCCTCTTTTTCAAGCTCAGGAATGGTCCAGTTTTTGTACATGTGTTTCTCCCCCTTGTATTTCTTGTAGGTCATGATGTTCTCAATGTAGTCTTTTCTCAAGGACTCATCTGCCCTTTCAGAGAGTTGCTGACATATATTTTTAGCAAATCGCTCCATAGCACTGACCTGTGTGAGTAGGAACTGGTAGTTTTGCTGAAATTCTCTATCAGATTTCCCTTGTCTGTTTTTTTATTGCGATATCCTCTGCTTGCTTGGCCTTGAGTTTCAAATATTCTTCAATATTGTTAGGCCTGGGATATCCTTCAACTGATGGCAACCTCCTTTTAGCTGGGTCATCCTCATAGTAAAAGGATTTGATTTCTTCCCTAACTGCAATGAGTTCCAGAGGAAATGAGACACCAGCAGGAGGTAATGGCTTTAGAATTTGAGCTGAAGAGAGAGGTATGGGTTTTGGAATTGTGACAAGTGATAGAGATTTTGAAGATGTTGGTGGTGGTGAATTGTCATCATCTTTAAGAATTAGTCTTCTCCTTTTTGTTTGAGGAGGGACTGATGATGTTTTGGGTGGAGCAGTGGTGGTAGATTTGGTGGCAGTGGTTTGTGATTGACTAACAGCTGTTGAAACAACTGGTGTTTCAACCACTGTTGTCATTACAACAGATGTTATAACATCTGCTGTCTTCTGCTTTTTGTCAGCAGGTGATGTTGTTTTTGGTGGTGATGGTAGTAAAGCAGTGGATGTGGTGTGTGTTGAAGTGGTGTGTGTTGAAGTGATAACAGATGTTGAAACCTCTGAAGTACCAGCAGTAGTTGATACAACAGGAGTTACAACAGCTGTTTGGGTGGAGGTTTGATGCTGATGGCTTTTGGATGGTGGTTTTGGAATATGGTTTGGAATTCTGGATGGGATGGACTTAGGTTTCCTTTTTGTCTTAGGATTTTTAGTATCCTTTGACCCAGAACAACCCTGCGCATACAGCTCCATGAAAGCTCTTTTCTCCTCATTCCACCTTGAAATATCCTTTGCCACTCTATCCCTCTTTACACTTGCTACTCCTTCATCAAGTGCTTCTTGGGTTGCATCAACCTTTTTACTACCATCTGGCACAAGATTTTTTTCTGGTCATAGCATCCCTTTCTGGTTCAATGTAAAGACCATCATCTATTCCCTTCTTCTTCCACTCCTGAATTTTCTCCCCCTTTTTGGCATTATCTGGAGGGAGTTGATCAATAAAGAGGACAGTTGGAGGAGCAGTGCCAGTGGTATGCAGGATCTGAGCTTTTAGAGCTTTGAGATCAGCCTGGGTGTTCTTGAACCTAGACTCCAATGTATTTCTCAGCTGTAGTACATGTTTTTCATGTTGCTGATCTGCCATTTGTGCTTGTTGATGGAGAAAAGGTTGAAATAGATTCCAGAGCTCATTTGTAGCAGATGCTTGTGGTAGGGCAGGTGCTTGAGGTGGAACAGCAGTGGATTGCACCTTTTATACTTGTAACAACTGTTGCAGCATATCTTTGAGTTCTGCAACAGAGTTATCAAGTTTTTCAACACGATCCGTCAATTTCTGGTACTTTAAACCATCACCTAATTTAATGGGATCATCTGATTTCCCACTAGCAGTGGTTTTATCAGTGGTTGAGGTAGGGAGTGTACTCCAAACATTAACCACTGATGCCCCTTTTTCTTGGTACTGGGGTCTTCTCCCTTCAACACTTGACAGTCTTTTGATGTTGCCAGAGGTCAAGAAAAGTCCACTGGTAGATGTCAGAGGTGCTATGGAAGGAATTGCCTCCAAGGAAGTCTTATTAATGTAACCACTGTCCAATTGCAAACCAATGGGTTCAACAGTTGTAGTGGCTGCTTCACTTGGATTACCACCAAGAGTTACTTGTAACTCAAGGGGTGTAACCTCCTCAGGTTGTGTTAGTGGGTTAGCAAGGATTGATACATCAGACCCAGTCATTTGTTGAGGTATATTCTCATTAACAGGTGATTGAGAAGGACTGGATAGTGCCTGGTTCAAATCGATTGCATCCAACAGAAGTTTAGTTGGTGGAGGAATTGTGGATGTGATGTTTGGTTTAGAAACAGAATTTACCCCGGGAATTGGGCTGTGGATGATGGAATCAAGTGATTCCAGAGCATCATGATGTGGTGTCCCAATTTGTACAACCTGTTCTTTTTGTGAAGAAGCAGGAGGAGTTTCGGTTATGGTTTGAGATATTTTGACCAACTGCTGTGAGGAAGTAGCAGCAGTGGTTTCTTGTGACTTTTGTTTTGTCACTAGCATTTGCTCTGTTATCTCATCCTACAGAGTTGCCTTTTTGATGGGTTTGGGGGTTTTTTTACTTTTCTTTTTGTGTGGCTTTTTATGGATTGTAGGTGTGGGTTTCAAAACAGTTGTTCTGCTGCTTTGATCACCTTGAGCAGTGGGCTTAGCAGCAGATACCTGAGGAGCAGTGGTAGCTGCTAAATTCTGCTCAGGCACCTCTGCTTGTGTTTTGCACGGTGTTAACATTCTTGTAAAAGTTTCAGCAGTTAAACTGTTCATTTGAAGATAATCACCTTGGTTTATTGCAGCAATATCATCCTTACTGAATTTCTTTTCAAAATAATAACTTAAAAACCTTGGAAACAGTAAGAATGATTTTGTTTCAACATTATTAACCAAATCATTAAAGATTTCCCGAGAATAATTAAAATTTTCTTCTTGAAGAATAGCATATCCCAGATTTTGAATCTTTAATGGTATTTCATTAAAAGAAGTGGTTTTGTTTGAAACACACATTAGGAGGGTATGGAATAAAAACCTTGTTGCAGAAGGAAAGAAACCTTTTTGTAAGGTAGCTTTCTTCATCATTGTGTCTGCATACCCTCTCTCAATGAAGTCAATTTTTAACTCGTTTTTAGGGAAAGAAGTTTTACCTTGCTGATCCTCGAGTTCAAAGACTTCTGAAATTGATTGTGGTGTGATCTTGACGGCTTTTCCCTTTAGAGAAGAGTTGATGGCTATTATTGTGTCTCCTTATTTTTCAAGGGTTACATTTTTCCAAAACTCTCGTTGGGTTGTCAAGTAAATTGGTGCATCGACTGTTAACAAAGTTTTGTACTTTGATTTAGCCATTTTGGCAATGATGGAGTCGAAAGCATCTGTGGTGCCGGGTTTTGTGAGAAGACCCAGAAGATTGTGAGATGTTTTGTGCGGAAGTTCAGTGGGATTGGCCTTTTGAGAGGCCGCTTTCGACGATGATTTGGATGTGGGTTTTGAAGATGGCTTCGATTTTGTCATTTTGAAGATGATGATCGAAGAAATTTGTGAAGAAATGAGATGAAAAAACTGCTTTGAGAAGAGAATTTTTGAGAATTCAATTCGACAGTAAAACCCTGTTTTTGATGTGAAGTGGGGGTTTTATAGAGGAAAAAGTGAAGGCTGACGTGGCAGCGGTTACAAAAGGTCTGACTACAATGTACTGCCCACGTGACAAACCCTGATGAAATGAAGGACAGTACTTTTATGAAAGTTACTGGTGAAGACAGTGGTTATGGAAGCAGTGGATGATTTTCACTATCAGTTGATAGCATATCAGTGGATAAGACACTGCTTTTGAACAACAGTGTTTATCAGAGAAATGAGGAAACAGGGGTTGACTTTCAGCAGTGGACAGACTTTGAAGCAGAGCAGACTTTTGAACAAGCAGTGGTTATGGCAGACTTTTAAGGATTTTTGAAAGCTTGGTCTCTAGAATTGGGATGCTAAACATGGAATAACAAGCAACATCATGTTTTTCTATGAATAAAAGCACTAAAATGTTTTCAGAAAATCAAAAATCCATCCTTAAAAATAGCTAAAAATGTATTTTACGTTTGAAATTAAGATGGAAATGGATGAGTTGTGCAGCGGAATTAAGACGGAAACAAACTTTGCATACAATCAAACGAGAGTATTGCTTTGATCAAAAATTTTTCACAATGAACCGAAAGATTGAATTTATTTCAATTACGATTACAATTGCAATGATTGACTACAAACTCCCCCTCAGCCAGAGCTCAGTGTTTGTTCGTGCAAAGAAGACGGTGTTGCAAAGAGCTAATAGAACAGTACAGAGCACTATTCTATTTATAGGCACTAGCAAACCACTGAGCATCTAAGTTGACGTCACCATGAAAGTGACATCTAACCTCCTAACAAACTCTAACCCCTGATCTATACAAACACTGCTATACTAACTATTGCTTAATACATTACATTACATAAAGAATGAATGAATAAATAGCTGCTGCATCCCTCCACTGCTGTGAACCCAGCAGTACTTGTCCGGATCAGCAGTGCTTGAAACAAGGCAGTAGATTGAACAGCAGAGCTTTAGTTCTATCATCAGGTCTTTACTTGAGCAGCAGTTGTGGGTCAGCAGTTTGCACGATCAGTAGATAGGAGGTCAGCAGATGTTGAAATCACTTTCAAGGGGAGAGACTTGTATGTAAACATCTGCTTATTCTGGATCCACTGCTCTGATCCAGTTTTGGCTTTTATTATCCGTTCCTCTGGTAGGGTTCAATCCCAACAGTTACCCCACAGTTGAAAGTATGTTTAACCAGTTCCTTTTATTACCCAAACCATATCCATAATCAGTGGGGAGTTTCCCCATGTGAACTACCAGACGGTATGATATCAACTACTACGAACAATAGTTGTGCCGTACATCAGTGTCTATCATCACTGACAGTTTGCCATAGTCCATTAGTACATGCCCGTTCGAACGACACGGTGTGAGGTTTGTTAAACCTAATAGCGCTATTAACTAATGACCCGCTCGCCATCGGCCTCGGCGATTAAGTAGATATATAATGAGGGACTTAATGATAGAGTTTTGTCTAGTAAGTTTTAAGGGTGTTGTCCTACCCAAGGAAGACGAACGTACGAATTCTGTAGGACCGGTTTTGACTCCGAAACGATTGCGAAACGAACGTGAAACGTGCTGAATCCGTACACGAACGCGACCTAACACACGTGACGTAATATAAACGTGATTCTATTATAAATCTGAAATCGTACAGCACCTTGAATCACTTTCTCTCTCTAGATTCTCTCTCTAGATCTAGAAAGCTCCAAATGACAAATGTAGCAAAAGTCCCTAATCTATGACATAATCTCCTATTTATAGTCCAAGGCATTTAATGAGATTTCTCAATATTACAATTATGCCACCTTGCCTTTTTGTCTAGCTATCACTAATATAACGACTCATTTTCTTCTGTTTCTTGCTACGGCTCGGATTGACGAAGGCTATAGACATAAATGCACTAACAGACTCCCCCTTGGATATTGCCGCAGTCAATCTTGATCATTGAGTCAAACTCGTAGCGTCTTCTCTTTCTCTTTTAGACTTCTTGAACAGAATCCCGGTGGATCTGTCTTCAGCTTCAGCTTCTCCTTTCTGTAGACTCTTTTCTTTATCAGGCTCCCCCTTTCGTCAAGCTTCCGTGCTCTGGGATCGACACCTTGCTTTCCGTATACAAGCTCCTTTAGGATAGTTACATGGCTCCTTGAATCCACACTTCCTTTTGCGTTGAGCTCGTCTTCAGACTCCCCCTTAGACTCGGCTTTCGGGATCGTAGTCTGGTACAACCTCTGCAATTCTCAAACATTTATAAGTAACAACATTTTAAACTTCCAGTAACATTAACCTGGCAATTTAATTTTCTAAAACACTTCTCATGAATTTGGCAGTTTCATCGAATCGGATCGAAAACTAGCTCTATAACAATATAAGCATCCAAATCCCCCACGGTTAATCATCCAAGTCCAAACTAATGACCTTGGAGATATCACAAACTGTTTTTGAAATTTTTGATTTTAAATTCAAGTTTCAATTTAATGAACTTGTTTTATTTTCAGAAACACAATCAGCTTACTTAGATTTTGAAACTCAGCATTTCAGATATCGGTTGTCGAAAATAAAATGAAATCAAAATCTTTTTGTATTTTCTGAAAATATAAAGCAGTAAAGAAATATTTACAAACATATTTACACACAATATTTTTGTTTGAGTATGCGTTAGAGGATCATATCAGTTTCCGACAAGTCACAAGTACCGTTGAGCTTAGTAACACAGTAAGTATTAAACAATTCACTTAGATTGTCGATATACTGGTCCACTTTAAATTCTCACACAATTTTCAATCTGTCCAGGATACAGATTAAGTGTTTTAGAGACTTAAACTTATACGTGTGTCCCACCTCTTGAATATACTCCCGTATCCAGATCCCAATATTCAGTCTTACAGGTAATTATAACACAAATGATATCTGTAAGGGGTTAATAAATTATGAAGAATCATGAGAGCTCAGGTCAGAACCATCGTTCAGCAGAGAGATCATGACTCAACTTGTGGGTGTGTCCCCTTTAGATGATCTTTTTTACAACAGCATTGCTAAGCAATTTTATTGTCTTATCATATATGCTGAGGGTGATGCTATGTTTCAAGCATTGCGGAAAGTATTATTCGAGGACTAGGTCAGAACTTCCATTCAGCAGAAGTCCCGGAATAATACCCCAGATATCACTGAGTATAAAGACCTAGTATATCAGAAAAAAGAATATTTCAAACAAGATTTCAGGGGCTACCTATATATCCAAGTAGTGTTCCCCACGAAATAAGCAAGTAAGATTTAAGTTTATATCCCAAACAAACCTACTAAATGTGCAAAAACCTATCGGCACATCATCAGTGAGACTATTTAACACTATTTAATCATTACATTTCTTTAGCATACTGTAACTGTCTACTGATGTACTATCATTTCCTCTTTATTACGCAAAAACTCAAATTTTTTAATTTTATCATGTTTTTGACTTTTTCAAATTTTTCAAATGTTTTTGTATTTTCTGACAATATTACTCCCCCTAAAATGCAAAACCATTTAAAGAAAATTTGACAACCAATACTGATAGCTTTGTCTCGCCATCCATTTTCTGCTTAAAGTGCTCTGATTTGCAGAAAATATACATACCCCCATGATTTACAACACATTGATATTTTACAGTTTAAAAACCGTTTTTCAATCTGATGAAAGTAATCATGTTTGTTCAGCCGTGAGGGTTTCGGCGTATTCAATCAACACATATTGTTATATTTTTGAATATTTGACAAAAATTAAAAACAAACATATTTTTGGTTTTTCAAATTTTTCAATTTTTAGGGTTTTTGAAATATTGTTTATTTATTTACAGAAAACATATAAACTTCCTGTTTCAACCAACACAGGATCCAGCAGTCTCCTCTCCTCGTTGTGCCAGGCTGCTCCAACCTCCATTCTCACAATCTTTGAATTCCATGAGCACCTGCACAAACAAACTACTCAATTACTTGAACAATTTAGCCCAGGTCTGTTGAACCTTAGGCATTTCAACACAATAATTTTCATTCAATGCTGGAAATTCTTTGTCATTTTTCACAAAAACTTTCTCAATTTTAATTTCAACTTTCTCATCTTTTACCAAATTAACATGTTTCTTAACACTCCATGTTTGACCTTTTGGTGTTCCTCGTTTGTAAAAATGTGAAACTTTTTGAACATTTTGATTTTGAACAACAACTCTTGGTTTCCAAAACTCTTGAGGTTTTGTCATATCAACAGTTGTTTTCCAACTTTGTGTTGTTCTAAATCTGGGTGTGTGAGAATTCCAGATCTGTCTAGAATCGAACCTATTCGGGTCTGATTTCCAGTTTTGATTCGAAGCAAACTTGTTTGTGTTGTACCTCCAAGTTTGTTTTGAGTCAAATCTGGTTGACTTTTGTCTCACATTCTCAGATTTTTGTTTCTCAGCATCAATCTTCTTTTGATCAACATCCACAGGTTTTAGATTAGAACACTTGCGTGCAAGATTTCCTTTTTGATCACATTTGAAACATGTTCTCATGGACACATCTTTGACCTGTGGTTGTTGCTTTTTCTTTTGAGCAAAGAACTCATCATTAGACTGTCTCATTTTGAGTTCTTTTTCTTTTTCTAAACTGTCTCCTTGAACAAAACTCATTTTTGCTTGAAAATTCGGCGTCTCATTTTTGTTCCGATGTTGTTTCTTCTTATAACCCAACCCAGCCTTCATGTTCTTCTTTTTGAAACCAGGTTTGTTATACGAACCTTTATGACTCTTACCAACAAACTTTGAAATCTCAGACTTCTCAATCTCAACCATTTTGAAAACTTTATCAACCTTTTTTGAAATCACATTCTGAATCGGGAATACAACATCTAAGAACAATTTGTCCGATCCAATCATGGTATAAACCAATCCCTTTGAATCATCATTCAAATTTTTCTCGGATTTTGTGTTTTTCAGATATCCATCATGAAGATTTCCTTCATCTTCATCCTGTGATTCAGATTTACCTGTATCAACTGACTCTTCTTTCAACACACTTTCAATGACTTTACCTACCACCTCTGAATCATGAGAATCATCAGATTTGGAATAGGTTATGTCAATGTTGTCTGGCAATTGGTCTACCATGTTGAAAGCTTTTTCGACCTTTTCCTCATCATAAAATGCAAATTTTCCCGGTGGTGGAACTTGATGAAACTCTGAGCCAATGCCTTTCTTATTCTGCTCAGACTCACCATCTCCCGGTTTTATATTGAAAATTCTTTCAAGCACATATGACGACACGTGGTAACTTTTTAACTTGTTGTTATCCTGTTCTAAATCAGCAATCTGTCGCTTCAACTTAGCAACATCCTCAATATAAGAATTAGCAACATCTTGTTTTATAGCATACATTCGTTTAAGTTCTTTGGTTGTTTCAGAAAGATAATTCATTCTTGATTGAGCATATTTCATTTCGTCTTTTACTTTATCATATGACTCTTTTGTAATGTGATATGATAATTTCATTGAGTCATATTCCTTTTTCATTTCTTGACAAACAATTTCTTTTTGTTCACATTCATTTGTCATTTTCAAAACATTTTCTTTCAAAACTTCATTTTCTTTCTCTAATTTGTTACATTTTTCTAAAAGTTTTTCATCATTTTCTTTAAAAACCTTTTCTTTTTCTAACATCTCTTTGCATTTTTCTTTGAAAATGTTTTCTATTTTTGTGAATTCAAGATCTCTTGTTCTGAATTGCTCATCTTTTTCAGTACAAGCTATGCACAGTTCCATGCATTTCTTGCACTGATCAATCAGTTTCAAGTTTTCAGAATCAGAATTTACCTCAGTGATTGACACTTCGGTGTTTTCAGCAACCTCTGTCTGCTCAGCAACATTCTGCTTTTCTTCAACACCGATTTCATCACCAACATTATCAGCTTCCTCATTCTCATTCTTTTCTTCTTTTTCTTCTTTCTTCACCTCTTCTTCAATCTGCTGTTCTTCAGTAACAGCTTTCTCAACCTCTTCATTCACAACAACTTCTTCACTTTTGATTTCCTTCACAGCTTCAACTTCAACAGTTTCTGCTTTAACCTCTTCAGCAGCTTTCTTCAAATTGTTCACCATTTCTTCAACATTCTTCGTCATTCTCTCCTCATCCCTTTTTCTCGGACACGATAACATAGCATATCTGATCTCCTTTTCAAATCTCTTAGCGTATGTGTCATCTTTCAATACATTTCTATAGTATTCAGCTCTCAACGGGACTTTGAGAAGAACATCATCGAAGATTATGTCTTTCTTGGGAACAACCGGTTCTCCTTCTCTGTTATAATAGCATTCTCTCTTTTTATCCCATCTTTTGCTACTGACAGCCATCTCATACTCTTCCTGCATGTCATCCATTCTGTTGTAGACCACATTTCTTTCTCTGTAGGTCTTCTCACTCAAGATCTCTTCTCGAGTTTTCTCTTTGATCTCAACTTTTTCTTCACGGATTTCAACAGTGTCTTTGTCTTTGTTTTCATCTTGAATCTCAGCAACAAAAACAAACTTTCTTTCTTCTGTCATAGCTCTCCCATTAGCTGTTTTACGAACATTCTCTAAACGATCTTCTTCTGGACAAACTGTACTCCAGTCAAATCCTTCATCAGGATAGATTACTGCATATGCTCTTGACTTTTCTTTTGGTTTATCTTCAATCAACTTTGGCTCTTCTTTGCTTCGATGGTAGATCGCCTTTCGATAATAATCATCGTTGAAAGGACGTTCATTTCCTTCAGCAACTTCAGAGTTTCTGCATTCTCTTTTGAAATGACCCTTTTGCCTGCATCTGAAGCAGGTCACTTTGGATTTATCGAATCCAAGCTTTGTTGAAGCACCTCCAAGCGATTGTTTCCCGGTAATCTCCATGTACCTCTGAGCTCTGCGAATACAACTAGCTAAACACCAATGGATGTCAATGAGCTCCATCTCTTCCGGATCAATCTGGTCGTAATCTTCTTTGGTCAATTCAGAGTTTCCAATTTTGCCAGCTACAAGACCTTCATATGACTCCAGAACAGATGCAAGAAAACTCATTTGCTGCTTCGCTGCATTGATGCTCATTGCTGGAGAATTCTTCAGTTTAAGAGCTATGTTGCATAGAATCTCCTCTGCATCTTCAGAACTAGCTTTTGAAGCCGATGAATGATAACCCGGATTATAACTTGATGAGCTTTTCTCAGGTTCTTTTGTTCTATCACCAATGAATGCTGTCTTTGGTGAACCAACGCCTTTATCAGAAGGCACACTGCCTTTGTAGTACAAGCCAATGTTCTGTTGATGTGAAAAATCAGTCATCTTGTTTTGCTTTTGTAGCTCCAGATCATGACTTTCAATCTTTTCAAACAAAGCATCAAGAGTAATTGTATCATACAAAGCATCATTTTTCAAAATAAAAACAAACGTTTGCCACTGATCAGCTCGTGGTAACGCTTCAATTACTTTGTCTATCAGTTCCTCTCTTGGTTTCACTATCTCAAATCTCTCAAGTTCAAGTTTTAAATGGCAAAACCTCTCAATCATTTGCCTCACTGTCTCTCCTTTAATACAATCAAACAGATCAAATTCTTTCTTTAATAAAGTGATTTTGTTCTTTTTAATCTGTTTACCCCCCTCAGCTTTAACTCGTAAAGCTTCCCAAACAGATTTAGATGACCCGTCATGAGTTAGTAAAGCAAAAATATCATTTCTGATTGCCAACTGGATCAATGCTATCATTCTCTGTTCAACTCCGAATTCAGATTTATCTTCTTTGGAAAACTTCTTGAATACATGATCTTCGCCTTTATCATCTTTTGGTTTTTCATATCCATACTCCAAGCAGAACCAGCTTTCATGAGCATACGCTTTCGCCCAGTTGATGAAACGTTCTTTCCACCAGGTATAATCTTCAATGCTTTCCAGAGTTGGTGGCTTTGAGTGAGTTCCGTAAAAGTTATCATGCTTGATGTTCTCATTGAGCACCTTAGTGATGGTTTTTGGTGTAACATTTGCAACCTCGGACGATTCAGATGTAAATGCGTTGAAAAACATGTTGTAGAATTCCTCAGCCATGATGTAAACCTTGAATATCAGCACCTTTTAAACACCTTGAAAACAAACAAACAAACAAACAATCAGTTTAAACGAACTGTATACGTAAAAGTGTGAGAGCGAAATTGGTCTAGGACTCGTGTCGAAGAAAACTTGATCGAATGAAAACTGATTGTGTGGGCCACGCAATATGGGCTTGAAGATGGACTAATTAACCTCCCAAACAAATTGAATTACTTGGGCCGCAACTATTAGAACAAATGCTGATTGGGCCGATCACTTTTGACACAAACAACACTATTCTTTTGACCCTTGAATATAACAAGCCGACAACACACTTAACCAAATTCTTTGTATCTTGGGCTGATAACTACAGATTATAATATGATTCTATTGAGCCTTGAATTCCACCAAACCAAACATCGACAGTAAACAAGATCACATGGGCTGATGACTTATGCAATAAATGGATTCAGGAACCGACAACTTTAATGTTTACCCTATTCTCATTGGACCTCAAAGTTCACTTAGTCGACAACAGCAATTGTTCAAATCGATCTGATTGGACCCTTTATAAATGTGGCCGACAACTTTTAATATGCAATCGTTAAGTGGTGGCTGACAATTAAAATACAATTCAGTTTCACATGCTCTCTTTTCTCAATACATGACAGCCTTGTAAAATGTTAAGTCAGATATATCTCAAACAATTGTTCAATCGGTACACGTTTTCAAGCAAACTCAAATATATCAAGCGAACGGGTGTGTGTCGCTTCAGATTGCCATGTGTTTCAAGCGATATGAAAAGTTCAAGCGAGAGACTCGATTTTCAAGCGATAGGGTACAGTTCGGTCAAGCGAAACCTAGTTTCTGTACTTTTTCAAGCGAAACCAACATATATTTTCAAGCGAAATACTGGAATATGACTGATTCAAGCGAAACCAACAGATATTTCAAGCGAAAACCTTAATATTCAAGCGAAACCTCAGAATATTCAAGCGAAAGCCTTTGTTTCCAAGCGAAAGCCAGCTGTTAATCACGAAATCGGACCTAAAACTTTCGATTTCTCCTAAACGGCTAGGAATGAGGATCTGAAACTTGGTAGGGTTGTAGATCAGGTGTTTTCGCACAACATATCAAAAAAATCAGACGATTTGGACCGTAAAAACCCGTTCAATTTGACTATTTTCAGTGAAAAACGTGAAAAAGATGAAGAAATAGATGAAATCCGGATCAGAATCTGATGATTTTCTGCGCGAAAATGTGTGATGGATCAGTGCAATCGAGCTCCTGCTCTGATACCACTTGTAGGACCGGTTTTGACTCCGAAACGATTGCGAAACGAACGTGAAACGTGTGGAATCCGTACACGAACGCGACCTAACACATGTGACGTAATATAAACGTGATTCTATTATAAATCTGAAATCGTACAGCACCTTGAATCACTTTCTCTCTCTAGATTCTCTCTCTAGATCTAGAAAGCTCCAAATAACAAATGTAGCAAAAGTCCCTAATCTATGACATAATCTCCTATTTATAGTCCAAGGCATTTAATGAGATTTCTCAATATTACAATTATGCCACCTTGCCTTTTTGTCTAGCTATCACTAATATAACGACTCACTTTCTTCTGTTTCTTGCTACGGCTCGGATTGACGAAGGCTATAGACATAAATGCACTAACAAATTCTACCCAAGGAGAATACGCAGAATTATTATTGGCATCCTACCTATGGAGGATGGCCGTACATATCCTACCCAAGGAAGATATGTAGATCCCGTTTTAATTTTTTTAACCCATTCCCAACCACCGGGAATCCCATGCCTTAGAAAGTGTGTGAACTCACCTTTTGTTGCTCGGTTTTGACTCTCAAATATAGCTAACAGTCAAGGCCGGTCAATCACGTCTTAATATGATTACCAGTTAGTCATTTAGTGGTTTCAAATAGAGCACAAAGTTCCTATACGCATCTACCACATAACATGCATCACTTTAACGGTTTATGCACATATAAACTTCCCATCTATTCTCGTTCATAAGCAAACATACGACATTGCACATAACACATATAACATGTTATATCATTCACAGATAACATACCCGACATTTAGACACGCAAATTACTACTTATGTCATTTCAACTTAAATATCCAAAACTGGGCTGTTTTCGGGCATTTTAATAAAATAGTTAACTTATTCCAAAAATTCCCAAATTTTTACAGATTATCTTAAACGATCCAAATATTATTTTGTAAAAATATCGGGGTCCAGTTCATTACCAATATTTTATAAAAATTTATTTTCCGGACTGAACTCAGATTTATCTTTTTCTGACTGCAGTCCACGGAATAATTTATTTAAAATTCATCGAGAGTCCGATTTACAAAATTCTAGTGAGAGAATTACAAATACATCGGTGGTCATCTACAGTACAAATTTCATGATCTAACTCTACACAGAACTCAAGTTATGACAGAAAATAGAACGCATATTTTCAGCAGTAAAAATGCAGCTCTAGCTGCTGTTACAAAATGACACTTTAAAAATAGTAAACGGAGTCCAAAAATTATGGTTCCAGTGCCATTAGAACCGTATTTCATAATACATAACTCTAGACTTCAGAAAATACATTTTTTGTTAAGTTACTGTCCTGTTACAGCCAACTGAAGTTGGCTGTAATTACCAAACAGCCTACTGTTTCAGCTTTTAACTTTCTAACTTGTGTTCGATTGATTCCGTTAACATGTTTAGTGATCACCACAACATCAAACATCAATATTAACTAGCAAATCATCAGGAAATCAACAAGAATCATAACAACATCATATTAACATCACTTCATCACTAGACTAGTTTATGTTCAAGACTTGTTTAAGGTTCTTTAGAGTTTCATATCTTTTTTATCTTTAAACATCATTAACCACTCAGACAACAAGTAAAAAGCAAAGATCTAAGTGCTTACCACTAGCACAAGGCTAGGGGAGTTCAAGAGGGTAAAAGTGGTGGATAAAAGAAAACGAGAGAGGTCCTTCAACTTCCGAATGCACCGAGCTTCGTTGCACGCCTTGATACACCTTGAGATGAGCTTGGAATACTTGATCTTGGAATGAAAATTATGAGTGTGTGTGGGAGGTTGTTGGCCGAGAGCTTAGAGGGGAGAAGGAGGAGAAATTTTGTGTTGAAGAAGATGTAGGTAGTTAGTTCTTTTATGTCCTTCAAGTCCCTTTTATCCAATGGATCTCTTGTCCCCAAAGTACAATACACGATCCTCCCAACTCCAAGAAAGGTTTAGAAGAAGATTATGGAGGATCTTGTGATCTTGTGGTGGGTCCCACATGCTCATAACCGATTGGGGGGGGGGTTGGTTTAGTTGGGATGCAATGGGTGGTTATGTTAACTAGTTAGGTTATAAGTATCTAGTTAGTGTTATAAGTTACTAGATATCTTGTATGATGTGCTATGGTGTTCGAGGACCATAACTAGCTTAGTAAAAGTGAAACATTGTGTTTGGCAATATTTTTGTGTTCCGGGTAATGTCCGGTTGTTCGGTTGGGTACCGTTCCGTTAAAGTGCTTAATTAATCCGTAAAGTGTCCTATATATATTTTTTTGTAACATTTTTAATTTTCAACACTCAGGAAAGCATACCGGACTATTTAGTAACTTTTCTGTATACTACTAGTATGTTAACAAGCACATGTAAGTATAACACAGAATTCAGAAAGCAGTTAAGTGATTCAGCACATGTAAGATTAAATATATTATGGAATAATATTTAATCTAGTAGCCATTATAATCATTTACATTATATGGATCAAAATATATAACAACCTATTAAATAATTAGTTGGTAATTGTTGATGGGCCTAATTACCCTTATTAACTAATTTGGGTTTCCTCCTGGGTGCATATATAAGGAGAATAATGTGGAGGTTAAAGGGTTAGACAATTACACAAACCCTAATAACACATAACATCAATCTCGCCTCTCTCTCCCAACCGAACACCCTATTCGGGTTCTTCATCACCATCATTAGATTGCACCCTAAGGGGGAACCAGACCAAGCTAACAATCATGTAAAACACTGTTGCTGCATCTCCATCTGGATTCTCTGCTGGCCTGTACTGATGCAATCAAAGGTATGTTTTCATGTTTTCCATTATGTTTAAAACAGAACTGATCAACATGTGGTATCAGAGCATATGTTGATTAATCAGTTCTGTTTTCGTATCCATTAATTCTGGGATTGAAATCTGGAAAACGGAATTTTGAAAGCCTAATTAAATTCATAGCCGGTTTCGAGTCACATAACCCGAGTCCACTGTTTCGGGGAAAAAGAATGTTTTTTTTAATGACTCGGAATCATAATGGTAAATCTTAACTGTCTGAAATCTGTATAAAACTCTTAAAAATTCAGGTTTCGGGTTCCAGAATTATTATTTTATTTATTAGGGTTCTTCATGTTCTTAGTGAAATTCGAATAAATTCCCTTATTTTGGAATGAATTAAGGATTAGAAGGTGTTTTTCCTGTATTTGATTAATTTTATCCCTTAAGATTTCGAAAAATCTGTTAATGTTATTAGATATAATTTTCAAAATTATTGGATAAATATAAAATATCTTTTAAAACAGGAAATAAAATATACCAAATCCCTTAAAATTCGAATTTCAAACTTATCACACTAACAGCTGTTAACAGGAGTTTCGAGATCATTTGTTTAACGACTCGAGACCATAAGGTCTCTACTCGAGACAACGATTTCGACTCGAGACCATAAGGTTTCGACTCGAGACCACTGAGGTTTCGACTAAGGGCTTCAATCTTCACAACTCGAGACCATGGTTGCGACTCGAGATCTCATAAAACACAGTAGTCGAGACCATGATTACGACTCGAGACACTGAGGTTGCGACTCGAGACCATTAATGAGTCGAGACCTCATAATGTTGCAAGATGAGTTGAGACTTGACTCGATCCGCGCTAATAGGTGGTTTGCTACTAAATAATTGGTTTTTGTAAATACTTAGTTAATTAATAAGGATCAAATAATGTTTTACAAAACCAAAATGGCTTTACTTGAATGAGCTTCTGATGTATCATTTCTGGCCAAAGTTGACTTGATACATCTACTTATCATCCAAGTATTACGAAAGCTATGTTAAGTGTGCATCATAAACATGAATGTCTTAATATCTGGCCAAAGCTGATTTAATTCCTTCATAGATGGCATACTTAACAAGTGCATAACTAAAGTGATTGTCTCAATTTCTGGCCAAAGCTGATTTGTTACAGCCACTTTGCACATGCTTAAATGATTACACTTCTGGCCAAAGCTGATTTGTCTTTGTTTAAGTAGAATTTTAAATAGTCTATTATTTTGATGTTAGTAATAGACATATCACAACCTCTTCACATAATGATCCTTATATTAATGATCCTTAATTAATTTTTATGATCATTTCGTCTGCCTTATTCTTAGTACCCATTTTTTTACTCACTATAATTTTCTTCTATAAATATATCTCATCCACTCTAATTCCTAAATCTAATATGTTTTGCTTTATTTAAAGTTTCTATAAGAATTAGCTCTTAAATTAAATCCTATATTATCTCTTAAGACACGATAATCCTATTGCTCTCTTCTGATATAAGTACTACAGAAGAAAATTAGAGCATGATGAATAGAATAAATCGAACATGATGTCTCTTATGATAATCAAGATCCCTCTAACATAATTGCTATCACTAAAGTTATTCCAGATTAAGTCTTTCCTAAGACTAATCTATTATATATGGAATAATCACAAGAATTCCTAATATGCATGCCTTCATTTAAAATTCTAAACTATAAGCTAAGTGGTATATGTGAATACATAATTATGTACAATACCATGACCCATAAAGTTAAGGGCTTACGCATGGAAATAAATACATTTTTCCAGTACATTACATACTAAGATTTTCACTTGTACAATTTGATGCCTTATAAATCAACTATAACACTCAAAAGTACCAAAGTATAATGAGTGTGTTGATAAGCAACATATGTACAAAGAAATAAATGTTTGAAGCTGGAAAATAAGTTGTTACTCACCTTAGAACCATTTAAAACTTTAAAAGAGGATTGTTCTAAGGTCCATAGACAAATTACAAGTAAAAATTCCAACTTTAAGGTTCTTCAAGAGAAAATCTCAGTGCATAATTATGCCATTAGACTAGACATAAGCAACGAGACTATCCATTATTCTAGAGAACAGTTGGGTAAATTAATTAGATAGTCACTTACTAATGATATTTAAGTCTGCTAATTTTAATATTCCAATTAACACATGACTAGTTGACTCTAGTTCCATACGTTTCCATACCAGAACTCGACAAATAACTAACATGAGAGTTAGTGACAAAATTAAATGTCAAGCTATAAGAACCATAATAAGCAGTCTTTTAACAACGTTTTTCGATACCTTATATATATTCTGAAGATTAGTCAGAATATGGTATCATAATTAAACAATGTTATGAAGGTTGTGAGGTTTGCATAGTCAACATAAAGTCATACTTACCTTAAACTCTCATTTTATTTTTTCTAAATATCTGGATAGAAACATTACTAAGATGAAACTAGATGATACCTTACATTTTCACAACTTTTGTTATCATGCAAATGAGAATTTGACAAAAGGAAAATGGGACTTATAAATTTCATCCATTATAACCAAAATTCATGAGACATCATGACATGGTTAATGAGGATGATTTTTTTTATCTAATCTCATTCTAAGTGATTTTAAATCATGACGTTACAGCCCTAAATCTTACTTGGCTTAAGGAATAAGTATGGGTCCATCATAAGTCATTCATTGACATTCGTGGAACTTATTCCAAATGGAATATTCAGAAATAATTCATTTATCATTTAAAAGACTATCAACTTGTATCTAAATTTTGTCGCATATGGCCCACGGTCTTAGAAGAAATCTAATCATATATGTACTTACTAAGATTTCTATTAAATATGTCCCTAAGTTTTCTTATAATATCTGGACATTAAAGAAATCAAATAAAGTCTAACGTATATGTGATAGGTTCCCACGTCACGTAGCTCATTGAAACTTCTCTTGTAGCATTCTAGAGATATTAAAGATCAGTGGGAGCATTAAGTGTCTTAATAATAACTTGCAATAGTTGCAAGAGGTGGGGAGTGAAAACTTCATATTACTTCAATTTACACCTCTTGTACAAGACACCGCTCCATCACGACACTGTTTCATCAATACTTGTCTCCTTAAAATCTAATGCTACTCTTACAAAAGTTTCATTGTTGCTTAATTGTGGGCACACTTAGATTTCTTACCTAAACTAACATAATCCTCAACAAGAGAAATCACAACGACTAACGTCATTAACTTGTTTCTCTATTAGAATTTGTTGGTCGTTAAACATTGAACCTAAGCATGCTGAGTTCCTAAAGATTTCTAAGGTCAGTGGGAGCAGTCAAAGTCCTTATCATGACTTGCAAGGAATACAAGAGGCGGGGGGAAGAGTGTCAGTAAATTTCACTACAAATTTAACTCCGATTACACCTCTTGTACACCATACTGCACCAACTCTTACAAACTTAGAATCCTGAAAATGATAGCAACCTAACCAAGAGCTAATCCATAAAACTGAAACTTCTAATGAACCCAATAATCAACTCAGGAGGTCATCTAGGCTTAAAAACCTACTAACTTTGATGATTACATAACCTCCCCAACTGAAGTTGAAATGGATTTTGAAAATGTTTACCGATCCTATCTCTTCAAATTAAGCCATTAGTGTCAATCAATCTTCTAAATGGAATAAAATAGTTTTCTAGTAAAACTGATTTTATGTGTTCGTATAACGTTTGGGATTTGATTGAATTACCTAAGAGTGTTCATAACTAAACCAAATCCTGATATAAGCGTTAAGACACAAAGAGGCATGATTGATTGTCAAAGCTTATACTTAGGAAGAGATAAATTATCAAAGATTTCTTTGAGGATCATCACTGTTCTAGTATCTTATAATAGTTTAAAGCTACATTAGATGAACATTAAAAACAATTTTCCCTAATAAATGGCTGACATATTTACATGTTCATTAGATAACAACCTAAAGTTCTATACTGAAGGTTAAAGAACAGTTTGTCTATAAGCCAATAAAATCCATGTATGGGTTAATGCAAACATCATAATGTGATGAAAAGCTAACGTAATTATTTTCATCAAGAATCAAGTGGATTAATGTACCTACCTCAAGATGAGTGGGAGCAACTAAATTAAACTTGTCTATATAGATGATATTCTTTTGACAGGTGTATGTTACATAAGTCAAAGCATTGTTAACACAAACTTTGATATAATAGATCTCAGAGATATCTCTTAAGTGATAGATATCATAACATACTGAGATAGATCCAATGGGACATTAGTTCCGTTCCATAAGTTTAACCTTAAATGGGTCCTTACATATGTAACAAACAATACTGCTCTCCTTTAGAGGATAATAGGATAAATGAGATGATTTCCTTACGCTTCATTAATTAGAAGCCTTATGTAAGTTCAAGTCTATACTCGTTTAGATATTACTCACATTGCAACACACTAGATATGTCTAGATTATTGTGAAGCATCTAATAGAGTATCATAATATCTTTAAAAGAAACGAGAGACTATATTTTAAAGAAGAAGTGAGAACTCAAACCGGTTTATTACTCTAACTTTGTGATATTCAAAGATGACAAAATGTAATTTCGGGTATATCCTTATGTCAGCAGACAAAGCCTATCTTATGGAGGAGTCATAATAAACTGATAATAACAACCTAAGTTATAACGACATAATATAGTCACTAAATGTTGTTGGAAATTTATCAGTGGACTCATAAGTTTATTAACTCCATATAATTAATGTTTTGAAGACTTAGTGTGATAAAGTCAGCTACCATGACTCCTTGAACAGTAACAGTTCAAGAGGTGCTGCATTAAATTTCGATACGCAATTAATTATTCGTTTATGAACGAATTGAGGAAACTAATTTTTGTATCGAATACATTCATGATATGCCTAAGGATCCTATAACTGAAGGGCTATTACCCATAAGTCTTATTAAGAGAGCTCATAGACGGGTATTAATTAATGGCCATGCGCAATTGCATATCGTACTATGAATGACTAAGTATTAGTTAATTTTCCTCATCAGTTTGATTTTGTATGTCTCTAAGAATATGTCAAGTCGATATAATGGCATATAGACAAATAAAGTTACAAATCAAACAAAGGGCTTATGCATATTTTGATCATGACGATTAGGTTTTAAATTAAGGCTATAGTATGACTAATGGGGGTCCTGAGTCGCATAATGATTCAACGGCTGTATTTCTCTGCTATAGTACTTGTTTAAGGCTAAAATGAGTGTTAACTCCTGATCAGGCTTATCTAATACTCATAGTAAATGATTACTCGGCTAAGTGAGAGAATGTAAGATTAAATATATTATGGTATAATATTTAATCTAGTAGCCATTATAATCATTTACATTATATGGATCAAAATATATAACAACCTATTAAATAATTAGTTGGTAATTGTTGATGGGCCTAATTACCCTTATTAACTAATTAGGGTTTCCTCCTGGGTGCATATATAAGGAGAATAATGTGGAGGTTAAAGGGTTAGACAATTACACAAACCCTAATAACACATAACATCAATCTCGCCTCTCTCTCCCAACCGAACACCCTATTCGGGTTCTTCATCACCATCATTAGATTGCACCCTAAGGGGGAACCAGACCAAGCTGACAATCATGTCAAACACTGTTGCTGCATCTCCATCTGGATTCTCTGCTGGCCTGTACTGATGCAATCAAAGGTATGTTTTAATGTTTTCCATTATGTTTAAAACATAACTGATCAACAGCACAATCATCAAGCACTTTAATTATCATTAATAAATTGTACGGATACAAGGAATTATGAGGGTTGTCACAGCTGCAAACGAACCAAACGAACATGAACAAGACCTTGTTCGTGTTCGTTTGTTAAGAATTATATGTGTTCGCGAACCGTTCACGAACACTTATCAAACGAGATTTTATGTTCGTGTTCGTTTGTTAAGGAAATGAATTTGTTCGTGTTCGTTTGTGTTTGTTTGTTAATTTTTGGCAACGAACATTGACGAACACAAACGTGCACACACTAATCTTCATGAACACAAATGGAAATAAACGAACACAAACAATCGTTCATGAACAGAATATATAATACACCGACACTTATTTGATATTTAATTTGTTGGAATTTTGAAGTATTTAATTAAATATAAAAACTAAAAACAATAATGAACTATCGAACACAAACGAACACGTTACCGAAAGTTCACGAACATAAACAAACGAACACGACTTTTGTTCATGTTTGTTCATTTAACTAAACGAACGAAATTTCTTGTTCGTGTTCGTTTGTTTAGTAAACGAACGAACACAAACGAACTTCCCGCCGAACGGTTCACAAACTGTTCGCCAAACATTTGGTTCGTTTGCAGCCCTACACGCCATGTCATCTTGATAGCCCCGCCCAACGCCCGGGTTGAAAGTCCCGCCCAAGGGGCCACGCCCAAACCCAAGCCCACCTGGGGTGGTGACTTGGGCGTTTTTACCCAACTCACGCCCCCATACCCCATACCCCATAGTCTTAAGGGGGAGGGAGTGGTTATCACTTGCAAAAATTCCATCACTCACAACATCCAATCAAGTTCCGCCATGTCATCAACCATTATTCCATCACTCACAACTTTTTTATTGGCAATGGTCATCACTTACAACACCCAACCAGGGGCGCAGCATGTGAGGGGCGGGGGGGGGTCGCCCGACCCTCCGAACTTTTCGGTTAGTAGTGTTACGTATGTGTTTTTCGTATAGAAATTTTTAGGGATATACGTGTTAGACCCCCCGGTTTTAAAAAAAAAATTATGTTAGACCCCCCGGTTTTCTAAAAAATAAATTATATAACCCAAATAAAATACTAAATTAGCCCAAATAAAAGAGTGTTTTATGTATTTTTATCATAAGCCCAAAATAACCAAATCAAAACTCATGGCCCATTTAAGAAATTAAACCCAATATGAATGTAAGCCCAAATAATCATCTAATTTCAATTGTTGCTTGTTCGACCAGGGCGCAGACAGAAGCAACCGAAGAAAAACGCAGGGGCTGGGGAAAGCGACTGGCTGCTGGGCTGCTGCTTGTTCGACTGTTCGACTTCGACTTCGACTTCGAGACTTCAAGTTCGAGATTTCACTTGTTCAATCATCCTCAGGTATGTTAATTTTTATGTTTAGGTTTGATTTAGGGCTCCAATTTATATGAATTATGTTGAAATTAGATGTGAGTTTTAGCCCTAAACTTGTTGAATCTTTCTCTAGCTATTAGAATTTTTGAAACTTAGGTTGATTTGTTCACATTTGTTATTAGATTGCCATGAGGAAGAATAAATGCATAACCTCCTTTTTCAAAAGAAAGAATGAAAATGAAGAACAAGTAGAGGGAAATCAGGGAATTGTTAAAAATCTTAAAGGAAGACGAGCAGAACTATAATTCTTCATCCAACTAAACCGGGTACCCACCTTCCTCTTCTTTTTAATGTTTTGGTATCTTTATTCAATTGTTTGTTAAACAATGTTTACGTTTTAATGTTTGAGAACGGCTTTTAATTTGATATTAATGTTTGACCCGACCCGAATCGCATCACCGACACCCTACCCGACCCGACCAGAATCGAATCACCGTTGCTCGACCGAACATAGAAATTTTTTTTAGGTCTAATGCCTTCCGACCCCTCGAAATTTTTTTTCAAGCTTCGCCACTGCACCCAACAATACCCATCACTCACAACACTCAACAACCCATCACTCACAACCCTTCAACGCGTGAAGAAATCCACGAGTTATAGTGTATAGTGGCGGCGGTGTTTGGTTGTTTTCCACGAATGATAGTTTGCCATCATGCTGCCACCCCCAGTACCCTTATCGGTGAAAAATCGTTCCAAGCTAAATCTCTCGACTGAGATCAATTGATCAATGGAAAATGGTGCCGTTCTAATTTGTGTAACTAATGTAATTGGTGGTTGCATGGGTCTGCTTGTACTTTGTTTATTGATTATTGGTCGGTTTGTACATTGTATATTGATTCTAGATTTCTAGCTCGTGATAGTGGTTTAATAAAAGTTACCTTTAGGGAAGAAAAAAAAAAAAGCTTTAGCTTGAACTTGAAGGGTAGATATAAAAACACCTAAGATGGAGACATTAACAACCGAGGTTTTAAGAAACACCAACGCCTTTAATAAGCGATAATATTACGTTTTAGCGCTTGTGTTATATTTTATTTGCCCTATAGACATGGCCGGCTTAAGGAAGAGTGAAATAAAGCATACGCTTTGGGCCTCTATTTTCCTAAGACCTCAAATTCTAAAAAAAAATATATTTATATGTATATGTATAAGTGATTAGCATTGAGATTGTTGACATTATGGTTTATGATCTATAAGTATACATACACGTTCATGACATATTAATCATAGGATCCAAAACATTTTTTTTTTACTAAAAGGGGCTCAATTTTATTATCTGCTTTAGGCCTAAAATATTTTGAGAAGGCGTTGCTGGCGATAGACTATTTGTATTGGTTTATCCTTCTAAGGGGCGTTTTGCGTCATGTGAACACCAGTATTTTAAAGCATAAAATGGGTGTAATGATGTGAAGTGTGTGAATCAAACAAACCAACCAATAGTTAAAATGAATGATGTAGAAGTGTGTGAGCAATGAAGGCGTGGTTGAAACCACAAGCCTCCAACTATTTGTCGGATCATGAGATGGGGGCAGTGTGCTCGATATTTTTGGGGCGTGGAATGGGGCAACCACACCCCATTAGAGATGGTATTAAAAATATTCAGTTTCCTCAGTCAAAATTTTCCTCCATATCTACATTTTCCCGTTTTCAAATATTTTTTTGATTTATTTTTCATAATCAGTTTTATTTATCGTTGACAAGAATTCTCAACTTCCTATAATTTAATTCTCAACTTCTTATAATTTAAAAAAATTGAATAAATTTAAAACTAAAAACTACGTAAAGTAAAAGCTCTAAAAATTTAAACACTTAAACATCATATTTTAAAAATCAAGAAAATATTACATAAATTATCCTTTATTTAACTATCAAATTTCACCATTTGTCCTCTATCTTTATAAAACATACTCTATTTGTTTTACTTGAACACCTATCCAACACCACAGTTAACCTTTATCATGTGCCCCCCCCCCCCCCCCCCCCCCATGTGAGGGACAAAAACAACATTTTAAACCCTTTCTCTTTCGGACTTCATATATACGCTACAAGAAATAACTTCATTAGGGGCGACATTTTTAGCGGCGACATGTAAAAAGTCGTCGCTAAAAGTCTGATCTGTGTTTTTGCATCTTAGTTGAGAGTGTGGCTCTTGATCAACAAAACGATCCGACGGTTATATCTCCCCTAAGCATCAACAAAAACCTTAGGCGGCCTTTGTTTCCCACTTCCCTCCAAATCGCACAACCCTGAAAAGACCACTACCGATTAGAGGTGTACAAATCGGTTTTTTTCAAAAACCAGTTTCGGTTATTAACCGGTTTCGGTTTTTTCACCCAAAATAAAAACCGGTTTTTTATAACCAGTTCCGGTTACTAACCGGTTTTTGAGGTCCAAAACAATAACCGGTATAACCGGTTGGGACCGGTTTTTCCAAAAAAAAAAACCCGGTTTTTTACCGGTTTTAGCCAGTTTTTTAATAACCGGTTCGGTTAATAACCGGTTTTTGAAGTCAAGAATAGTAACCGGTATAAAAACCGGCGGTTAAAAAAACCGGTTAAAAAAAACCGGTTATAAAAAAACCGGTTAAAAAAAACCGGTTTCGGTTTTTTTTTCCGTTTTCGATTCTAAAACCAGTTTTTTTGTACACCTCTACTACCGATGCCTGCATTTGTGACGACCACCACCACCTAAGACGGGCACCATCTTCGGAGCACCCCCACCACCTGAGACCCCCAAATCACAACCGTATCTCACCATTTGCGTCTGCTGTGTCTGAGACCCACCATTCATCACCGCCGAAATACGCCGCACCACCGCTGGTTTCAAGGAACCACCGTATCTCAACAATTTGATGAATTTGGTAATTTTTGTGCTATATATTGTGTTAATTTTTTTCTGGCACTTGGAATTTGGATAATTATAGTCTAGGGTTTGTTAGAACTTGATATCTAAAGCTAATTGTTAAAACTTGATATATAGGGTTAATGGTATGCTTTGTGGCAAGAGGAACTGTTGTTTTGGCATAACACACAGCTTACAGAAATTGCCTTCTAATGACAGTAGAGACACCTACTCATGTGATGGATACACCTTCAACTTCTTTCTTGATTTAGGCTTTGGTATGGTCACATTGGACACATCTTAATTTCAACTTTAAAGTTTTGCACAGTTAGTATGATTAACAACTTAGGGTTTATAATAATGTGATTATTATAAGTAATGTTGTTTGCAAGTTTTGAACGGATTTTGTAAGTTGTTTTTGAACGGGTTCTGCAAGTTTTGATGTATAGTTGTTTGTTGATATATTAAACGAATTCTAAAGTATAATAATGTTGGATGTATGACTTAAAAGGGGGATGTCAAGATTATGAGAGGGCAGGGCTGAAATAGTGACCTGAGTGGGTCTCGGTTTGACTTTGGTTAGTTGTTTGTGGGGGCAGGTTTGACTTTGGGTCTCGGTTTAACTTTGGTTAGTTATTTGTGGGGTAGGTTTAACGTTGGTTAGTTGATTAGATGCTTGCTGAACATTTCATATTCTGCATTGGGCTACAACAAAAAGTGCTTTGCTTTTTTCACCACCATTCTCGTCTAGGTAAGACATCTCACTCTCCCTCTCACACAAACACATATACATGCATTAAAGATTATGAAAATGGACCAAAGTTATTCATACTTCAGAAAATAAAATATCTAGAAACTTGTTTATATTGCTTAAATGACGCATGTACGTTATGCAGATGCAAATTACCATTAGTGACGGACCATGTACGTTATGTACGTTATGCAGATGAAAATAGAATATCTAGAAACTTGTTTAAACACATATACAAATGTCGCCACTAAAGATCAAAATGTCGTCGCTAAAAGTGAACAACCTTTAGCGGCGACATCTTTAACGGCGACAAATGACCACCAGCGACGGACCATTAGCGGCGACCTTTTAGCGGCGACATGTGGGACTTTTAGCGGCGACAATTGTCGTCGCTAAAGCTCTGTTTTCTTGTAGTGATACCAGATATTAAACCCACTTCATCCTCTAAACCTCAAACCTATAAAATCATGGATCCACACATCCATTCAAAGATGGTGTATTGCATATCCGGAAGACAAGCGGTCTTACGAACTTCTTTCACAGACAAAAAATCATGTAGTAGTTTTTACGGGTGTCTTGCACATTGTGGGTTTATTGTTTGGTGTGAAATTGAGATTTGCCCAAGATCAAAGGTGATTATCCTCGGATTGTTGAGGTCTAAGACCAGGGTTGATATGCAAAACCAATATTTGGCCCAAAGCGACAAAAAATTGAAGATGAAGCAAAAAACCTGAGGAAGAAGCTTGTCAACAGCTAGTTTTTCTTCTTTGTTGTTGCAATTGTTTGTGTACTTTTTTATTTCCTGTAATTTAGTGATTTTATTGTATAAAATGTAATGCTAGTGCTTTTGTAATGTAAAGGGTTGTTATATGTTATGTGTAATGCAGTTTGTTTTGTCAAGTTTAAAGGCTGCAAACATTGAATCAATTGGTTACACTTTTGCTATATTGTAAAGCATAATTAGCTGCAAATATTGAACCATTTTAATGCACTTGGGCTGCAATATTGGATAAATTGTAATGAACCAATGTAATGTAATATTGGCTGCAATTTTCCTCTACTCTGGCTGCAAAGTGGCTGAAAATTGGCTACACTTTGCTGAAAATTTTGGTGCACGTTGGCTGAAATATGGGATGCAATATTGGTTGGACTTTGGTGGCAATATAACAAGCCATTGTAATGCAATATCGGATGCAATATTGCCTGCAATTTAACAAGCGAATGTAATGCAATATCGGATGTAAACAACCCATACATAGATAAAAGATAAAATCATCCATACATAGCTAAAGTTTTTTAAACCAAAAGATATCCTAAATGAATACATTAACATCTAAAGAAGTTTAAACCAACCAAAAGACATACTTTTTTTAACAACCCAAAAGACAATTTTAAGCCAGACAAATTGTAGTAACATCTAAGATTGTTCTTGTCCCTTGCAGGTCCTGCTATTGTTCCCTGCTTTGCCACACTTCAAACAATTCTTTATAGTCCCCCTCTTTGATAGTCTTCTAACTTTTGTTTCCTCTTCCAACTCAACTATTGCCTTCTTTTTTCCTTTTCAGGACTATGATACTTGGGTGCTATCAGAATGGTTAGGATATTGGTCTTGGGCCACAATGTCCTACTATTGAATCGGTAAAACTTGAACTTGTACACTTGTTTCCACCTCTTCTTGTGTAAACTATATGAACATGTCTCTGGAAGTTTTGTTCCCTTACCACCATACTATCACACCTCAACAATGGTGAAAACATCGAGGTGAGGCGTAATAGATTGCTCAAAGACAACACAAAACTAGATTGCGACAATAATTAAAATTCAAAATTTCATTTCCATATATTTGAATAGTAGAATACATTGTTTGAAATGAAAAATACAACAATTTGCAAGTTTTAGGATAAAACATAAAGAAATGCATAATAAATTTTGGTGAGTATCTAATCCACCCTAAGTAGTTTTCTTGTATCGCATCATCAAATATCGCCTGCAACATGTATAAGATATCCGTCAACACAAATTATCTCGGTGAGCATACTAGTTTATCTACAAAGCATATTCTCACGTCCACATGTTTATTGTATACTAAATCATGTAATCATACTTGCATGCAATAGCTACATATCAAACCAAAATGTCAACTAGCGTAATCTTATCACCGAATTGAATAAGACCGTAAAGATTGAATACCTAACAATGACCCAACAAACGGGACCGTGTGCTACTCCTATAGCGCTATACATGTGAAGGGAGGCTTGCAAAGTTAATGATAGATAACTAAGCATAAGATTGTTCTAGCATGCATAACATATTAGTCATAGCAAATAAGCATGTTTAAGGATTGAGTGTTTTTATAAGATTGATTGTATGTGTGTATATTGTTGGGAATCAGTGTATCAAAACAGAAGCAGAAGCGGTTTATATATTTTAACAAGAGCCGATTATATACACATATATATTATGGCCGATATATATATATTATATGTTTGATTTATTAATCCAATTAATAAATATCCCAATCAGGATCAAGGTTATACGCATATAAACAAATAAATAAATAAACAACCATAGTGGGTTTTAGTAATTAACCTTTGACGACTACACCAGAATTGTAACACGCGGGTTACAACGAATCCTCGCTAGTAGGAAGTTCACAACCGAGCACAAGACACCCGAAGGTAGAAGCGACCAAGGATGAAGGCGGCGGTGGTGCTCCGATCGAACAGGTGTGGGTGGAAGCCCTTTGATGGGGTCGGCCGAAACTTGGGAGGGAGGCTAGGATTTTTGTTATGTTAAAAAGTGTGATTAGGGTTTACACCTTAATCTTCTTTTTATAATGCGTAATCTTACATTAAGCCCCTATAATTATACAATTAACCCTATTAATAATAATCTGATTAATATTAAGTCCATTGGGTTTAAATTATTATTATTTCACAAATAATAATCCACCTACTCGTGAACATATATGATTCGTGTACCGTGTAACTCTTCGGATCGTACCGAGTTGGATACATTAACTTTAATTACGGTCGGACATAAACATATCTCCAACATATATGTGTGTTTAGTATGGATAAATGTTGCAACCCAAATAGTGTTTAAAGCGATAAGTGGGTCAAGTATGAACTCACGGTTTGCGAAGATTTCCACAAAAGCGAGTAAGCGGTTTTGAAGGATGGAATCACCAAATTTACCCTATAAGGTAAAAGAGGTGTATGAGTATGAGGATTTTATGATTGGAATATAAATGGGAAACTTATAAGCATGAAAATACATAAAATATATCTTGCCTAGATACTTATTTGGACTTTTTTTTAGTTTGTGTTTTACATGAGTGTTACACACCCATTAGAAGTCGAAAATAAGGAGTCAAAAACTAAGATAGTTTCCACCTTGACTCATAACATTCAACCATGATTATGATTGATATTACGATTTGTTTTTTTTTTTTGGGAAGTATTATATATGTATATTATTAGGTATATTATAGTAATGTATTTGTCATGTATGAGAGGTAGGGTAATGCACGAACCTCAAGATTTTCACCACTGCACAAAATCACCACTGATGTGCTCTAAAATATACATATATTTATATAAATATTCCTACACTTTTGAGTAACTTTAGGATTGTTTGTATGAAAATTATACCCATATTTGGTGCTTAGTCAAATTTTATAGTTTTCCAATGAAAATGAGCAAAATAATTGATTCATACATGAGATTTATCAAATTTGAGAAAGCTTTGGAAAATCAAATGTGTAGTGGTTGTTGGATCAGTTATGTTCTAAACATAATAGAAAACGGAAAAAATACCTGTCACAGCAGACAGTGCAGAGGAGAATCCAGTGATGGAAGAAGCCATGGAGTTCGACATCTTTGTCAAGGTGATCTGGTTCCTCCTTAGGGTGCTAACTAATGATGGTGATGATTAAATCGATAAGGGAGTCGGCTATGGAGAGGGAGGCGAGATTGATGTTATGATTATTAGGTTTTTGTCTAAGTGTGTAACTGTGTAACCCTTTTAACCTCTACTTAATTCTCCTTATATAAGCACCCAGTAGGAAACCTAATTAGTTAATAAGTGTAATATGGTCCATCAACAATTACCAACTAATTATTTAATAGGTTATTATATATTTTGATCTATATAATGTAAATGATTATAATGGCTACTAGATTAAATATTAATACATAATATATTTAATCTTACAGTGGTTAATTGTAATTAATGTGCATTTTGATGAAGGTCACGTAAACGTAGAAAAAATAACAATTAAATAATTTCAATGTTATTTATTGCATTTAATTGCTTCATGTGTTTGTTATTTGTTTCTACAGCAAACCAACGAATGAAAGGATTAGTGGGCCATTAAGAATCAAAGGGAACAAGGATATAACAATTAATAAAAAGTTGGTTCTTGGGCTATTATTTTCGTGATATGCCAAGGAAACCCAAAGTGGAGATTTAAGTATATCTAAATATAATCATGAGAGGGGGACGAAAAAAGTGAGAGACGGCAGCAACAGTTAGACAGCAGAAAAGAGGGGACATCGAAAGAACAGAAGATACAGAACAAGAGAAAGAAAAGGATTGGTTCGAGTTGAAGCCGCGATCAAGATTCAATTCCGGGTTTGCAAATAATTAATTTATTGGTTTGATATACTTTATGTTATTCGAACCCGAGAACATGATTTATTGTTTATTATTTCAGACTCGTTTATTTTTCTTGACGATGATTCTTGGCTAAACTTTTCATGCTACCTAGGCCTAGGTGAACTATGATTTAATGTTTTGATTATTTGGTTTTGACTAATGATTAAATTGGGATGATTTACATATTCCTGTTTTGTGATTGTTTATGAATTTGTGTACTTGTCTTGGTTGTGATTGGTTGTTTGGTTAGGTGATCTTGTTAGTCTGGTCTGGAACTATTTAGATCATTCTAGGTTCGTTAATCGATTAGGTTTTCGGTCAAGAGCTTGAGATTAGAGATAATTCAAGTTTAACTAAATTAATTAAAATCAACTGAGTATAGTGTGCATCCTTTTCTGGCAACTCTAGGGACGAGTCAGGATTGCTAGGTTATTAGCTAGGCGTTGTTTGGTAGTTTGGGTGACCGATAGCTCGGATCCGGCTACTTATTCGCGTTTAGGGTTTCCTAGGTTTTCAATTATTTAATAGGTTTAGCTTCATGACCGGAGGATTTTAGCACCATAGTTGTTTTTAATCTGATAGTCGTGGGATTCGGTATCGATAGCTCGAGTCGTTTCCAATTTAGCACTTCATCACTTTGTTCCATCTTCTATTTTGGTTGATCATCCTTAGCGGGAGATTTTCTGGGTAGATTCGGAGCTTTAGTCATTGGTCAGGATTAGAGGTCATGGGTTGGTTATAGGGATTCGAAGCCTTGGTAGTTCTTTCTCATCATTGTCTGCTTCCCGACACTTCACCATCTTGTTTGCTTGTTTTGTTCTCTTGTTTAGTCGCTTTAGTTTAATTAGTTAAAACCTCAAATCCAAAATAATTAAACCACTTAAGTAATTAGTTGAATCAAAGTCTAGTTTAGCATCGCTAGTGTCTCGTGGGTTCGATACTCGGACTTCATTAGGCTTTACTACGTATGATAGGTACACTTGCCTGTCAGTGGTCTAGCATTTAGAGAGTCTTAGTTTATAAATTTAAAACTAGGGTGTCTAGATTAGGTTAGTTTTTTATAGACCATAATTTGCACATCAACCACATAGATGATTCGGATGGTTATTAATACAAGTATGAAGAACATAAAATAAACTATCTATTTCACTAAGTAACCAAGTGGGTATAACTAGACGAGTGTTTCCAACATTGTTATGGTTGGAGACTTGTTGTGGTTTGTTAACTTTAGTGCTTAGAAGTTACTTAGAGCTTTACAAGATTAAGAAAATGGAGGTGTGTGACCTCAAAGTTTCTAGAATCATACCTTAACACAAGTCCCTCAGCAATATAACTTCTTGTTAACTCGGTTTGGTGTGCAAAAGTTCCAATAAACAAAGTAAAGATAAGACAAGTTTAAAAGTTTAACCGAAAATCCTCACTTGGACCTCAAGAATAGTGACATGCCATCTTTGTTTACCTTTGTAAACATATGGCAATGCTCCTAGAGGTTATCCAAGGAAAGAGAAGAAGGAAAACCAAGAAGAAAAGTGCAAGAACAAGCTCAAAAATCATTTGTTTTGAACCTAGAACAATCTGCCAAACTTGAAGAATTTGATTATTATAAGGTGTTAGAGAGAGTGTTTGGAGAATGGAAAGTGTTTAGGAGGTGGTAAGGGGTTGTATTTATAGTTGGGATTAGGGTTTGCATGTTAAATGAGGTGGTTGGGGGTTGAAATGAGGGAAATGGAGCCAAAACTCGCCAATTGAAAATAATCTGCCAGATCAGGTTCCATACAGAACGCAAAGGGGTTCCATTGGAACTCTGAAATTATAAATATTTCATTTTTAGCCACTTGAGTTGTTTGGCTCGATATCTTATACTATAAACTTAATGTTGAACATGTTTTTAGGGTTTTAAGGTGTATGTAAACATGTTACAAGACAAAATCAAGTTTAACCAAATACAAAACAAGTTTTAAATTTCATTGATATACAATATAAGTTCATTCACATCTTAATGAACCCTTAAATCTATCTATGTTATATAATAAAAAAATATTTTTGAGGGACACATGCACGCTCTATGTGGTGATCTCAATTATCTTTTCTTGTGTAAATAAATAGATATAGATAATATATGTTGATAAGATTCTAATAAATTATTTAGTGATAACGAATGATCTCTATATTCAAAAAAAAAATTAGAGATAAAGAATGACCTTTATATATATATATATATATATATATATTGGGGAGGGCTCATTGGGGAACACTAAAAAGGTGGGGAACGGGGGAACACTCTTAAAAATTATACTTAACATGTTAAAAATATTTTTTTTCTAAATTTTTTTCGGCGCTTTTTCTTATAAATACAAGTAGAAACATTTTTAATAAAAAAATTAAAAACTAAAAATATAAAAAAATATGTTTAAAAAACAGTTATATCTTATAGAATTAACTTAACATGTTAAAACTCAATTTTTTTTAAAAAACTTTTTCAGCGTTTTTCTTTATAAAGGGAGGAGAAACTAGTCGAATAAAAAAAAATTCAAAAAAATTTTTTTTTAGCCTTTTTTAATTGTTTTTTTAATATTTTTAGTTTTGATTTTTTTTTTTATTAAAAATGCTTCTACAAGTATATATAAGGAGAAGCGCTGAAAAAGATTTTTAAAAAATTAATTTTTAACATGTTAAGTTAAATTTTTAAAAGTGTTACCCGGTTCCATACTTTTTTAGTGTTCCCCAATGAACCTCACACTATATATATATATAGGAAGGTTAACGTACATTACAGCTTAACGTACATCACGTACGACAGGTAATTACGCACGTTCATTTTAAAATCACGCACGTTATAACTCAAAAATCCAAAATCACGCATGTTGAAACACAATAATCACGCATATTGAAAACATTAATCACGTATGTTATAGAATAAATCACGCACGTTGTCGTACGTGAAGTACGTTAAGACGTAATGTACGATATACTTTTTCTATATATATATATTATTAACCGCTTGATTTTTTTTTTATCTTTTACCATTTTGTTTTTCATTTATTTATCTTTTTATCTTTTACATTTTTGTTTTTCATTTATATTTATCGTGTCTTTGCTTTATAATAGGGATTAATTAAATTAAATTTGATATATCAATTACAGTGATAATAAAATAAACATAAACAATCTTTTTTAATGTAAAAATATAAGTGAAAATAAAAGTAATAATAAAATACATAAATAATAACATATAACAAAATAGTTTATGTTAAAACTCTAACAATCTATAATTTGTAATCTTTTATAATAAAGGGTTGAGCTCATTTTAGAAAACTGAGAACTTTCAGAACACGTAATAAACAATCATGTCATTTTTTTATTTAACTAACGTTTCATATCATGATTAGTAATATATTTGGCATTTCCTACTGTAGAAATTAAATACAAATGAGTTTAAACATACAAAATGCCTTTAATGTAAGAAGTGAAAAAAGCATTTTTTTTTTAATTTTATCCCTACTACTTAAAAATGATGTTTAATTGCAAAATGTAAAAAAAAAATCGTGATTTTATAGTAGTAGAGTAGAGTGATTATAATCACTGTACAAAATTACATAATTACTATAGTAGTGTAAAATCACAAAAAAAAAAAAAAAAAAAAAATTGGATTATGGGACTAAAAGACGTGTGCTTAATAAGATGAGAAAAAAAAATTATCTCCTTCACTTCTCACGCTAAGAGTCTTTTGTATGTTAAGACTTATTTGTACAATAACTTAGACGTATTAATGTTTGTCACTGTAATGATATTGAGCGAACAAAGAACAATCGTTTGGAGGTTTTAAGAACTATATGAAATTTTATTTAAAATTAATATTAAAACACATTTATTCAACTTATTTAAGACATAGGTCCCTAATCTAGTAATTTAGATATATCCAATTGCACTCCTAAATACCTGCAACTAATAGCCATTTTTCTATAATAAATTATATGTATATGAAAATAAAATATATTAAAAGTAAAACAATCCAAGCTAAACCGAGTCAAGTTAACGAACGAATCAAACTGAACCAATCTTGTTCGTTACAAATCTAGCCAAGCTAGCTCAACTCAGTTTCAAATCGAAACATACCAAACTAGCTTTTCTCAAAATCCGAGCAAAGCTTCAGGCATTAAACATTTTGGACATCCGTACTTCCATCCACTATAAATTATAAGCCAACAATTTATATTAAGAGAGAAAAATTGAAACAAAAAGTGGATTCTGTTGAAAAAAAAAAGATTTATCAAATGTGTTACTCCTAAATAACAATTTTAATTGTGAATACTTGTTATTTACTATTGGTTCATGTATTGTTTTTAATTTTATGTTAAAATTTTATTATGGTTTTTGAATACTTATTACTTGATTTTGAATACCTGGTGAGCAACTATGTGATTTTGAATACTCATTTAGTGACTACATGATTTTTAATACTCACTTAGTGATTACGTGATTTCATTATAGTATTATGTGAAACCACATTGAGTAATTACGTAAAACCAAAACATGTAATACATAATATTTCATATGGAATACCTAATATTTCATGTATAATCCCGTATTAAGGATAAATTATATACAAAACATTTGCCGAATCAACCTATAATAACAACATAATGTCGTATATTAAAGATTGAGTAAATTACTTTTTGAGTCACCGTGTTTTAGTGGTTTTAACCACTTGAATTTAAAATCAAAAAGTTTTACGCCCCGAGTCCCTAACCGCTCATTTTATAACGTTTTGAGTCAGATTTTATTCATTTTTTTTATGTTTTGAGTCCAATTTTATCAAAAAAAAAAAAAATGAACTCAAAGGGACTCAAAAGGTTATTAAAAAAACATCTAGGGACTCAGGGCGTTAAACGTTTTGATTTTGGACTCAAATGGTTAAAACCAGTAAAACACAAGGACTCAAAAAGTAATTTACTCTTAAAGATTTAATTACGTAATAAAGCATAAACAATCAAGTTCTTATTATTGAATGTGTAATCATGTAATAAGTATAATTGTATTAGCATTAGTTATAACAAATGATATTTAATTTGTAATCATGTAATGAATGTACATTGAACGCATAATGATTTATGTTGAATGTGTAATCACGTAATGGGTGTTCAAAAATCACGTAGTCATGTACAGGGTATTCAAAATCATGTAGTCATGTACCGGGTATTCAAAGTCACGTAATCACGTAATAGGTACTAGGTATTCAAAATCACGTAATCACGTAATGAGTATTGAAGTCCTATAATTTTTTTAAGAAAACTATAGCAATAGGCTGCTTGAATTAAAGAAAATGAAATACTTGTTAATACGGTGTAATTTTTTTTAAATATTAACGTATGAAAAGTTATAACTGTTTGAAAATCAAGGCGAAAACTAGTTGAAAGGAGAAAAAGACCATCATACCCGTCTCTTCTAAAATTCGAGAAAGACAAATCTGTGGTCATAATTCTCTCCTAAACTTCGTATGAAATTCTTCTCTTGTATAGATCTAATCTTGTCTAATTTAATAATGTCCAATTAAAAAGGCAAAACAACAAGGTATTTTATGTCACTAGGAATAACACCTGAGCGCGTTGCGGCGCGGGTACATTGCAAACATCAAATAGATTAGTCTAAACGCTATGTGATGCGTTAACCGTATGAAAACGTGCATTTCGACATATCTGATCGAACTCAATGTAACTTATATAAGCATTGCGATTAGATCAAAACATAAAGTAAATCAAATTTATACCGTACAATCATAACGTATTATATAGGATCTGACTCATACATAGAAAACGTAACGGGTATAACGGAAAAGCTGACACGTATAATCAAAAGAGATTAATTAGAACTTTTGAAAAAAAACCACAATTTGACTCAACTCGGTTCGAAACAAAATTAACGAAACATTCATAAAATAAGCACAGAAACAGATTATATTTGACCACACTCATTTCCCAAAAAAGTTTACGTTGAAACATACGCCAACTCGAATTTATACCGAAACACACATAAAATGTGCACATAAAAGATGTTTTTTAAACAAAAAGTATTATATTTGATCTGATTCGTTTCCAGAGAAAAGTTTACGTCAAAACGTAGAGCAAATCGAATTCATACCGACACGTACATAAAATTATGCACGTAAAAATAGGTTTTTTAAGTAAAGGAGGTATAGGGGTGAACTCGAAACAAATTATTTTTAGTAAAAAAATTAATAGGTTAAATACGTTTGTAAAATCATGCCAAGTATCCGCAATGCCACACAACCAACAACAGAAGAGCTCATAAAATAAAATAAATAAAAGAAAAAATAACACTGAACGAAAACATACGTAAAATCCTTGAATCACGCACACCCGTTGCGGTGTGTTAATGCGAAGAAATTAGACCGAAACGTAAAACGTAGAAAGAAAAAGAGTAAATTACAAGTTTTGTCCTTTATGTTTACAACAAATTGCAGGCGCTGTCCTTTTTTCCAAAAGTTTACAGGCGGTGTCCTTAACATTTCCAAAATCTTGCAAGTTATATCCTTTAGACCAAACCCAGTTAGATTTTTTGGTTAAATCAGATTACATAAGGGTATTTTAGTCTTTTTATAAATTTATTTAAAAATATTTATTAAATAAAACAAAACAAAATAAAAAAACTTAATATATATATATATATAAACTCAAGAAAAAACTCTCTGGTTCTAGTCTCTCTTCACCATCTCTCTAGTCTCTCTCTCTCTCTCTCCTCACTCTCTCTCTCTCTCTTCACTCTCTCTCTCTCTCTCTCTCTTCACTCACTCCCTCTCTCTCTTCGAAGATCTGAAATTAAGGTGGATGGGGTTTCAGGTGCGGTGGTGGTTGTGGGACGATGGTGATTTGCACTGCGTTGAGGATGTGGGTGGGTGGTGACGGTGGATGCGGTGGTGACGGTAGGTGGATGGGGTTTCAGGTGCGGTGGTGGTTGTGGGTGATGGTGATTTGCACTGCGATGAGGTGGTGGGTGGGTGGTGACGGTGGGTGCGGTGGAGACGGTGAGTGCAATTAAAACACCATAAATCGTCAACACTACAAATCCCTTCCAGATCTTTCTCTTGGCGAACAAATCTCCGATTTCCGCTATAAAAGCTTGAAAAGAGGTAAAAAAAAAATTCAGTCGTTTTTGTATTCAAATGCCTCCACTTAATTGAACCCACAAGTTTTTGTTTTTTGTACCCTAGTTAACATTACCACTTAAAGATCTACTGGTAAGCACTTTTTATCCAACAAGTATGGTTGTTTCTGATAGGATTTTAGATGTTCTAACTCATGTTAACCAATGCTTGTTTAAAATTAAAGCAGATTGAGTGTGTGGTTGGTATTATCAGTCTGTTATTGATTTATGGTGTTTTAATTGCAGCTTGCATCTTGGTAAAACCTGCACACATAGATTTGACTAGTCAAAATTGATGGATGGGTGTATAATTTTTCAGATTGATCGTATAGTTGGTACGGTTAAATATGAATTAAGTGTACTGATTTCATCACCATACATTCGTCTACCTTCAATTCAGTCCAGATTTGAACCTGTTAGAGAGAGGAGTTACATATTTTAGAGAGATCGAAGAGAGAGAGAGAGTTTATCTATTGTTTTACTTTTAAGTTTGTACAAAATGACCCCTGAATAGAAGTTCTTTACAAAATAACCCCTGGGAAGGTGAAATGACAAGAATACCCTCATGTGCATTGCACATGACCAGATTTAACCAAAAAATCTAACTGGGTTTGGCCTAAAGGACATAACTTGCAAGATTTTGGAAAGGTTAAGGACACCGCCTGTAAACTTTTGGAAAAAATGACAGCGCCTGCAATTTGGTGTAAACATAAAGGACAAAACTTGTAATTTACTCAAAGAAAAAAGTAAGTTGATTTAAGGCCCCGCGCAATGGAACGAACTTGTCAAACGTAGAATAATAGACGTGTTGCGACGGGCCTGTCAAACGGGAAAAACAGACAAAAACGTTGAACCACAGAGACACACAGTTACGTCGTGTTAACTCGCGAAATTTTAAATCTCCCTCTCTTTTTCTCTGACTTCTCACTTTCTCTATGTTAATCTTTTTTGTAGGAGAAGGCATAAAATTTCGTTACTGTTCATTTAGTTCAATTTTTAATATATAGGAGAATTATCATCATCATACTCGGTAAATTCCATCAATAGCAAAGATAAGGTAGGGTCTAAGGAGGTAAGATGTAGACAACCTTACCTCTATCCCATGGGAATAGGGAGGCTGTTTCCAGTGAGACCCCCGGCTCGATAGTAGTTTTGTATCAAGCCTTGGACTTAAGGCACATAACACTCAACAATTGGGACAAAAGCTGATTAGTGCATGTACCTCCTTATCTTTCGGCTATCAACGCTATCACATGATGCATGCTTAACCGTCCCTCACTTTTTTAACAAGGTATTTTATGTATGTTAGTGATAATGATTATCTTCATTTATCACAATATGCCTGATACCGTAAAATATCTTTCAATATATAATTCTGAACTGATCTTTTTAACCAATATATAATATAATTCTTTCTTTTGCAGAATCAATTCCAACACACCATGCCCATGCGACGATTGTAGAATTAAGGTTGCTTTTTTAGCGAACATTATCATTATTTACAAACTCCACCCTCTTTGGATCATTTGACCAAAACTTTGTTCGTTGAAATGTGTATAATTGTATTGGATGCTCATCAAGCATTCCCATAGATGGATCCATATGAGATCTTTAATGTGGATTTAGTTTAGATTTTGTTATCGCTGATGAAGAAGCTGGTAATAGATTTGTAACATGTTATGCGAAAACAAAAAATGAACATCGGATTCAGTGGTGGAGCTAGGCCACTAATTTAGGGGTATCCCGAATTTTTTTTACCATGCAATCATACAATAAAAAACGATAATCAATAAAGTAGAACAAATACCAAATAGATTTGTCATCTTCTTTTTTTCATAGCTTGAAATCGTTTCATTACATCGTCGTCTTTTGCTTTATCAAAAGTTTCTTTTTCAACCGCACAAACCATAACATTGTTCAAATATTCCGGGCCCATTCGATTGCGTAAATCCGTCTTAACAAGCTTCAATTTCGAAAAAAAAACATATTTCAACGGTTGCGGTTGCAACCGGTAAAACCCCGATAAACCAAAGGACAAAAACTATGTGTTCCGGTTGCCACCATAAAACGAGCAAGATCACTTATTCAATAATAATATTGTTTTGGGTTTTGAGCTAACTTTATCAATTATATTTAGGGCCTTCTTTTAATGTTATTATTGTTAATTCGGGCTTAATTATTATACAAGTTTTCGTGTTGTAAAATGTTTGGGCTTATAAAAAAATGAGATTTTAGTTACCAATGGGGTGGTGGTCCATTGCCAAAGACAAAGCCTTTAAACAGAGGTCTTGGGTTCAACTTTCAAGTCCCACAAACGACAGGAATAAAAGAAATTTGCCGTTCAACAAAAAAATGAGATTTTAGTAATATCAAGTATCCTATTTTTTTGTTAGGAGTATCCTCGTGTTTTTTAGGGGTATCCTTTGTATAAAACCGGAAAAAAAATACTACGAATATAGGGTTGAGCCGTAGTCTGTGAAAAAAAAAATACGGCTCCTAACATTGTAGTTCCGCCCATGATCGGATTTAATTTCGTGAATTTTGAGTTAATAGTTATGCACTCAATGTCACATGTAACTTTAACACATATCTGCAAAATTTAAATATCACATGTAACTTTAACACATATCTACACAATTTAATATAATGGATATCGTATCCAGATATGCTATTTGTTACGGTTCTTGTTTTTTCTTTTTAAGAAATGTAAACATGTGTGTTGTCAATGACAAGCAACTTCTTTTACAACTTAAACATATGCATATTGTTTTTATGTTTATGTATTTTACTCGTAATTGTGTTGTTTTTAGTTTCATATGTTTTAATATTCTAGTATACTTAGACTATGGTCATGCATTTGCCATCAATATATAATCCATTAAATGCTTTCCCTCCAGACCCGTTTTGGGGTCTTGGGATTTGCTCAGCTGAGGATGCCTCTTCCTACGTTTTTGTGGCTTCAAGGGCTCAATCTTTGGTTTTTCAAGACCACATCCTTCGTAAATGTGGTGGTGGGTTGTTGGACTCTGATTACAGGGGTGTGTTAGACACTCTGCATGGTTTTCTTCCCGATCTTGATCTTGACAGTTTCTACATTAAAGACACCGCCCCCCTTAAAGCCCAGAAAAATTCTGGCGAATGCCTTATATGGTGAAATCGTCAAGACAATTAAAGAGAAGTTTGCCTTGTCCCCGCGGCAGCGAGCCGTGTTTCAGTGTTTGCAAGCCCCCGATGCTCAGGATTTCCTGTCTGTTGTTCCCATCGAAGGTTTAGGGCAATGTATGTCGGTTGTGGAATACCGGGCTATCCTCAAGTACCGGCTGATGGTACCCCTTTTCCCGGTTGATGACCCGTGTCCCGTATGTCGGAAGGCTTGCTTGGATTCTTTTGGGGAGCATGCAGTCCATTGCAAAGAACTATCGGGTTTTAAATATCGACATGATTTAGTTCGAGATGTGCTTCATGATGTCCTTAAGCGGGCAGGGATCTCGGCAAAAAAGGAAGCCCCGGTGAACTTTTTGACCGATCCATTAGAAAGGAGATCTACCCTACGGCCCGCTGACATTCTTGTTTTTGGATGGGAAGGAGGGAAACACGCGTGCGTCAATTTAACAGGTGTGTCCCCCCTCGTTGGGCTATAAGGGACCACGGGTTTGTGGCGGGCCAGGTGATAACCAAGGCGGACGCGGGCAAAGTAGCTAAGCACGAAAAATCTTGCATCGAGAATCAGCACGTGTTCGTTCCGTTCGCTTTCGATACCTTTGGCGCTCTCGCCCTTGACGTGGTGCGATTCCTCAAGCGGGTTCAGCAGGTGGTAAGCAATAACACCGCGCATGTTAAGGGGCATAATTTTGTGTTTAGCAGGGTAGAGTTTGCTATTCAGAAAGGGTAGCGACTTAGCTCGTTGCCCGTCTATCTGTCATTAGTCTGTAATCGTCTCTGTTTTAATAAAAAATTGTTTGTAAAAAAATATATCTATATTGTAACAACCCGCACTTTCGTGCATTGTTACTACTCGCTACACTCGTTACGCCTAGCACCAGAGATTCGGATCATAATGTAACTATATCGCATACATCGCTATTCGAAGGATAATCGCATATTTTCGCAATACATTATCGCTACATCACATCGCAAACACTAACACTCACGATGACATTGAGTGAGGACCTATTCTACCCTCCTCGATGGCCGTGATGTGTCGAAACGCAGACAACTAATGCTAACAAAGACTCTCGGGTGAGTGCTATAACTCCAGCCGTCGTGACGACGATGTCAATACGAGCAGGTAGTACCCCGTCAGTCATTGTGGCACAACGCATATACTAACGCTCACGATGACGTCGATAGAGGACCTACTCTACCCTCCGCGATGGCCGTGACGCGTCATAACACAAGGCACACTCGAAACGAACACTTAGAAATGTGAATACGTACATACAACCTTTTTGTGATTAATTATAATAAATACATACATATCTATACGGAACCGTGTAACAAAACTATCGCAACGCTTAAAGATCGAAACGGAACACCTAAACGCAGCTCGCCGAAGGACCTCCGAACGGATTGGTCATCCGGACGGATGGGCCAGCCGAACGGCTAGGCCAGCCGATCGGATGGGCCAGCCAAACGAACGGCCCCCATTCACCATCCTTTCCTCCTCCTTGCCTATAAATACCCCTCAGTCACATCAAGAACACTTGATGTGACTGCTACTGTTCGACCAGACGCTCCAACCCCTTCATCTCTCGATTTTCTCGCGATTCTTGTAAGTTTTCAACCTAAACTTTGTACTTCTATGATCTACTCTCGATTCTACACCTTTCTATCTTTTAAAACTCAACTTTCAACCGTGAAATCTACGGATTTGAGGTGTTCAAAGATGATGACATCAAGAGTTCATATGAACTTCAAAGTATGACTCCATCTCACCACGAATAACTCAGATCTGAGTGATTTCCACGTGTTTTTGTAACAAATTCACCGAAAGATTTAAGTATCTAACCAAAGTACTGTGTGATTTCAAATTAAACATGGAGAAACCATCAAGAACGCCCAAAACTGATGGAACGGGGTGGTTCCCGGCCGTTAGAACGGGTCGGAACTGGTGGAAATCCATTTGTTCAACACGATGTCACGCCGTCTCAGTAAATACAACCGGTAACTTTTCCAAAGACAATTGAGAGTGACTTAACCGGAAGGATTTGAACAAATTGCCGTCCAATCGGACTGTTGTCCGATCGAACGGCAAAACAACCTCAAACCAGCCGATAGGATAACATGCCAACCGAACGGTCAGCATGTCAGCCGACCGGGTAACATGCTAACCGACCGGTCAGCATGTCAGCCGATCGGATAACATGCCAGCCGACCGGTCAGCATGCCAGCCGATCGGATAACATGCCAACCGAACGATCAGCATGTCAGCCGATCGGTTAACATGCCAACCGACCGGTCAGCATGTCAGCCGATCGGATAACATGCCAACCGACCCGTCAGCATGTTAACCGATTGGGTAACATGCTAACCAACCGGTCAGTATGTCAGCTGATCCGGCTCATCCGACCGGATAAGCCATCCGTTCGGGTTGCCACTAGCCCTATTATTCAACTTTTCACCGCATCTCGCTTACGCTACCATTCCGTGTTCATACTAAATCAGGCGCACTCTAAATTAACCCAATCAAGTTGTGTCCACGCTAAATACGCACTGTGAGTATACTTGAACCCTTTTTGCTTTTGCACTTTTGGGTGTAACATACGTCGCTATCAAATTGAATTATATCAAATGCTTAAACTTCTTATCTCTTGCGAATGACTTACGTGCATAGTTATACGTGATGTTAGTTACATATGTGTTAGGACTTATACTCGCGACGTCCCACCATGACTAGTATAGTACTAGTGCACCCGACGGGGTCTAGTTTGCCATCGCGTATTCGAGCATCGAGGACTTAGCTGGTAGTATCGGTTTTGTGAGTATGTATGTCGTGTATCTCGTTTATGTATGTAGGAGATTCGCAGCACTTTTATATCTATTATGCTATTACATATCAAACCTGTATACTCGCCAATACTTTTGTATTGACTTTATTTTAACGTATGTTGTAGGTTTAGACGCAGACTACATCAAATCAAGCTAGGAAGTCTAGAAACTTAACAAAAATCTAGGTTGTCGGATTTGTATTGTTCGAGAGAACACAAAATCTGTGATAACTTACGTGACTATAATTGTTTATTAGTATGGGATAATGAACGCATTAAATATTGTCGCTAATAGTTGTTATGGATTCTCCTGAGCAATCTGATTCGCCTAGTGCCGCGCCCCGATGATTTCGCCATCGGTTGGGGTCTGACAGATTGGTATCAGAGCCATAACTATAGGGAATTAGGCAAGATTCGACCTAGTCCGTGTCGACGTCTTAGAAATTAACCTAGTCTATAGTCTAAGCACCCACAGGCCGACTCGTGCGAACTTAGTAGGAATTGCACGGGCCTACTTGACACTCTCATTCGAAGTCGCTAAAACTACTACTTCGCGTGAACACCGCATACTACAATTTCATGCGAAGAGCCTTTCCTAAGGCCTGAATGTGTAACAACCCTCGATAAAACCGACACCCTTAGTGTATTTTACGACACCCTATTATATCTTAAAATATCTTTATATGTCTTATATTACACCCCGTATGTGAAAACCGAGCCCGAAATAGATTATAACATATAAAATAAAATATATAATCTGAAATATAAGTTGAGGCGGGCCGCGAAAGACCCCACCTCAAACTTACGCGGGCGGTATAAGGGCTGAGATCTGACTTCGTTGACTTCTTTAGTTCAAGTGGGCCGCGTAAGACCTCGTCTAAGTTGACGCGGGCCGTGACAGTTCATAAAACGCGGAAGCATCCGGTGCTGACACGTGTCGACATAGTGGCGGACCTACTAGCTGACCCAGCTAAGCTACAGCGTTGACCAATGTTGACGCGGGCCGCGTAAGGGTCCCTTGTCTTTCACGCGGGCCGCGACAGGACCAGATTACACAACTATAAATAGATAGCATCAGATTACAATTTCCGTCGCTCACATTTCAATCTCAATCTCGAATTCTGAAAGTATTAAGCATTATAGTCGGGTACTATACCCCTAATTAGCGAGGTTCTGCTCCGTTGTAAGTATTATAACCCCAGTTTCATAATAGTTACGCTGCCCGATTGATTTAGGGTTCCGTAACAACTGTCGTGGTTCTGCCCGACGTAGTTGTTGGAATGCCGTCTCGGGGAGGGTACTATTAATATTTTCAAAGGGTTATGGTACTAACCAATGTACATTTGTATAAATTATAGATTATATCCAGGAAACCCTTACGAAAAGCCTAAGACAGCAAAGTGAGTTTATCCACTTTTTGTTAATGTTTTTGGAATGTTTTACAAAACCTTAAATGTTTTACTATGAAATTAAGCGGTGATTGAGTCTTTGTAGTTCTTCAATTACTACCGGTATTATGGGGTTTTGTATACAAAATTTACTACGAGTAGTAGTAAGTCTGAATGACAGTGCATTACCATTGGACGACGAGTTAGCCAATGGGTAATTTGACCATAGCCATAGATCCGGTCGAGTGGCAAATACTGAATGAGTAATTGTGTAGAAATAAACAATGTGATCGCTCTCAATACTGTTTTAATTGATAAAATGTTTCTTGATTAAACTGGGATTCACTCACCGGTATTTCCGACTGACAAATATTTTTAAAACGCGTTACAGGTAACACAATGTGAACAGCCAATTAATGAAAGCCAGCTGGAGAGCACTGAAGGCTTGGGGAAAATGTGGCTATAAAAGTTACATAATAAACGATGTTTTAAATTCAATAAAATAGGGTTTGTCCCTATAAATGTATTGTAATAAGAAACTTGGGTTTTGCCCATGTTATTATTAATATCAAATATGGTGGTTTTACTCTGATAAACATTTCCTAACTACGATCCTGATGTAAATTCCGCTGCGAGATTAAATAACCTGATACCACCACAACTGAGCTCGCGTCCGCCCGTTCCCGGGAATAAGGGATCGGGGGTTGCGACAGGAGGTGGTATCAGAGCCTAGCCACTGGTCTGAGCCAAAGAAGTGTTCTGCTGACACTTAAAATTCTGAAATTTGTGTTAGGAAATAATTACGGAAATACGTGCATAACTGTATTTATTATGTGTTATTTGACTATTTGTTAGTTTTCAGTATGAGTGATCAAGGACCATCAGACGTGAATCGTCAGTTATCTGATTCACCTAGGAGTGAAGGTACATCATCACAGCCTGCCCTTTCGAGGTATACTGCTGATCAGGAAGACGGGATATTTGCCTTTAGAGCTAAATCTGAAGAACCATTTTTTAATAAGAAACGAGGATGGTTCAGTAAAGAAGCTTTTGCTCGTAGGAAAAGAATGCGAAAATTGCAACAGCAAAGGGCTTTAGCAGCTATTAAGCGAGAGACAGATGCCCATACTCAAGATATGCTTAATAGAAGCCAAGCTAATTTCCATATCTTAGCTACAACTGCTGCTGACCCAAGTCTGGAACAACTAGTAGCCCCACAACCACAAAACCCAGAACAACCCATGGAAATAGAAAATCCGGAAAACCAAGTAGAGATGCACGATTTTAACCCAGAAGAAATCCCTAGGGTACCTGCGCTAAACCCTCTAGACTCGAATTATGACCCCTGGTGGGACAATAATAGGGATTTTGTGCAACGTTACCCTATCCAGGATTATCCACCCATACAGAACATAGAAGCCTACCCAGGTATGGACCCTTTAGATCCCTATTACCATGATAGCTACATCAGGGAAATTTTAGAGGATCCTTACCAATTTCAGGAACTGGCACCCCCATATCAGGAACCTGCACCCCAGATTCCAAACCCAGTCCTAGAACCTGCACCCCCAATGAGTGCAGAAAACGTCCAAGAACTTAGGACTTTCGGGGAGGAAATTTTAGAAAGCAGTGAGAGGATGCGTCAGGTGGGAGAGCGTCTCGTATGGAAATACAATGAGCACAATATGGATTTTTGGATAAATCCATATCCGTGAATGTTAGAATGGAGGAAGCGGTAGTAATAATAATATAATAAAATAAAATAAAATATGTGTGTATGGATGCATATTACTATTTTATTTCTGTTGGTATTGTAATCTTTATTTCTGTATTAGTGTGTAATAGACGCATAGTATATGGAAAAGAGTACAAGTAGCAATGATCTACGTTTTTGGCTAGATTGCGTGTCATGTAAATTGCAATATTACTTAGTATCTTGTGATATTAATATGGGATAAATGTTTAAAATTCAGATGGCCGACGAAGGAAATCAAGGAAATCTGAATAACGATAACCAGAGTAACATTAACGTGGTTAATGAGAATCCAAGCATCAATAACAATAACAATGGAAATCAAGTGGATAATAGTGCTATCCAACACATAGTAGCACAAGGAATTATAGATGCAATGCCATTTATACTTCAAACTGTTAAAGATGCTGATAATAAAAGTAAGCATAGTAGTAAGCGACCAATTGAACCAGAAAACAGCGTGAACAATGGACCTGTACTTCAAATGCCTATTCCCAAAAGAAGAAGAACCGTGCCTTATGGTTGTTCTTATAAAGAATTCTGGTCTTGTAAACCAATGGAATTCTCGGGCAATGAAGGGGCCATTGCAACCCTACGCTGGATAGAAAAGACTGAGGCAGTCTTAAGAATAAGTAAATGTGCTGAAGAAGATAAGATACTGTTTGCTTCTAATCTGTTTAAGAACGCAGCACTAGAATGGTGGAACACTATCCTCCAAACAAAAGGAAGTGATAAAACCTATAATATGGAATGGGAAGAGTTTAAGGACAAGGTAGAAAGGAAATTCTGCCCACCCAATGAGAAAGAACAGATAGCCAACAAATTTCTAAATCTTAGGATGACAGGTGTAGATAGTAAGGGGTACACTAAAATATTCTTTGAATATGCCAGAATAGTGCCAACTCTTGCTTCACCAGAACCAGTGTTAATCTCTCGTTATATTTGGGGATTAATTGGGGAGATAAGACATGTAGTCAAGGCAGCTAGACCTCAAACCATAGAAGAAGCTGTACACTAGCAAATACCTTGACTGATGAATTAGTCCGTACCCGAGAAGAGGATCAAAGGAGAAACCTAACCCAGAAGTTGACTCAAGAATTTCGTTCTAACCGTGGGAAAAATACAGGTTCTACCTCTGCACCCTACTGTAGGTATTGCAAAAGAAAGCATTCAGGGAGATGCTCCATATACTGTAACTTTTGCAAAATGTCGGGACACAAGGAAGAAAACTGCAGGAAGAAAGCTAACAGCAGGGTATGTTACAATTGCGGAGAACAAGGTCATATCAAGCTGAATTTCCCAAAATTAGCTCCAGCTCCAGATAACAAGAATACTAAAAATGCTAGAGCATTTGTTCTGACTGCAGATGAAGCTAAAATGATTCCAGATGTCATTGCTGGTACGTTTTTAGTTAATGATGTTTTTGCTAAAGTATTATTTGACTCTGGTGCAAACCAAAGTTTTATTAATACATCGTTTTGCAAATTTCTAAATCAGTCATTAACTAAACTACCACAAGAATGCATAGTAGAGACAGCTAATGGAGAAACCGTTACAATTTCTGAAATCTTGCAGGGAGCAAGAATAGAAATTTTAAATCAAAAGTTTATTGCAAACCTATATCCCATGAATCTGGTAGGATTTGATGTTGTTTTAGGAATTGATTGGTTAATAGCCAATAAAGCTAATATTTTATGTGATCAAAAGTCAATTCAAGTAAATTCACCAAAAGGTAAAACGATCACAATTAAAGGAGATAAGCCCTCTAGATCCACAAAATTCATATATGTGATGAAAACTGCAAGTTGTATAAGAAAAGGTTCTATAGTGTATTTGATTTCTATAATCACTAACACTAAAGGAAAGGATTTAAAAGATATTCCAGTAGTATCTCAGTTTTCAGATGTATTTCCAGAAGAATTGCCAGGGCAACCTCCAGACAGAGAAGTTGAATTCAGAATTCACCTACTACCAGGAACATCACCAATTGCCAAAGCACCTTACCGTTTGGCACCCGCTGAAATGCAAGAATTAAAGAAACAATTAGACGAATTGTTGGAGAAAAGATTTATACAACCGAGTTCGTCGCCATGGGGAGCACCGATACTGTTTGTTAAAAAGAAAGACGGATCAATGCGTATGTGCATTGATTACCATGAATTAAACAAAGTCACGATTAAGAATCGGTACCCATTACCGAGAATCGATGATCTGTTTGATCAACTACAAGGAGCTCGATTTTTCTCTAAGATCGATTTAAGGTCAGGATATCATCAATTAAAGGTACAGGAAGAGGATATTCCTAAAACCGCATTTAGAATAAGGTATGGTCATTATGAATTTACTGTCATGCCATTCGGTTTAACCAATGCCCCAGCTGCATTTATGGACATGATGAACCGAATATGTAAGCCATATTTGGATAAATTCATAATTGTATTTATAGATGATATTCTAATTTACTCTAAGAGTAAAGAGGATCATGCAAAACATTTGCACGCACTTTTAAGTCTGTTAAGAAAGGAAAAACTTTATGCTAAATTTTTAAAGTGCAAATTTTGGTTAGAACAGGTACAATTCCTTGGACATTTAGTCAATCATGAAGGAATTCATGTAGATCCAACGAAAATTGAGGCAATTACCAAATGGAAAACCCCTGAATCATCAACTGAGGTTAGAAGTTTCTTAGGATTGGCTGGTTATTATAGAAGATTTATTCAAGATTTTTCTAGAATAGCCATTCCTTTAACTAAGTTAACCTGTAAATCTGTTAAGTTTGAATGGGGAATAAAACAAGAAGAAGCCTTTAGAATTCTTAAGCAAAGATTGACCCATACACCCATACTAGCATTACCAGAAGGAACTGAAGATTTTGTAGTCTATTGTGATACTTCTAGATTAGGTTATGGATGTGTATTGATGCAACGACAAAAGGTTATAGCTTACGCATCTAGACAACTTAAGAATCATGAAGAGAATTATTCAACCCATGATTTAGAGTTAGGAGCTATAATTTTTGCTCTTAAAATTTGGAGACATTACCTTTATGGTAGTAAGTTTACCATATTCACTGATCATAAGAGTTTAAGGTATATCTTCAAGCAAAAAGAGTTGAATATGAGGCAAAGACGTTGGATGGAATTTCTTAGTGATTATGATTGTAATATCCAGTATCATGAAGGAAAAGCAAATATAGTGGCAGATGCTTTAAGTCGAAAATATTATGAAAAGCCAAAAAGGGTACGTTCTCTTAAATTAAATCTGCAAGTAGATTTAAATGATCAAATAAGAGAAGCACAAGAATCAGTAATCAAGGATGATTCTGAAAAATTAAAAGGTATGCTAAAAGAATTAGAACAAGGAACAGATGGAATATGGAGATTCCATGAAAAGAGAATGTGGATACCTAAATTAGGAAACCTGCGTAATTGTATACTAGAAGAAGCCCATAAGTCTAAATACACGATGCATCCAGGAAATGATAAAATGTACCAGGATTTAAGGAAAAATTTCTGGTGGATAGGAATGAAAAAGGACATAGCAGTCTATGTTTCTAAATGTTTAACTTGTTCACAAGTTAAAGCTGAACATCAGAAACCCTCAGGTTTATTACAACAATTAGAAATGCCAGTTTGGAAATGGGAATTAATAACAATGGATTTTGTTACTAAATTACCCAAAACTAGGAAAGGAAATGATACAATCTGGGTGATTGTAGATAGACTAACCAAGTCAGCTCATTTTCTACCAATGAAAGAAACAATTAGTATGGAACAATTAGCTAAGTTGTATGTAAATGAAATTGTTTCTTTACATGGCATTCCTTTATCAATTGTTTCTGATAGAGATAGTCGATTTACCTCTCATTTTTGGTCAAGTTTCCAAAAGGCAATGGGAACCAAGTTAAAGCTAAGTACAGCTTATCATCCTCAAACAGACGGACAAAGCGAAAGAACTATTCAGACAATGGAAGACATGCTTAGAGCATGTGTAATCGATTTTGGAGGTAATTGGGACGATCACTTACCTTTAATAGAATTTTCTTATAATAATAGTTATCACACAAGTATCAATGCTGCACCATTCGAAGCACTTTATGGACGAAAGTGCCGAACCCCACTCTGTTGGGCAGAAATTGGAGAAAAGCAACTATCTGGACCTGAGATTGTGCAAGAAACAACTAACAAAATTATTCAAGTCAAGGAACGACTAAAAGCAGCACGTGATCGACAAAAGAGTTATGCTAATAACTGACGCAAGCCATTGGAGTTTCAGGTAGGAGATAAAGTATTGTTGAAAGTCTCTCCTTGGAAAGGAGTGGTAAGATTCATCAAACGAGGGAAGCTAAGTCCCAGGTATGTTGGACCTTTTAAGATTATTAGAAGAATAGGACCTGTAGCCTATCAGCTACAACTGCCAGAGGAAATGGCAGGAATACATGATGTGTTTCATGTATCTAATCTTAAAAGGTGTTTAGCTGATGAATCATTAATAGTACCTCTTAAGGATATAGAAGTAAATGAACACCTCAAGTTTGTAGAAAGACCTCTACAGAATGAAGACAGGAAAGTCAAGAATCTCAAGCATAAGAGACTAGTTCTAGTCAAAGTGAAGTGGGACTCCAAAAGAGGACCTGAGTATACATGGGAACTAGAGTCAGAAATGCAAAAGAAATATCTGCATTTGTTTCAGTAGATCTCGAGGACGAGCTTTAAAGTAAGGTGGGGAGAATGTAACAACCCTCGATAAAACCGACACCCTTAGTGTATTTTACGACACCCTATTATATCTTAAAATATCTTTATATGTCTTATATTACACCCCGTATGTGAAAACCGAGCCCGAAATAGATTATAACATATAAAATAAAATATATAATCTGAAATATAAGTTGAGGCGGGCCGCGAAAGACCCCACCTCAAACTTACGCAGGCGGTATAAGGGCTGAGATCTGACTTCGTTGACTTCTTTAGTTCAAGCGGGCCGCGTAAGACCTCGTCTAAGTTGACGCGGGCCGCGACAGATCATGAAACGCGGAAGCATCCGGTGCTGACACGTGTCGACATCATGGCGGACCTACTAGCTGACCCAGCTAAGCTACAGCACTGACCAATGTTGACGCGGGCCGCGTAAGGGTCCCTTGTCTTTCACGCGGGCCGCGACAGGAACAGATTACACAACTATAAATAGAGAGCATCAGATTACAATTTCCGTCGCTCACATTTCAATCTCAATCTCGAATTCTGAAAGTATTAAGCATTATAGTCGGGTACTATACCCCTAATTAGCGAGGTTCTGCTCCGTTGTAAGTATTATAACCCCAGTTTCATAATAGTTACGCTGCCCGATTGATTTAGGGTTCCGTAACAACTGTCGTGGTTCTGCCCGACGTAGTTGTTGGAATGCCGTCTCGGGGAGGGTATTATTAATATTTTCAAAGGGTTATGGTACTAACCAATGTACATTTGTATAAATTATAGATTATATCCAGGAAACCCTTACGAAAAGCCTAAGACAGCAAAGCGAGTTTATCCTCTTTTTGTTAATGTTTTACAAAACCTTAAATGTTTTACTATGAAATTAAGCGGTGATTGAGTCTTTGTAGTTCTTCAATTACTGCCGGTATTATGGGGTTTTGTATACAAAATTTACTACGAGTAGTAGTAAGTCTGAATGACAGTGCATTACCATTGGACGACGAGTTAGCCAATGGGTAATTTGACCATAGCCATAGATCCGGTCGAGTGGCAAATACTGAATGAGTAATTGTGTAGAAATAAACAATGTGATCGCTCTCAATACTGTTTTAATTGATAAAATGTTTCTTGATTAAACTGGGATTCACTCACCAGTATTTCCGACTGACAAATATTTTTAAAACGCGTTACAGGTAACACAATGTGAACAACCAACTAATGAAAGCCAGCTGGAGAGCACTGAAGGCTTGGGGAAAATGTAGCTATAAAAGTTACCTAATAAACGATGTTTTAAATTCAATAAAATAGGGTTTGTCCTTATAAATGTATTGTAATAAGAAACTTGGGTTTTGCCCATGTTATTATTAATATCAAATATGGTGGTTTTACTCTGATAAACATTTCCTAACTACGATCCTGATGTAAATTCCGCTGCGAGATTAAATAACCTGATACCACCACAACTGAGCTCGCGTCCGCCCGTTCCCGGGAATAAGGGATCGGGGGTTGCGACAGAATGTTACTTAGCCTTTCCTAAGGCTAACACAATACAGATGTTTTCGAAAATACTCGCATAACGAAACCGAGTGATCCAGTCGAGACCAGGTGTGAAAACCAAGAACTCTCGATGAGATCGCTCACTCAGCGCATTTTTCTAGCACGAGAACCTTTCATCGAGTTAGGAGTGACATCCACATCTCGAAGAAAGTCTCCATTTCGAAATCTAATGGAACTCACGAATTTATTCGAAGAGCATAACCACAATTAGGAACGAAGTTGTTAAGTCAGGGGTGAAACCCATACCTTAATAAGCCGTTCCACTCTCTATAAAATGGTTTTCAAAAAGCTCTCACCAAGGACTCGACTATCACGATAACTTGAGCCACGCGATGACTAGGATGACGAATGCCATGAGCTGCATCACAGTGGAAGCATAAGCCTTCTAGGGCAACGCGCGTGCACGAACTTGTCAGGTGTAGTTGGGTTATCTTGGGTAGTCGACGCCTAAACACCCGAGGCACTCTATCTACTTTTCTAGCTTATGACTCGCCGACTTTACGCTGTATGGACTCTATTTACGCTTACGTGTTTATAATTTAAGCTTTACGCTTTATCAATTTCGCGATTTATCAATTTTCGCTCCCTGTTTTACAAAACGCACAACTCGCACAGCCATCGCAATCTAAAACGAAAACCAAATGTTCGCAACAAAACTAATGCATAATCTCTCGCCTTCACTCTCGCTCTCTCACCTCAACGCGTCCTCGCATATTCTAGATCGACCTGTACGTGTATGATTACAAATTACATTTATATAAATATATATATATATACATGTATAAACAAACAAGTCATTGTGTGAGAACTTAGGGATTTCGTGTCTCCTATGTGGCTCCTATGTGATTTCGCATTACTATTATATTATCGCATCAAGTTTTAAACGCGCTCAATCGCATCGCAAAACTCAAAAATCATTATGATCGAATCTCACTCCAAGTCTCTTTCTGTCTAGATGCCTTCCAACAACTCTACTTCGAGAATGTCAACAAGGAGACGAGCCAAACGAAGGGACGAAAAGAGGATCGCCTCCCTTCTGGTCAAGGGAGTGGCCGAAATGATTCCTCAGATCGTCGCTCATGTGCACTCTCTTAGAAACTCTCGAGCTTCGGAAGACGTCAAGACAAAAGAGCCGCAATCTACTTTTCTTTACAAACACTTCAAAGCCTGTGATCCGATGGAGTTCACAGGTGAAGGAGGTGTCTCTCAACTACTCCAGTGGTTCGACTCTATCGAAGTTACCCTTCGTCAAAGTGGGTGTCCCGATAGTTTCCGTACTACTTGCGCGACCAGAGTATTTCAATCGCGAGCACTCGACTGGTGGACCGCCGAACGCAACAAACGTGGGATCTCCGCAGCTTACGCTCTCTCTTGGCATGAGTTGAAAGAGCTCATGAAGAAAGAGTACTGCCCTCCCCACGAAGTCCAGAAACTAGAAGACGAATTTTGGAAAATCAAACAAGCCGAAGGTGACAACGCTGGCTACACTGCACGGTTCAAACAGCTGGGTATTGTTTGCCCAATCCAAGTCAACACCTCAGGAAAAGCCATCGCGAAGTATATTCGCGGCTTGCCTGAGTGTGTGGGCGACTTTGTCGAAGCTGCAAGACCTGCTACTATCGAAGAAACATACCGCTTAGCCTCAGAAATCAACAACAAACGACTCATGGAAGGGTTTTTCTCCAAGAATCCTGTCAAGCAAACTTATCAAGCAATCGTCATTAATTCTTCAGACGATCCTGTCAACGATTCTTCTGACGAGTCTGCCGATGATTCTTCTAACGAATCTGTCAACGATTCTTCTGACGAAGCTGCTGACGGTTCTTCCGACGACTCGGCCGAAGATTCTGCCAGTGAGTCCTCAGACGAATCATCCAACAACGACACCTCATCGCAAGACACCGACAAACCCAGCCGCAAACGAAAGATTTCAAGCCCGAACTCATCAACCGCCGAACTGCTGCAACCGAAGCCCCTTCAAGCAGTTCCGGTGTTTCCAAAATGAGCTTACATTGGAGCTCATCCCCAGTGTTACTCATGTACCTACCATCACCAGGTTGGAGCTGACTGTCGCTATTGCAATAACTGCAACCGTTACGGTCACTTCACCCGCAACTGCCGCACCGAACCGCGAACTTGAGTACAACAACAACAGCTCTAGCAAAAGTCTTCAATGCCAAGCATCTAGCAAGCATAGGATTAGGATAATGTTATAATGATACGATTTTCGACATTAATTTCTAAGTATTGAACCTACTCTATTACTCGATGTTGCCACTATGTGTAACGTTAACTCTCGCTTTCACTCTCTAGTCGTCGCACTTAGACTAGCTTCACACACACAAACTATATACTATATCGCGATATAACGTGTTTTAACCTCACTACACTCTTAGAATAAGGTACGATAAACGTGCAAGGAACGACTAATCACGGGTGCACACGGGATTATTTTGGTCAGTGCACGGAGATCGTAGTGAATTCTAAGGTGCCATAAGCGTCTCGACAACGTGTGACACCAAATCACGGGATGTAAGTAGTAGGGATCAAGCAAGGTGTGCTTTATCATACTACCGAAGTTTCGTAAAGAAAGTGCCACGTGGAGTTGAACGCTATTTGTATCATACTATTACGATTATTTTCGACACCTTACACTCAATCGCAAGGCGTAACAATTGAATCGCATCACTACGAGACTTTTCGTAAGTCTGCGAACGCAATGCAATCGCCTCATCGATAGACCTTGGTGGGTCTACCCCGCAGGACAATTGCAGCGACGCAAGACTGGACGTAAGTCCACATCGCAACTCAATCGCAGTTTTGTTGGAATCTATCGCATTATCGCTTAAATCTATCTCGCAATCGCTATTGTCTATTATGTGTATCTCACAATCTCTATCGCTTATTATGTGAGTCTATATCGCTTGCTGTGTATCAATCTATCGCTCGCGCCATCGCTATCACCATCGCTAACGCCTACCGTTATCTGTGTCATCTGTGTTGAGTTAGCACACATGACCTCGCTTCACGAAACGAAACTCATATGGCTAAAGCATGGTACTACCTATATATAAGTGTTTTAGCCATATCAGCAGACTTTTGTGGAAAAAGGCCATGTGGGGTCTAATGCTAGTAAATTTGTGGTGTTGATCAATCCAAACGAATCACATAAATCGCGCATATCCCCATCGCTTGCAATGCAACAACCGTCGCTTATCGCTCGTCGGTTGTCGCTATCGCGTACCGCTTATCGCAATTCGTTTATCGTCGCCGTCATCGTTTGTGTTGTGTTTGTGTTATTCGCTTAATCGCCTATTCGCTTATCGCTTATCGCTACCTGTGTTACATGAGCACACCTGACATCGATTCACGAAACAGATCTAGTATGGTTGGAACATGGTAAATACATCGCTGGTACTTCCTATAGGTAAAAGTGATTCAGCCATACTAGCAAACTTTCGTGGGCAGGAGCCATATGGGGCTTAACGTTGGTTAAATTGTAAAGCTATGAAGACTAAATCGAATCGCTTACTCGCTTATCGCGTATCGCTTATCGCTTATCGTGTATCGTCTATCGCTTATTCGCTTATCGCTCATCGCTTGGTATTCATCGCAGTCTGCATGGTATTAGTATGCATGACATCGCTTCACGGGACAAAACTAACCTGGTCGAACGTGGTGTTTCGCCATGTTAGCAAACTCTCGTGGAAACGTGCCATGTGGGTTTAATGGGGAATCTAATCGATATCGCGCTAATCGCTTATCGCTCGACGCCTATCCAGACACGACACATCAATGTTTCGTGTCACCAGGCTACTCGCACACGCTGTTATAGCTACGTTCGCAATTCAACTCGCCTGTTTAACCTATTCGATTATATTTTCAACTCGGTCCGACTTCCTATCGATTGGACCGAGGTAGCGCAATTCTATCTGTGTCATATCGGCACACATGACACCGCCTTACGAAACGGAAGTAATATGGGAGAAACATGGTGGATACGCCGCTGGTACTTCCTATAAATAAGTGTTTTAACCATATTAACAAACTTTCGTGAGAAAGTGCCAAGTGGGGCTCAATGTTAAGTAACTTTTCAAACTTTTAAAAACTGATTTTTTTTTATATATATAAATTTTTTATTAAAACCATTGGACAAGTGAAATTTCCTCACAGTGTGGAGGTAACATCGAATCAGCTTAACTCCATGCCCAAGGGAAGTCTCAAAAGTCCAGTTTTTCTTTAAAAACTTTTGCAACAACAAAACGAAATCTTTCTTAAGACATTGGTTCGACATCGAGTTCAGCTTGAACCCATGTCATAGGAGAGTGTTCGTAACTCCAGCTTTTTCTAAAATTTTTTGCAATATCAAAACGAAATCTTTCTTAAGACGTTGGTTCGACATCGAGTTCAGCTTGAACCCATGTCATAGGAGAGTTTCCGTAACCCCAGTTTTCATTTTTTGAATTCCTTAAAATGTTTAAAACCTAAACTTTCTTGCAATGTTGGTTAACATCGACTCACTTGACCCTACGTTATAAGAAAATTTTTCAAGATTTCCTTCCAAATTTCTTTTAAATATCTAAAAACGAACGTTTCTTGCAACGTTGGTTAACAATCGACTCAGTTAACCCTACGTTATGAGAAACCTTTCAAGTTCTTTAAAATTTCAATCGCATCGAACTTACAAATTCTTCGCGACTAGAGGTACTCTTGAAGCGCCAACTCGTGGGATGCTACTTTTGTTATTACGTCGCCTCTCGCCATCGCAATCGATCTCTCTTACTCGAGATGCTCTCGCTTGTCAACTCTCGGTCAATTAACTCGCTGTATCGCTACTTATACAGGATCAGCTCTCAAAAGTCTACCTGTTGGATTAATTTCGGGACGAAATTTCCTAAAGCAGGGGAGACTGTAACAACCCGAACTTTCGTGCATTGTTACTACTCGCTACACTCGTTACGCCTAGCACCAGAGATTCGGATCATAATGTAACTATATCGCATACATCGCTATTAGAAGGATAATCGCATATTTTCGCAATACATTATCGCTACATCACATCAAAAACCCTAACACTCACGATGACATTGAGTGAGGACCTATTCTACCCTCCTCGATGGCTGTGATGTGTCGAAACGCAGACAACTAATGCTAACAAAGACTCTCGGGTGAGTGCTATAACCCCAGCCGTCGTGACGACGATGTCAATACGAGCAGGTAGTACCCCGTCAGTCATTGTGGCACAACGCATATACTAACGCTCACGATGACGTCGAGAGAGGACCTACTCTACCCTCCGCGATGGCCGTGACGCCTCATAACACAACGCACACTCGAAACAAACACTTAGAAATGTGAATACGTACATACGACCTTTTTGTGATTAATTATAATAAATACATACATATCTATACGGAACAGTGTAACAAAACTATCGCAACGCTTAAAGATCGAAACGGAACACCTAAACGCAGCTCGCCGAAGGACCTCCGAACGGATCGGTCATCCGGACGGATGGGCCATCCGAACGGCTAGGCCAGCCGATCGGATAGGCCAGCCGATCGGATGGGCCAGCTGAACGAACGACCCCCATTCACCATCCTTTCCTCCTCCTTGCCTATAAATACCCCTCAGTCACATCAAGAACACTTGATGTGACTGGTACTGTTTGACCAGACGCTCCAACCCCTTCATCTCTCGATTTTCTCGCGATTCTTGTAAGTTTTCAACCTAAACTTTATACTTCTATGATCTACACTCGATTCTACACCTTTCTATCTTTTAAAACTCAACTTTCAACCGTGAAATCTACGGATTTGAGGTGTTCTAAGATGATGACATCAAGAGTTCATATGAACTTCAAAGTATGACTCCATCTCACCACGAATAACTCAGATCTGAGTGATTTCCACATGTTTTTGTAACAAATTCACCGAAAGATTTAAGTATCTAACCAAAGTACTGTGTGATTTCAAATTAAACATGGAGAAACCATCAAGAACGGCCAAAACTGATGGAACGGGGTGGTTCCCGGCCGTTAGAACGGGTCGGAACTGGTGGAAATCCATTTGTTCAACACGATGTCACGCCGTCTCAGTAAATACGACCGGTAACTTTTCCAAAGACAATTGAGAGTGACTTAACCGGAAGGATTTGAACAAATTGCCGTCCAATCGGACTGCTGTCCGATCGAACGGCAAAACAACCTCAAACCAGCCGATAGGATAACATGCCAACCGAACGGTCAGCATGTCAGCCGACCGGGTAACATGCTAACCGACCGGTCAGCATGCCAGCCGATCGGATAACATGCCAGCCGAACGGTCAGCATGCCAGCCGGCCAGGTAGCATGCTAACCGACCGGGTAACATGCTAACCGACCGGTCAGCATGTCAGCCGATCGGATAGCATGCCAGCCGATCGGATAACATGCCAACCGAACGATCAGCATGTCAGCCGATCGGATAACATGCCAACCGACCGGTCAGCATGTCAGCCGATCGGATAACATGCCAACCGACCCGTCAGCATGTTAACCGATTGGGTAACATGCTAACCAACCGGTCAGTATGTCAGCTGATCCGGCTCATCCGACCGGATAAGCCATCCGTTCGGGTTGCCACTAGCCCTATTATTCAACTTTTCACCGCATCTCGCTTACGCTACCATTCCGTGTTCATACTAAATCAGGCGCACTCTAAATTAACCCAATCAAGTTGTGTCCACGCTAAATACGCACTGTGAGTATACTTGAACCCTTTTTGCTTTTGCACTTTTGGGTGTAACATACGTCGCTATCAAATCGAATTATATCAAATGCTTAAACTTCTTATCTCTTGCGAATGACTTACGTGCATAGTTATACGTGATGCTAGTTACATATGTGCTAGGACTTATACTCGCGACGTCCCACCGTGACTAGTATAGTACTATTGCACCCGACGGGGTCTAGTTTGCCATCGCGTATTCGAGCATCGAGGACTTAGCTGGTAGTATCGGTTTTGTGAGTATGTATGTCGTGTATCTCGTTTATGTATGTAGGAGATTCGCAGCACTTTTAAATCTATTATGCTATTACATATCAAACCTGTATACTCGCCAATACTTTTGTATTGACTTTATTTTAACGTATGTTGCAGGTTTAGATGCAGACTACATCAAATCAAGCTAGGAAGTCTAGAAACTTAACAAAAATCTAGGTTGTCGGATTTGTATTGTTCGAGAGAACACAAAATCTGTGATAACTTACGTGGCTATAATTGTTTATTAGTATGGGATAATGAACGCATTAAATATTATCGCTAATAGTTGTTATGGATTCTCCTGAGCAATCTGATTCGCCTAGTGCCGCGCCCTGATGATTCCGCCATCGGTTGGGGTGTGACATATACGAGTAAAAAGCAATTTTTGTGATTTTTTTAGATTATATTAATATTTGAGAATCATTACATGATACTAAGGTATTGTAAAACAAATTTAAAACGTTTATTTTTTTTTTTATCACTGATTCATAATTTTAAAATATATATTTTCTATAAATACATGCGTAAATCATGTACATACAACAAAAACAATAACAACAATCATGCCTACAAGATCCCACAAATAACAAAGTTATTGGTAACGTCTTGAAATAGTGAGGTGTAAGTAGACCTTACCTCTATCCTTGGATAGGAAGATTGTTTCCAGAGAAAGCATCGGCTTCAACGTAAAACCTGTACATATAGAATCATAAAGCTAATTTGTTCATATTTTTTTAAAAATCCTATGACATTTACCTACAAATATGTAAATATTATAAGCTACACATTTCTACTATACATATATGTGTGTTATATACCTAAATGAACAATTAGTTAATTACTTTCTTGATTGTTTTTTTTTAATTTCATGGGAGATTAAAGCAATAAACATAACAATTTCCTTTTATTTCTATAATTTTATAAGGTTAAAAAAACTTAATGATCTTTGTTATGAAAATTTCAAAATATTTTCTTATAAAGAGAAAATGGTTTGGGCCCAAACCTATTTTCAATACAAACAACAATATAAGCCAGCTAGGTGGGCCGTGACTACTGCCTACTGGAACAAGAACAGTAGCCCGCCTGGTGAGCCCTGACTTGACGGTTCATTTTTGTAATATTACTAGTTGATGTCTTGCCCGCGTTGCGGGACGATGGTTGAATAATTATTTTATTTTGAACTGGGGCAAAATCATAATTTTGAACCTATGGTAAAATCGTAATTTTGAACCAGGGGAAAACCATATTTTTATTTTGAACTGGGAGCGAAAACGTAATTTTGAAATGAGGTAAAATCGTAATTTTGAACCAAGGGCAAAATCGTAGTTTTTACCTGGGGGCAAAAGCATATTTTTATTTTTAACGGGGGGCAAAACGTAATTTTAGACTGGAGGCGAAAAACGTAATTTTAAAGTGGGTGTAAAATAATAAACTGGTGTAAAATCGTAATTTTTAGCTAGGGGGAGAACATATTTTTGTTTTGAACTGGGGCAAAAATGTAACTTTGGCTGAGGGTAAAATCGTTTTTTTTTACCGAGGGCAAAATCGTAAATTTGAGATGGGGGCAAAAGAGTAAATATATTTTTAACTTGGGGCAAAAACGTAATTTTAAACTGGGGGCAAAAACATAATCTTAAAGTGGGTATAAAATAATAAAGTGGTTGGTTCAATGGGGGAGTGCCAGGCAGCTGTCTGACACTATTCCCCAAGCTTGTCTTACTAATTTTAGCAAAAACAAAAAATCTAATTGATTGCCGTCACTTTTGGCCAATCAAATAACACTAACTATTCCTGTCAGGGGAAATGTATATGTTGGATAATTAACCCATTTGACTGATTTGAAATTTTTTTTCTTCTAATAATAAGAACAATAAAACCATTGAGAAAGTATAATGTACAAAATGGCTTAACCTACATTAACATACGCGACAGAATTTATAACGTGCGTAATTATTTTTTTCACCATTATAACGTGCGTGATTATCACCTCCATGCGTGATTATCACCTCCCATGCGTGATTATCACCCAAAAACTGCTCCCATGCGTTATTAGGGCTCCCAAGCGTGATTATTGCCCAGATCTGATGGTTGAGCGCGTCGCGTACGTGAAGTAGGATAAGGACTTTTGTATGTTAACCTTTCCCTAAAACCATTATTGTTGGGAAAAAATATATAAAGGTAACACATTTGCCTAAACACCACATGATTGCTATAGTACATGAGAATTGTTTTTGAGTGTCGACTGTTTAAATAGATTGTGTCTATAAATACATTCCTCGAAATTAGCTTGCATAGTTAAGAAGCTGAGTTCAAGCAAATGTGAACTCGCTTAAGTAATTTTAGTTCTAGTGTAATTAGCACAAAACCTAAACCCTTGGCCCAATACCTAAATTCATTGCCCAACTCCTCTGATTTTCAATTGCCATAATTTTAGGGCTACTTCGCAAGTGAGCCTAACTAAGCTAGCTTCAGCTTGAGCTCAGGACGAAGTTAAACGAGTCGATTGGGTTTAAAAACTCTGAAGGAGCTAAAATTTGAACTCAAGTGCGGCTTGAACCAACTCATTTGTTTTGAAAATCAGGTATTTCTTACACATACAAATAGATATAACAACAAAAATATTTCTTGCACATATGGTAGATATAACAACAAAATAGTGGGTGGTTACCCGTTTTTTTTTTTCCTATAAAAGTTGGGCTTTATTGTCTCTTAACTTGAGCAAGGCAACGAGTGAGCTAACATTGGCT